>JAFIDM010012231.1:88417560-88533973 GCA_023159025.1 Thereuonema tuberculata
TTCAGTCGTCGTCATCAGAATCTCCTTTTCGGCCATCACCGATAGAACCTCAGTTTCAGTCGTCGTCATCAGAATCTCCTTTTCGGCCATCACCGATAGAATCACAGTTTCACTCGTCGTCATCAGAATCTCCTTTTCGGCCATCGCCCACAGAATCTCAGTTTCAGTCGTCGTCATCAGAATCTCCTTTTCGGCCATCGCCCATAGAATCTCAGTTTCGCTCGTCATCGGTGACTCCCAACTGTTTGGAGCGTGCTTATTATCAGATCCCAAATCCCCAGTTATGTAACCCCTGTTATCCACAGAACTATGTGACCCCTAATGTAAATTTAGGCTACAGCAACGCGAATTTATGGTACAACGCAAATTTAGGCTATCAGCAGCACCCGATGTCTCATGCCCCGGTCAATGGTCATTCAGTTAGGATGCAGTCCCACAACCACATGAGTCCCCCTTCGGATTTAACATCTCCTCACCCGTCCTCAGAAGAAGTCTCATCTGAAGAAGCTCCTGACACTAACTTTCATACGTAATTTTGTGGAAACAATCACTTTTGTAACTATTTTTTTGTGTAAACCATCACTTTTTTAACTATTTTTTTTTTTATGTAAACCATCACTTTTTTAACTATTTTATTCTGTAGACGATCACTTTTGTAAATATTATTTATTTAAAAGTGTGATTATGTGTAATTTGTTCTGAGTTTATAAATGTTGTTGAGCATTGAAGAAATCGAGTTTTTTTTTTTTTTTTCTTATCAAATCAAGAAATTACAAAGTAAATAACAAAGAAACAGTTAAGTATGCTTACAGTTAGTATATACACGCTAAATGATCGCTATTCTTTCATTCAGTTTATTTTATTTCCAATGACATTAATTCTTCCTATTACTTAAAGAGTATACGATTGTAACGACTAGTCGTTCGTTAGTACATAACGAACAAACATTAAAAAATAATTGCAAAATCATCAAAGTTATCCATGACTTTTTGACTGACATGAATACACTATTCAGGCCAGATTCGACCAGAACAGGGAAAAAAAAAAAAATCCGATAGGAATAATTCCTATTAATTTCAGAGAGACTGCGAACATTAAAAAAAAATAGTTCCGTAACATTGGATAAACTGACCAGGATTTTTCAAATTTTATTCTATTTCTTATTCAATTATTTATTGGTATTTCTATTTTCACAAATCACAACAATTGCGCAGGGCAGCAGACAGAAATAAACGATTTTAGTAATCTAGAATGGATCAAAGAAAATTTAATTAACTTAAGTATAAATTTTTTAAACAACAAATATAACAAAGAAAAAATTAATAAAATTAAAAAACAATTAATATCTCATGTAATTCAGGAAAAAAAATTATATTAAATTTATAATAGTAATTAAACTTAATATTTATCAATTAATAATATTAAAGTATCAGTACCTATATTACAGCTACACCTTTACTTAAGTGTAGCTGATGGAGCTTTTGTTTTTAAAGTATGTGATGAGATCTAATGCTTTTAAACACAAAAGATGGCAAAATTGACGGCCGATGACCAATGTTTTCCATCTGACAGGGAAGATTCGTCCATGGCAACATTCGCCTGATACTCTTCGACCGATACTGGCCCCCTTGTCTCGGGCAACATCGTCGAACCACTCATCAACCGAAAGCTTTCACATAGCTTTAGAGCCACTATCATGAAATTAATTCGTGAGAATGAATACCTAATGCTTATATCAAATTTTATTTTTATACATGTTTGTTTCCTTTCACACAATTTTAAAACAAAGGCTAAAATTTTTCTGGAGAGCACCCCTCACCAATTTTAGCTACGTCCACAATGCAGCCATCAAAGTTAATTGAAGTTTGGTGCACTCTGCCATTAGTGTAGCATACAAAGATATTTTTGAATTCGGTTGACCTTCAAAACCTTTAAAAAATATTTACTGTAATTACAATTCAAAATACTGTAGCTATATTAGATGTTCATGGCTTAACCGAAAAAATTGTTAGCCGAAACGGCTCCCCCCCCCCCCCTTAGTTCGGTTAACCGGGGTTTTACTGTATTTATTTTTAGGCATGAAAATGCCGATCAGATGGAAACAATCATTCATTGAACACAATAAAATCTAAATAAAATTATATATATATATATATATATATATATATATAATATATATATATACTGTATATATATATATATATGTATTTTGTAATTTTATTTCTTTTATTATTATAAATCTAAAGTCTTATTTGCTGTGGCTTTTAATTAATATTTTAAGTTCTGCATCATATTTTAAAGCTTTAAAAATATTCAAAATATTAAGAAATGAAGGAAATTATTATTATTAATATCCCAGATAATTTTTAATCTGAATTACAAAATAATTTGATTTTAATAAAGTTACAAAGGCTGACAACATTATAAAGGAAGCTCCTAATAAATAAATAAGCTTAGAAAGTGTTATTTGTTAGTATCTTAAGAAGTTAGTTTGAAAGTCTGTGAACATTTTTCTTAATTCATTTTATTATGTCTACACGGAGATTAAAATATATATATATAAAAAAAAAAAACATTATTTTGTCTGTCATTCTGTCATAAGACATTTAAGTTTTTCCAATTTTGTGAACAAACTATAAGAGATAGATTGGTCATGCAAATGGATAAAATACAGATCGTTTTAAGACAAACAAAATGCTACAAAAATCTTTCGGAAAATTATTTTGGTTTTCAAGATGTCGCCTTTTAAAGGGTCAAATTTTGAATTTTTCTCAATTTAAACAAAAAGTATAAAAGTTGGAAGAGAACATTACATTGAGAAAATGTTGGTATTTGAAAGTTCTATCGAACGATATATCAGTCATTCACAAACGTTTCTGGGTTTGCAAGATACGTGCAAAATGTGTGTGGCGCCATTCCGCAATACACCTGAGTTAAGCGGAGAAGGCCACAACGGGCTGGGAAGTCTACATTCTCCGATCTCAACATTAATTTGCTACGTAAATAATATTTTTTTTTAATGGTGTATATATATATATATATATATATGCAAGATTATGTAATATTTTTCCTGATACAACAAAAAATAATACACAAAGATATGATACCAAATAGTTTCAATGAAAATTTCAGATGCAAAAAAAAAAAAAAAAAAAAGAGCAGATAGTAAAAGAAGTTTTACTTTTTCAGAAAACAAAATAATTTGAATTATGAAAGAATTCTAATCACAAATTACAGCATTTTTAGCGAGCCATTTTGAAGCTATTACTTTTTTTTCTGTATATTACTCTCATTTTCATTTAATAGGTTTATTTTCATTATTCAGTTATCTTCTTTGTTTTTTTCGTAATAAAATCGAATAGAAATATAAACATAAATTCAGCCTAAATACTGCTGTGTTTTTTTTTTTTTTTCATTAGCAGATAATATTCACATAGATATATACATTGTTTAAATTTTTAAAATATTAAAAAAAATAATTTTTTAAATTTTTTTTTACAATTTTGTAAGCTTCCTTTGAAACTTCGTTCTGCTTTTAATAAAAGTATTTTGTAATTACATATAATAATAATAATAATAAGAAGAAGAAGAAGAAGAACACGGTCCCATACTACAAGACACACCACAAAGCATACTAGAGTCAACCTCACATAAGCTGTACTGGGACCATCCCATTCGCACAGACAAAACTACACATCACAACAGACCTGACATCACACTAGTTGATAAGGTCAACAAACAGACCTATCTCATTGATATTGCAGTGCCTATCAGCAAGAACATGCAGAGAACTCAAACAGACAAGATCAGTAAATACACCGATCTAGCACTCGAGCTCCAGAAGCAGTGGAGGCAGGACCGAGTACGTGTTGTACCCATCATTCTGTCCGCTACTGGTCTGGTGCCTCACACATTGCACCACAGCCTCAACACACTAGGACTTCATAAAAACACTTATGCACAACTCTAGAAGGCTGTGGTACTCAACACTACACGCATAGTTAGGAAATTTATGAAAACAAGCACACATCCCTAACTATTCTTCCAAGCTTTATTTTTTTTTTTTTTTTTACACTTGGCAATATGTGTTTTTGTCCTGATCCGCCATATTGTCTTAGCTGGGGAAACCCATGGTTTGAAACTTTTTCCGATATAATAATAATTTTAATTTTATCACCATTTAAATCTGAAAATAAAACATTGAAATTAGTGAACAAAACAGTCGACCGTAAAAGTTTTATTATGAAAAAGAGATGTTTAAGTGAGTCTGAACTTTTACTGATTAAAAGAGACATTGGAAATTTGATTTATCAGGCGGAACATTTTGGCGACTCCGGTGCTTATATTACTCCTGAGGTGCTGCTTGATTTAATCCCAATTACTTGAAATACCACAGACATCCTTGGAGATGCTGCTCCGCTGTTGGGTCAATCCGGTGATAGTGACCTGAATCATATGGTCCGCCATCAATTCTATGAAAATATTCACAGTTTTGAAGGTACTGATCCTCTTAGTCGTCCAGTTATTCCATAGTTACGTGAAACCAAGATGACCAAAGCTACAATAGTTGTTATGAACCAACTGCTTGCCGAATACCTCAAAGATAATTCTTCGATAACTGATGTTCATCTCGCTGTGTATTGTGCGTCAGCGGCGATTTGTCAGCTAAACAAGCAACCTCTTTATTTGCGACGGCCCCACAACTCCAATATTCATCTTCAGACGAAACCGGAACCGAAATGGAAAATTCATATAAACAACAATGTAAAGGACTTTCGGTGTAAATTGGCAAAATCAGTGTGCACCTTAAGTCCCCCACAAACAAAAAATTAATCAAGGCTTTAAAGCAATAATCAAATTTTTAAAAATTAATTACAAAGATAAAAACTACGAAGCTACTCTACGAAACCATTTAGATACATTGAAACAAAAATTAACGGTAGCGGGTTCCCTTTAAAGAGGCAGGTCCGCTCCGTGAGGTACCTGATAGAGAAGACATTAAATCTTTCTGGGAAGGCATTTGATCCCATGGAGAAAATTATAATGATCAAGCTGCTTGGCTTTCAATGGGGGAGGATACGTTTCATGAAATTCCAATTAATGGAGCCAATACATGTTGAGCTTCGAGATGTCAAAGAGGCCATTAACAGGACCAAAAATTGTAAAAGCGCCATGTGCTGATAACATCCAGAACTTTTTGGTGGAAGAGATTTTCATCCGTTCATTCATTTATTCAGCAAGGTTTTAACGAGGCTTTACATCACCCAGAGAGCATACCGAAATTTTTCACCACCGGAGTTACTTTCTTGCTTTATAAAATGGTGATCCAAAGAATGCTAAAAATTATAGACCATGTTTACCAACCATCTATAAACTACTCACTGCTATTTTTGCACAGAAAATTTATTCACACTGCCGCGATAATGACCTCCTACCTTGAGAACAGGCAGGCTGTGCAAAAAACTCCTTTGATTGTAAGGACCTATTAACTATTGATGCCATTTTGTTAAAGCAAGTGCACGATAAACATCGCAATCTCTCAATATGTTACATTGATTATGGAAAGGTTTTTGATTCGGTTCCGCACGATTGGTTAATTAAGGTTTTGGAAATTTACAAATGTGACCCATCTATAGTTAATTTCTTATGTATGTCCAATTGGTCTACGACTGTTAAATTAGGTAACACGTCTGTTCCTCATGTCAAAATAGCCAAAATTTGGTTCTGCTTGGCCCTTGCTTCTCTCTCTACTCTTCTAAATAGAACAACTGCTGGTTACAAGATGGATGTGAAGAACAAAGAGTGTCAAATTATCCATCTCTTGTACTTGGACGATGTTAAGCTTTTGGTGGAAACTCTTCCAAATTAAATTGCATAATTGAAACGACAAAAAATTTTAGCCTGGATATTAGAATGGAGTTTGAGTTTGACAAATGTGGAGTTGTTACGATTAAAAGAGGGAAGCAGGATAATTCGGGGAATTCTGCCACTGACACTCTAATCAGGGTTGTAACATCACAAGATACTTATAAATACCTCGGTTTTGAACAAAATTTAAAATTTTGTCACACTAAATTGAAGAAGCATTTTAGGAAAAAGTATATTGAACGACTCACCAAATTACTCAACACTAAGCTAAATTCTATAAATTTAATAAGGGCGATTAATAGTGCCTATATTAACCTACAGTTTTGGAATCCTGAAATGGAGCAACTCTGATCTTGAAGCCTTGGACAGAAAGACGATGACTCTTGCCGAAAATGCCGTTTAGCTTCGGAAATTATAGATCACATAATTGGAGGTTACCCGACGCTGGCAAATTCATATTATTTGAATCGACACAACCAATTTGCTAAAATTATTCACCAGCAATTAGCTCTCAAATTTGGAATTTTAACTTCTGCCCGGCATACTATAAGTACGAGCCGGATCCAGTTCTTGAAACGGAACGGTATCTCCCCTACTGGGATAAACTGATTGTTACTGACAATGCTGTTGACTTCAATCGTCCGGATATTGTTTTGGTTGATAAAGATGGAGAAACAAACTTCAATAGTTGACATTTCTGTCCCACTGTCCCAAAACATTTCTAAAACTGAAATTGAAAAATGCACAAAATACGAAAATCTTGCAGCGACAAATTCAAATAGTACCATTGGTGATATCGGCGACCGGAATTGTTGCCAAGAATTTCATTGATAATTTAGAAAAAAATTGGACTGCAACAAAATCTTATCAAAAATATACAGAAAAGTATATTTTTACAAACATGTCATATCATCCGCAGGTTTCTACAACAGATCTTCCAAAGCACTTTAGCCCGATGTGGGTCAGAGCTGCCTTCACGATCTGCCTCCACTCCTCTCTTCTCTCAACCTTCTCCCGCCATCCGGTAACTTTCATCTTCTTCAGGTCATCCACAACTTCTTGGATCCAACTTTTCTTGGGCCTGCCACATTTTACACCCAGAATATTGCTTTTATAAATGCTTTTAGACATTCTTTCCACTCCCATTCTCTGCACATGTCCCAACCAAGAAATTCTACGAGATTTTATAAATCTAACTATATCTTTTCCTTCGAGTATATTGTTTATTTCTTCATTGTATCTTACCTTCCATCTTTATCCTTCCTTCACTGCTCCATATATTCGTCTTACAATTTCCCTCTCGAATCTACGTAAAGTCTCCGCATCACTATTGGTAAGGATCTATGTTTCTGCTCCGTAAGCTACTACTGGTCTTATTAAGGTTTTATATAACTTGATTTTTAGTTTCTTAGTCAAAAGAGTAGATTTTAGGAGTGGTATATTTGCGTAATAAGCCTTATTACCTCTCATCACCCTTTTGTTAATTTCTCCAGATGTATTATTTACATTGTTGATATTCACTCAGAGATATGTGAAATCACTGACTCTTTCAAAGTTATAACCATTTATCTCCATTCTTTGTATTCTCCTTCTAGTTTCTGATGTCGACATTTTCAAATATTTTGTCTTTTCTTCATTAATTTTGAGTCCTATGATTTTACTATTTATTTCTAGTTTTTTGAACATTTCTTCTAGTATCTCTTTATTTCTTGCTATTAGGGCTATATCATCAGCATATGCTAGACATTGTTTTGACTTATAGAGGATGTTGCCCTTAAAATTTAAAGTCTTCACAACGCTATGAAGAGCTATGTTAAATAGTGTAGCTGATAGCGAATCACCTCGTTTAACTCCCGATGTTACTTAAATGGATCACTAATCTTCCCTGCAATGTATATTTTATATTGAGAATCGAACATACAAGTTTGAATCAATCTTAATAATTTGTTTGGCATTCCATCCTCTTTTAGCACTCGGAACAACTGGTTCCATTTACTACTGTCAAAGGCTTGTTTATAATCGATGAAGAGTATATGTAGATCAATGTTATAATTATAACATTTTTTCATTATTTGTCTAATTGTGAAAATCTGGTCTACCATTCCGGAATCCACATTGATACTCCTCGAGTATATTTTCAGCAACTCGTTACTGAACTATGCTTGAAAATATCTTACATACAATGTTTAAGAGTGTGATACCTCTATAATTATTACAATCGAGCTTGACTCCTTTCTTATAAATAGGACAGACAAGCCCGTTTTTCCATTCTGTTGGTAATTCATACTTTTTCCAGATCTTACAAATCATTGTATGTAATACCTTCATTAGGCCAGTCAAATAAACAAAACAAGGCAAATATCGCAAACGCGCAGGTATCTACGATTTTTTAATATGTTGTTAGGACCCCTGAGAGTACTGTATACCCAAGTTTGCAACCCTGAAAACCCTGTGCTACTCCTGTGGTGTTAGAAAAACTGCGGAATTCGGGCACTTGTGTCAGTTTTGTCGAAAACAACACCGGAAGAAAGCGTTTCTCGGGTATTGTCACTCTATACTTTTGTAAAGCAAAAGAAATTTGCTACAATTTGAGCCCAACACGAGCTCTCTAAGTCTATTGTTTGCGGAGATATAGCTAATCAAAGATGGGCAACTTTTTCCAAAAACTGGAAAGTTATCGGTAGGGTCATGTTCCAAGACACGTATCGGCTAAACTAAAGTTTCTAGAGAACGATCATGAGAGAGGAAGTTGTAGAGAATTGAATTAGCTGCAATTTGATTCCAAAATGGTGCCTCTAGGCCTCATAGTTTCATCCAAAACGAAAAAAACATTAAAACATCGGCATTTGGAAAAATGAGGAAAACATTGTACTGAATCATGTTGTTATATATTTCTTTAAAAACCTTGCAAGAATGTGAAGTTAACATTGTGATCTGGCCCAACATTGTTCTCAAAAGTGATCTGGCATCGCAATGATTCAGTCAGAGCCATTGTGGCTGGATACGTTAGCTACATTTTCAACCACTTTGGTACAAACGTAGCTGTGGTGTTTGAGGGATATCCACACGATGCATCTATGAGGAGCACTAAATCAGCTGAACGCCTCCGACGCTCCGCTTCTCTCTCCTGCAGTGACATGTTGTTTGATGAATTAACACCCATCAAAGTTCCCCAATGAATCTAACACTTGATCACCATGATGCATACTGAATTTGAGAGGCATGGTACCGAGGTACATCAATCTCAAGAAGATGCCGATACTGATATAGTGATGACTGCACTCTCCTAGAGCTCATCGTTCGACCAAGTTTTCATCATTGGGGAGGACGTCGACCTATTGGTCCTCCTCAACTGCTTAAGCTCTGGACAGACGAACGTGTACTTCCAGAAAGGCGGAGAGGTGGGTCAGAGTGCGCTCACTATACAGCAAATTCCTTCACATGTGGAGAAATGAAAGTTCCACGAGGGATGGTTGTGTTCCTGCATGCCATCAGTGGGTGTGACATGACCTCTGCCCTTTTCTGGCAAGGCAAGCTGAAGTGGTGCAACGCCCTAAAAAAAAACCGCCACTGGATAGATCTCGCCAGCATTTTTCTTGATCGAAACTCCAATCAGGACGAAGTAGGAAATGCTGGCGAGAAGATCTTGATGAACCTGTACGGCGGAGATGCGAGAACGCTGAACACCCTGCGATACTCAGCATTTGTAAAATCAACAGCAACGGCCAAAATTAACCCTGCCCCCCCCCCCCCCACAACAGAGGCTGCAAAATATCAATTGTGGAGAACCTACCACCAGGTTGGGGAGTCGACAAAAACCCTTGTGATTGGGGATGGACCACCAGCGAACAAGGTCTCATGCCAATCACAATGTGCGCAGAGCCCGCTCCTCAGACTCTGCTCAGAATGGTGGCTTGCAAATGCAGGAAAGGGTGCTTAGGGTCGTGCACTTGCAGAAAGGCAGGACTCAAGTGCTCTATCCTATGTTCCTTTTGCCAAGAACGCAGTTGCACAAACGTCACCCCTATCGTCATGGACGAGGAGGATGAGGATGTGGACGACCCAACACCATATTACGACCCGCCTCCACCTCCAGAAAACGTCGTCCATCCTCCCTCATTGATCCAGACTGGATGAGACCCGACCCTTCCAAAAGGGCGAAGTTCTAAACTACTGCGGTGTTTATACTTGACTGTGTATATAGAATTTTCTTGTTTACATTTATGTTTCCGTTGTTTATTTTATGTTTACGTTTATTTGTTTAATGTATATTTATTTGAAGTCATATGTTACATCTACAATGTTAACTTCACATTCTTGCACGTGTTTTTAAAGAAATACATACCAACATGATTCAGTACAATGTTTTCCTCAGTTTTCCAAATGCCGATGTTTTACTATTTTTTCGTTTTTGAGGAAACTATGAGGCCTAAAGGCACCATTTTGGAATCAAATTGTAGCTATTTCAATTCTCTACAACTTCATCTCTCATGATCTTTCTCTAGAACCATTAGTTTAGCCGATACATGTCTTGGAACATGACCCTACCGATAACTTTTTGGAAAAACTTGCCCATCTTTGACTAGCTATATCTCCGCAACCAATAGTCCTAGGAGAGGAAATTTCTTTTGCTTTACAAAAGTATAGAGTGAAGATAACGATAAACGTTTCCTTTACGTGTTTTTTTCGACAAAACTGACACAGGTGGCCGAATTTCGCAGTTTTTCGAACACCAAAGGAGTAGCACAAGGTTTTCAGGGTTGCAAACTTGCATATATACTACTCTCAGGGGTCCTAACAACATTTAAAAAAATCGTAGATACATGCGCGTTTGGATGTTCGATGCTTTTATTGACTGGCCTACATCAGTTCTTCTCCGCCAGCTTTTATCAGTTCTCCGGGTATTTCATCTTCTCCAGATGCTTTCCCATTCTTTAATTTTTCACAACCTCCCGTATCTCTTCTATTGTTGGTTTTTCTATCTCAGTTTCAGTTGTTCTATTATGATCTTCTGGTTCTCTTTCTTGGTCATCTTCATCACTGTTATTTAGGAGCTCATTATAATATTCAGCCCATCTTTCCAACACTCCTTGTTGGTCTTCACTAGTTTTCCATTCTTGTCTCGACATAAATTGCTCCCTGCCATACAGCCTTTGGTCATGGTTTTAACCACCTTATAGAATTTCTTATTCTCATTTGTATCATTTAGCTGTTCGATCTCTTTTATTTTACATTTCAAGAACTCTTTTTTCTTATTTCGAATTATTTTACTAGCTTCTTTTGTACTCTGGTTATATTTTTCCCTTGTTAAACTAGTATCTCTTTGTATCATCATTTGTCTATCTCTATTTCTTTTGTTCAATGCGCTTTTACATTCTTCATCAAACCAATCTTTACTTCGTTTTCCCTGTATCCTTCCTATGGTATTTTCTGTGGCATCTATTATGGATTCTTTTATACATTTCCGTTGATTTTCAACTAATTCATTCACTTTTCCTTTTTCTATTATTGTCTTAAGTTTCTTCTCCGTTAATTTCTTATGGTTTTCAGTATATTCCTTCTCCTGGAGTAGTGAGGTATTCCATTTTTTTCTTTTACTTCCTCGTCCCTGTCTAGCAACAGATAGCTTTTCTTTTAGCAGTATTTAGACAAGATAATGGTCCGAGTCACAATTTGGTCCTCTTGCTGTTCTAACATCTGTTATTGATGTAAAATGTTGTCTATTTATTAGAACATGATCTATCTGATTGTAAAAAGATGAACCAAGTATTTTCCATGTGTGTTTATGCATGTTTTTATGCTCAAAGAATGTACTCATTATCAATAGGTTTGCCGCTAATGCTAGATTAACCAACATTTGTCCATTTTCACTTGTTTCTGTATGGAGAGAGTATTTTCCTGCTACAGTGGATATCCTTTGCTCCTTACCTATTTTGGCGTTAAAAATCACCTAGTACTGGTATCATATGATATTTTGGGACTTTATTACATTCCTTCTCTAATTTATCGTAAAAAGTGGATTTCTCATCATCAGGTCTTTCCTCTGTTGGAGCAAGCGCAGAAAATATAGTGATGCTTCGAAACCTTCCCTTTAGTATGATTTTACATAGTCTCTTCCCTAATAGTATAAACTTTATACTATAAAGGACTAAATGCTTTTCTTCAATCTTCCATTGATTATAAATCCGTATTGTCCAGTTCGTTTCTCAGATCCTGAGTAGTATAATGTGAAATCCTTTTTATCAAGTTTTACCACCACCTTTCCATCTTACTTCCTGAAGGACTATAATATCGAATTGAAATTTCTTAGCTTCTTCCGCAATCTCTATCATTTTCCCTGGTTGGAGCATAGTTCTAATGTTCCAAGTACCATCTTGATTTTATTCTTTAACCGTGTTTCGTTGCCGAGTCGTCTCCTTGAATTAGATCCCATCTTCCGAGGCATATCGTTAGGATTCGTGACCTTTTACAAGATAGGACCGCCAACCCTGTGCTTAACCCCCTCATTGGTGGACCGGGTTTGATATCGGGGTTCCCTTCCCCTAGGGAGGTTGGTATTCATTTTACCTGAAGGGTCGTCCTTACCCTTGGTTTTCTATCGGGGTTTACCTTTCCTTAGCCCAGTTCTCCCGTTTTAAGGCGCCGGAGATTCGCCTTTCGTCCTTCCCCGTTAGTTATGATGCAGGCTCTCACACTGCGTCGTATCCAGGGCCGTCACGAGGAGGATATGATAGGATTTGTTGTCTTAGCTTTATCCCATGGCTCTCTGTTACGGAGGGGCATTTCCTGGTATTTATTGGTATTTGTCTATGGACATCAATACATCCCACCAGGTCCCAAGACAACCATTCTGGCCCCTTCTTCAACAGATGGCTTGAGATGAATTTCTCCGCCTAAAAGGCTTCCTGGAAATTTGTCTGAGATAACCACTGTATAATAATAATAATAATAATAATAATAATAATAATAATAATAATAGACGATCGACCACGTAATATCAGGCTGTCCCCTTCTCTCTCAAACAGACTACCTCCACCGACACAATCAGGTAGCATCGATCGTTCATCAACAACTAGCACACAAACATTCACTTATTAAGAGCACGGTCCCGTACTACAAGTACATACCACAAAGCGTATTAGAGTCACCCTCATATAAACTATACTGGGACCGCCCCATTCACACAGACAAAACCATACATCACAACAGACCAGACATCACACTTGTTGATAAGGTCAACAAACAGACCTATCTAATTGATATTGCAGTGCCTATCAGCAAGAACATGCAGAAAACTCACGCAGACAAGATCAGTAAATACACTGATCTAGCACACGAGCTCCAGAAGCAGTGGAGGCAGGATCGAGTACGTGTTGTACCCATCGTTCTGTCTGCCACTGGTCTGGTGCCTCACACATTGCACCACAGTCTCAGCACACTAGGACTTCACAAAAACACTTATGCACAACTGCAGAAGGCTGTGGTACTCAACACTACACGCATAGTTAGGAAATTTATGGACACAAGCACACATCCCTAATCATTCCTGCACACGTCTTTACACTTGGCAATATGTGCTTTGGTCCTTGACCGCCATGTTGTGTTAGCTGGGAAAACCCATGGTTTGAAACTTTTACATAATAATAATAATAATAATAATAAGCTTAGGAGTGATCTTTCGAAAATAACTGTTTGTATTGAGAGGAAATAAACGGCCAGACAGAATCTTCAAGATAGGTATTTAGAATCTTTCGTAACAACAAAATTGAAGCGAATCTACCAAGAATTCAAATCGACACTGATAGCTTACAATAAAAAATTGCAGCTTTAGGCAAGCGATTGAGAAGCTACAACAGACCTACTGATATACTATTAGTACATTTCATAATAGAGGAAAAGTTGTAAAAACGGGCATAGGTGTAAATATGGGCACCCTTCCCCAAAGGGTTGTGGGAGGTGCTGCAGTTTTATTACGAGACTTTAAACGGCGCCACTTGTTGTTATAAGATAGCAGAGAGCATTTGGTAACTTTGTTTCAAATAGTGTGGAAGCAGCGTCAGTTATTGTGCGAATTGGTGTTTTTTCTGGACTGCAAATATTTGACAGGTATGTGAAATCGTTTTCTTTTCATGTCCTTGTGGTTAGTTTAAAATAATTTCACAGTGATATCTGGAAAGCGGAAATCCTAAGCTACTTTTAGAAGCCCGCCTTTAGTCACTCACGCTTTTAGGTTAAATGTGATAGTGGCAATCTTGCTTAGGTGGGGTTGGTGTAAATACGGGCACCATTTCTTGGTGTAAATATGGGCCCCCATTTAAAGCCTCTCCTTCACGTTATCCTGATATACAATCACCTAAGGATCTAGCCATGCCAATTGATGAGGCTGCTGAAACACCGCAATGTTCCCCGGGAACTTCAAATGCAGTTTCTCCGTTCGATATTACTCCTGTCCCCAATATTAAGAAGAGAACCAGTACTTGGGGACGTAAATAATTTTTGATTTGATTTGATTTGATTTGATGTTCATTTAAAATTCTCAAATATATAACTTGCTCTTTGTATCGTTTTGTATTGTTTTATCCTGTTTTAAAATATTTTAAACCATTTTTTTTGTGAGTTTTTTGGAGGGGGCCCATATTTGCACCCCATTTTTTCAGATGCTTTTTTTGAAGCTTTTTGTAAATCTTCGTTTTCGAATTAAAATATTTGATATTAATCATTGTTTTGCCTCCTCTCATTTAGTAAACTTGTTATAGTTGTTAATGAAGATCAAAAATCTTGAATTTTTCCAAAAGAAAGTAACTTTAAGTCAAAAATACGAAATGGTGCCCATATTTACACCTTTTCCTCTACTATTTATAAAATAATTTCATCTGTTTTAGCTAATCAATTATCTAAATTTTCTAAATTATCTAAATACAAATGTGGCAGTTTATCAGAAGAACAGAAGGGCTGCCGTAAAAAATACTAGAGGATGCAAAGAAATCTTTGATGCAGTTATTACAGGTCATGTTAAATAAGAAAAAAGGAATCTTTCTGATACATGAATTGATTACCAAAAGGCGTACAACTCAGTTCCACATGATTGGCTTATTAAAGTGTTACAGATTTGTAATATAACTCCTAAATAATTTCAAACTGTCATGGGTAAGTTGCGCACTAAGTTACTCTTATCTCAAATGGGAATTTGTAAATACCCAAGCAAGGCTGGATGCAACCAAACAAAGGATAAGAAAGTTACGGCAGACATCAACGAGAAAATAGAGATTTGGGAGGAATACATCCAGGAACTATACAAAGACCAGAGGAACATCAATTCCTCTATTGTAGACGCCGAAAGCTCAGTGAGTTTGAAGGATTAAGTGATATATGCACTTAGATTTAGGAAAGATAACAAAGCCACAGGCCCAGATGAAATTCCAATGGAACTGATAAAGCACCGGGATGATGAAGGAATTACCCATTTTTTAAACATTATCTATGAGACTGAGAAAGCACTTGAGGAAATGAACACATCAATAACTGTCCCAATACCCAAAAAAACTACGGAACACAGAACACTGAGCTTACTTAATCATATAAGCAAATTATTGTAGGGGTGGAGAAGCGCGCGATATCTTGGATAGACACGGCGCAGTACCCTGGAGCTGTTATTAATTAAAACCTTAACTCCGGCAGAGAACTTACGAATAATATAATGCACCAAGATGATACTTATATATAGCTAACCTGTTGTAAATAAAAAACAAAGCCAATACATTTAAAACAAATCTATGTATATATTCTTTCAAAAGTTCTTGTTACATAAGTATGTTTACTTTAATCACTTGCACGAATTCACGTCTTATGATACGAAGTATCTCACGTTAAAGGCATGTACAATACTCTTCTTAAATTGACGTTTAAAAGTCTCTTTCTGTCAACTTTATGTGTAGTTGTATTATCGCCCTAAATCTTTACTTTGTAATCTTTACTTGTGTCCTGTGATGTGACCTTCTTGAGTAAATAACGGTATTCTTGTGTAATGGCCCGTCCGTGTGAACAAATCAAAGGTTACTTACAATTTCTTGAAGTTCTAATATCTTCCGTCTACTCGTCCGGTATTGAATAGCCTTCTAGGAATACTTGACGTTGTCTTCCTATTCGCTGACTTTCGAACACCGTTGAAGACAAGCATTCGAACCAGGTAACTTCTTAAATACTTCTTAATTCGAACAAACTTCCAATCTGCTTTCCAGCATGTACCTATTATGTTTCTGTACCAGTTACTTTCAGGATCAAGGAATATTCAGCTTTCATATTCCCATGCATCTTATAACGAGATAACTTTAGTATACGTTCATGTTCGTTATCATCTACCGCCATTTTTTCATTCTTCTCGATTCACATTCACATCAACAATCAAACTCTATCGTCACACGAGTTCATTGTTTAACAATCGATACTGCATCGCATCGAGTGTATCACGTCTTTTATTGTTCTGTTGTTCTTTTGTTTTAATCTTCCAACTTAGATTATTCATGGAAAAATATTGACTAATCTTTGAATTGCATTCTGTTTGATAATTCTCTGGAAATAATTCAGGTAAGTATTTCAATTCAAACCTACAACTATTATTGAAGATTATGCATAACAGAATTTATGCTAAAGTAAATAGCATGATTGGCAACACTCAGTTTGGTTTCAGAAATGGAGTTAGAACAAGAGAAGCAATCTTCTCCCTGACAGAAATAGCAGAAACGCAATAGAAATGAACATCCCATTGTATCTTTATTTTATTGACTACGAATGAGCATTTGAGAATATCAATGATCTACTAATAGAAATTCTCATGAGAGCAGGAATAGATACAAAGGATATAAGAGTAATACAAGATGCTTACTGGAACCAAAAGACTAGAGTTCAAGTGGGAGTGTACATTCCAACTGGATACGGATAAAGAAAGGTGTGCGACAGGGCTGTGTCCTTTCTCCAATCTTATATTACCTATATTCTGAGATTCTGACACAAGAGGCTCTTGAGAATAGAAAGGAGCGAATCAAAATCAACAGACTAACAATAAATAATTTAAGATATGCTGACCGTGCTGATAGCAACACCTCCCACAGATCTCCAAAACCTCATAAATGCAATAGTCAATGGAAGCATGGAAATGGGACTTAAGTTGAACACAAAGAAGACCAAAACAATGTGCATCAACAAAACCTAGATCCAAATGAACATTATATGCGACGGGAGAGCTTTAGAACAGGTCAGTAACTTCTGCTATTTGGGTAAGCACTTCTATTCAGAAAATTATCAAGATAAAGAAATAAAAAACAGAATTATAAAAGCAAAATTAAAATTCAATGAAATGAAGTCGATTTTATGCCAAAAGAAGCTCAATCTAGGGCTAAGGAAAAGAGTGTGGAAATGTTATATTTGGCCCATTCTTTTATATTGCTGGGAATCGTGGACCCTCAGAAAGGGAATCAAATAAATATTGGAGGCATTTGAAATGTGGTCATTAAGAAGAATGTTCAAGATAAGTTGGACTAGCAGGACATCAAATGAAAAAGTACTTCATCTGGCTAACTACCAGAGAGCTATTGACAAAGTTATACACCAAAGAAAACTTGCTTACTGTGGACACGTACAGAGAGACTTAAAATGTGAGATACCTAAATTTACTCTAGAGGTAAAGATAGAGGGAAAGAGAGGAGTTGGGAGAAGAAGAAGAAGATGGATGGATGATTTGCGTGATTGGACTGGACTTGACACACTGGACATCATACATGTCTCAACAGATAGAGAGCTGTGGTACATGCTGATCGCCAACCTCCCTTTGGGAGAAGGCACCTAAAGAAGACTCAGTCCATTGTTGTTCTGTTTGGCCTTGAACCTTTTATCGAATTTCTTAAAAGCACGGAACTTGGGATATAAGCTAATGGAGAAGAAGACTGTACTTACAATTAATCATTTATTAAACATGGATGATTTCAAACTGTATGTAAATAACCAAAAGAGTCTTCTGTCACTTTTAAATGTAGCATCTCTTTTAGCTCAGATATTAATGTCGCTATATAACTTCAAAATATAGAAGCAAAAAAAAATTCTTATATAAATTCAAACATATAAAATTATGCTAAATCTGATTTTTCATGGTATTAATTTCTTGTTAATTTCTCTCATTCTCATTCTTGCGCTATTTGTATGTTTTTTTCTATCTAATGACTAAATATTATATTATGACTGCAGAGAGACAAAGACTAGAAGAGAATATCATCTTTTGAAAACTTACAATATCTTGACTCTCGGCAGGAACGCAAAGAAGTCATCATCAAGAAAAATTATGATGCATCCAATTCTGTCGGAAGACGTTGGTGAACAGGATCAAGTTGAACTTATCGACTTTCAGTCTATACCAGATCGCGATTTTAAGTGGATTTTAAACTACCAAGATCATGCAACAATGTTTGTTGTCCTTCGACCACTGAGATCGAAGGTCTGAATAGGTTGCTGCGAAGCTTTTTCAAATATTTCTTTTTGTTAAAGAGCGAAAGATACTACAGAGCGATGACGGTAGGTAATTCGTTAACCAAGTGATCAGGGAATTGCGCGGCAAGTGGCCGGAATTAATTTTGGACGACCTAGACATCCTCAAAGTCAAGCGAGCTTTCGAATGATCCAAGCAGGACGTGGAAAATATGCTAAGAGCTTGGATGACCGACACGGGCAGTAAGCAGTGGTCCACACGCCTCAATTTTGTGCAGTGGCAAAAAAACAGCTCCTATCATCGCATAATAGGACGCTCATCTTACAAAGTTAAAAAGGGTTTTGAACCAAATCTCTGACTCGCTTCCAACTATATACCTCTTTCCATTGCACCAACTCTAAAGAAGACTGTAAAGAAAACTTGAGAAAAATTCAAAAAATAGATGATGATGATGATGAAAATAATGAAGAAAAAGACTATCAACAAGAAGAAGGAAATGAAGAAAAAGGTCATCGAAGTTCATGAAGAAATTGCTCTAGAAAATGCAAGTGCAAGTAGACTCATGAGTGCTATCACTACAGAGAATGACGAAAAGTTATGCTGCGCTTCTTCAGAGGCAATCGACGATCAAGAATTGTAGTGTGATTTACCCTAAGAATCTTTTTCATAGCTCATGCAAACTAGCAGCAACAGTAAGCGACTTGCGTCTGCTGTGCAATCGTGCGCTCAAGAAGACAAAATTCAGGAAATTAGAGAGGATTCTCAAAATCAAATGAAATTGCTGGAGACAAAATGTTAATCACAAAATCTCGATTTCCTAACATTTCCATTGGAGACTGTGTGCTTCTTGAGATCCCGAAGGTCGACAGGAGTCCAACAGACCTCCAAAATTTCATCTGTATTATCATTAATGGAAAAAAAAGGAGTATACCAGGTTGGCTGTGAGAGTGATTTTATAAAAGGATTGTTTAGGATGGAGAGTTTAAAGAAAGCCGGTTCATCTTTCATGAGCGAGAGGATACTACACTAAATAGCTCTCAGTGAGGGAGGCCATAAACAACAATTCAGGATTTATAGTATCCTGGTAAAGATGGATTCTGTAAATGTTCCTGCAGATCGTCCGCCAAACAGTGCACAACGAGGAGATGTGTCTGTAAAGAGGGAAAGCAGTGCAATAACAGGTGCCATAATAGTATGTCAAGGGTTAACAAGTAAGGGAAATTTCGGGTGGCAGAAATTAATAAATAAAATATTTATATACAGAGGAAATACTGTTCTATTAATCTATTTTTTATTTGCATTGGTCCTCAATTTACTATATTTGCGTTGTATTTTTTTTTCTGATATTTTAAGATCTTATAATACCATTTTATTCGCATTGTATTTTCTTTCTTTTTTTTTAGATCATAGGCTGTATTACTATAGAATAATATTTGTTATTAGTCTCTTTTATTAAAATCTTATAAAATCCAATAATAAAAATAATTTTCTTTTGTATCAACGATTATGCATATTATCGTATTTGCATTGCATTTTTTCCGGTATATGTTCATGTTACATCATCAGTCTAAACAATTCGTGACTCTTCAGAAAGTATCTAAAATGGGCTGGACACATGCTGTAAAAAAGGATCGATGAATCGCCTTCTACAATGTGTCTAACACTACCCTGACTTTTCGTGAAATGTCTAATTTCTACTGAACAGATGCGATAATACAGCATCTGTCAACCCAACTGCTGACATTTCGCGAAGTGTCCAATATTTCTGGATGTATACGGTAATTTTTGAAGATTGAATTACAGCATGTGTCCATTGTAGTTAGACTCTTCGCGATGTGTCTAGACACTTCATGAAGTGCTAAATTACCAAATGTGGTTGCGACATATATATATTTTATTTACTCATTTATTTATTTACTTATTTCTTTTTTTTTGGGGGGGGGGGGTTATCAAAAATTTAAACTGCTGGAAATAAGAAAACTTTTCATCTATTTGTACCTCTTTCAACTATTTTACAAAAATAACTTCAAATAAAATTGACGAAGTGTAGTTTACATTCTTAAAAATTAACATACCACGAAGATTCATATTAGTTATTTATGTCTATGTTTATGTAGGTGCTATCGATTTAGTAAATAAATTTTTAGTAGAGGAATGTGCTTTACATTCACAAATCATATTTTAGGGTTTCCATTCTGCAATCACATTCATGAAATGAATATGATTGAACTTGCACCAGTCTCCGAAATCTGGATCCCAGTTAGAATATTCAAAGATAAGTAGAAAGATAAGTATGATTCTATTAGTATAAAACATGTATGCAGTTTAATTTTGCTTCCACTCTTTCGTGATTAAAAAAAAAAAAAATCTAGATTCATTTTATAATAGAGATCTGGATCAAGTTAAATTATATTGAAAAATTTTGGAATATTTTTATTCAAACAATGCTTTTCAAACAATGAAAATTATCTTTGATTTGCAACAACATTTGACAGGAAGGATTACATAGTTTCCAACTTTGTTTACTGTTTCCAATATTTTACTGACTTTAAATGTAAAATATTGCAAAAAGCGATCTTATTCGCTTTTTTTATGTAAAGGGCTGAAGTTGAAGGGTTTTGTAGTTTCGAGTTTTAGTTTAAATGTTTTATTTCTCCTCTAATCATTCAACAGACTAAGCCAGAAACCCACAAACAACGCATTCATACACTGACTCAGAAATCATTCAAATTGTGGACTTTCTGCCACTGGCAAATGATCAACCATGATTAGCTTTCGAAGCAAATTTACCGTTACCTGAAGCTGTACCAAGTCCTGGCTTAATGGGATTGATCTTTTTAATACGTTAATGAAGAAATGAAGTTCGCCTACTGTGACCTTGGCCATGGTTGACGTTGTCTGCTTTTGGTTTGACAACGAAGAGCTCACATTCCCTATTTAAGTAGACTTCACACAAAAAATACACAGACCGATTTTTGTCACTTTATGCCATATCCCGATAGACGCTGTACTTTTCTTCATCACGCAGAGCACACTTTTAGGACATGATTCATCTCTGAAGATTAGCAATCCACAGGTGGGAAAAAGAACAAGACTTTACCACCTTCTAAAAGGATCGCTTACATGGTCTTACTTACTCTTGGCTTAGTAAAATGCTAGAAACTAAGATAAATCACCATAATCCTAAGTAGTGATCACTTACCAAATGTAATTATTACTTCTTTTTAGTCCTGCAGATCTCGATATTTCTTTCAACTAAGATCTCCGCCCTAATTTTTGAATAACTTAAAAGTGATTTTTTTTAACTTTTTTCCCCTTTCACTTCTTGTTGAATTCTCAGATACGAAATCACGGTCGCAGCCAGCCAAGACCGTCGAACGCCATGACTACTGCTGTCTAGACGCACGTGGCCCCGCCACGCCGACTAGCTTCCTACACCCGACGATCACTTCACTGATACGCATAGACCGTTCCCAACCCCACCTCTAGCCAACTTATGTCAAGCCATCCTTCTAACATTCGGTCCTCATGTATTTATTTATTTATTTACTTATTTTTACAAAGATTTATCTGTTTGCTGTTATTGTCAATACAATTTAAAATCTCAGATGAATAGAAACAATAACAATTATTTATTTGATATTTTTTTTCCAATAAAGTTTGGAAAACGTCCTTTATTGCCAGAAAATCAGTTTCAGTTTTGATTATCCTTCTACGAGGCTCCTTTAACTTCCTGTGCCTCCAATTCCATTCCAGTTTCTAAAACAATTTAGATATATATTGTCATATTTCACTTTTTGATCTATAATTTTCTTTGTAATCACTTCCAGTAATACGAATTTTTCCGAACTTCATATTTCTTTTTGCTCCGTCTAAATAAGAACTGGTAATTCAATTATTAAAATAGCTTTCTTTTTAAGCTTGTTTGCACTTCTTTCAAAATACTCCATCAAAATTAAAATCACTGTTATCAAAGATAAATGATACTGTGCATCAAGTACTGATGCTGATACTGTAGATACTGTGAAAATAGCATCTATGTAATGACTGCTATCAGAATATTCTTCAGCTTTGAAAGTTGGTTTTACTTCGCAGGAATTATAATTGGATAAGAAAACCCTACTGATCTACACGATTTAGTGGAATACTCAATTCTTTCTGCTTTCTTAAAGAATTATTCGTTTCAACTATTTCTTTACAAGTTATTCCTAAGTGCACGCTAACTTCTTAAAACTGATTTACTTTCGTCTTTTGAATTTATTACTAGGTTTCAGCCATTTATTTGTTGCTTAACAAGTTACAACGACAAAAACTTACTGAATTACGAAACATCTAAAACGGGAGTAAGGAATGGTCGTTTCTTGTCTCTTTATTTATTCGTACTTCACTGCCATTTCTTTCATTTTCAGATGCAGTGAAGAGATGAGGAGTTGTAATTCCTAACCCCCTTAAATACGCCAGTGTTCAAGGGTATTTGCATACTCTTTATAACGTAAAACAAATATTTTTTAATATATATCATCAATCACAGCTGAAGGCAGCTCGAATTCGTTCCTTGAGATAGGTCTACTCGAGACTTTCTGTTCAGTGTAGTATTCCAGAAAGCAAAATTCAAGAGATCTAAGTTTTTGTGCATCCACCAGTTTTCCTTCAATTTATACTAGAACAGATAAAGGCTCATTTCAATTGTATAAAGTGGGTGTTTTCTTGGGACCTAAAGGGAAAACTGTACTTTTGATATATTTAATTTTATTCAAAGATATCTTGTTTAGATTTGCTTAGATCTTTTCCAGAAAACATGAACACTGTCTTTTCATTTCCCTGCAATGAATGCATTTTGTTTATGTTGCAAAATACAATTTGGTAACTTAACTAAAATATACTTAATTAAAATAAGCAACACGGTTTTGTGTATTAGCGTCAAATCACATGGTTTTGTGATTGAGACGTTTTAGAATCTATTTCTTTGGTAGTAACTCATTTCTTTAAATGTCAACTTTTTAATTGATCTAATCACAAATTGCGCGTCGGATTGACCGCTCGACCCGTTGGTCACGAAGTGCCGGGAGCCTTACCTGCCGCGACCCCAAGGGGTCAAGGGGTCATAGGCCTGTAGTGGGACACTTTAACTTTAATCACAAATATATCTGGTAATAACTTCATCTATATGTAAGTCAATGAATGTGTGAAATTAATTGATTTCATCAAAACAAATTTTATGCTCTCATTACGATATTGTTCAAATTTTATTTAGTCATTTTACAATCATTTTACAGTCATTTCACTACACATTCTAAAAATTAATAATTACAATCAAAATACAAATGAATAAAAAAATTATCACAATCATTTTTCTTTCAATTTATCAGTGTTCATAATGTGTATTAGAAGAAATCATGATCGACATTATTTTTTTTTTTATATTCCAATGGGCATTTCCATGAAAATTTATATATTGGACTAAATATACATCGATAATTAAAGAATATTATTGTGATGTCATGGACTGATGTAAAAACGAGAAATATATACAATTATGATTCATAAAAGTTACTCAGGTGTTTGAATACTAAGTAATTAAAAGGAAAAAAATTGATTTTGAATAATTGTACACCCAAAAGTTTTTTCGCTTTATTGTTATTATGTCTTTGTTTTATCTAACTATATACAGTTCACATTAATTGTGATAGCAGAGATCTTCATCTCTTTTAGAAATGGCGTTTCATCTTTCGTAAATACAATGGACAAAGGAAGTCTTCAGTTATTAAGTGAATACAAACAGTGATGCGCTGGTAATGTACGAAGTTCAAGTTGCTTATTTTATAATACTTGATTTTTTTTAATAATAATCTCACTTGTTTTTTTATATCTAAAAAGTAAATTGACAGATTAGCTTACTGTGAATAAATGAAGATATGTTAACAGCAAAGCAAAAAGAAAGTTATTAAAGTGTGTTTCAAGTAAAATGTAATTTATTTATTTCACAACATGACTTGAAATGATTCTTTGGATTTAGGATAGTTGATGAAGGGTTGTTAACTATTCGTACTGTGAAGTATTGATAAGCGACTAACAGTGATGTATATTTCCTTTCTATTTAATGATTGTAACAATGAATTTTGTACATTAGAATCCATTATTACAATGCTAAAAGAAATCAAACATCAGTGTCATCAATAATTATCTAACAACGATATAAGATGGACTGATCAAAGTTTAAGTAAAATAAATTAATACGGTATTGAAGTTATTTCGGAGAACTTATTGTTAGAGGGAAAGAGTTTTTTGTGATACATAATTTGTTTTAGATATTTGCAAATTACATGTAACCAAAAAAAGGGAAGCAACTAAAGTATTTTGTAGTAAAGTAAACATTCATTGAATTCTTTGAGTGAAAAACTACAGAAAGAAGTGCTTGGACAGAAAAAGATAAATGGCAAATATGAGTTTAACGTGAAGGAATTTCCTAATTGATAAACTACCATAGAACAGGCACATGTTTAAAAAGAAATTTAATAAAAACTTAAAATTACACACTTAAACTTCCCGCGCGTTAAACTCGCACTTGTCATCGTTTTATGTATCATCATTACAAAGGTCCTTTATTTTCCAAATTAGACTAAGAAGGAAGTTCGTCAAGTTCAACAGCCGAATTACAGCATTAAGAACTGACATTATCATCAATAGGATATGCAGAAAACATGGAGTTATCCCAGCAAGCATGAATTTGAATGTGCACCTGCAGTCTTCTTATAGTCGAGGACTTACTCAAAAAAAATGTACGGTGGAAATTGCTGCTTATCTCAAAGCCAATGTTGCCCTAATATAAGAGAGCGGATAATGTCCTCTTATGTGGATATTCTACCATTCGTTGTAATTCCAGATTATCGGGATAACATGTCTATTGGAGATAAGATAATCCTAAGACCTTCATACAAGTTCGATGTCTCGCAAGATCTTTAGCTTACTTCCATAAAATTTAGCTGTTTATTATAATATTTCTAAATATGTGCGTGTTCTATAGTAGTCTAGTTTATTAATTAGAAAACATAAATCTTTAAAATGACATCACGACCAAATAAAAAGGAGAAAGAATGAAAGAAAAAGATGGATTAGTGGGATTTACCAGTAGCTATTTATTCTTTGTAGCTAAGTGTTGTTTTAGGATGAAATTCAGTGAATCGATTTACAATTAAAGACCTCCTAAAGAAAACTAGAATTTATTTCGGTTCATTCTTTAATATCGTTGTTTTGCTTGATTTTTGATTAGTTCCTTATTTTATTGTATTTGACAATTTTGCAAGTATCTATCTAGTATCGAAGTTTATATCATGGATTTGAAAGTTAACTACAGAAAGAATTTAGCACATGTCTTGTTTGTATTCTTGACATCACACTTCCAAATCAATTGTCTTATTACTATTAATCAGCCATTTTCATTTTGTTGTCCGCAGATCTCGCGGCTGGAAGATCTTCATTCTTCTCCTGGAAAGGCCCTCTTTCTTCGGGCTCCTATTCACGAGGAACTGTCGGTTTTGAGTAAGTGGGATGCGATCCCTTAGAGTCATTTTCACTTTTTATAGAACCTGGAATTTCCATGCAGATTTGTCCCCGTATTCCAGGCAGTCTGCTGAAACGGATGAAAGGCCGCCGTTCATTTGCGACGACCGCGCATTAAGAGTCTGAGCCCCACCGAGTCCTCCCGGCGTCATATGGGAAGACATAGCCGAGGCACCGGCAGCGCTGCCCATCTGGTTCAGCGATGACATGGTCGGTCCGTTCAGTTGGGCGTGGGGCATTGGCGGTGGCAAATAGTCCATGTTCATGTTGCCGTAGTAGGACGAGTGTCCATAGTTATTAGGGTAGCAACTCGGAGCTTGGGTGTTGGTCATAGGATAGGAGGCAGCTGTAGTTCTCTGCATGCAAGAGCTGCTTGTCACTAAGTCCCCCATAGCAGGGCTCCAGATGGAGTTGAAGGAGTTGCTGGGCGTTGAAGGCAGTCCCACACCGGTGGAGATGGGTGGCTTGTACGGTGATTCCCGGCTGGATGGCGGCGTAGTTGCTGTCGTTGGAGGTGGAGGCGTTTTCGCTTTCTTAGGCCTACTTTTCGTCGTCTGCGTTCCATTCTGTTGTTGTTGTTGCTGTTGCCGACATTTCGCTCGTCGATTTTTGAACCATACCTTTAAAGAGAGAATGAAATAAATAAAAACATTGTAACAAAGTATAAACCAAATAATTAATTAATACTTAAAAGAATTTAAAGATATGGTAAAGCAGAGATTCTAAATAAATACCGTGAATGTTATGTTTTGCTATAAATAATTTTACTTGAGAAAATTGTCTATGAATATCTACTGATTCTATAAATCTTCTAATTAGCTCTTCAGTCAAATAAAAATAATAATAACAGTTATACTATAAATACTTAACAGCATAACTACACAACTTATAATAAATCTTCCTTGTAGGCATTTATATATTTTTATTATAAATAACATTTCAAAAAACATTAAGGTTATGCTTAGAAAAACTATTTGGACCGTAGCCAAGGGCTGGAATGAAAATGAGAGCCCACTCTTTTCTGCAAATTCCAATGATCAAAATTTGATGATCAGATTTATTAGAATCTAGTCTAAACAATCAAATAGTTATAGAAGGGGGCAATAATTAATAACATTTCCAACAGCAATAAGTTTTTTTTAATGTAAAATTTTAATAATTTAGTTATATTCTTGAACTCTATTTTATTGTTTTCTGCAAATGATAATAAATTGCAAGAAATGCTAAATATATTATAAAATAAATGTGTTGATGTCATTATTAAATAATTAAGCAAAACAAAATATAGAAGAACTCCTTCAGAAGTTTTAAATATCACAGAATAAAATAAATAAATGATTTGTCACATAAAATAAATCAAATGCAATTTTGCGAAGACGCAATTGTCATTTAATCTCTTCATGCTCTTCGCTTTTATGACTGTATTGAAAATAAGCCCATTTTCATATTATTATTAGTGCTGCTTGTCTCAGATTAAACCTGGAATATTCAGCTGTACGGGAATGTATCGAGTAACAACTGAGTTCAGTCAATTACCTGCACTTTGACAAATAGTGATACAGACAAATGACTACTCAAGAGTATCTGTAGTTATTCTGAAAGGAAGGGTTGATGATTGAACGTGATGTTGAAACAGTTCATTTAGGCCTATTCTGTTGTCACCATTGGCAGGATGAATTTCTAATAATGTTACAGGTATTAAGTAATGCTGCCTTTCGTAGCTCAATATAGAGCCATGTCGAGTATTTTGAGGCTTGTATAGAAAGACTTAAATATGATATTTGTTACTGATAGGACAATTCGAATTGTATTAATATTCCTGATTGTACCCCCATTGTTTTTCGAGTTCCAATTTCCAGATCTCTGTATTTCGTTTGTTTTTATTGGAAAAATTTCCTCAAGTTGATTGCTCTTAAGAATTGCAGTGTCTATTAATAGAGGTGTTTTATCAGTTATATTTACTAAAGTAATATAACTATTATTATGGTGAATCGTTTTATCAGTGAGGAGTGTTCTCTCCCAATACAACTTGTGGGTATTTATAGTATCTGGTGTGTATCTATAATAGGGAGTCGTGTCTCTTGTCAAGATATATTTTTTTGGTAGTTTCTGATAGATAATCTTTCCTATTTGATCGTGTCTATATTTGTAATCTGTCTGTGATAGAGATCGATATCCAGATGTGAGATGTTGTACCATTGTGGCATCTTCTACATAAGATTATTCCGAAAAATCCCAAATGCGTAAGCCATGTATTTGATGCGATATTGTCAACCGAGAAGGATTTTCTCCTTCCAACGCGTCTCTTCAAAAGTATTGCTGGCGTTGTTTTCAACTATTTTTAGTTCTAGTTCAGTAAGGGCAAGGGTATATACTTGTTGTCAACTTTTACTATTACAAAATGGACAGTTGGAGCGTCCTGTCTAGTATAGAAGAACTTCCGAACGCTTTGGATTTGTCTAATCCAATATTTTCTAATCTTTATATTTTCATCTTTACTGATTTTTTTTCTTTCTTGATATTCTTCATCGCCAAAAACCCATATCTGCTTCAATGATGTTGCTTCTGTTTTAATTTTTTTTTTTTAAGTGCCACGTTTTAGCTCTGCAGTTATTGTACATTTAATAATTGTATTATAACTATTTGTTCTGATTTTTGTACTTATATTTCGATTCAATAAATATAACGTAATGTAGTGTATTATAATGACAATAAAAAACAAATGAAAATTTCAATTATTCACAATATTCAATCTAATGGATGAATTTATAGATAAAATTACAGCCTGCACACAAGCATAAAACTATCACTAACAGTCCTTAGCTTTCGCTCAGTATGACGAGGCTTCTTTCAGCCTCTGTTCAATCACTGTTAGTGATTGTTTTCTGCTTGTGTGCAGCTATAATTTTATCTATCACATTGAGCACACGTAAAAACTTAAGTAAGTGGATGAATTTCTGTTAGCTTAGAGTAATCCAATTCCAAGGGCCAAAATAAAATAGATTTATTTGCTTATTTTCTGGTATAGAAATTTCATTTACTGTAATGTATCGTTCTTGTCAAGTATTTGTCTCTTCCCTTTGACAGCTGCGTTTCTATCATTCGGACAATCTACGCTGGCTAATTGTTACCGATAAAAAGGCTGGTCTGTCTCGACCCTCGTCTCTCTGCTGGAGACACGAGGCCGTTCAGGAAAAAGGGTTGCCCGAAGAAAAACAGACAACGATAAGCGTATGGTGCCATCCACGGCCAGATCTCGAACAATGAAAGTTTCTAAATATTAGCATTGAATGTGTTCCCTCAAGATACTTTCTTTAGATTAAATGTGATAGTTAAATGATCGTGTTAGTTTATAGTTTGAGGTTCTTTCATGTTGAATATTGTTTTCTACAAATGCAATCTAAGCGAATATGAAATAATTCGTTCGTAGCAAGTTTTGTCAGTTATTCATTTTGTATTTTAACAATACACGAAAAAATAGGAATTCCTATGAATTCTTCAAATTTAAAATTACTTTTCATTTAAAGGAAACAGTGCATGTCAAAGTAAAACCACGCACAAATAGAAGATGATAATAATTCATATAAGTCATAGATGAATTTCAGGTAAATGTCATTAAACATTATTTTGGTTTTTGTAGTTATGTTTCGATCCAATAAATATAACATAATGTACTGTATTATGATGAAAATAAAAAGCAAATGAAAATTTAAATTATTCACGACATGGATGAATTTTTATTAGCTTAGGGTAATCCAATTCCAAGGGCCAAAATAAGATATCAGATTTATTTGCTTATTTTCCGGTACAGAAATTTCATTTACTATAATTTATTTATTTATTCGTCCTGATAAATTTATTTGGAAGGTATACTTTTTGATATCGTCAAGATATTTTAAATAATAACATAAACCGTGTAAAAATCGAAAGTAAGTTCTCATTTATAAAGTGGATTTGAGATTATTTTTTTTTAATTTATTAATTTTTTGATACATTGATTTCTACTTCAGGACGATTCAAATAAATATCATTGTTTTAAGCCCTATTTACATGGGCTAATGATCTATTAAATCTCAGTATCCTAATCCAAACACGGAAACAGCTTCCTTTATCAGTCTATTTTTATCGTAGTTCTATGTGGAGTGGGTTGTTGTTTATACAGGGCTGTAGAAAGGTCCTTTGGTAACATCTCTAAGCCCTAGAACTATTTTCAGTGTTTGAGTGAGCTACCAAAACGTTGGTCATTTGCGACATGAAATTGTAAATTAATATTCTTTAAATTTGAAGAAATTCATGCAATAAGGTTCTTGTGAAAGGGTTTTCTTCCGAAAGATTCTCTAAAAACATCTAAATATAGAGAAAATTGAATCAAATTTTTTTGTCTATAAAAAAAGCATTACAAATGTCAAAAGAGGTTTCAATAGCCTCTAAACTTTAAAAAAAAAGCGTCGTAATTTTTTTTTTTTTAAGTCATGACTAGTGATTGGGTTCGAATCCCAGGACTGATTGGATGTTCTCTTTTCTTTTCTTGTTTAATATCTCCTTTTTTCATTTCTTTATATAATGTAAACAATACAGAGTTCTATCTCGAGTTTTATAATATACATGAAAAATATTTTTTAAGTTGACTTACTTGAACCCTAGATTCTGGAAGATTTATTTTCAGAGCCACTTCCTCCCTCATGAAGATGTCGGGGTAGCGGGTTTTGCTAAACAACGATTCCAGAACATCCAGTTGTGCTCTTGTAAATGTCGTTCTCTCACGCCTCTGTTTACGAGGATTGGCTGCTAACAATAAAAACAAAGAAAACACATGAACATCTGCAAAACCTTTATTAGATTCTCTCAGTGTTGTACAATAAAGTAAAAATGAATGGTTAACTAAAAGATTTTCGGTTTGAGTAAAACTACAAAGAAATCATAACAACAACGCTTTCTGATGTATCTTTAATATTCTTAAGAAATGTTTATTGTTAAAAAAGATTTTTAATGGTGATTTTCTTGTTTCTTAACCATTTTAGTAAGCTGTAAATTGAAAAAGAACATCTTAATAATGCATAAGAATTTAATTTAAAATTGAAGGAAATATCTTAAGATTTCCTTTTAGTCTATGATTCAAAACTTGTCGAAAATTTCAAATTTTAGATTTTAAAGGAGTTGTCCTCATTTTATTTATAACTGGACTTGATTGGAAGGAACTTTTCTTATTTTTAATTGGAATTTAAAAGATGTCAAACCAACTTTGTTTGGTTTATTTTTAATTATTTCTTTTCTTTCAAAATCGTTTATTGACTAATTTTAATGCAAGTGCCGCAAATAGTTTAAAGAACAACCTCATATAAAGAGGAATGATAAAGTCATGACCAATTCTTTTTCACTTTAACCAAAACTAAAAAAGCATTAGATTTTTTCTTTTATCCTTCCTCTTTAGATGAGGGTGTTTTTCACTTAATTGCAAGTTTACTACTGATAGATAATCTAAGATTACTGTAGATTTTACTGTAGAAGTACAGTAGTAGATTAAAATCATGATTACTTGAAAATTGATTGTTAACAAAGAAGACGTTTACAATAAAAAATAAAATTAATTAGTTTGTCTAGTTTCAGTTGAAGAGTGAATATAATGAAATCCAAATTCATTATTATTATTATTTATTGGAATGCCGGAAAACCTAAAGGAATTTATAAGAAAAAAATTAAATAAATGAATAGCATTATTTTGTCACTATAATTTGTAATAAAATGATTGGCGAAATATTTAAGAGACCTATTACAATATTTTTTTTTTCAATCTAAGAGTATTTATATCATTTGTAATTTGTAGTGTCATGGGGTTTTCATGAGAATGGATCGACTTCTTCTTAAGATTCAAACTTACTTCCGTGAGATTGAGGGGTGTTGATCAATCAAAACAACGAATCTTCATTCCTTTATTTTAAATTACCTCATCTTTTTTATTCATAAACACTATTTCGTCAACAGAATTTCTTGACTTCCTCAAGCTTTCTCTTGACGAAATATTGTTTATCGTAAATAAAAAAAGATGAGGTAATTTAAAACAATGGTTGATTAATTAGCTCGTACTGTAAGGACAATCTGGAAAATTAAATAGACCTCTCTTTCTTTTGCTGGGTGCTGACATTACTTATGATGAACACAAGTTACAGGTAACCCCCGAAGAACACGATTAAATTGGTTCCGTGTTCTTTCAAACCGTGTTGTTCGAGACTACAAAAAACGGGATTCCGTTTCAAGTGTAAAAAAAAAAAAAAAAAAGTTACGTTTAAATTTTTTTTTTTTTGTTAAATATAAAATTAAAAAAAATTATTTAAAAAATTTTTTAAATACTTACTATTAAAGAAAAAATTATTTATAAAATAATTATGAATAACATTTATAATGTTAATAGGGAAAAAAATAATCAAAATAATGAAAAAATAACTCGATACAATTGGTTAAACATCTTTCAAATCAATGAATTGAATAATAATTTTGGTTTAAGATTGGAAAACTATATAAAATATAAATTATTCAGTCAAATTAATTGGGAAAAATATAATTCTAAAACACCAAAAGTATTAAAAAAGTTAAAACTTCATTAATCGCTGATGTAATTGATGAGAATATTATTCTAAATTTTTAACTACTGTAATTTTATGTCAAATAATATATGTATTTTATTCTGTTTCAAAAGAATTACTCGGAAATCGTGTAGTTTGAAACCGTGTAATTCGGGGGAAGGTATCCGTGTTCTTCGAAACTCGTGTTCTTCAAGTACCGTGTTGTTCGGGGTTACCTGTATATAAAATACAAGTTCCTCAGATATGTGGATAATGAATGCTTATCCTTTAAGTATCTATCTTCAGTAAGTCTTTGCTGACTGCTACCGATAATAATCACAAACAGGCTACTGTTAAACCACTCTACTCATATTCATTTCATACAGAGGAGCCTGAGTCGTTAGCAATGATCCGTTAATAAGTATTAATTTTAGTCAAACTTCCTCGTTGTGGAGGTGGGAAAGGAGGAGACATGCAGTTAAGGCAGCTTAGTTCAATTGCTTTCTCAAAATGTAAGTCGATAGGCCCTATTATCTGTCAAAATTTGGTGTTATTATTCTAAAGTGGATTTTTGTGATAAGTGTCCTGAAACCATTTCCATCTCCTGAAACCATTTCCAAAACCAGTTACTTAGAAAGGATTTGTGCTTAGAAAATTTGTGTTTGTCTAGATTTCAATGGAATCTTCTAGTGAATAAATAATATAATATAATTATTAAATAAAATTAATATTTGCATGCACAGAATATTTAAATGCTTTATGACATCAACAACTTATTTTCACTTATCATGAATATTCTTTTTAAAAATTACAAAAAAAAAAAAAAGAATCACGTTCATTGATCGCTTCGGTTTTCTTTTGTCACAAACTAATTGAGAAAAAAGGGGAAATACAGTGACGACAGGGACGCCCTCCTGCAGAGTGCAAATTCCTACTTTCTTGGAAAAAAAGAGTGAAAAAGGGGGGAGTGTAAAGAAAGGGGGGAAATAAGCCATCAGCTGTTATCCCCTCCTGAGCGACTGATTACGAAGAAACTATCACGTGGGAGGGTAGCTGCAGGCGGTAGCAGGTATCTGTGGACAAATTGCCTTTATTTCCTTGAATAGCAAACAAAGCGTTCACCCTCATCCCTAATGGATTCTTCCTGAACTTCTTTGGAAACCAAAGGATTTCGTAAACGCCCACTTCCAATTTGGCAAAAGAAGGAAATTAGTTTGTAGTTGTAATTATTTACAACTGCGTAATTAAAAAAATACCACGAAGCATAATTACTGAAATTTGAGTTAAATATAGCAAATTAAACAGGATTTAGTAAATAGTAGACTATTTTACTTATTTCAGAAGAGTTATGCCAAACATTTTGTCAGTAATTTTGATATTATTGGGAAACAAAACAAAACAAAGAAAAATTACTACTTTTGACAGTAAAAGTTATTACGATTAATTTTTAATTGTTTTTTAAGTTGTAAGTAACAGTATAATAAATCGTTCTTTATTAATCTTTTTAGTGTTTAGTAAAGTAAAAAAAAAAAAACATTCGGAAAATCAAACCTATACAGCCACACCTACTTCGCCCACACTCACATATTTACACATACAAATATTTAAATAAAACACATTTAAAGTAAAATTAACAGAAAAAAAAAAAGACAACAACATTAGAATTTAATAGAAGTAAATCACTTCAAAATACAAAATATTCAGAATTATGATACATAATAAACGGAGTGAATACTGAGAAATGTGAAGGGGGGGGGGGGAAAGAACAAGAAACTTGACCAATCTAAAATAATATCAATACAAATTCTTCTTCATAATTGACTGATAATTTATAGTTAACTTTTTATCCGAATGTTCGTTACTTTAATTGTACTTATTTTCGAAAACATTTTCTTTCTCATCCCCTGTTCTTTCATTTTCGAAAGAAATATTCTTTGATATTATTTCGTTTCATATTTTGAAAATGCTTAATGATATATTTTGAAAATATCGCTTCTTAGTAAAACAGAAAGATATATTATTATTATTATTATTATTATTATTATTATTATTATTATTATTATTTTAATGAAATCACATTTACATTAAGCAAATAACGAAATCGATAGAAAAACGTTTAAATCAAACATTTGTGAAATATCTACTTTTATAATTGTTATTACTGTGAGAAACCCAAATATAAGAATTTAATAGGAAATAATAATTTTTAAAAATAATCATAATAGTTTTCGATATTGATTCTTGTGACAAAAAAGTTTTCGCAAAATTTATGAAGTAAAAAAAGTAAACCTTCTTACGTAAAAAAAAATACAAATCTCGTTTTATTTTTGGAAAATCACTAAGTCAGCCATATAAACTTCTAAATAAATCTCTGACTTATAAGTTCTTTTACTGATTATGTGCACAGCAAGTAGGGGAAATAATTCAAAACTTCCAATTGCTTCAACTACTTCCTTTTGCGAAAACTGTGGGGAGTTTTACTGATGTTTCAGATATAGTCTACTAAACTAAAGCCTTGTGGCCTCTTTACATGGGCTAGGAAATTTTTCCCAAACCGGCAAACTTCTCCTAAAACGCTTACTTGCTCGAATACAGTGTGGCCGCATTTCTTAACTCGCAATGCTGGGACAACCGAAGTGTCCAGGGGCGCAGGATGACCAACCATCCAGATATGGCAGACAAAGTCCTGATTTTGGAATGAATTTTTCGGCAATGTGATGTTGTGATTTTCGAGGGGATTTTTTTTTTTTTGGTTACGTTGCCCAGGAGAACTTTTTTTTTGCTTCGTTGTCCCGCATTGCGATTTTAAAAATATGGCCACCCTGCAAAGACGGAGGTTACATTAACAAAGAAATAAAATAGCTTTACTTCTAAACAACACAGTCAAGCAAATAAAAAAAAATCAGACTTCGAGACAATTCCAAAATCGGTTCGCGGGACATGCAATTCAGGGGTTTTTCCCGGCCAGCAGGGATGATTGGTCACCCTGGAAATACTTGGCATTTCGTTCTAAACATTATGTAAATTAAATAATAGAATCTGTTTAATTTGCATAATGTTTCATGAACAAGTCGACATCAGTTCTAAAATTCTGCTTCTTGATATTGTAATATAGACGTTAGATAAGAATGACAAGAAAGTAATTACATGGTTGATTCATTGGGTAATCATTTGTATATCAAAGATTGAGACGAAGAAAATCTTTAAGCTGACTTTTATTCTTTGCATAAAAATCGTTAGATTTCTCGTTCAGTTTGCTTAACAAGTGGAAATAATCCGAATGTTCGGCACATTTTTTTCTTTACATATCTTGGTTGATTTATTATCAGCGCACGTGATAGCGAAATAAGTGATTTATTGTCGAATTTAAAGCAATAGGAAGTCCATTGTCTAACATGAACTAAATAGCGGTTTTATACAAATATTTCTTCTTCTAAAACTTATCAAAATCTTCACGAATTCAAGCCTCAAAATCTGAAGCGGAATTCCGAATTTAAATTGACTGACGTAAAAAGTTCTATGTAAGAAGTTTTCCATGTAATTTTGTTTCGTGACGAGCTTTTTAATCATGACTTAGCGCCTCCCTTAATCAGTTTGTATCAAAGTTAATAAAAAAGTCCAATTTAATATTCTTTCTTTTATTAAAGCTTTCAAGAATTAAAAAAAAAAATGCATAATTATCAAAATACTATGCCTTAAAATTGTATCGAAATCAGTCTGAAGCTAATTAAATAAATAAAACTTTGTTAATTTAAACCAAGAGTGATGTAGTTGAAACACTGGATTATTGTAAAATGGATTTTTAAAGATTAAAAGATCCTTTCTTTCTTAATTTTGTATTTCTGGATCGGAAGAATCCCCTATTTAAAAAAAGCAAGAAAACATATTGCTTATACAATCTTAATTAATCTCTTTATTTATGTATGTATTTATTTTTTTTATTGTGGAACTGCTTGTGAATATCATTATTTTACTATAAACACATCTCTCAACAAAAATATGTTTCTAATACATACAAAGAACAAAAAAAAAATCGAAAATTAAAGGAAATTTTACATTTAATGGTATTAAGAAGAATCAACTTTGAGATATGATATACGTTCATAATACAATAATCGAATTCTATTAGACATAGGAATATTTAATAAATCCGTCGTTGACAAATTACAATCAAATTACAGAATAACGCAAATCTACTCCAACAGTAACAGGTGATTGTTTTTTTCTGGATTAATTATCAATTTCAGTTTTAGTTCTATTTTAGTATGAAAGACTTTATGTAGATCTCTCACAACTTTCTAATTACCATATTAATAATTCGAGAGATGAAAAATTGCTCGAATAATTTAATTCGTGACACTGAGTAGTAAAATACCAAGGTCGAGATGTTCTGCGCTAACTCCCAACCTGTTTGACTTTGACCTTGAACTACTTAAATGATTGGTTAATCATGCATTGTTTCCCTCATAGCAGATAAGACTGGCTAAATCAGATAAAGGAAAAAAAATTCTATTTTGAAAAAGAGAAAACAAAGATGACTAATTTGAAACAGAATAATGACACACACCAACAGTAATCAATCACATTCCGTAAGATTACAGTAATTTCAAATCAGTATCGAAGCAATAATAAGTTTCATTAGCTTATTATGACATCAGTATCTTACGATTACTGTTCTCGTATTATTAAATTGTATATGAAAGTAAGACGTCAATCTTTTTGAAATATTTCATCAATACAATAAAACCACTCTTTGTACGACACTAGCATCTTCTATAGTTGACATTTTCAATAAAGTAGGAGAGTTTCAACTTATTTTCGTCTTTCATATTAATTCAAACTAAAGTCCATTGACTGAGCACCAGATGGCGTTAGCGTAGAATTTGAATCAATTGTCTATTCCATTCTGTAATGCTGAAATTTCTCCATTCAGGGAATTTGGTTGGATATTATTAAACATGTCTGAAATTTTACAGGATAAGTGTCTGTTTCTCTTAATACGTAATCCACTTTATAAGTATACTTAAATTTTAATTTTTCTAAATTTTTAATTTAGATTTTTTTTTTCTAAAATTCAAGACAGAAACTTTACAACACTGCCATTTTAATATTCACTTAAGGATATTTTTATAATGTAACTGTTGATCATTGCTATTAAATTAGATGTTAACCCTTACTCTGATTTTAAAAGTATCCTTGCTATTAACTTATAATCCAGCTGGAAAACGAAAAAAAGATTCTTAATATTTTTCGTTGTAACCAAAAAATTAGGCACGAAATAAGAGCGATATTATTTATTTATTTATTTTTTATAATAAGTTATTTGATATACAAATATATATTAAGTAAATTATTAATAGTATATACTTATATATGAATACTATATTTTAAATTAAAAAGATTATTATTCAAGAAAAATATCAATCGAAAGGCACAAAGCTAAAGTTAGGATTCGCACTTCGAGTTGTCATTGGGAAGAGACTGGGACGGACCGTTTCGTCCTCATTAGGACTCCTCAGCCAGCCAAACTCCTCCGATGACAACCCAGTATATTATTAAATGCGTTTCTTATTCAAGTTTAGAAATTACGTATCTATTTTAAATATCCATATTTAATAATTAGGTCGGAAGATTCTTGTGATTGTGACGAAGGACCATCTGTTTCGAAAATTGGGGAGAAACTGACCGTATAATTTTCGCGAAAGGTGATAAAACGAAAAACAGGAATAGGAGAGGAAGGGGTTACATTTTTCTTTGAAACGCCGCCATTAAAATAGAAACAGTTTATCATCTTTCATTAAAAAAAAAAAAAGAAATTTATTTTGTCATTTTTATTACGTTTTCTGCTATGTAACACTTTTTTTTTTACGTTTTTCGTAACTTTATTTTGTTATTCTGTTATTTCATTTACATTATGTGTAATGATTTCCAGAACTGCTTATTTCAATAAATCACAAAACTATCATTTAACATATAATGAACATGTTAAATCGCAATCTTGCAAAGTTGTTATTTATTTGTTTATTTATGGTACTATTTTCACAGTTACCAAAATATAAAGTTTGCACTCGAATTGTCTATTTATTTTTATTAAGTATAGTTGTAGCCTAATTGTTTATTGCGAGAGTTTTTTAACTCCGTTATTAAGGGCCTCTATTTAAATAATTTGCAATTGATTTTTGATTTTGAGCCGAATGTGTTTATTAATTCATTTCTAAATAATAATAATAATAATAATAATAGCAATAGTAAATTAAAAGAAAAATGTTATTTGAATATTTTTCCAAGAACTCCGAAGTTGAAAACAACTCTCAAGTCAATCGTGAACAAACGTAATCCCAAATATTTTATTCCCGCAGGAAAACCAGCAAAACGGATAACGAACGCTTGTCAACTTGGGTGGTTTTTGTCGGTCGGAAAACGGCACATCTGGACACAACGAAAAGAAGAAAAGACCGAATTCTGTCGTGCGCACGAATGACTTGCACGCAAACCAAAACTCAAGCCACGCAGAAATCTGGTCAAAAGGTCCGTTTTGGTCGCTGAGAAGTTTCGTTGCAGTTCGGGGTGGGCCGAGGGGTAGACAAACATGGCCGACGGTCACAATAGTGCGACAGAGACACGCTTTTTTTTTTTTTCCTCCCTCTCTCCTTTCTGTGGACCCCCATTTTGTTTCCGGGCGGTTCGGCTAAATTGGCCGCAGCCGAAGCCTTTTGTGTCTCCATTAGAAAGAGCTTCAGTGCGATGGACAAAGAGACCTTGGAACCTCCCTCCGTCTTTCAATTCGGGGGCGGGAGGGCCACAAAGGATTCAAACGGAAAATCGGCCGTGAAATTATGGACAGTGGATGCAAACCAATTGCTATTCGGGAATCAATCACATTTGAAATTGACTGATTGCCTTGAAACAGATAATTAGAAACTTCATTTTTAATTTAATTAAAAAAGAAAATTCTATTAAAAAAAAAGAAGCAGCGGCTTAAATATGAAAAAAGACATAATATAAATAAGTTTATAGCGCAGTAAAATCCTGTATTCCCGCCGTAACGATATAAATGAGGTCCAGGAAATTGAATCACGTAAAATGGGGGAGTTATTATTGAAGGGTTATTTACCGTATTTAGATTAATATTTTTCCATTAATCTTTAAAGTTAATATAAGTGTAGAAAAAAAAAAAGGAAAAAAGCAATGTTTTCATTTATCATCTGCTTAACTAATTTATGCACTTAAAGTAACTAATATTGATTGTTTCTTAATCCGTCACTCGTTAATAGTGTAATTAAATAAAAAATAAAACAGTGATGAATTTTAGCTTTATATACCCAAATACGAAATAGATCGTCTAGAAGTAGCCTAAATATAAGAAGCCGCACAAATAAATTGTCTGCTACAAGAAAGAGTAGAGAAATGACAGATGCACTTTAGACAGGCATATTTTAACTTTAAAGATAAAGAAGAAATGAAGGTATGGAATGATTTTAAGAATTGATTTTATTAGCGTTATTATTTAATAAAATAATAATAATAATAATAACAACAACAATAACCACACACCCCTAACCATTTTTGCACACTTTTTTTTTTACACTTGACAATATGTGCTTTGGTCCTTGACCCGCCATTTTGTCTTTGCTGGGGAAGCCCAAGGTTTGAAACTTTTACATAATAATAATAATAATAATAACATTTGTCAATGAATATGGTGATTATGCGTCCAGGAAAGACTAGTAGTCACTTTTTCCTTCAATTGAAAGAGATACAAAACCCTTATTGGCAGTTTGTTATATTATCAGAAAACATTTCTAATAAAAGCGAAAATGTTTTAGATTCACGCTTCTTTATCCGGACTTGAAGAAAAGAAAAAAAAAAAATCAAACCTACACTACCCTACAATAATTTATTTATTTTTTATTTTTTTTTAAATATTTAACCTACATTACAATGTATTTGTAAAGATTTAGTAGATTAGAACATTATTTCTCTACAGCATAATATTTTATGTAAGTTAGTATTAACTGTGAAAATACTTCTTCTTTAATTTTAATTAAGAATAACTTCTATAATTTGTGCCGCGCTGGTGTGGTCGAGCGGTCTCAGGCGTCGGTCTGTCGTGAGATCAATGTGCCAGCGCCCGGGTTCAAATCCCGGTAGCGAGCATGGATGTTTCAAAAATTTCCTTTCCTGTGTTGTAGCCTCTTCTTCACTTTCTCTTCGGTCGGACGTCATTCCTTAATGGCGTCCTGGGGAAGGCCACGGGAAACCACCCCAGTATCTTTCCCTTGTAATTCTAGGGAGTCTGCTAGGGGTTCGCCGTCTTGGGAACACTAGCGCTCCCTGGAGCACGGATGCTTCGGCAACGAAGCTCGCACTTCGGTGCGAACCGACCACACACACACACACACACACACATCTATAATTTGTTGAAATGAATAAATAATTTGTTAGATAGGAATTTATTTTTTCATGTTTCAGTTTGTTTCTATTAGCTCGCTTTCTTCGATGTCTGTTTGTTCGGTACAAGTTTTGCAATTGATTTTAAACTAACTTCCCGATGAGCTAGAGTCTTGAAACTTTAAGTATAGCTCAGAAATGGATGACAATGCAATATTAACTCGCTTTCTTGTCTGTCTGTTCGTTAGGGTACCCTAATTCTTCGGATAACAGGTCGGTGCCGAACGCGTCGTCTGGTGTCAATGTTTCTGCAAATGACCACATGGCGCTGAGTTGCCGTGCATTTTAAGGCAGCATTTTTGCATTGCAAGGCAGCAGCTTTTTTTTTCTTTTAACATTAACATGTTTTTTATCATATTTAAAATTTAAATTCATATTAAATGTTTAAAATAGATTAAAAATTTCAACAACAATAGACTAAAAAGCATTATTATTTTAAAAGAATTATTTTTAAAAATATTTTTTTAATATACCATGTTTTTAAGACGGACTAAAAAGTATAAAGTAATTAGCATAAAAAGTTTAAAAAGTGTATCGAAAAACGTGGGGATAATATAATATACACTCCATCCATACCATCTCAATTATCTATTGCATGCGTCCCACGTTTTTCGTTATACTTTTTATACTAATTATTTTATACTTTTTAGTCCGTCTTAAAAACGTTGTATATTAAAAAAAAATTTGAACTGCTTTGGTAAATCATAGTTAGGCTCTTAAATTCCGAAGATCCTTAATACTCTTTGAATAATTGAATGGAGCTTCCTAAATGTTTGCACATTTAGGAAAAAATGGACGCTCCAGTATTTATAAACGTTTCTCTTAAAAATAAGCAACATGTAGAATTCAGACGCAATATTAAAAAAAACAGAAAGAAAGAACGAAAGAAATTTGTCAACATTGATAAAGGAACAGGAAATATAAATTCAGTATTTATTCGATTTTAAGTTTTTCACTTAATTCCATTGTTAAGATTTTCACTTTAAGTAGTTTTAACGTGTAATGAGGAGAATATTTATAGAAAATTGACCAGGAAATAGTTTCTTATCGAATGGTAACCTTCAATTAACTTCAGGTGATTGGTTTGTTCAGCTCAGTTGCGTTGAATGCATCGTTGCTAATATGGAGGCGGATCAGGCTTCAATAACTGGAGGTGTGAGGATTGAGGTTCCATTTGGGAGGTGAAAAGGGGGGAGGTTTGCATTCATTAGCGACGGTCAACCCCCTGTAATGATTATCTATTATTTGTAGCTGGAACCCTCCCCTCCTGTCCTTTGACCGCGATACAATAGGCGCAGTCTTTTCCAGTTCCGCCCAATGTGAAGCGACACAGGTGTGGGCGCACGTGCACAGCTACTGTAACCATGGAAACGGATACACGGCGAATATGCTAGGAATGTAACTGACCGTTATGACGTCAAACGTCGGAGAAATCCAAGAATGCCAAGTTTACGGGAAGAGACGCGAGATGGCGCTCTGGAATTGGCGGAGACAAATCACGACCCCATCTGATGACTTGTTAATAAAGGCGCTTTGCTAATCAAAAAATTTTCAAATACTTTTGCTTTTCAAATATTTTAATCCGTTTGGGATTTTAAGATTTACTGTTGAAAATGTTTACAAAACATTGCAACATAACATATCAATAAGAAATACTTAAAGAATTAAATATTTTTAGTAATGAAATATCAGCAACTACTACATTGTTTTATTACAACTCTTATTCATGAAGATGCAAAAAAATAAAAATTACTTTAGGATACAAATAATGTTTTTTATTTTGAATGTCGACGTTTCCTATTTGGTTGTAGATCGCTATTATTAGCTCTGAAATTTTAACAAATGATAAACGAGAGTAATTTATTTGATTCAATTTAACAAATATTTAATTAATAGATCCTTATCGTAGTTGACACTCACAATGTACAACATTTTCGACATCATAATTTAGTGAATGTCATCGATTGAAATTACATTATAACGTATTAACGAATACATTAGATAAGGGCTTCAGTTTATATTAAAGATTACTGTCACTGATCCATGTTCCATTTTTAAACTGAATGATATCAAAAACTGTTTTCTCAATCAAAAATTAGCATTTACTAGTACTTTTAATCTATACACACTGAAACAAAACATTATGAATCTTATACAATAAAACAGACCAAGCAAGAAACTTTGCTTTACATATATTTGAATTACATACTTTTTATGTAAGTCTATTTAGTTACATTTGTTGTTGTAAAAATGAGGAAAGATCTGATAGAATTCAAAGAAAGGCCTAAATCAAAGAAAGGCCATGATGCACACGCAACAGAAGCCAAGATTAACAAAAATAAAAGAAATAACCAACTTCTAAAAATCAAGGGATGTTCCATATCCAAACGGCCATACCTAAAGAGCGTGACCATCGTGTTCTGAGGAAGAGTAAGGAGGGGGAATAGATCTACAAGTAGGCCACAACCGACATCTGATTTCAACCAAGATCGGAATGCATCCATTTCGAACTGGACCGTGAACAGAAAGTTGCAGAAATTTAACTTTTGAAAGTTGTCTGCCCCTTCGGAAGTCACAAGTTTAGCAAAGAATGGAATTGGTATTCATAAAGGTTCATAATGTTTTTGCTGGTATATGTATAAATAAAAACCTACCTTTATTTCATGTTATTTAGTTAAACATTTAGCACTAAACTCCAAATGACGGAAGATATAAAAAAAGTCTCATTTAAAAGCTTACAATTATATATGATTTATTTTCACAGGGTAACAATTTTTATTCCGGTACTATTATTACGATTTGATATTTGAATCCTACAAATCTTGAAGCGGGTCTTATAAGAAAGAAATATTTAATTCAAATTGTTATTCAAATGATTCAGAAGACAGAAAAAAATATTGAACTTAACAAATACAGCTATAGACCTCCCAAGGAAGTAAATTTTAGATTGACTGCGAATAAAATTTTGTTAGCAGTCGTGCAAACTTAGTTTTATGAAATCAAAATTTTTTTGAAGACGTAAACATCTTAACATTATATTTCTATATTACAGGTGGCGAAAAGATAGCGTCAGACAGGCAACTAATTGTCATAGATCTTGAGTTTCATAAAATAACGTAAGTAGTATTTCTTATTTTTACACTTTAGATCAATGTCGATATTCTGGAAAAATCAACAAAATGTAATTTAAATAAATCCATGTAGTTAAAGTTATAAATATAAATACAAATAGATGAATATATATAAAGAAAGATTATCCAGCTAATGGATAAAGTGGAAAATAAGTGGTGCAACTGCAAAAATCCTAATTGAATTTGTACGCTAACCTATTATATTCTTTTTATTTATAGAATATAATAATTAAATAATTTGATATGTTGTTAAGATAATAAGTTGTATTCATCTTCGTTATGTGCAGTCCATCTTTCAGATTTCTTTGGATCATTGTGATAATGCTTGCTTCTGATAGATCACCAAATAAATAATGAATTTGAATTATTCCTATTTAGAAAGAAACCAAATATCAATCTAACAATGATCCATAGAAATCTGAGACGGATTGCATTTAAACGTTCTTCGTTAGCAGAGTAAAAAGCTTTAATATTCTAATAAAAAAAAAAAAAATCATGAACTTAACGATTTATTAAAAGTATTTTGCTAAAGGAGATATTCCGGAGTGTTTGTACCACTGCTCTTTTATGCAAATGCCACTTTTGATTCAGATGACATTAAAAAAAAAGGATCCAGCCGTTCTTGAGAGAAAGAGGCTGAGTTGCTATTATGCAAACGATCGTTGCTCGCTTTATTGGCTGCTGCCTTGTTTGACCTGTGCTGAAGCAGCGGCAGTTTCTGTGCCAATCACAGCTATTATCCCTATTTCCCCTCCTCCAAATTGCTCGGAACCAAGTGGTTCTTCACGGTTTATTGCATTTTCGATGTTTGCAAAGCGCAATCTCATAGAGTAGCACCAACTCATCCCAAACTAACGAAGCAACTGATGTAGCGAAGCGATTCCCATCTACTGATATTTGATTGCAAAAACAGGATTTCAAAGTGTTTCTATTTAACGATTAAAATCTTCACGTCTATTAATTTACCTTCAGTTATATTTTAACTTTACATTTATCGTCTGTAATTCCATTACGTTTTAATGGAACACTTATCAATTGACTCCCCACTCGTAGAAAGCCTTGGGACATTTACGAGTTACTCTTTATGATTTACAATAACAAGGACTATTTTAAATCAAAGAAGTTAAACCTTTTTTTTTTTATCAATTAATTATTTTCTTATAACATTTAGATTCACGATCTTGAACTTACAAAATCCTTACAAGCAATCGATTTTATTTAATGATATAATTAAAAATTCAAATATAGTTAAGATGTAATTAATAAAATCGTCTTTCTATTTTTTTTTATAACTAAGAGAAAACAACAACAACAACAACAACTATAAACTGATATTTTATATGATATTTTATTAATCAATTTGATACTGTTGCGAACTTACAATTAAAGATCCAAATTGAACTAATAAGACTTACAAACAAAACTAAGCTCTTTTTAAAGTACACGAACCATCTTTACTTATTTTCCAATTTTCTAATAGTTAATTTTCTTTTAACTATTAGGTAGGCGCTTGCTTTGTGCTAACGGTTTAAATTGGGTAGAGTAACATGTGCATCTGTGTACTTCTAATGTAAATATATATAAACAGTTTCTTTTATCTCCTTTTCACTATTTATCTTCATATAATATTTAGTTTCATTATCTCATCTTAGTTATTAGTAAATCTCATCCCTCATTCATCTGCCAAAAGTTATATTAACGCTGTTATTAATATACATTTTACATTTGTAATTTCACTGAAAAAAGTTTAACAGGGGGAAAAAAATCAGTTCCTTAATGGTACATATCATTATGTCAGTTATGTCATTTCTTTTTTTTTTTTTACTTAAATAAATGATAAAAAAAAAGGTCCAAACTATTTGAAAACGGGTATGTGGAGTGACTACAATAAAAACAATATTTATTAAACTAATATTTCGTTAATTTTCAAGCCAGGTAATTGCTTCTATTTATTTATTTTTTTTTATCTCGCATTGGGGAGAACTTCCAAAAGATCCTGCATTTCAAAGACCATGAAATTTCCTAACTCTTTTCTATTATTTTAGAAGTACATTGTGAAAGAAGATATTCAATTAGGATTAATATTTATTTATTTATTTAATGGCAATAAATATATTGGCAATAAATGATCCGATTCTTTTCTTTCTTATTCCTGTATTCTTGGAGTTAATATTTGTAGGATAATGATAACCATTTTTTTTTCTCTGATCCGAATGTTTTACTACAAAAAGAAATTATCACTGAAGCCGAAGAATGGTATCGTTGAATAAACAGGATGTTTTGTTTATAATTTCTAGAGTTAACTACGCTCTAAACAACTTTTTGCTACTTTTTAGTTCTGGGATTTCAAGTTAGTTCAACTGAAAATTAATGTTACGATTACAGCAGAATAATTATATTTAAGCACTTAATCCAGTAATTTAATAATAAAGAAAGTTTAACGTGCATAAATGTAATATGAAAAGAGTAAGAAACATCTGAAACTGCACAAATTCGTAAGAGTTGTTTGCTTTTAACGCATTGAGTCATTATCAAAGCTAAATCTGGCTGATGAGTCCTAAAAAGGACGAAATAGCTATCCCAGATTGCTTTTGATAATGACTCAATGCGTTAAAAGCAAACAACTCTTACGAATTTGTGCAGTTTCAGATGTTTCTTACTCTTTTCATAATCCAGTAATTAATGCATACATTTTGGTAATAATTTTAGTTAATTTGTTACGTCTTGCCAAGGTTATTACGTATTTGATTTAAATTTTCAGTTGCGTTTTATTAAATTATTTTCGAGTTAAACTTGAGGTGCGGTCTTTAATTACAGAGAATTTAAATTGTAATTAAACAGATTGAATCCCTTAAGTTTTGCAATAAAAGTTTACAGATAAACATAAATGCAGACAAATTTTTACTTCAGTGATTTTTATTTCGTTTTAATAAGTTAAGCAAATTACAGAAAGTGAATCTTATGAATAAAATATTACGTTGAATTATCCTCCTGCTGGTGATTTTAATAACTAAGTTATAGAAAACAAAAACTGGCAATCTTACTAAGTATTCAACAAAACATCAAAGGAATGAGTTAAATTATAGATTTAGCTTTCTTGAAAAGCGGTTATTTTTATTAATAATAATTATAAAGTATTTTAACCTAGCCTAAAAATATAAGCCTAAATGTTTAATTTTTATTCTTAATAAGAATTGCATTTCTTTCTTCATTAAGTGAAGTTATTGTAAGTTTGACCTAATGTGTATCATAAAGCTGTGGATATTAAAGATGAATTGTATAAACTCATATCATAGTGTTTAGGTTTCTTATGAATGGATGAAAACTTTTATCCTAATGAGAAAGCTTGAGGCATACTTCTCTTATTAAATGTAATTGTCAAATATATTTTAATTAGAATTTTCGTTTTATTTTTATTTTTTAGTTATTTTTATTAATAAAAAATGAGTTGCATTGCATTTATCTACACAAGAAATAGATAAAAGGGTACATTTTTATAAATAATAAAGATTGAGACCAAGTGAGGTTCTGAAATTTCAGTAGAATTGCTGAACCATCGTTGTACTTGTTTCCAGCTTCTCTATTTTACTGTAGAGTATTGCAGGGAAGTTCATGCGAAGTTAAACAAGGGTTTACTATTAGTTGGCGTTTCTCAAAATGTGGTCCGCAAAGTCCTTGGGGTCCTTCGCACACTTTCATGGAGTCCTTGACTTCAAAACTGTTTTCATAATGTAATTTGTTCCAATGAAACCTTTTTGTACGTTTTGAACTGAATTTTATAACCTGCATAAACAAAAGTTCTTTTTTAGGGGTTCTCAATAATTTTTAGAAGTGTAAAGGGATCCTGAGATCAAAAAGTTTGAGATCCTCTGCTGTAAGTTAATGTTTTAATACAAAGGTTAAAGCATCCTCTACATTCAAAAGAGAATGAGAAGCACAAAATATAATGATCTAGAGCTTATATAAATAAAAGAGACGAAATGGAATTGGGATACCAGTCCGACACTCACCCGATTTAATCCTCGAGGGGGAAAACAATGATAGCTTTTTTCACAGAGGATTGAGTGAAATGTAATAAGAGAATTCCCCGACTACTTCAGCTACAAAGTCTTATCATTAACTTTCAAAAACTTAAGATTATTTTGTAAGTAGCCTATTGAATTTATCTAATTGATCCATTTAGAAACTTAACTTTTGTAATAAAAAATTAATTTTAAAACGACTTAATTGATAAAGTGTGGAGCTTCGGCTCAAAAGCCACAGCTTTAATTTAATATGAATTTACTACCTCATAATGATGATAATAATAGTAATATCTCTACATATATTTATTCTAGAAGCTAAACTGCAAGGTATTTGCTCTGAGGTATAAATTTTTCATTTATTTTGGTACAAAATTGAGTAGATTTTTCTGGATCAAAATGTAAAATAAAACTCTCAGTCACTCTTAAAATAGATTGAAAATATGATCTCGTAAACCACGTTGAACAATAATGTACCCAAATTATTCAGCATGGAAATCTACAAATAGTAATGTAGTAAATTATAAAAACGACAAAGCTCCTCTTATATAGACTAAGTCGGTAATCGGTAAATTAATTGGATAATCCGAGATTTAATTTAAATTATTACTAAACGCCGAACTGCTTCTTTAATTTTAAAATCTTTATTGTGATATCGTGAATAACCAAATTAAAATTTGTAAATATTGTAGGATAATAGCAATAGTTGTGATAACAATTAGCACTTATTTCTGTACAAAAATGGTTTATTTTAATTATTTTTCAGTTCTATTTTCGATTACATTCCTTTTAATTATATTCAATATCTTTTAAGAAACTTAATTGTTTACCTACGAATTTAAGGATAATGAATCCTACACTAATATACGAAACGATATTCTTACATTAATTAAATCCACTTTGTACCAGAGGGTCTTAATCAGTGAACTCTTAATCTTGTGAGAGGTTGGAAATTGAGGAGCTGAAGAATTAGAAGAAATTAGAAGACAACTGACATTTAAATGAATTCTTTGTGTGCTTGTTTTTGAAAATGCAAATTGATGTTCAATAATTTCTAGTTTATTTTATTTTTTATTTTTTTTTACTTTCACTTTTGTCCATTAAGTTATTTATTTACTTATTTGATTTTCTTGAAAAAAATTAAGAGGATAGTTAGAATTAGGAATTACGTTAATCTCATTGAAAGAAATGATTGCTAAAATATTAAGTTTTTGAATGCATTGTTTTCAGAATGACTGCAACTGAAACAGTTTTATTTTTTATCTTAAACTGAATTATACGAAATGGTAGACCTATAATTTAAAGGTTATATAATTTACGTATATATACTGTATATATAAAGCCGGCTATCGCCACTTCCCTTCGGAAGCCTTGAATTAGTTATTCGAAAAACCAAATTACATTTAGTAAAGTTAACACCGAAACGTATAACTCAAACTAGATTAAAGTTTTAAATTTTAAAGAATACATGCAGTACAATATCGAAATTCAACGGGGTAATTCACGTACATTTATTCACATCTGTGGCGCGATTTAAAACGGCAAGGGCGCCATCTATCGCCAGTTTTGGAAATGTTTTAAATGCACTGATTTACAATTACGCAAGCGCCATCTGTGGACAGTTTTGGGAGGTTTTTCATTAATCTCACGCTAACTACTTGATCGACGGCGATGGAAAGTAGCCTAAGGCATGCTCCGTGCCCTAGACTACCTGCAAGCAAAATATCCTTCCGATCCGTCGCGCCGTTGAGGCGTGACAGAATGACAAACAAACTTACAGTTTTTCGCTTTTGTAATAGTACTTAGGATTATATATTTATGTAACTTATCTCTCTCTCTCTCTCTGTATTAACACAGTTAATTTTTTTTTCATAGAATTTTAATAAAATTCCCACCATATATTTACACTACAATATACAAAAATAAAAATACCAGCTCTTCATAAAACTAGTTTCTTCTGAGATTGTCTTATTTCTCTGATCAAAAACTTTTTTCAAGAAGGAGGAGAAATAAAAGCGAAAAACAATCTTCCAGAATTTGTGCTTTGGATTTTTAAAAACTTTGTTATAAATAATTTACTTATGAAGTTAATTAAAAAATCATGAAAAAAAAAGAAAAAAACATGCACAATCTTCAGCAAAAAAAAAAATAAAATAGAATTACTGTATATGAACGTTGGCAACGAAGAGGTTGTAAAGAGATGGGAAAAGAAGCATTCCAGTTATTTCAAAATGGAATTATTTTATTAATAGAGGAAATCCCAAATGCAAAAGCAGCTGCTAATTTTTTTAACTTATCTGTCGAAACGTTTCAGATATCTTGCAAAGCAAATCAAATCAAACATCTTTGCTTAAAAAAAGAAAATGTAATAAAATATAAGTGTGTTATAAATCAAAGCAAAGATTTCCAGAAGGGTCCGTGGAAAACTGCCTTGATTTCCAGTCACATAGTAAAAGAGAGCATAAAAGTATATGGAAAACACCTCGGGGCAGGGGGAAGTGGGGTTGTACCAAACTCCGGAAAACCCCGGATTAGCGACGGTGAAGTCCGTGGATCGAATACTGTTGCTCACAAAGAGAAACCCCATCGCCCCACCTCGCGGCACATAAAAACCCCTGATTTCTGAGTGCCTTCGTGTAATCAATGATACCTTATATGTGAGACACGTTTCTCCGTCTTCTCTTAGGGGGCGGAAAGACGGGAGAGACACCGTCTTCCCCTGTCTCGCTCCCGGAGCCTCCACCTTTAATCCGTTTTTTGTTGCTTCGCTCGGCAAGTTATTTATTTGGAAAGCGAAGCACTGACCCTGGGTCGTTCCTACTGGCAAAACACCTACAGAGACTGTTTATGACGAAGATTCTTTTAAATCAAATTGGATCCAAGCGAATGTCAGCAGATAGTTAGACCTGGACAACCACGTTTAAGAATGTCCCAAATTAATGCAAGATTAGAGTTGTCAACCGCTGTGCAAAAGTCAATGGAATTTCAATAGTCTGCAAAGCGCTATGCACTTCAATGTCAAATACATCCTACCCTAAAGGTTTTTATCGACTGAAACTTTGATGATTTTATGAGAATTTCTGCTACGAAACTCTTACTTTTGGGAAACAGTTAAATGAGAAAAAATGAAACAAAAAAATAAATAAATAAAATTAAAAATGCATTTGTAAAAGAAAGCATGTGATTAAAATAGATCAACGACAATTATCCATCTAATTTTTATATAAGAAACTAAAATAAAACATGTGCAGTTAAGTTTCTAAATTATTTTATTTTAAGTTGAAACATCAACTTTTTTTAGTTATTCACGTTAAAGCCCCGACATTTCTAAATATCCTACATGCGAAAAAGGAAAATTCAATGTACGTTATAAAAAAAAATATTTCTAATATTTTTTTTATATATGCAGTACCGTATTTATGAAATATCAGTTAATGTAAGGATAATAGTATAAATGCCATTCAGTGAACTTTACCGACTGATTTACACTATCAGTTTGACGATCGTCACTGTAGGCTGTAAGTCCAAACTTGATTCTGATGACAATAATAAAAAAGATTTTCACCATTTAATTTTTATGCTGTTACTGTTTCAAACTACTTAGTTCTCATCGTTTAATATCATGGCAGTTCAGATTTGGCATTTTACAACAGTAAATTGGTTGATAAAAGTTAATATCAACGAAATATCAAATAAATTACTGAATTTGTAATATTACTACTACTAATAATAAGATTTGGGATGCATTTTTTTTAATAGTAACTTTTATTTAAGTAATCGAGTTTTCAATATTCATTTTAATTTTCTAAATGTATATTTTTATGTCTTCTTTTATTTCTTTTTGGTATTTTCTCCTTCATAAAATGAAATAATTGCCTTCGAGACACTTTACGATACGAATTCCATTCTATGAGAGTCGCTCGAAGCTTTCTTAGCAGACCACGTGTTTCGGGAGAAGTTGCACACCTGTGAAGGATTAGAGCCCTCGGAAGGTTGTTGGTGCACCGTGTGATGGTCACAAAGAGTCCAACCAGGTGGACGAACGCTATCTCGAGGGACGTATTGTTTCCTCGACCCATCTAAAAAGAATGCCAGCTTGTTTACTCTTGGCTTTCGATTTCTCCGAAGTTTGCATTTTTTTTTTTTACGGGATAAGAAGAAAGATGAGGAGGAATGTAGACCCCTCCTAAGAAGGCGGAGGGGTTTCATCGTTGCATAAAGCACAGGTGGTATTGTTGTGCCCAAAACTCACGCATGAAAATGAGACAGGGGACATCCACAGTGTTTAGTAAAGTGAGAAAATATTTGGGGGAGGGGGGGAGGCACAATAAGCATTTAGTGCTGTTATTTATTAAAAGAACACTATTTATTCTTGAAAAAGATATAAGTTGGAATAACATTAAAATGAAGATCTTGAAATAAATACTAGAATGAAGCGGAAAAGAAGCTGAGTTACGTTTAGTGTTAATGTTGGATAAGTTACTACTTTTAAATGATAAACATTGTTGATTGTTGTGACAAAATCTATATACACGATAAACTTAAGCCCAACTTCTATTAATCCATGGACGAATAATTTAACGAATCGGGAAAATTAATTACTTGTTAGAGAATTCGGTTCAGATATGATCTCGGCCAAACAACTAACGGAAAGTATTTCACATGGTGGTTATTTTAAAACAGGAGAAATAAATAAAACAATAATATTTGTTGAAAATATAACCTCAATCATATGACGAAAGAAATATAACTTTTTTTTTTTTTAATTAAACCTTTTAACTATAAATTTACTTTTATGGTCTGATTATAAAGTGTATCGATAAAGAAGGATGCTGAGATTGCTTTCGAAAGATTGCAGAAATTTTGACGTAAAACGGGAGAACTTTAAGAGAAAAGTAAAGGAAGTTATTCAATGACAGTTTCCCTTAAGGACATTCATCAGGAAATAAATACAAAAAATTAAACAAAGATTAATATAAGCTGATTTAAAAAGAAGAAAAACTAAATAAAACTTGACAAAACAGTCACAAGATGATCTCCTGAACTTCAAAATTTTTCTGTTTTGCAAAGTACGAGACAAATATCAAATCTTTCAAGAAATTCGTTTTCAACATTTACACTATTCAACAGGATGTTGACAATTGTATGTAATTTATTTTAAATTTACCTTTTAAATTTTAAAAATGCTTGGGAACCTTATAACAGGTTTATTGATAAAGAAATTGAGAGTTATAAGCGTTTTCAGAGTGTATAGGGAACAATATGTTTATATGTTTTCTAAAATCTGCATTAATTGTAATTTTCTAAAACTGCTGCCTTTGAATTAAAAGTTTAAAGTAAGTTGATTATTTAAGTAATTATTATTAAATTTAAGATGGTTTATGTTTCCAAATGGTTCAATTGTAAGTTTTCGATTTATTCTTTTGCTCTTATACTTGGAACTTCAAAAATTCAAAAAAGAGCAATAATTTCGCTTTCAATTTCAGGTGATTTACAGTTAAATGTATTTTGAAAATTCAGTGAACTTCTTAAGTTGTGGTTAAGTAAATAGTTTTACTACTATTCTACTTAGCTAGCATAATTTAAAAGCTAATTTTTAATTAGTTTTCATCAGTTAGAAATAAAAAATTAAAAAAATCTCATGATATATAAAGGCTACAATATGTAGCAAATTTTAATTTCATAGTTAACATATGACCACACTATAAAGTTTAAAAGGAAGAACATTGAAAACTGATTATACTTGCTTCGAAGTCGATTTCAAACTAAATTATTCAAGAATTTTCATTTTGCTCCGAAATATGTAAATCAACTTTTAAAAGGGTTATATGTTGTAAATTTCGTAATGTATTAGTTAATTATGAATACTAATTTATTGTCTTATAACCTTCTTATTTTTAATAGGTAAGATGGTCTCCGAAAGAAATCACTTACCGGGGTAGCCGACAGTGGGATGAAGGAGGTCGACGCCAGGCCCAGTCAGACCGAGACCGTTCACGGAATACGGGTTGGTCTTGAGATAGGCCATGCCAGCACCCGCTGTTTGACACGACGCTCCAAAAGCAGCGCTCGGTGGAAACGCCAGGGTGACGGACTGAGGATCCCCGGGATACGACCTCGATCTATAACAAAAAACAATTCACATATTAAGAAAGTAAATAAATAAAAGAAAGACGTAATTAAAACCTTAATCTCACTTCACATTTTACTTTTCATGCAATGACATAAAAATGAGAAATGCGTTTTGTTTCTTCTGATTAGGTCTACTTCTGAATTGAAGAATGCAAGTGAACTATCGTTTAATTCCTACCATTTTTTTTAAGGTTACATTATTGTCCAGAAAAAGGCAACTGTTTTTTTTTTCTTTCTATTTTTAATATAAGACAAACCTTGCATTATACCTTCTAATTTTATCTGCGTAAATGTAGGTTTACAGTAAATAGTAACATTGATGTGATAACGTTTTTTTTTTTTTCATTACTCCTATTTCTTCATGTTAATTTAATAAAAAAGGAAAAATTATAAATTTTTAAAAAATACTCTGTCTTAAGCTTCAATAGTTTAAAGTTTATAACTAGAAAAGTATTTAAGCTTATGACGGAAATGACATTTTTTAAGTTAATCAGATTGTTGAAAGATTTGAATCTAAAAAGATAAAAAAAAAAATCAGTTTAGAATGAAAGGGATTAGAAAAGTTTTTTTTAGAGCTTTTTGTTATTTCATTCTGTTTCTTGTTGGTTTTACTCGTTTTCGCTTAAGATCTGTCTGTACTGTTATTCATTTTTATGTAATGCTATTATTAAATTTAAAAGTACTTTTTCTGGTGAAAAGGAAATTCATATATTACCAATGGGAAAAAAAATAAATAAATAGAATAAAAATTGCCACCTTTGGCATTTCAAGAAAATTCTCCGCCATAATTGCTAATTTTATGCAAAATGTATTGTGTTTACACATACAGGAAGTGAAAAAGGTAATGGTAATGTATCCATGAAATTAATTTTGAAACATAAGATATAAGAGAGTGACAACGAAGGTGTGGAGAATGTGTTTCCAAATGCATAGTTTATGATGAAAATTTGCATAAATGAATGCTCGACTAACTCTGCAAAGCTGTAATATCTTCAAAATTATAATAATAACAGCAGTGATCTTCAATTCTAAACACAACACTTGGCTGTTCAATTATTTTTATTGTCTGTTCAGAAATGACACCCTCCTTATATTCATTAAATTTTCACACTAAAAATAATTAGATTTTACCGAAAAACATAATAATTTGAAATCCCTAATAAATACTAAAAACTTAGCTTGTGTTTTGTTTTTGTTTGTATTTAATGATTTCTGAACAAAACTTTATTTTAAAATTTACTTTGAGTTTATATGAAGAGTAGACTGAAATCTTTATTATCTGATTGACTTTTTACGAAAATAATCCGTTTGAACTCTAAAATATTGATTGATGATTCTCAGAGAAATAAAAATTTACGTACTGTAGTAGTTTAGGAGAAAAAGAAATTTCTCCATTCAAAACTTTTACACAATCTCTTTGATAAACAATAAGAAAATAAATTTCCATTTTTTTTATTTGCCAATCGATTGATGTACATGCCATGATTTACAGATGATTTTTGTTATGATAGATATGGTTTTCATTACCATTTTTTTTTTTTTTTTTTTTTAAATTCTGCATTTGAGAGGTTAAAAAAAACTATTTAAATTTCAATTAGTTTTTTGTTTTTTTCACTAATTTCGTAATCAGAAACTTTCTAAAAATTGTGTAAGCATCTAAACAGCTTTTTCGACTACTCCATCAACAGAAATCATCATTTTTTTGGGTCCCATTTCAGAAACACGGAGAATCCTAACCATTGGAGACAAGCAATCTTTGTGATTGTTAAATTTATAAGTGATTCAGCAGATTCCCTTTTACTTTTTGATCCTAAACATTGAAGGATTACTATAATTTCATTTGATAAGTAACCGCGCTGAAACGATAAATAGTATCTGGTCTTATAATGAGCTGTTGCATCTACCATCAGGTCATTCGTCTGGTGTATCGTTTTGTTTTCTTATTCCATCAGTCATACTCGTTCTGTTTGGCTTTTATTTTCTCTTATAGGGGAAAGAATCCGAATTGTGGGTCCACCTTCGAGTGTAAACAGGATAAGTCGAGCTAAGCTCAAATTAAATCGCTCGCGGCACTAATTAACTTGTACTCCGCGCGAACCATTAAACTCACGTCCTCCTACAACGGCGGTATCTAATCCGTAATTACTGGTTTTAACCACGGGACCCGGCGTGAAAAGAACCATTAGACCCGTCGCTTGGTTTTCCAGAGTCCACAGACGCTGTCTCAGCCCACCACCCTTCAGCCTCTGCCTTCACTTCCGCTCAACCTTCGCTAACTTTATTTGTTATTTTTTTTTTGGGATGTCTCAGGTAAAAATGAAAGGCAAACGACCGATACTTCCCACCAACAAAGCGTAAATCATAAAATTAACATATCTCCACTATACAGAAAATATAAATTGATTTTCATTAATCCTGCAAGGAGGATATGCTTAGCAGTGTTTTCCTGACGCCTTCTTAAGTAAATTTTCACGAACTTACCAAAAGTAATTTTTTAAAGGAGTGTATTTCGCTTCTTCGTTATTCAAAAGTTCAAAAGCGGATCCAATAAATAAGAATTATTTACTTGATTAATTTCCTTAATATCTGGTAAGTCAAGTACAAAAGTGTTCTGAAACTTATTTCAGTTTAAGGACCGTTGTAGATGTGCAATAAGACAAAAATAATGTAAAAATTTATGGCAGACCGTAAATAAAAGAATCGAAATCAGTGAACCACTTTACAAGAAAGAAAAAAAAAACAACACCAATATAATAGAATAGTTTTCTTACATAGCAATTACTTTCAATAAGTTTTAGGATATGCCTTTTTAATTTTTAAGCCATATTTTCACTTTTTCCTTCATTTGAAATTACATAATCCTTACATATTTTAGGGAACAGCAGATAATCGTTCCCATAGTTTGAGACCGTGGCTTACAGTAACATGGGATTTACAGGAGCTACTGTATATGGAACAAGGTACGACATGATAATTGGGTTATATTAGCAGTAGATCTGAAATATCCACTACATCTGACCATAAATTAACATAATTAATTATCAGGTTAACTAATTCCTTTTTTTTTGAGGGGTATATTGACACAAGTCGAAATGTTTATTTATATAGCAATTATACATATACATAATTGCTGCTGTTTGATAAATAGTATATGAAGATTCGATAATGTTGTCCAAAGTATACTTTTTTTTTTTAAAGTACAAACATATGTGTCAAATAATTCGAGCAAACACTTTCGTACTAAAGATCACCAAATCGAAATTACCAGAAGTTGGGTTGTGCCAATCAACAGGAGACAATTTAGGATAATTCATCGGACTGTCTATGACTCCTACGAAAACTATATATATATATAATATATATATATATATCAGATCTTGAAAATGGTTCTCAATCCAACACTTATACTTGGACAGATTTACAAATGAATGTAAGTGAATAGCACCAGAAATCGGTCGATGGTAATATGGAATTTCATTCTGCTAAATATAACATAGTCTGCTCTTATAAAGGTCACTTCTCGTTTTAATAATAGCAATCATATTTTTAAGAGATCTTAATGTTAGCAAATGATAACTTAGGATAGTGATAATTTCACGTTAGCTATTATTTTAATCAACTTCAGTTTTGTTTGTTTCCACTGAATTGTAATTCCTTTAATAAATTTTATGCAGATTATTCAAACTGAATAAACTGTACATCTTATAAAAAGTTTTTCGTTTTACAGCTAAGATTTGCAATTGCTTGTCAAAAAAAAAAAAAAAAAAAAAAAGACGAAAAAGCCTTTCAGTAATGTAAGTTATAGGCTAATTATAATTTCAAAAAAAAAAATCTTTCTTCTAAAAATCATCTTTTGTAAATTATCAGAATTTTTTTAGTCCACTTATTTTTTATTTTTTATTTAAAATTAAAAATATTGTTTGCGTAAGATCTAATACTGAATCTGTAAAATCACTTAGAATGGAATAAGAGATAATTTAGGTAATATAAAATCATATTAACAATTAAAACAATTAACAATATTTCCCAAAGATAAGTAGAAGCAATCAATAAATCTGTTTCTATTATGAAACGTTGAATAATTTAACGAAAACTTAAGAGAATAATATATTAATTAGAATTATAAAATCGAAATGAAACCTATTTGCAAAATCAGCTCATCTCAATTATGAAATAACTTATCATTTTATAACAATATACTAATATGTAGGGAAAACATTAAAACTAACTCTTACTTTGGAAGTTATATTCTGTAAAGTAACATAAGTTATTTAGATAATAATCTAAAGTATTGAAATAAACTACAATAAGAACATATGTAAGACTAAAGGTCTAACACGATATTAAAACTACCGTATACCTCTTTTGTTTTGTTTCTAAATAAAATAGGAAAAATAAAAAAGATAAAATGAAAGTTAAACATGAAGATTACTGTCATATTAAATTATAAGATATCTTATCTTACTCAAGATAGACTATCCTTAATTTGACTACAGTGAAATGAAACTACGTATGTAGGAGGTTTGACTGATGCAAATATTAAAATAAGATTAAAATCGATTAAAGAAGTTTTGTATTTAACATCTCAGTACTATTTAATGGAGAACAATATCGTAAATTTAATTTCTATTTATTCAATTCTTTATTCCCAAATTATCGACCCTCATTTCATCAGATAATTATTTTGTTTGTGATAGACAACGTAACTAGTTCACATAAATGCAGTAAGCTTATATTACATTTGCAGTTATAAGGAAATTTAAATATGTCAATGATTGCACATTGATTTTATAATACATAATTGAATATGTAAAATACATAAAAACATATATAAAGTTAACTTCGATTCAGATATATTTAGCCTATTCAATTTTCAGAATAAAAAAAGATTCAAAATTTACTTAGCTATAATAGTTGTAGACCAGTAATGGGAAGACAGCACAAATTGCAAGTAATTACAAACCTATAGAGCATTTAACAAAAAAGAAAAAAGAAAAGAAATCATCTAACATTTGTATAGCCATATTCGAACCAAGATAAATAAGGCTTTAACTAAATTATAACTTTTTCCTAACTAAGTTAAAAAGAGAAAAAAAATAAATATGATGGACTACAAATATTAAAAAGTACGCTTTCACCTATTATTTTTTTTCCCTAAAGATATCTATATCTTAATGTATCTACGAAAAATAATTATAAGATAATGTTTGTTTTATTCTGGTATTGATCACTTGGATTATTAGGAATTCTTTAAATAGGAAATGAATCGAATAGGGAATTGAAAATTCTTGTTTCGCGAAGGTTCGGGCCAGTTTTTCTCAGCCAAAACTTTTTGTATACAGTATTTTAGTCTTAATTTTCATTTGAATCTCTCTGCTAGAAGCCTAATTCTAACAGAATAAAATGAAATCTCGAATGTAATATTTCAATCTCGAAAGGATAAAAAGGATGAAAGTAGTAGAAGCTTTTAATCAGCTGATTCGTCAGCTTAGATCATTACACTTAACTTATTGAATAACGTTCACGTCTATTTAATGTTCAGTTAAGCAAATTTAAAATATCCTTTCATTGATCTGCAGTATTTTTCGATTCATGAAGAAACACAGAAACCCTTTGACATTTTAGGCAACGTATTCTTAATCAAAAAGAAGAAGTATTCGTCTCTAATTAAAGAAAAGTATGTTATTTTTTAATAAAACAAAAAAAAAAGTTTAAGCATTATTTTATCCAAGACATTCATAAAGAATCTTAAAATATATTGAGCATAAAAGAACACTGTCGTTCTTATTCCACCTTAATCTGTCAAATTGAACTACAATAGAAGACCTATCGTAAGGACTTAAGGCCTACATTGTAGCATTCTCATATACGGAGATAAACATTTAAATGACCTGAGATGCAAGAAGAAAATTTACCTATTGTACAAATCTTAGAAATCTACTATACCTTCGAATCAACTTTGTAAATATTTTAAACAAAAAAAAAATACCGCTCGAAAATGAAAGAAAATAGATTCAGAAAGTTTCTGAAAATTGAAAATTATAACTTATATATTAATATTCTATAAATTATATAAATGTTAAATACGCATAAAGCCTATATATACTTATATATAGTTATAGTTATAAGCTACATATGAGTCTTAAAATGAACTTAAAAAGCAAAGGAATATATTGGAAAATTTCAAGATTTTCAAGATTTCCAGATAAAAAGTAAGAAAAGATCATTCATCGAACAAAAAAATCTGGTAAGTTAAGCAGTTATAATCTAGAAGCAATTCTTAGATCAAAAATGTTGTCTATTCCTAACTGTCTTTATTATTATTGAAATATACTTATAAAAGTCCTTCTTTTCTAACATCTTAAATGATTTTTCCTTCCTATATCTTACAAATAAATTAAAATATTTGTAGGCAATAAATGTCAATTCTATTCCTACAAGTGATTTTGGCTTTGCTTGAAATTTAAAGATGTCGTAATTACCGAGGAAAAAAATGCGGAAATTCGCAGAGGAACCAACTCGATTAAGAATAAATATTGATTTTCTTTTTAATATAGAAACGATTTGCTCTTTTTAAATAAATAGAGAATTCAAACCATTTCTTTAACTTTTTTATTGACTTAATATTTTTTTTTTTCTTTTCTTATTTACACAAAGAAGTTTCAATGAAATCTCATTCATTACCAAACATTAAAATGTTGGTTGTTTTTAAACATAATAGCCTATTTAAATATTGAACTTAACACACAACAACTATCGACAAAACACTTCCAGATTGCGAAGTGCAAAGAAATTAGGGAAACAAGAATGCCCGAAAGATAAAACTACTTGAATGCAAAATAAAAATACTTAAATATTCATTAACTCTTCATTTTAATTAAAGGCTCTGCAGAACGTTCTCAAGATTAATTATTAACAAATGTTGACCAATAAATTCAACATCATTTAAGTTTAATAAGTCATTTCATCGAATTATGTAAATTTGCTAGCAATTTCAAAATAAAACAGGTGTAGATGTAACCTTGCAAATGCATTAAATTACCAATTACTTAATGAACCCAAAGCCCGATTGATACAATTGGTTTAGATTTCAGTAGATAAGCTTATTTGAAAAGGTTAATTGAAAACTAAATCTGATTATGAGAAAAACACTCTTTCATCCACTTACGGTGCAGCAATGGGATGGAGATCTTCCTGAGAAAGTTAGACGAGTAAAGTGAGGTGGTGGAGGGGCGGCCGCCGTCCAGTCAGCCGAGCCTCCATCTCTCATGCACCAAGTACTTGATGACTGACCCGTTGCATAGGTTATCGTCATTGACCTTTCTTCTTCGTTTCCCACCGAAACCAATATCTCTCCGAGTTTTGGGGCCATTTCTGTCTTAAAGACATTCATAGTCTTGAAAACTTTGAGGCATGACAGTTTTATTGTGGCTTAATCTTGTAACTAAAATGATTTGACCATTTCATCATTTTTTACAGATCTTAACCGCAAAGAACTGACTTTGAAGAGCAATCACCTTTTGTAGGAAAATCTCTCCTTTTTTCTTAACACCTGAACATTGTTTCGTACCTAAATTTGTACAAAGCGGATACATTATTTCCAAACTTGTTCCACAAATGGCCTACAAATAATTTAGAATTAAATCATTTAAAAGAACAGTTTTGCTTCATAGTTTATTATTATAACTAACTTTTGTTCGCATACACAGTTAATAACAAAATACTAACATACGTAATGTTCTATTATAAGTTCTCAATAACAAAAATATTCAACATTTCATTATCTATTTACCCAGGAACCGAAATTGCAAATATCTTATTATGCTTTTTTTAAAAAAAAAATATTATTATAATTAGAAATTTTTAAGTGATATTTATTACAAGGTGAGGTTTGAGACCGTATTGTTAGATATGCTATTAACTTCAATAGGTTATAGCTTTAATTGTATTTATCCGCATTGTAAATATTTATTTGAAGCAGTTGTTCATAAATGAAGAGAATGCTTGAAGCATATTCGAATAAGTAGCAACTACAGTTGATCCTTAAACAAAAAGGGTTTACACTGGGCTGTTCCACTTATGCGTACAGGTAAGTGGTTTTTTTTGTTTTTTTTTAACAAATGTAACAGTGTTTCTAATAGTGTATATATGAATATGACTGCAATATGAACGTACACATTCCATAAAATTTTATAAGATTCATTCATTAATGTATAGGCTACCATAAAGCAATCGTGTTATTATTTCTTCGTTTTCAATGCATGAACGTTATATCTGTAAATAAAGATGAATCTCTTCTTCATATTATCTTTTCATTTTGATGTCATCATTATGTAAAACATCTATAGTTTTTTGTAACAAATAAGACAATATTATTGATGTAGGTACTGACAGATAGATGATTCATCTTGTTAACAGAAGAACCTACGGTATCGATATACCGAACCAGTAAATGTATTTTCTCTTTCTTACGATTTTCTTAATAACATTTACGAAAAATGTGTTGATCGACTGGTTATGTTATGTGTAAGGCTTCCGGTCAACAGTAGGCTTTTAGTAGTTAAGTTTTGGGGGAGTCAAAAGTTACACACCAATTTTCGACTGCGCGGGAGGTCGGCGCCCCTAACCCCCGCGTTGTTTAAAGGTCAACTGAACTTATTTAATTTAGCTTCTAGCATATTCAAATTCACAGGAGTAACTAAACCATTCATTTTAACTTTATTTTATTTAATTTCTATCCAAAATGCAATCGAGCTTAATTTATAAAAACGAGTGAAGTTTTATACAATAATATAAAGGTTAATTAATTAATATAAAAATGTGTTTTACTTATTTAACAATTTTAATTATATTCTTCACTACATTAATAAAAATAAAGTATCATTTTTAAGTGAACACTTTTCAATAATAATTGATAATTTTTTTAAAGAAATATTGAAGTCAAGCCATAAAAGTATGAAGTGTATTTCATACCATCACTAATAAAAACCTTAAGAGAAATGTTATGTAAATAAATAGCAAGTAAAAGTGAGTAGTCTGTTATTCGAAAGTTTTTACTTTTAAAATAAGTCTAACTCTAAAAGCTTCTGTAACTTTTGAGGAACTCATTATAAAACCTTCCTCTCAATGCAGAAGTTATAAGAAAATAATTGGAACAAAAATAATGAGGACTATGGTAAATAAACAAAGAAAATATTAACTAAAATGTAGTGTTACGTATGTCAGAAGAACACCATTTATGGAACGAAGATTTTTTTTTAATTATTATTATTGACAGAAACATTCAAATTTGATTTGAAATATGACAATAAAAAATAAACAACGCCTTTACTTAAACATATTATAATAAGATTGTTAACGATTTTATTACAATGTTTACTTTCTTTCTTTCTTTAATTTGAAGTGAATTTACTTCACTAACATGTAGTTTTAATTTTAACAAAACTGAAAATTTGCAATTTAAAATTTTGAAGAAACCCCTTTTTTTTTTAAATAAATAAATAAACAAATAAATAAATAATTTATGAATATCAGAAAGTTAATATTTTCTTTCTCTATTTCTATTATAAGTTTAAAAATCCTGAACATATAACGTTATTGAGTTTGATGTTAAAACAACGCTATCAATAAATATCTCTCAAAAGAAATCAACGTAAGTAAGTGTGAAATGAAAATACATGGTAACATAGAAAGTAATTACTTTCTATTAATAAAAGAAAAAAAAGAAAGAAAGAAAGAATAATATATAAATTTATCAGTAAACGATAAAATCACAGATAAACTTCAGCTACAAAATTAGCTTTAAAAATATTTAATTAGAAGTAAATAGAATTAAACAAATAAATAAATGAAAAGAAGGAGAGTTCAGTCCTAATTACTAACATAAAAACAGTAAACACAGAATTGCACGTTTAAAAAAAAATCGTCCAATTGAGCAATTAGTAGTGGCTTTCCAAGACAGACCAGGCGACACCATGTGAGAGGTCCGTTTAACGCCTAAGCCGGATCATCTCAAGTAAGTAAACTATCGTCGAAGAAGTATTCCGTAATCGGATGACGAGTGATTAGTAAAAGGGTAACCAGCGACCACAGCCCAAGTTTCTTAAGCCTACTTCAAACCAACACCCAAACAATGCTCCGGATCGTCTAAACTCCACCCACCAAAAGACAAACACGGGGCAATCCCATTAATCCGGAACCCGATCAGCGACGCACACTCTATAATTCCGCCATACGTCAGACCCCGGATTACAACAGTGAGGCTCAAGTGTACTTGTGCCTTTAATAATCACATAATAATCTCCTCGACATGGCGCCAATTTCAAGAGAAATCTAACGGCACTTTATTGAAAGTATTTATCATAAATGAAAATTCAGTTCATCCTTAACGCTATCATCTTCGTATATGGACGGGACTGTCCATATTAGATACTTTTTCGTAAATCATTAATCCAAGACGGCAGATTGAGAAGGTCAAGAATATAAATAAAGTAAATATAATCGCACATTCCTTTTTTAATTTTTTCGTTGTCCCTAGTAAACACCACAATCTTTCTGCATATTGCTTTTATCCGAATCAAGAAGAAAAAACAAAAAACTTAAAAAATAACGACATATTATTTGGAAATTTATATTCGTAGTAAAAGAAAAAAATGGATCAGTATTAATAAGTTACATGTGTATTCTATTGAATGGTTCTTATTCTAAAACTCAACATTAACGCTTCTATCTTTTTATGCTTTATTTGTATAATTTTTTTTTTTTTTTAATTTCATCGTTAATAATAACTATTAAGAAAATTTAGCCACTAGAGGACAATAATAATAAATGCTGTTAACCTTGATTTAAAAAAAAATCGTGAAGTCCGTTATTCCTTTATGTTATTTATTTAAATTCATGATTTACTTTTCTGAATTAGATCTTAAACGAATGACAAGTTTTAAAGATTCGTATATTAGAGATCCGAAGTTTTACTAGTAAATTCACAATAATAATAAATTGAAAGAAAATAAGCCTATTTATTCACTTATAGTTTTATTATTTTCAACTTCTATACAGTATGTTTATAGTATTTTATTCATAAATTCTACTCAAACAAAAGAATGGAGGGAAGAAGAAATTTCCGCGCTAAAAAGGACCGGTTTATTTTGATGAATTCGAAGTAATTGAAAGCATAGGCCTATTTAGTCTTCGTGTTCGGTGAACGCGCTATCATATCCTATTTCGGTTGTTAAATGTTTCCGTTTTATAAATAGTCGAAATCCGTTTACTTAAGCCTTACCTGCTTATTGCTAATAGTTAAAGAGTGGTTACGTGAATGAAGTTTCGGATGATCCTCTTATTCGAGTAATGAGTTTCGTTTGCAAAATTATTTATGTTGAGTTCCTCCCCCTAGCGAGAAGGTCATGTTATCAATATATCTGGAGTTATAAGCCTAAGCTGAAAAGTAAACAAAATGACGTCATGGGATAAAGTGTGCAAAGAGGTTTGGGTCTCTTACGTGGGAGCGGCCGAGCACTGCTGAAGCACGCGGTAGGTCATCGCGGAGCTGGTCCTGTCTTCGGAAGCGGCCAAGCGGTGTCCGGCGACTGCTCTGGTGTTGACGGGAAGACACGGGAAACTCGGGTGAACGGGGGTGGTGGTTGGGCACTGCGAGTGTGAGTGTGTTGTGTGTGTGTGTGTGAGATGGGATTGGACGAAGGGGAACTGGAGGGTCGATGGCTTCAGGAGGGGGGAGAGAAGAACAGGCCGAGGTACCTGGCTACAGGGCGGGGTTTCTCTGTCTATTGTCCCGGGTCGATGGGTCTTAATCCCCGGTGGCGTCCAGCTGCCTCCGCCGGCTCCATCCGCACGCGCTCGCGGGTCCAACTTACATATGCAAATGATGCCCGCGTTGTCGCCCAATCAAGACGTCGCGCCCCGTTATGATGCACGCGCATAATTACATAAGGGGAACGGTTCGATTAGGAAGGAAAACGAAGAATCGGGGACGGATGGAAACACATTTCGAACCGAAATCATTGAACAGAAACGGAAACATGACGAGAGGAAAAAAAAAAAAAGCACCCTTCTCCCGCCTTCAAAAAAAAAATTCATAAACAAAGACAGACACGGTTTGGGGATTAGGTAGCGGCCTTTCCACTGCCTGCGCCATTCCATTGAAACCCCAAATTGTCGCGATACCCCCTCCCTCTTCCGTTCCGGCGATGTAATCCCCTACACCCCGGTCCTTTCCGGCCCGACCTGGGAGTCTGCGATAAGTCGTTCGGTGGCGATAACAGTACCTAACAAATGACTGGGCGTCGCGTGATGATACATCGAGCAATTTCGCTCGGTGCCGACCACTCAATCGTATCGGGTCTCCATGCAAATGAAGTGAGCGTCGTCCCTGCTGCCTCTCGCCTGATGAATTTTCATATTGGGCACCATCCTTCATGGCAAATTGCGTCGCCCGATAAGGAGGTGCTCCTCGTAATCGCGGAGGAGGGGACGATTGCGACTGACGAAGTGTGAGAAGCGAGATAGATACATTACCTATGCCTGGATGGATGCTCAAGCACTGGAAGCACCACTCGAATTAGACCAAGAAACACATTCACAAAGGATTGATTATCATTCTTTTTTTTTTTCCCTATTCCCCTTTTCTTTCTTCCCGAAACGAATTTTCTCTTTTTCGTTTTCAATCTTATTGCTCCTATTTTTTTCCGATTTTTTTCCTTTCGATAATAGCCAAGAGGGAAAAAAAAATCTCTTTTCTTTTTCAGTTGAAGACTTGCAACATTTACAGCAGGATTTCGAAGGTCTTAGACGATGCTGCTGTGATATAAATTCAAAATGTTTCTATAGGATTTTAAGGATTTGAAAATACTTTCTTTAAAGTACTACTGGAGAACTAATTTACAACTTTAAGGTTAATTTTAAAATGCACATTAATTTTAGACAGGAGATCTAGGTCATTATTCTAATTTAAAATAATGCAATTAGTAATTCTTTTTATTAATAAATTACCTTGCAGTCAAGTTTAACCTATTGTAGTTTAAAAGAGACGATTTCTATGTAATTTGAGTAGATTCCGATGGATGGGACATTCTTAAAAGTAAGCTATTTTATGCAGTTTAAAAAACCTTTCGAGATATTTCCAGATGTACTTTTCTAACTAAAACATTACGTTTCGCTTTTTCGTTACTTCTTTACTAAGATAAATAAAGAACCTATTACTTTATTAATCTTTTAGTAATAGCAAAACTTACTTTGTAAAATACTTGAACATTCAAATTCGTAATAAAATAATTTATTACGTTTGCTTATTAATTAATTAAAAATAGTTTATATTAAATATAATTTTATAACAAATTGTAACCTTAAATCCACTATAGTAGCATCTAGAACACTGAGAAAGTATTTCCTTAAATACTTATTGGCTCCAATTAAATGTTTTACATAAAAGCAAGTGAAACAAAGTTTAAAGATTAGACTTTACGAAGTAATAAAGTACGTACAACAGAAAAAACAAATAAATAACAACTTATTGAACCAGAATTTTTAATAGTTGTACGTTAACTAAACAAAATTGAATTTCGTGTGGAGCCACAGCCTGCAGAATTCTGTGTTTTGTACAATAATTATGAGTCTTGTTTAAAACTTATGAATTTCTTTTTCTTAAACCAAGATTTTTATTTATTATTGTTGATAAAACAGTCCACTTTTTTTACAATGTATGTAAATACTAATAAAATTAGGACTAAGCTTAATTATTTTGATTTAAATTCAAAAATAAGAATTGCCAATTGATAATGAAAATTAGCCAACGCTTGGCATCAACCTACAAAATCGCAAGGCATAAATAGGTTTATTGAAAGGAGCTCTTTTTTTATTTTTGTTATTCGTTCATTTGCTTGTACTAATGAAATCAGGATGAAAGAACAACCTTCCATTCTCTCGAGAAAGGTTAGACAATCATTTAAATAGACAAAACTGAATGATTAAAAAAAAACAAAAGACCACCAAGGAACAATTCAAGGAAACAGAATCAGGGTCATTTACAAAAACTTTCTTTAAAAAAAAAGAAAAGAAATGGAAACGCCTTTAATAACGGAAGAAAAACGAAAACAAACAAAGAGACGCTTTATTTTGATCTTGACTTGAATTGCCGTTAGTGTGTATTTGTTTTATTTCGAGATTTAGTACAAGAAATTTGATAAGAAATTGTATTTTACTTTTAAATTAAAAAGAATTGATTTGATATAAAAGATTATTACTGAAAGTTTCTTTTCGTTTGCAGTGAGGAATAAAAGAGAAATACATAAACCTGGTATTTTAATGACTCTAGTCGTTCACTTGAAAGCTACTCTCTTTTCTGGATGAAGGAGTGATTAAAAATGAAATGTGACTAATGAAAAGAAAAAAAAAAAGTCGTCAACTGGGTTTGTGCTGTTCAAATGTTGATGTGTTTTGAAAAACAAGCAGGATTATTTGAGAGGCTTAAGCTTAGTATAAATGTACGACATTTATGAAATATAAAAAGCATTAGTAAATTTGGATTAGAAATAATAATAATTAATCAATTACTTTAAAACGAGCAATTCTTGTAAATTTTATGTTGAAAACGTGCCTAAGGATTTTGATGAAATCCGGTGAATCTCCCGTTTTCTGGTGCGAGAAAGCGATTTAGACTTCGGAAAAATTCATTTTAGGGGGGGGGGGGGTAAATGATTGACCTGGGATCTGGGTACCAGGTTATTGTCTACAGTGTTCTTACTTTGTTTTCGTTTTTTCTTTATTTTTAATAAATTCGTGTTCTGTGGGCTTTTTTGCGTAATATCCTAAAATAATAATTTTACTTAATAATAATTTTTAAAACTTTTTCCTTTCAACGTCGCGTGTATTCACTGCGCAGCTATCTATTTCCCCTAAAGGGGGTTAAATAATTACCAGATGATTATCTATAGGTTCTTACTTTACTTTCGTTTTATTTTGCCACGTAAAGCTAGGTCTTCTAGTTACTTAATATTAAGTTTCTTGGTCATTTAGATTAAGTTTACATTTATAAAGTGGCTTTGTTTTTCAATAAGATATTGATATATTGTTACAACTTACAGAGCAGATATGATATAAATTGCATAATTAGGCTACAATTTCGTTGGTTAGTTAGAGTAATACCCTACGTTAATATTTAGGTATTGTAATAAATGAGTTATGTCGTATTATTCTTGCATCTTAAGTATTAGAAGCTAGGTTTATAAGTTTAACCAATGTTACATTGACATAAGATTCAGTATAACATACATTCGAAATAAAAAATAGCAATTCAAATAAAAGTTTTCTTTTTCTCATTTTCCTTCTATCTGAAGACCCTAATATGCATCGTCAAGTTCAAAATACTTTAGACGGATGTTAAAGAGTTCCGATAATACCAGAAATAGTAAGCAAGGGCGGTATGCATTGTTGATTAGCCAAAGGTCACGTGAAATGATATCCCTTTTGCTCTTCGAACTCATACGTTAAATACAATCAACATTGTTGAACACAGTTCTACAATAACTTACATTTAACTGAGACTTCCTGTGTGTTATCACAGACTTTAAATGATTGACTTTTGTGTGAAGTCTTTGTAATTGACTGGTGAAGTTTTACATCGTCAGTTGTTTTCAAATAGTTACTTTATTGATGGCTTATCTTGTAAGACTTTGCTTGAATTCTAGCAATTCTTACTTGGTAATCATTTCACAAATGAGATGTTTTTTCTTCTTTCATAAATTGAAACCGTGTGTCAGAAGCAGTTCCGTTGATCAAACAAAATCTGGATTAAACAACAAAAGCTTAAAACTAATCTAATTAAGCTAATTGAAATGATTTGAAAATTACAGCAACTTCTTAGCAACATAAAATTACCACAGACTGAAATATTAAGAATCTTAATAGTTTTAGGGAAATAGATACTTTTATGGATATTTAGCAATATTCTGATTCAACTATTAGTGTGTGAGGGTGTTTTAGTCAATGTCGACCATCCGCATCCACAGACTACTAAAGCGGAAACAGTGAAGCGATGCGTGATGTCATTTCCGCCATCATGGTCAGCCGCATGGCCGCCCGCTGTTGATCCGAGACTAAGCCCGAAGCATTTGGAAACACCTTCTCCTGATCCTATTTGTTACTAGTTTCGTGGTGGATCATCCTTTTGGGTAGAAGGGAGATCTATTGCCATGAAGTTTACTTTGCTTTAGGCTTTCAATCAATGCCTCCATTGTCATGCGTTTGTTCACTCCAGTGGTATGATGTCAGCTACTCTCTCAATATTATCGCATTTTGGACAGAAAGCCATCAAGACCACGCATGGGAAATTTCGTCAGTAAGCAATAACTGAAAGTGTGTTTTAGGAAATCTGAAATGCAATTGACAGCATTTCTTATTTCCACGTAATAATAATAGTTTTATTGTTATTTCATCAGTATAGAGTTCTACTTTATTTAGACTTCTGAATAATGTGGAACGCCTTCAGAATGTTTTTCTTTTTGTTCTGAAATAAATCATTGCACTGCTTTTAATACATGCTTAAGATGTGTTTATTTCGTTTATTGTAAACAACTCAAATTAAACTTAGAAAATTTTTCGGTAACTGACATTTTTTTGTTTTTGTAACAGAGGATATCTAGTGTTGATTTAAAATGAATCAAAAGTATTGTAATAGATGATATCTAATGAATTATTATTTGTGTTTATTGTTATTTTTCAAATGTATCAATAGCGAATTTAGAGGAAGGAGAATAGATGTTCATTAATGTCCCGAAGAAATCTTTCGCACATGAAATGTAGACGGAAAATAAAGGAGTGTTTAGTTTTTACAGAAGATTGTGGTGTTTATACTGAAACTCAAGTTCATTTAGAAATAATAAAAAATATTCTCCTTCGAAATTACTGCAAAAAACGTGATTCCTTGTCCTGACATTCAGTAGCAGGACCAAAAACAAATGCGTAGTAAAACGAAAATACTTTTTAAAACATTCCGTGACTTTGAAGTCAATATATGGTTGTCTGATAAACGAAAAATATAATAAAACTCTACAAACTTCTGAATTTAACGAAATATTTCAGAAAACGATCTGATGAATTATATATGTATTTACTGATCTGTTGTAAGTATAAAATAATTATTTCAAATATTATTTGGTTTACTAAAGTGTTTTGTTTTCAATTTGCAGGGATGGATAGTTTGGAACACCATATTGAAATTCCGAAATAAAGTGAATTTGAGTACTCTGATTTAAATCTCCTGAGTGCATTGTTAGATACTGATATTATAGTAGATGCAAGCTTTCTTCTGTTAAATGCCACAATTATGACAAATAATTTATATAATTTATTATTATTGTAATCTAACAGAATTTTAGAGCGTAAATTTATCGAATTTTTTTTTTATTATCGAGAGATTATCGATAATCTCTCAAGAATTTTAAATGAAGATTAAACAATTACTTCTAAATGCTGAAATAAAAGAAAAAAAGATATTCGACAATTGTAGCCTATGTGATTTAATTTTTTTTTTAAATCTGATAAGAATCTAAAAATACAACGATTTAATTAATTTGTTCTTTCAATATTTATAAAATTAAAAACCCAAATTATGTTTATTTCAAATTGTAACTTTGATAAGTTTTATCCATTTCTGTAGCAAAGTTAAACTTAAAATATCTCACTGTATTGCTAAAAGTATGTTACAAATTCCTCTGTAACTTCTGTTGCAGAACTAAAGTTTAAATACACAAGGCAAAGAAGTTGGGAATCATTGCTTTGTGGAATTCGTTGCCAGAGTAATTACAACTAATCCTGTCCGTAGTGAAGTTGCCACTTTCACTGCCTGAAAGACGAGATTGATCGAGAAAACACCGTGGGTCTTGCAGATCGGGTTTCCATCATCTAACCCCTCCCGATGACCCTTTGGCATTCGTATCGCAACCACCATCTTTTCTGGAGGCGTCATTGGCTGACAGAAAGAGGAGGAACCAACAAAGTAGGGGATGACTTAAGAACATCCCCCAGTATTAACAACGACCTTCTCAGGAATGCCGTTAGTTACTTCATGGAAGAAAGGTTTTTCTAGAAAGATATTTATTGTAGGTTCACATTCTGGTGGAGCCGTAACTTAAGGAAGTGTTTTGTAGGAGAAAATAGTTGGTATTAGCTAATGTACGGTATATTTTCTAAGCTATGTTAATCTTTTATCTTTTTCTTTAAAAGAGTGGGGGAAGGATCAAGCGATGTAGAAAATTCAAGAATGCAGGGGTCAACAATTCACAGAAGTAAGGTATCCGTTTCTTGTTATGTACTTTTTTTAAGTAATAACAAATCTCCTTCAAACAAATTTTCATTTGCAAATTCAAAGAATCCCTTAGTGCATTTTTTTTTGCTTTTAATAAAACTAAAATTCCAAATAGGTCTTGTATCTTTTATTGTATTTATATTCTCTTTCTAAAGTTGAATCTTCATTGTTAAGTATGGCATTTCAAATGAGTTCATATGTCTTTGTCCATAATATGCTTACCTATATTTGTAGTAATCTGACATTGTGTAAGCAGTGGCGAGGCGTGAGTTCTAATACAGCTCTGAATAGGGAACAGTAAAAGAGATAATGGAAGGCGAGGGAGGGAACAAGTAAAAGATTTCACTATAAATTAAAAATTTTAAAGAAATTAAAATAAGAAGAAAATATAAACTTTTGTTAATTTATCTCGATCTATTTTTTTTTTTAATATTTTTTAATTTATTAATTTATTTTCTTCTTCTTTTACAGCTTTTCTCACTTTTAATTTTTTTAATTATTTTAAATTAACGATTTAATTTGTATTTGCGTTTTAAATATTTTCAAATGTTTTTGTATTTTCGTTTTATTTATTTATTTATTTATTTATTTATTTTTCTATTAATTTCATATTAACGATTTAATTTTGTTTTTTGTATTTATAATTTATTTAAAGGAATCGCCTACTTTCAGAATACATTGCTAAAGAACGTCATTAAGAAGTGTTCATTCATTTACGTCCATTATTTAATTTTGCAAAGAAATTGTAAATAAGAATTCTTTCCACTGAGTCCTGGTGTACAGTGAACTTCTATTGTTGTCAGACGTGACAATATTACAACCTTGGAGCTCTTCAACTCTAATCCCAAGCAGTGTGGGACTCTGAAGCGTTCTTTCCGACAAATAAGTTATTCAGTTGGTCAAATCATACAAGTTATTCTTGCTACTTCTATTTCAACATTCATCAAAACTAGAGCTGTGAAGTCGGAATAAATTCATTACAACTCCCACCGCTACTTCTCGTCTACTGAAGGACTCCGACTCCGATTCCACAGCCCTGATCACAATAACTAACAAATTCGACCTCATTTTAATCAAATTGATATAGGTTTCACGACAATGTCTTTTTCCTTTCAGGCATTTGATAAAGTTTTGAATTGGAACCTAAAGTTCTCTGTTGTCCATAAAAATACTTTTAAAAGAAATAAACAAAACAAATCCAGAAATAGGCCGTTTATTTTCCTTGTTTTTAGTTGGCAAAATTATAAAGAGAAAATAATTTACTTATTTATATCTTACTTATTTATTACAATTGAAGCCACAACGAACTATAACAATGACATTCATTCGTTATTTATTTATTAAGCCTTAATCTCCCCGTCTTCCCCCCAAAAAATCACCTAATCCTGTTTCCCTAATAAATCAGATCACCTAATTTTGGTTTTGTATTAAAATTAATTACAATCTTAGACCGCAATTGAAGATACAACAGCGAAACATGGCACAATGGTGGCTTGCATGCTGATGAATGAAAAAATGATGATTTAAATTTCCAGTATAAAGTATACAAATGTATATAAGTAATTTTCAACTTGGTGATATTTTAAATAGGTCATTATACTTGAAAACTGGCAAAACCCTGAGATAAATTTTCGCCTGTATCTAGGAAAAGTAAATCAAGCTTGAAATATTTAAAATTGATATATTAGTAACTATTCCTAATAAATTACCAAAAAAGAAAGAAAAGAAAAGAAAAACTTGAGCAACATAACACGACAAGAAGCTTTTCTTCTTCGGTACACAATTTGGGAGGCACTGATTTAAAGAGGATTGGATCGCAAATTCTAATGAACTTTAAAGATAAGCTGAAGATAACAATTTTACATTGTAAGATTAATAAATAATATAAGGAAGATCATTAATTACGTTCATAACGTAAACTGAAGAATGTAACTTCATTGCTTTAGTAACGCAGTTCAGTTATTTGACGCATTTCCGTTTTTGTCGCTGAAGCTACTATTTTGGGATGAAGCAAAATGGCTGCCGCACAAAGAACTGCTGCAGACCTGTGCAAGGATCGCCTTTAATTCCTGATATGGCAGTCGGGAGGAGATTTTGTGGTATCGGAGGAATTACAGTGGTTGAACGGCTTAGCTACTCGCCGCTGTGGCCTTGCACGTCTCTGGCCGAGAAAGAGGCGTACGAAGATGAAGAGCGCGGGAAAGAAAGCGCGGAAGGAAAAAAAAATGACAACGTATTTTAATGTATGCTTGTTATCCAGTGCTTAGAGACAACCGATTATCGTAAGGGCTGCCATTGCTTTACCACTTAAGGCGCTTAGCGTATTATATGGTTAATTCGGAGGATCTCAGATGAGAAAGGCTTAGGTTTTCATCACATTCACAAGTCTTTTAATTCCCGAAGAAGAAGAAGAGGATCAAAGATTGTTCTTTTTCTACCTTTTGTTTCTCGTATTCATCCATTTTTTTTTTTGAAAATTAAAAAAAAAAAGTCAAAAAAAAAACAAAACAAAAAGGCCCATAACAATGTTTAGAAAATATGATTAAAATCACATTTTAATGATGTTTTTCATTATCGAGGAGCTATCCTGGATTTAAGCCATGAAACAAAAAGACAACTTCAGATTTTGAATTAGCAAATAGATAACTTTTGGAATGTGTTAAGTTGCAGGAGTTTCTGGGGATTGATGTAACATTCAATGAAATATTTTTTATGAAAATAAATTGAACTAGTTAACAAAATGACATAACCGTATCACATCAGCTTCTAAATAAAACAACGTTTTGTACTTCGCTTCAATCAATCTTAAGTAGTACTTAATAACTTACAGTAGTTACGGAATAAAATGTATCTATCTGCAGTTTTAGAATACAGTATATTCAAAACTACAGCGGACGTATATGTGCAATATCTGCTCAATCTGTGCAATCATTTCAGCTCAGACAAAATCAGCTTCAAAAGCGAATACCATTTTTCTTTTCGATCAGAGAAAATGGATCCGGCTTTTTTTGGTTTGATTGAAAAATCACAAAATATCTTTAAAACCGATGCATTCACTTATTAGCAAAGCTGTTTCTGTTATCTGCTCACAGTTATTACAATCACTATCAACTCACATTAGTAAGTACTTTTTTCCCCGCAGAAATGTTAGCAAGCAGACGATATCAACAAAACGCAAGCGAATTCCTTCAACATCAGTCCAGGGTTATGTTATTTTTACAATTCTATTTTTTCTTTATCCATCTTAAATAATATAAGAATATAACTATACGAATAGGCGAATTTTATGGTTTTCTCTTCTGTTTTCTTGTGCAATTTAGAAATTTAAATTATTAAATTTATTTACTTATTTACTTTGGGGAAAAAAATAAACTTCATTCTGTTGTTTCTTTGAAAAAAGTTTCTGAAAAACTGTTTTTTTCAGAATTAGGATTAAATGTAGATCCATCTGGCTATTGCGAGCCGCTGACAGTGATCGTAATTTCATAAAATACTGCGGGTTTTTTTTTTTAATTATTATTTTTCGCTTTAAATTGTTTTTACTCTGACTAAAAGGCTGAGGTGTTTCGTTGTTTTTATCCCAAGTTTGCTTTCATTGTTACGGTAGTTGTTTAGTGCGCATGTTTCAAACGCGAAGAGCGTGAGGAAGGAATTCCGTTCGCAGGTGTCTAAAGATGTTCTTTGGTCACATATAACGAAGGAAAACTTAACCAGGAAAAAATACGTTTTTCTGCAGGGATTTTTCCGAGATGAGTTTTGCAATCCCCAGATTGTATTCTTTTACATACATTTATTTTGCTTAATTATTTCCTTATGAAATCCAATCTAGAAATAAGAGCACTTTACATTTCTGATCCGAACCTCTTTGATACAATGATTTATCCTTAAAACAATAAAAATTGAATTCTAATATATCTGTACGTACTTACATCCGTTACTTGTCGACTGTCTCTTACTTATTCAAAACCAATTTAAGCATCTTCTACGTCCAAGAAAAGACAAATGGAATCAATGGTTATTCTTATGTTTTAATATGTTTTCTTATTCAATACGTTTTACAAAATGAAAAAGTAAAAATAAAAAATAAAACTTCATCAATTAAAGTAATAAAGTGAAATTATTTGTTGTGAAACATGGAATCATTCCTGTAAAATCCCTTCTCAGCTGCCTTCTAATATCGATTGGATTCTTCAAAATTAGCATAAAGGGTCTTAGGATTCAGTTGTAAGTAGTTCTATTTTTGTTTTAACCGAATTTTTCGACTCAATAACATTATCATAATCCGGTACGGGAAAGCTGCACTAATGCTAATTCATAGCCCATTTTGATCTGTGTTGATTGCAATATTCCCCTTCTTCTGCAAAGAGATCGCACCAATCTAATATTCATTAGCACTTTGCTGCTTCAATCCAATCTCCAGAGGCTGAAGAGCAAATGGCGGAAGACCAAGTAGCGGAAACAGTCTATGGGGATGACACATTTGCATAGAAAACGAAACCATGGGAAGAGACGAAAATTAAATATTTTTAAAAGATTACTTATTCTTAATTCAATTTCTAAGAAAACGATAATTTGAATAATTTTAAAAAGTCATGTACTGCATCTGAAAAAAATGCAAATTCTTATTTTTAGGATTTTATTTTTTTTTAATTTTTTGTAAAACAACGATAAATTAAAAATTGAAGCCCCAAAAATACAAAATTTAATTCTTTATTTTAGAATGATTTTTAAATTAAGGAATTTGATAGAGTTATTGATTATAATCAATTTTACGGATTTTAGCAAAATTCTAATTCTTCTACAAAAAAAATCGAGTAAAACAGTAAAACATATATATAATTAACAAAGATTAAATTTGCCCAAATAACTATTTCCTTGTGAAAACGAACAGTTGATTGTTTTGAGAGCCTTAGAACTAATCAAACTTTTACTTATATGGTATGTAACTTAAAAGAAAGGAAATAAGAAACTGTTACGACATTTTGCAACAGATGTTTGTCTTAAGTAATAATATAACCAGATTTAACTTTAAAGGAAACTTAAGAACTGAAAAACTCCTTCTATTTTAGCTTTAATGGTGACTTACTTACGCCTTAGATATTGACAATTTCGTAAATAAGCTGACATGAATTTGAAGACTTTTACTGCAAGGAGGCACAGAAATTAATGATTTTGTAACTTATCAAAAAACATAAATATACACTGCCTACATTGAAATTTGTTTAAATGCCTCCCTGTAAAGCAGGTGTCAACACCAGAGAACGAGAACTGTGAGAAGAGGCCAAATGCTAAAAAGGGAAGCGGCCGATAGAGTGTTGGGGCCTGAGAATCGGACAGCCGCCCTTCCATTCACTGGGTTCGTCCACTTGATATTTCACATTAGATTTCATAACCACAGAAGTGCGTGGCGGCTAATCCTCCTGTTCTATGGCGGCCAATCGATAAGTTACGTCACGTCATGAATATACTTTTCAAGCAAGAAAGGGTGACAAAAATGAGACTCAGCCTTAATGGAATAGTCAGTAAGTCCCTGTAGATGACGTCCACAAACCCCCCCAACCCCTCTTATTTTATATTCTTTCAGAGAACATTTATTTTTAATTTTTAATCATTCCATAGTTTATTTATTTTTTATATCCAGTTAGTCTTGCCGAATATAAAAATTAAGTTTTTAAAAGTAAAAGTGTCTATTTTATTATAAAGTCGTGAAATAATGCTTGTGGATTGTGTTTAAGGCTTTTTCGTTTTTTTATTATGATTCTATCCAAAAGTTTCTAAACATACTTTATTTTTTTAAAGAAAAAAAAAAAAAATTATTGTATTAACAAAGTCAATTAATACATTTAAAATTTTTATTTTGAACTAGAGTATTTTTGCCCGTCATATATTAAGACGGATAGAAAATTAAAATGAATGCATTGCTAGGAATATATTGTTTATTATGAATGTTTATTGGAAGGATTGATGCGGGCATTATTGGGAACTGATGTCACTCCAACTTGAATGGCAAATTGACATCACTCGGTTGAAAATTGATCCTGGGAATAGTGACGATATCACCTCTGTTGCTTTCCGAATGAACTTCTGCCCTGATTAAATTGTGATGACACTCTTTAACAATCAATCGTGTGCTATTACAGAGTCCTTTCTTTGGATTGAGATTGCGAAGAAGCATCATAATTGATCCTTTCTTGAGGCTAAGCTGATGAGGTGATATGCCGGAAAATGTGAGAGTGTGAAGAAACCGTGCAGGATAGTTTCGTTCATCACTTGGATCATCCCACACTACTATATCTGCGCTGCAATAGATGTGAGATTTGCCGGGCAGCTTTCTGAGCTCTTGCGTTACACACAGATGGATATACACACACCCTACACACACACCATAGAATTGGAAGACTATATATAATTACTTCAAGGAAGACTGTTTTTCAGCTGTTTGAATCTATTTTCACAATTGTAGGCCAACTACAACACTTCAGTTTAGTTTTATACTTTAAAATCATTGATTTTTGAAGCAATGAAACAATTATTTTAGCTCTTGCTAAGTTTCTGATGAAGCAATGAAGCATTTGTTCTTATTAATTCTCATAGATCTCACGATCGAGCTCTAGTGTTACGTTATATTTTTATAGTGTTCCATCATAGAATCTTATAAATGATATTTACTGGTATTCTGCAGCCATTGGAGATCATCAAAACAATGGGGAATGGGAAATCTAAAAACAGCAAATGCTATTGCCTATTTTAATTAATCCATGTTTAGAAAGAGAAATCGAAGACGATGACCACATGTAGAATCGTGTACATCTTTACTTTTAGATTATCTCTGTTACTTGTTCACAGAATAGCACTTGTTAATCAGTCACTTTTTAACCTGCGGTACAAACATTCATTCAAGTAGACCTAAACGCACAATGTCCAATAAAAAAAAAAAAAAAAAAAACAAACATTTAATTAAGATTTTGAAAGTTCTTTTCGTTTAAAAAGGATTAAATCTGAAATCTTTGTTGATCTGAATAAACAGATCCATACTATAAAGAATCTAAATCATATCAAATAGATCTCCTATGTCTCTGATTTTATTCTACAAGAAATAATAAGCGTAATTTTAATGTTTTGTTATTTTCTAAGTAGAGTAGGCTGCTTACATGGACTGCTTTAGTTTTAATCCTAATGATTCCGATACTTGAAAAGAAACGTCATCATTTTTCATAATCTAAATAGAAATCGCCGTGCTGGCGTGGTCGTGCGGTCTCGGCGGCGGCCAGTGCGCCAGTACCTGGGTTCGAATCCCGGCAGTGGCATGGCTGTTTCAATTTCCTTTCCTGTGTTGTCCAGCCTCTTCTTCACTTTCTCTTCGGTCTGACGTCATTCCTTAATGGCGTCCTGGGGAAGGCCACGGGAAACCACCCCAATATCTTTCCCTTGAAATTCTATGGAGTCTGCTAGAGGTTCGCCATCAAGGGAACACTAGCCTCCCTGGAACACGGATGCTTCGGTACGAAGCACGCACTTCGGTGCGTACCGGCGATACATACATATAAATAGAAATCAGTGGATTTCTTAAACTATTCTCCTTTTTCTTCAAATTGAATAATAAGTAACCACTATTATAAGCCTTATTCGCCTAGGCTTTATTGAAATCGTAGTCTATACACATTTGACTGTTGAAGGTCGAAAGGACGGCCCGACTCTCGCCCGTCGCCACTACCATACAGAACTCGAGTAACAAAAGAAAAATATCCTTCTCTTCACGAACCTCTAAATTTGAGAATACTATCACTTGAACTATCGGGCCCACTATTATGGAATGAAAAATAATAAAATAATAATTTGAACTGACGAAGGCTAACAAACAGCAACTTTCTGTCACTGTATTAATATTGTCGACATATTAAGAAATATTAAGTATTTTTAATTAGTTTATTTATCTGTGTTTATTTTTATTATTACTGAACTTGTTATTATACACTTATTTGGAAAGGGAAAAATAATAAACTTATTAATTTCTTTATTTCCGTGTTTCTTTTTATAGGTCTCTCTCTTGATTTCTGTTCCTTCATCTCATTCTGACAGAGAGAGCATTCTTTAATAGGCAGAAATGAAGGCAAATTTAATTTCAAATATTTTGAGAAAAAAAAGGAAGAGTTAAATAATGGAAAAGTCAAGAAATTAAAACAATTTAAAATAACGTTAACGTTAAAAATCATTTATTAAAAATTGCCCGCCCGATCAAGATAACTCAAAAATTACATATCTAGAAATCTCAAATTTTATATAAATGTATAGTTTGTAGCAAAGGGTTCAGTACACATCAGATCAAACGGCAAGTAACTAGGCATAAATAAAAAAATTACATTGTCCTTGAGTAATAGCTGTAATTCAAAAACTACGCAGTATTTGGCTTTACTCAAATTTTGACGCAATATGTTTGATTTTACTATAAGGAATCCAACTGATGTAAGTAAAGTTCTGACCAATAAAGGAGAAGCTACGAACCAAAACCCGTGAGCATTGTGAATAGGCAATTCTGTCATTAATGAATAACTTTCTTTGTAATATTTGAAGAGTTGTTACCTTGCAATTATTCGAAACCCTTACCCAACGACGTATGTCTTGTTTTAGTACCAAGATTTATTACTTTCACTAATTTTAACTTGAAGCCTTTCAATATTTTCATTAAGTAAACAAAAGTATTTATTATCAAGCCTTTTCAATCTGAATTTGTTTTCGAAACAAAGAAATTACCAATTGTTTGTTAGTATTTTGAGATTTCCTTTTTGATTTTGTTTTTAACAATTATCTTACGTTTTATAATTATTCTTGAAATTGACAAGTAATGTTTAATTTTCTGTTTAATTACCGTTGTTAATTATAGCTGTGATGTTTAATTTCTAATTTACCGAAATTACTTATCATATATTATACACCTAAAATTATAAAACAGTTAATAAATTATATAGACATTTTATTTCATTCAATTAATTATAAAAGTTTAATGCTAATAATTTTTTAATTATAGATCATTTACACAACAAAATAAAGATTCGTAAAATAATTTTAAGTAACTTATATGTTTAGAATAATTAATTAAGACAAAAACAAACAAACTGAGACCTTTTATATTTTATGCTGACATTATGGAAATCATACATAAATAGAAGAAAGATAATAATAGAGAAACCACTTTTTTTCTTTAATCTAAAACTTTGTGGCCCGTCTATTATAGACTCGAATAATGTGGTCTTAAGTATTTGAGCTTTGGATTTTGATAAGATAATCGATTCCTGTTTATCACGAAATAATTCGATTTGTATTTAAAAACTGAAAATTTCAAATATCTTTCATTTTGGCTTCCTTTAAGATTTTCGAAAAAACTAATTATTTAAAATAAAGAATTTACATGTACAATTGCCAATAGATACAAAGTTTAAAAACTCGTAAAAGAATAAATAAAACACGCCATAAAAACTTCGACAAAAAAGAAAAGAAAAAGAATTTTGCTCAAAGTTTCGGAAGTTGATTATCCACTTGAGTGATGGTTATTGTCCGAGGATGATGCAATCGATATTGAAGGGGCGGAAAGATGAGAAGGAAGAGAGGGTGGAGGAGGGTCGGAAATGAGGGAGTAATTTAGCCGCAATCTCCGTTGGTGAATTCAATTGGGGTCCATGAGTGTCTCTTGAAAAGAATGGGTGACCACGGGATAGAACGAGAAGGATAATGATGGATGGAAACAAATGCGGTAGCAAGATGTGTTTATAAAATGTGTTTCTTATCAAATTATAAGATAAGAAATTTGTCTTTATTTAAATTTAAACATTGTTTCAGACAGAGAAGGAGTTAAAAAAAAAGATACTAAGGAAGTTTAACTCCTATATTAAATGGAGAAACAGATTCTAAATTAATGTATATATTAATATAATATGCTTGCTAATATATAAACTTCAGAGAAACCTTACTCATAGTACCATTATCAGTATCTTATTATGTTCATAATGGATATCTTGGAGACTTGCAGACAATCCACTATAAGCTTGTATAATTTGAAAGAAAGTTACTTAACAAATACGATGCACTGAATGCAAGAAATGCCTCATAAATATATTTAAATTAAAAAATCTAACTATATTTAGTTAGAAAAAATATTTTTAGTAACTTATATTGATGTTAGCTCTTGTAATCTATTCTTAGATTTTTTTTTATTTTTATTTTTTTTAATGTATTTTTGTAACATTTTTCTATGAAACTTGAAATATTACATACAAAGAAAATTAATCAAGACAAACTCACTAGTAAGAAATTCAAAAAATTAAATCTTATAAGCGCTTTATAAATTTAATAATAATTTAATTCTATTTTTTTGGTCATTCAGAAGCATAAGTAGAGACTAATTAATAAAAATGAAATGTTAATGTTATAAATTATTCTTTCTCTTCTACAAGAAATAAAAAAATACTATTTTTAAATATTTACCAAAAGGAACTGTTTCTTGTACAGGTTTACATTCAATATATAAATAACTAGCTGTATCCGGCATGCGTTGCAATGCCACTCAAAGAAAGAAAGTGCTTGTGTTTGAATTCTGTTTTTTGAAGGGCTTTTGGATACACAATATTTTTTGTTTTTCCGTCTGGTGCATACACGAATAAATCAGAAGGTTTTCCGACGCGTGAGGAGGCCACATGGAGGTCCATGTGTGAAGCATGGATTTTCCAAATTTAGTCCACACATTTGTAGCAATTGTCCCTGTGCTTTATTGATGGTCATTGCAAATGCGAGTCGCACCGGAAACTGCAAACGTTGAAACCGGAAATACACTCATTTGTTGAAACGCCTCGCGCACCAGATATTGCAAAATGGTCCTACTAATTCAGAAACCTTCGCGGGCGTGCGCACAACAACTCACTAAAGTTTCATCGCAATCTGATGAACGGTATAGGAACGCAAACGGGACAAACAAACAAAGAAACATTCATTTTTATATATTAAGAAGATATCGTAATATACTAGAATGTTCAATAACTGATGATCACTCTTGCATCCAATAATGAAAATTTAAATGCAAAAATGATTTGTTATTACCTTTGTTTTACTTGATTTAATTATAATTTATTTTATTTGTTATACAAAACTTTATGAAATTTCCATTCTCTTACATCTATTTTTAGCTACTTAATCATTACTATTCTCTTTATATAAGATTTTAAATATTAAAAATTTTTGTAATGTAAAATAAAAAAAAATGATAAATATCCTAAAGATATTTAAAAAAAAATTGTAAAAAGTATTGAAACATGATTTACCATCAATTGTTGAATAAAATCAAATTATTATCTTTGTATGTAATAATATGTAATATTTATATGCAATATGTAAGTATCTATAACGATGTTGTTTAATACTTTTATAATAAAATGATATTTGTAGATGTAGAAGATTGATTTATTCTAGATATTATTGTTCAAGTAAATAATAGTAATAATAATTTCTTCACGAAGTACACAGAGAATTCCATTGACTTTTTAGTTAATTTTGTGATTCAAAATTACAGCAAAGTTGGAAAACAAAACATTTTTCATTGTAAATTACTTTCAAACAACTGAATCACTAAAGATTAAACTGATTTTTATCAAGTTTTTTTCAAATAAGTACAAAAACAACAATTAAAATAGGCGATTAGGATTTTAAAACAACCTTCTTTGTTGTCTTTTGTGTATTAATCCTTGTAAAGGACGGGTCTTTGCTACAAGTTCGTCTTGAGCTCATGTCATTTAAGAGATGTGGGTGAGTAGCGATGCAAATATCAAGAGGCACAGGAGATGGGCAAACTGAATCGCGTTTTCTATTTATTTTTCAGACGCGAGACGTAGTTTGAGTGCCGAAGCCAGCGACAGGATATTGGTATTTGCGCGCTGTTTGTGATTATGCATTGCTTAAGGCTCCATCAATTGCTTCTCGTCAATAGAGAGGTGATAATAGAAGAGTTTTGCACCTCGAAGCGACGCCGTTGTCTCTTTCTTGTTCGCCGTCACACTGCTCTCGTAATCCGCTGCTTCAATCTCCTTGGCAGCACCAGGAGACGATGGTTTGTTGACTGTTGCGGCATCAATTGGAAGAGCTACCATGTTGACACAGCAAATGTTTTCCCCTCCCCTCCGGTAGAACGAGAGAAATGAGAGGCGAGAAATGCCCCCTGGTCATTGGAATAAATAGGGGTAGGGGACGGAAGAGAGCTGTAAACCGGATGGGGGGAATACTGGATGATACTTCAAGACGAATAGAGAAAGATATGTTGAAGAGATGCTTCACTTTACTAGAGGGGTTTCTGTAGATAATAAGGTTTCCTAACATTTCATAATGTAAAAAACTGATTGCTGGAACAAATGAATTGGAAAATAAGTCTACCCTGAAAACATTCAATGACTTTCATTCTTCGTCACATGTTATAGAATTTTGTATAGAATTTTTTCAGTCGTTGCTAGGAGCTGTGTCACATCTCCGCCAGCGGCACATCTCCGAAAGAAACTTCGTCCCTTCCTCGTCTATAAAGTATAGTGCAATTTACAATAAATAATTCTAGATCTATTACAATCTGGAATTATTTTGTAACAGATCTAGAATTATTTATTATTAATTTATTGTAATCTGGAATTATTTTGTAATAGTCCATCATTATTACAAAAAGTAAGTAAATAAATAAATAAATGTCTCGAGCATTACGGCAAAAAGTATAAAAGATGACAATACATATCTTGCTATTGCTATTCTTGCGATCATTTGCTAGCAATGTTAGCTTGGATGCAGAATTGTTTGGTACAATCACCTCAGTTCAAAATTTTGTCTTCAAAAATCTGGAAACCATTTTTTTTCCCTTTGAGACAAGAATGCACATTATCAGCATTGGGAAGGAATAATCTACTTTAATCATTTATATTTTCTGATACCAGTTCCCGATTAAAGAACAGAAGGAATCTTCTTTAGATTATAAAGATAATGAACTCTTTAAAGGAAAAATGATTGAATTTAAAGTAAAATTTTAAACTCTTTCAACTTAGAAACAAAATTTTCTTTCTAATTTAAAGGACTTTAAAATTTTAAAGGTTTTTTTTTTTAGCAGTAGAGAAAAACGTAATTTCAAAAAAATGTAAAACTTTAATTAACGTTTGCCGTAAAATAATAAAAATACATGACTTTTGTTTTCTCATAAATTGCATAGTTTTCTGCAATATTTGCAGAAAAAAAAATATCTCCGAAACGATAAATTTCATCAATCATAAATAAAACATGATAAAATGTTTTAACATGCAGATTTGTCATAAACACATATAAACATATAATCGTTTCACATGACAATGTGCTTCATGGTCCAATTTGAATTAACATAAATAATACAATGTAATTTCAAAAAATAAAAATAACAGAGCAGCAAACTTTTGAAGTTTTAACATTAGAAATATGACATTAATATATTAATATTAAGTTTTTTTTCATATTTTATTTTAACTAAATTAATTTTAAGTTACATTCACATTCTTTCTTTTGTAAAATTATTAGTCTGCGTATAAATTTGATCAAAAAACTGAATTAATAATTCACATCATAATTCAGTGTTTGGCAGAAAAGCAGCCCAAAATGCACCCCTGAGTTGTAGTGCAGAGAAAACAGCAACAGAACATTGCATTCATTATATTGCAGTATAGGCCTATTTATTACATTATAATAGCGATTTATATTAGATAGTTATAAAATTGATAGAGAAGACAAATTATTAAGTTTGACAGCTCTTATTAAGAGAAAGGCTGCTTCTAATGGTTTGGTAGTCTTCTGAAATGACTTTATTAGTTGTTGTTCGTAACGCAATAACAGAGAAACTATTTTTAGACCCAATTCCCAAATCCTTGCAATTTACAACCTATTTTGTTAATCGTAAATTAAATATTCCAATTTAATTACAAGGTTTAATCGGAAGTTACAAACCAGAATTATTTGTAATTTTGAATGTGTTAAATCAATGAAATTCGTTTAATTATTGATAATGACTAACAAACAATAATTCAAGACTTAATAAAATAATTAACTACAATTCAAAACGGTTTTCAAAGAATCTAACTTTGACATGACTTCGGTAATAAACTATTAAGTTAAGAGTAAGTCTGCTGTTTGAGAAAATTTTTTTTTTTTGGCTATGATTACCTGACTTTTTTAATGAGAGTTTTTTTTATATATAATATCATTTGCAATCAAACACAGTCCAAGTGTTGCTCCTGAGATACTATATATTAAAAATATCGTTGCAGCAACGTTTGAACTCTGTTTTGCCTGCAAATGTAAAGATACTGGAAATAAATGTAGAATAATGTTACAAAATTAAAGAAAGATAATTACAAGATATTTTAGTCTACAAATAAAAGTCCACCAAGAATAAGTTATAAAAAAAATCAAAGTCTCTTGGACGATTCCCTTCGGGATAATCAGATTTTTGGGGGTTGAGAGTTTTTTAAAAAAAAGGCTTGAAAATGGAATCCAATAAGGGATTCGGAAACGTAGTAGCCAATTATATATCTTTTAATTTAATACCTTTTTAAATATGCCAATATAGTCGGCATCTTGCAATTACAATTCTGACACGTTAAACATTTTTAATTTGCTAAAAAAAATCACTTTTAAAAATTAATGGAGCACTAGTCTATTAAAATATTGAAGCAATTATCTACTATTCTTAAGATGACAAGTGACCCCTCAGAAACTAAAAACAACAAAATAAAAAACGGCAATAAATTTTTGATAACAAATTTTTATCATTAATCTACTTTCATTTTTCTTAAAGCTTTTTTACTTAAAAACAACATTTTATTTTGTGATAAAAAGTCTTTTTTTTTTTTGTTGTTGTTTTTTTATTTCAGAAACATATTTTTCAGTATGTTTTACAATCTCGTCACTGCCAACATATCTTGGAAATAAACAAATTTATTGACAAGGGGAATCAGGTTGAAGTTCCCCAAATCAGTGATAAATCACATCATGAACAGAGCGTTCATTCGTCAAAGGTTGGGGGAGGAGAAATGAAAGAGGCGGGGGTTGATAGCGACGTGTCTGTCATCAACTTTATCTCCGCTGAAATTGTTTTCCTCGTTCATTCAAATCCCCTGAAAAATCACTTCTTTGCCGCCGTTCAATTTTGTTTCGAAGCAGAAATAAATGAGACGTCTGGGCCACCACTCGATATGACGTTTTGTTTCTCTTTTCAGCAAAGTCGATATTGAGTAGCAGTAAAACCAATGAAAAGAGCCGTTACAATACGCTTTGGCTTTGATTCTATTGACATAAGGCGCTGTCTTATTGGTCTTTCATTATTAATTCCGACAATTCATCATTACAATTGAATTAGCTTTGATTCCCATTAATGACTTGAAGATTTAGTTTCTGGAAAAAAAAAAGGCTTCTACAATCTAAAGCGAACTTTAAATTTAATTTTTAATACAAAGCATTTATTGCTCCTAAATCTATACACTAAAAGTATATTGAGTCTTTTGTCAATCTCTTACTTTTCTTGTTGAAAATTAGTTCTTGAAAGCATTACGTATTTCAACAGTACAATATTATCTTTTATTTCATTCCTTATTCAGAACAATAAGCTTCATTATCTTATTAGTGACTGAATTTGAATTAATGATGCTTTACATTTTTATATGAGATCTACAATCTGACAACCAATGAAATAGCGATTTGAATTTCAATAAGCCCACTGCGTAACAACTTAGACACGTCTCGAATCAGTAGATCGTCAACACAAAAAATAAAATAAGATTGTTTCTTTTTGATCAAAACGGAATAAACAATAAAATCTTATAAAAGTCAGATTAATTGATTTAGATATCTCTACGATGGAATGTGAGCTTTTTAAGAGAAAGAAGTTTTATACAATGGATATTAATCAAAAGAACCCAAAGATAATTAAGATAACACTTACGTACATAATAACATACCATCTCTAACTTCAGCAATGTTTCGCAGACATATAATAGATCATTCTGCTTCCTCAGGCCATATTCTACAACTCCGTTAATATGTTTAAATACACAATTACGTAAATAATTCTTTGAAAAACATACATATTCTATTCAATGCACTGCCAATGATCATTCTCCCATTTCCTTACTATTATGAACAATATACAAACAAACAATTAAATAAAACATAATAATATCGCTGAAGTTAGAATTGGTCTGTTATTAGATATAAGTGGGTTTTTTCACAATGGCTATTAATAATTTCAACTAAAATTCTGATCTTTTTCTTTTAAAAGAAAAATCTTTCAATTATTTTAACTTTCTTTTTAAATATATGCTTTCAATACTCTTAAAATCTTAACATCTTTCTTTTCTTGATAATATGATATAATTATTAATAAAATCGGATAATTATTGGTGTGAAAAGTAAAAATTATGGTTGAAATATCAATGCAGATTAAAATACTTGTATGAACAAGAGTTTAACTAATAAAGCTAAAGAAATTTAAATTAGCAAATTTTCTGGTTCATCTATGTATGGGGAATGCATAAAAACAGTCAATATTCCCAAAAAATCAATGAGTTTCGATTCAGAATATGAGCATTTGGGATATTCCTAATTGACGAATTATGTAACGAATTCCATTCATTTGCTGAATATAAATTAAAATACCTTTCTATTATCATTCATCTATTGTCATATCATTGGTTTTCTTAATTTGAATATTTTTTTATTAAAGATTATGCAATTTAGAATCTCAAAATATTGTTGAAGCAGTATAGAATACAAGAGTAGTCACTGCTCTCTTACATTGTAATAGTTCAGAAATTAGGAATTTACATAATGTTTTTAATCTTTTTTTACAATATAAAAACATTATTTTATTAAGTTACATATTTGAATTAACGTTCTGAATTAGGCTTTAAACAACGAGGTTTATTTTGTATAATTCATAATCCTTTGCAAATTTTTAGCGGCTGGGAAATGTTTTAATACATCTTCTCTGCTTTTCTAAGGTATGGATTGGCGCATGTAAGGCTTCGAACAAGGCCCCTGAAAGACCTCGTGTGTTTGTTCAAGTGACAGACACGGCCATTTAACAATGTCAGACGCGTAACAAGGGCATCCCACGGTGCTGTCTCAATGGCGCCCTCTGTTGTTTCATCTGCTCAACAAACACCATAAATTTCCGGCAAGGAAATCAGTACCGCCACCGTTATCAGGTCGAGTGCATGCAATACACACTTTTCAGGCAGTGGCACAACTTCATGAAAAATGGATGGATCCTACAACGCCAGCGCCCCGAGATTAATTAGATGTCTCTGAGTGGATGGATGGCCAGCAGCTTTCAGCGAAGCAAACTGCAACGAATATCACTTGTAATGATTTGTTCGCAGGTGTTAATTTTTTCCTTACGTAGTTCTGTTTTGTTTTGATATCATGAGGTATTTCTAAACAACGTGAAGAAGACGACCACAAGGCAAACTAGAACTATTGATGCGAAATAAATATTAGCAATGGAAATACTTTTTTTAATTTTTTCCATTAGTTATTTTTATTTAGCATCAACATTTCTACTTTTTGAAACAGGAATAAAACGTAGAAAGCAGTTAGGCTTAGACCTTTCACTGTAAAATCGTTTTGCAAGTAATTTACAACTACTGTAAAATAAGAAAGAAATAGATAGATCTTGAAAAATTTGAAGGTAATCTGTAAATTAGAAATCGAGATTTTTATTCTTAATTTTTTTTTCCTCGCAAATTCGAGTAAGTCTTATATTTTTATCTTCTAGAGATTTCTTGAGAATTGTAATTAACTTAAGTTTTATTAAAATTATTTAAGTTGGTATTAAAATTACTTGATAAAATAGTTGCTTTAACAAGTTATACTTCATTTCAGTGGACACGGGTTTTTTATATATTTCGATTTCATTTGAAAATTTCTTCATCTGAAACGAATCGAGAATTCGCAAAATACAGCTAACGGCAGAATAACTTTACGATTCTACAAGAAGATTTACAGTATTCAAGAAAGCATAAGTTAGAGCGTACTATTCTATTTTCCAAAATGAATTTATAGTTCTAAGATTAGTGATTATCAGCAGAGTTTGCCACCCAAGAGAATTCATATTGCGTATACGTAAAAATTACATCTATGCCTTATCTCTTGAATAGATATCCTTACTTGACCGATCCTTAAAAAAGTATGTATTTATTGCTACCCATTGAATGACAGACTATTAAATTACAACATTAACATCGTAATGAAGTTTTCGTATTTCATCTCAAGAATCTCAAAAAACTCACATCTTTTTCTATTGAAAATTTTTTTTCGAAAATGAGATTCCAAAAGAAAAGGAATTTTATAATCACTTAAGTTTAAATAAAATTTAAATTTAAATAGTAAAAAGAAAATATCAAAAGCTATGAAAGCGAATAAGTAATAAGTAAAATAAATTAATCAGAATTTTCCATATATTCAATCTTAATTAATGTCTCTACTTTTGTCTATGTATCAAAGAGGAATTATTGTCTTAAAGATATTTATTATAAAATCTAACAATAATTAACAAATGATTAGTAGATCTGGTAGATAAAAGAAATCAAATCTTTTATCAAAGACTCCGTATTCCGAATCAAACTATCGATACAATGGGCAGAGATAGGCCCATTAGGTTTAACGGATATTATGAGAAGGGGCTGTGGGTCTAATCAGTGGGAGTAGCTGATACTGATTGCTCGACGGGGGTTCAACTCTCGATAACAACAATTGCGTGAGACTCGCTTTCCCGACCGGAAGTGGAAAGGAAGTGGGGTTTCCTCATTTTCTGGATGAAAGGAGATTCTATGTCTGCAATCACTCCTCCCATGTCTCTCCCTTCCCAGTAATTAAGTTTTTCAACAGAACAGTTGAGATCCAGGAAAACAGTCGAACTCTTAACTGTCACCACAGAAGCATATACACTAATGACCAACAGATGTCTCTTGTGAGATGAAGTATTTGAAGATGTTTCCAGACTTTCGTTTTAAGTTATTATTATTATTATTATTATTATTATTATTATTATTATTTAAAGGTTCAAACCTTGGGTTTCCCCACAAACACAATATGGCGGGTCAAGGACCAAAGCACATATTGCCAAGTGTAAGAAAAAAAAGTGTGCAAGAAATGGTTAGGGATGTGTGGTTGTATCCATAAATTTTCTAACTATGCGTGTTGTGTTGAGTACCACAGCCTTCTGGAGTTGTGCAAAAGTGTTTTTGTGAAGTCATTATTATTATTATTATTTATTATTTACGATAATTCCCATTTAAAGAGAGCGTTTGAACTTGAATTCCTCTATGATGATTGTTTGTGTTTTCTCTGTGCCCAAATTTTCTTCATGTGTTCACTGTGTTGTTTCTTACGCTCCGCTGTCCATTTACATCCCCGCCTCTTCTGTGTTGTGGTGTCAAATGTATGTTTTTTGATAGTGTTCCTGAATTTCTTTCTATCTTCTGCATCATCTATTGTCATGTGTGCCTGTCTGAGATCCTCCTCGACTTCTTTTATCCATTTCGTTTTTCCCCTGCCTGAGTTGATGACCTCAAGAATCCGTCTTGAAATTCTGTCTTCGTTCATCCTGTGAATATGTCCGTAGAACTGCATTCTTCTTTTCCTGAATGTATCCGTAATCCTATTAGTGTGTTTATAAATTTCTGATGCTGGTCTCTTCATCCAGATTCCCTGTTCCTGTACCGGTCCCAAGATTTTCCTGAGAATTTTTCTTTCTTGTTTCTCTATTTCTTTGATTTTCGCTTGTCCACCAATTTGTGTCGTTTCAACAGCATATAGTGCCTCAGGAAGTACGACAGTGTTGTAGTGTCTTAATTTTGCGTTAATGGATATGGACTTTTTGTTGTAATAGTTCCACGTGAGTTTGTATGCTCTTTGTAGTTTTCTTATTCTTTCCTCATTGGCCCTTAGGTTGATCCCTGATGGTTGGATAATTTCTCCTAGGTATTTAAAATGCGGTACTTGTATAATTTTCCCGTGGGTTGTTTCAATAGGTAATTTGTCTTGTGGCACTCTTTCTATATATTGCGTTTTCTCATATGAAATTTGCAAGCATTTGAAGTCATTATTATTATTATTATTATTATTATTATTATTATTATTATTATTATTATTAAATGCTGTAACTAAGGAAACTATAATTAAAATATTCAATTAATGTGACAATTTAAATATCAAGATGTTGAGATTTCATACATTTATGAAAATAATGCCGTGGTTTAAGAAAACAAAACTTTTCTTAACTATAAAAAGCTTCGTTAATTTAAAAAGCGTAGAGGATATTGTCAGCTATCATAGTCTAACACTAGATGGAGCTAATGTTGTGGAATGGAAATGATATAATTGTAATCCTACCATTGCGTATGAAAAAAAGGAAGAACCCCAACATTTTTCACCGTTTCTTTTTCTGATTTTTAATGATATTCATAAGTCAATGAATCAAAAATCCTATACATATTAATATATCCTAATACGTACATTTTTATTGCTTGCACTAATCTATCCGTAGTTCTGCTTTGTGTAATCTGTTTTACTTGCTGTATGAAGTTTTCGTTTCAAGTTTTGTAGAGCTAAATGTTTAAAGAATTTAACACTACAGTCGGTCCATCATTGAAAACTGTTTCTAGCTTGCTTTTACTGTGATACAATAAAATAAAATGTTCTCGATAACTTTAACTATAGTTCTAATGCATTGAATCGTCACTGCCATTCGTTTTTATATATTTCTCAAACTTTCTAACAGTTTCTCTAACAGTTTCAAAATGAACTCAGAAAAATAACACTACTCCGTTTATCAAATATCACTGATATTTTACCAGCATCTGCAGCAGTATTTGCTCATGGTTACATTGTTTTTTTACGTGAATCCAATAAAATGAATAGCAATGAGCAAATAAAACATGAAAAGTGACAGAAGTGTAATATATATAGGAAAAAATACTACAATTTGTTATATATTTTTCATTTTCTATACATCTAAACTATGGCTTTTATTTACAATTTCTGAATCATCTAAATGCCTGTTGTTTCTTGTCTAATAAAATGAAATAAAGTAGAAAATAGGGTTGGTGTTACGAATAATTTTAACCCTACTTTATGTTAAGAATTTTTTGGAACAATTCATGTTAGCATCGATGCAGGGTTAATCAATCCCTTGCAACTAACCATTCAAAACCTACATATCACAAAGTAAACTTTAAATTTACTCATATTTGGCTGAATGAACTTTTTCATTTTCAGATCAGTGATCATCGAAAAGGATACGTCTCTTGACTGAATATAAATCTACTATTAGGCCTATTACTATATTTCTAAACACTGTTGATTTCTTCTTTGACAATCTATTAAGCTTTCAATAGTCTCTTCTACTTCACGAAAAACGACGATGAAACTCTATTGAATTAGAGAAATTATTTGCCGTTACCGATATAGCTAACGATAATTGTAATCAGATTTTCAATGGGAGAGTACGGGAGCACAACTAATTTTCCCGCCAATGGCGTGTAGGAAGGCAAATGCCGTCTTAATGCACGCAACCAAGGAGATGGAGTCATATTGCAACCGAGTTGCCCATATACTTTGCCGTTAAAAGCATTATGAATAATTGATCCGTAGTCAGTGATTGAATTTCGGCGTGCCAGTTTCGGTTGCGCCTAATTTGTGTTCGGCAAGCTGTGAAGTGAGCTCCAGTGGTGGGACGAACTAGCGAGCCCCTGCTGCGCTCAACATGCAATCTAGGCAAATTAATTTGACTCCATTTTCAGCGGGTGAGTGCATCTCGGCAATCCCTCCCCCTTTCGGTCCCCCAGGAGCCCTCTCTTCCCCCCTTTCCCCCCATTGTTCCTTCGCTGACGTTCAGTATCGATTGGTGGGCTAACAATGACATTAATTTGACGTGTTATGCGCACGCTTACAATCGCATCCCCACTGCGCGGCGCGGCAAGCACGCCATGCAAGGCGCATGCTCGTCTGCCCGCTACAACGGATAAACAATGCGGCAGAAAGCGTCAGCCACAAAGGGATGTCGGTGGAAAAAGGCAGAGGGGAGGCATCACCCTATTCCTTTTTGGGAAAGTCGAAACGTTGAAATTTTAATGAGTTGTATGTTAAGTGAAAATTCAGTTGTTAATTCGTTCACGAATTCATTTAAAGAAGACAGATTCATAAAACTTAAAGATTAAGTTAACACATTCAAAAGCAAAAATCAAACAACAGCAACAGTTATACATATATCCCCAAGGATATGAGTCAAAGAAAAAGAATGAGAGTAGCTTCTTTCAAGAAATTTTCCAGTAATTCAATGCAAAAATAAAGACTACATTGAAAGAAAAGTAAAGTTTGCTGCTTCTGTCAACGATGTCCAAGAGTAGGACCATGAATCTCATTTTTTTTCAAAAGCCATTTGTTCGTGTACGATGTTTAATAATCACTTAACATTCGTTAACTGCAGATGACCTTTACTTCAAAGATTTAAATATTAAGTTTCTTTGAACGATTTCTGTTATTTTTTATTATCATATTGATGCTTTGATTTAACATTGATGAAGGTCTTTATAAGCTTAATAAAAAATTGAGTTTACTTATGTTCATTTTACCAAATCTGTTTAGTTTAAATAGATTCAGAATATGAAGTAGGATATTTTAGCAATAAGAAGTGTTAAAAGTAGGATTTTGTTTTATTTAACACAATTATAGTTTCAAACTTTTACTATCTTCCAGCAATATGCAATTAGTAATTTTGTTGGATATTCGTCTATCTTGTAGCTATTTTTTGAGATCTGTAAGCTATCGAATGACCAATTAAACTTTTGATCAATTCTAAATAAAATTTTTGCAATGTTAAATAGTATAGTTGGTAGCTCTAAATTTCATCTGCTTTCAGGGGACTGGTGAAGCAGTGTTCGGTTCCCGTGCATCATCTACGTACTTATTAGTTCTCCACAGAGGCGTCTCTGTTTCTCATGAATAATTACCTTCCACCTCCATTGTTATCATTTGATCATATGTTTCAGCCTAAAGTTTTATTTAAATGGGACAAAAATATTCTTTAAATAGATTACGAAATAAGAAAAACGTTCTTTTACTTAAAACGTGTAGGAATAAGGATTTGAGAGATTAAAAAACAAACTGAAAATAAACAACTGTAAGACAGTGTTATGTACTCTGAATAAGATAAAGAAGATACTCTGAAAGATTTAGGTTTGATATAGGAATAGATATAGTATCTTCTAAACGAGATTTGAAGCTGAGAGATATAAGCTCGATGTTTCAACTAATGGAGATTAGTGAAGATCGGATGGTCGCTCCAGTACTCTGGAAAAGAAACCCACTTGGTCATTTTTACTCCGGGTATAAAAATCTGAGAACCCATCCACAGGAGCATGAACCTGAGGAAAAGACAACACTCCTCCTGGAATTGAACCTGGCACCTTCAGTCGCTCAGTGACTAAACCACTCATCAGAAAGATGAATTAAGTAATTTGTTTATTTTTTTTTATTTCTATCATATATCTAATAATGAAGATATATTGAAAAACATTAGAAATCGCAATATTAATGGCAAGCAATGGTTGAAGTACGTTGAGAATTTACAGAACCTTGAGCAAAACCAATGTCTTTGTATTTCAGAAGAAAAGAAAGAAAGTATTGATGTACAATTAATCTGTAACAGAATTATCGGTTAAATAAGGAGACAGACTCCTAAAATTTAAAAAAGATTCAGTATTTTATTATCATAAATCTTTTTAAACATATGAGGGACTAGAATCAAAGGCAGCTAAATCCATGTTTTGAAATTTTACAAAAATTTTATTTTTTTTAAGGTGGTAACGTTGTATGAAGAAATCTTCAAAATACTTAGAGTAGGAATTAGAACTCAATGGATAGCACACTGAACGCCTGTAATGACAGGTTATTCTTTTATTGAATAATTAAAATATATTGAATAATTAAAATGGATTTAGCTGCCTTTGATTCTAGCCCCCTCATATTGTTTATCTATAATCGTGAATTTAATCTATAATTACTTAACTATGTTTTATAAAATTCAGAACTTTCTTTAGAATTTAGAATTTCATTTGTATCAATGATATGCCCAGACTGATTACTAGACTGTATTTTAAAAAAAAATATTCTAATGGTCAAACAAGTTATTAAAGAGTGAGAAATTGTGATTGCATATTATGTAATAAATAAATAGAAACTGAAATAAGAACTGATAAAAAGTTCCTCAATATTATTTCATAATTATTTCTGAAAGTAATGTTATCAATAGCTTATCGGATATCATCCAACGATTATCAAAATACTGAATTTCAATAGAAGGAAGGAAGGAAAAATAAATATATAAAGCTTTTATGCTTCTGTAAAATGTTTCTACATAATTGTTTTTAAGAAGAGTTAAATTGTAGCCTATATTTTTGTAACTTTTGTCTGCTTATTCAGACGAAAAGCTTCGAGCAAATTCTTCGTAATATAGTTTTACCTGAACTATATTCTCATAATTATGAAGAATTTGCTCAAAGTTTTTTTTTTCCCCCGATCCGTATCAGACATTTTATCGAATATTCGTTTTTGCTCACAGTTCAAAAGCAGCAAAATCTTTCCAGATTGTTCGAAATTCTAATTGAAATTCTAATAGGGTAGAAAAGATTTCTTGATGATTTCTCCAATCTAATCTCTTTCATTTGAATGTTGTTTGTTTGCTTTAGTTATGTCCGTGATATTCGTGATTGAATTTACCTTACATTTAATATTCTCCTTATTCCTCCAATTTCAGAAATTGGTGACGACTGGGTCAAGGCAGCAGCCCTTTCCTTCCTTTCAGGCGGCAAGGGCCTCAAAGCCGTTTCAAGGGACTGAAATTAATCTATTTTGCGGCAAAGGCATATGGACAAAATTAATTATATTCTATCGTGAAATTATTCAATAGGATTCGGTCCGCCTGCGCAGCCACAATGTGCAGTGCGTGGGAAAACAGGACGCATGCGTGATCAGAAAGAACCGAGGATCTAAATACAGACGGTGATGGGTGGTCAGAATGTGATGTCATCTCATGATGAAATGCAGATTAAGGGAGCGGAATCTTCTGAAAGGATATCCTCACCTCCTCCTCCACCTCTCATCTACTCTCCCCGTCTCCTTCAGACTTCCCTTTGCCGACTGTGAAAGAACTTACGTGACTGGCTGCTTTCTAAGTGAACTCATATCATATGACATTCGTGTTTTTATTTTCTTTTTTTTAATCTCCCCCCTCCTCCAAAAAAAAGCGGAATCTTAATTAGATAGAAAAAAAGAGATAATGTTCAAATCCTGTATTATTACAAACTACATCTCAGTTAAATAATAATAATAATAAAGCTAGAACAATACAGAATCCACTGGAAGATTTACTTATAGCTGTGTATTGAGAAGCGAACAGAGGATACGAAGAGTGAGTTACCTATCTCTGGCCCAAAATAGATTTTTTTCTTTACAAAATTCTTGAGGAGTACTGAAATGAAAACTATAAAATCCTAATAACAGAAAGACTACCTGACTCCGTTAAGTAAAAGAAGAAAAGAAAGAAAGAAAACGAAAAAAGTGGGCGCAATCTTTAACTTTGGGCATTAATCGCTTTGTTCTGATCGTCGATGTTTATTCTAAGATTCCTAATGGTCTCACAAATAGTATTTCAGATTCTTAATCTGCAATTTCATTATAAGCTACTCTTTCTTTCTTTTTTTCCGTCTAATTCATTTTCTAAATTTCTTCACCGGAAATGACGTATTCATAATATGTTTCTTTTGAAAACATATTACGAATACGTCATTTCTTTCAGTCATTAGTTTGCAGGATGTTACTTTCATTGTTACCTATTTAAGTAGAATTATCTAGTATACAGTTAAATGCAAGTAAATATAGATATTACAGTGTAAGCTGACTGATATATTTTTAATACCATTGAAAATAACTGAATAGTAAAACAACCACTTTCCTACATTTGATTATGCTGCTGAATTTTTGGACACAGCAGTGTATATTATATACTGAAATGGGTGTTCGAGTCACCAGATTTAAAAGGGAGATCACGATTCGTCAGAGTGAGGCTATGCTTGAAGAGTTACAGTCAGTAATTATCTGAGCATCATGAGAAAGACAAGATTACTTGAAATTATTCACCATTTCGAGCCGTGTGAATTTCATCTAGGAAAAAATTTGAAAGTTACGTAAATAGAATTTATGCTGTAGAAATATAAACAATTTCTCAAATCCTACATTGAAAATTAAATAAATATAAAAAAAATCAGACGTATCTGCTAAAGTTCCTTCCTTGCATCCACATATTTATAAATTTAGTTGTAATATGTTCTTCTAGATCTTCATGATGTTGAAGGACATACGTAATTATCTACAAATTGAATAGTTACAATGTAGCCTAACTACGGTATTGAGATATACGTAACTATATTACTGTTATACAATATTAAAAATCATTGAGGCCAGACACACAATTGAAAAATTTTTTAAAATATGTTTAACATATTAAAAACATGACCAGGTTTCGATTGGCACGCCAATCATTTACAAAAAAATATTACTGTCAGTTATTAATGTATTTATTATCGTTGATGTGTCTACTGATTCTCAATGAATTCATAAATCTCATTGAAAATTCACCAGTCTTTTCTCTTCATAATCTTAATAAGCTGTTTGAGAGTTAATCAAACAGCTCTCTAAATTAGATTTTTTTTTAAACTTCAAATAGTTCTTCCTTCAAATAATTAGATAAAGATTCATTTTAAAGTAAAATAAGTACAATTTTATGTATACTACATATTCTGATAATGAATTACTTTTGTTAATTGTGTTAATTGGTAAATACTTGTTAACAAACCTTTAGAATTTAATATGCATGATTTTTACATAACTAAATAAGCAAGACAAATAGGTTTTGTTATTAAGTTTAATGACTTCAACCATTGCGATTGAATTGTGCCTAAAGTTTCCCTAAAGTTCTTTGAAGAAAGAAACTCCCAGAAATATACTTTTGCAGTAAGTCTATATGTAAATGTATATATTGTTATTTCAATGATTACTGGAAGTCCTTGCAGATAAAACATTACAGATAAAGACTCTTTCTATTGATAACATTTTTATGTAATACGAATAACACAAATGTAATAACATCAATAGTTACTTAGCATCTATCACTTATCATCGTTTAAAGTAGTAACTAATATGTATACTTATATGTATAAGAGCTACCTTCCGGTTCCAGTATTTTTTTTACGTTACAGTATTATTGTATTATTAGTCTTAAATTGATGCGGCAAATCCTGCTATAAAAACAATGTAAGTCAGTATTCTCTAATAATATTCTCTAATTAATAGTATTCGCTAATATTATTAGAGAACTCGAGTACTTTTCAGGTAAATCCGTTACTAATGCAGTTAATGACAATGGCTTTAGTCCAGTGTTAGTGGGCATTTTCATATGAATTTCCTTGTAGATAAATAACATTTAATGTTCAAAGGTAATGATTTTAAAATTAAAGCACATAAGATGTATAAACCAAAAACCAAGATATATGGAAAATAAAATGAAAGTTATGCAACATCGTAAGTTTTCATACAGAATAATAATATAAATTTCCAAATTCAGTGTTTACAAATTGTTTTCCAACTGTTAATTAAAATAATTAATTGAATACCATTTTAATGTAAGCAATAAAATTTAACGAATTGCTAAAAGAGATAAATAGTGGATGAGTGAAAAATCTCAGCTAATTTCATTATGAATCCCAAGTATGAATAAATAGATTGGGGGGATTTTGAACCGCCCTCTACTGCTTCAATCGATCTGCATAATAGCAGCGACACACCATATGCCGGTTTTCACACATCCATTCGGTAACCTTTGCCACAAATAAATACAACTGGCCTTGTATGGTATTGGAATTCCCACAACCTGCGTTCGGGTGGAAGACAAACAATAAATAGATCAGCGGATGAAACATCTCCCCATCACTTGGGGTGGAGGAATCAAGCGACTCTCTTTCGTGATTTCTGATGCTTCAACACACAACCTGCAAAGGAGGCTTTCAGTTGATACTCCCTCTGACTCTCTCTCAGATTTCTTTGATTTAAATAATATAATCAGAATCCATATTTACGTAGCCAGGAGTTAAGCCTATTTTCGATGTACCTACATCCAAAGACTGAGGTTAGACTACACCTTCACTAGCTCACATTACGTAAAGCAACCGTAACGCTTTTAAGGATCAGGTTTAAATAAAGGTTTAGAAACAAAAAAAAGAGAGAATTTAAATATGTGGAAGGTCATCAATAAATAAATAAATCCAAACTTTGACTTTGTCCACAACATTCCTTTTCTCCTTTTTGAAAAGATATCGTATGATTACATAAAGGACACTTCGTTATTATCATTTTTCATTCCTTTTTCTTTCTTTATTGAATATAATATTATTGTATTTCATTTCTTTTGTATTTGGTATCTTTATTATATTGTTGCATATAAAGTATAAAAATATGTCATTCCGGATTTCAAATGAAGTCTATACGTTTTGACATCCTCGAATTTATTCGGCAAATCTTAGCAAGTAAATGATAAGACAGAGCCTTGGTTCGAAGTTTAAGCTTATATAAAGAAACGCTATTATATAAACAATTACAAACCGGTATTTATATGTTTTTCTGTTTTTAAAAGAGACCACAAAATATTACGGGATTAACCACTTAGCATTTATTTAGATTCAGTAATAATCGTCAAATTACTTATTATAATTTAAGTCTTGTTATTATAAAGTTAAAATCGACTTAAATATTTGATGTAATGGCAACTTTACGTAGATTCTTATAGACTTTTAACAGCGATATTTTTATGTTTTAAATGCAAATTTACGTGATAAGTAGATACAATTACTGTAGAAAAAGCAACTTAAATATCCAAATCACTAAAATTCTCAAACACTGAAATGAATATAAACGTAACAAAAAAAAAAAACTATTATCAATGAACAAAAAAATACTGAAGAAATCAACATTTTATTTTCGTCTTTCCAAGTTACTTCTTATCATTAGATATTAATAGTTTTAAAGTTTAGGTATTACTTTAAAACTATTTCTAACATCTAAAGATGCTTCATCGATTCTTGAAACAAGCACAAAATTGAGCGCTTTTAATTTAGGAAGGAATTTCAAATTCATCCATTTGCATCGAACTTGATGTTTTTTAATATAGAATGTTAGGCCTAATATCTGCAATTTTTAGCAGTTTCACGGATTGGTTTTATTTAATCCAGCAAATTTCTGACCTATCGTTAGTGCTTTCAGGAACTCAACTCTGAAATTTACTAAATATTATAAGTGTTAGATTATATATTAAAGAATAAACTTTCGATTCAAATGTTGGTTATCATAATTTAAGCCCCAACGCTCTTCTACGTTTGACAGAAGCAGTTTAAGAGAAATAGTATTTAAACTAATTTAATATAACAAATTTTCCTACTTAAATTAAAATGAAAATAAATAAATAAATAAATTTAAAAGCTAGAAATTGATGCTATCAATTCTAATAATTTTTTCCAAAATTATTGTATTTTATATAGCGTTTTGACATTTTAAAATCTACATGAAATCTAGAAAGGAGTTAGACTTTATATTTTTAATATCGGGAACAGCTGAACTTCGAGCTGCCAATTTCTTGCTGTGGCTATTTGTGACCAGGTAAGGTTTGGAATTGCAATTGTAACTTTTTTCGGAGTTACAGTTTAATAAAGAAGGTTTAAGACTCAGCTGGTGTTACGTCTTTGGCCAAAAGCACAGTAACTTTAAAATTAGCAATAGTAATAGTAATACAAACTTCAGAGCTGAGACATATAAAGAACTTTTAATAGTAGTTATATAATAATACATTTATTAAGCTAAAGAGTGTATTGCAAACATAAGTCAGCGACAATGACAGTTAAATTAATTATCAAAATAATCTTTGAATTAGTCACTTTGGTGGCTTAGGTCCATACGAATGAAATTATGATTAATTCTTTGCTTCATTTTGAAAATGATTAGATTACCGCGAGGAATTCTAAAAGAATAGTCAACCACATTTAACCTTCCCTTCCGAGACGATTTATCATCCTTTATAACTAGAAGTAACAAAGCAAAAGAGAGAGAGAGAGAAAAAATCACAACCTCGTTTATCCCTTCCCCTCGTTCAATTTCTTTACAAGGCCCCCTTTTTCTATGGCTGCATCCATATAAGAAAGCTTAATGTCAACTTTACAAGAACTGCTAATCTGGTGGAAGGCCAATGAGCAAAGCAGAGGAGGGTACAGCCTATTCACTGCCACTGCCATATGAGTGATAAATTTTATAACCAGCGAATGGCCTCCGCTAATCCTGTAACGACCTGGAGCTGTGCCTATTGCTGACACACTCTTACACACGCGCGTAGTGGTTTCACAACAGCATTATGGGAAAGAGAGGCTAGAATAGTATTGTGTGCTAGAAATAATAGATGCAGAAGTCAAACAATCAATACGTTTATTTACGATGCCTCAATGTGCCATATAATACTTTATGTCAAATATAAATATCGACTTAAACAATCACTTTTATTCTTTACAGTTATAAAATAGTGGCATAATGGAAAAGTATTAAAAAAGCAGGATATATAATAAACTTACTATAATAAAACCTGTACTTCATTTTAAAATTGCTAACTAAAATATGAAGACGGATCTGTTATTTAAGCGTCTATTTGCTCCAAAAACAAAGAATTTCTTTAATGAGCTTATTTTAAGAAACTTTAATTCCCCAATTCTCATCTACATAAGTACCAATATCTTTTTAGGTTTATTCCAAATAATTTATTTTGAATTGCAGATTGAGGGAGGAGCAACAACAATTTAAACAATACTGAAATGAGTTTATTGAGTATTTTGTTTTTTATATCTGATATATTTAAAAAAACTAGAAAAAAACAAAACAAAACAAAACAAACAAAAAAAACAGACTATCTATCGATCTATTTGCAAATTACGGAATTTAATTATAATAAATAAATAAATAAGCACTTCATAATCTATAATTCAAGCTAGATACAAAAAGTAATCTCTAACTCCTCACATGATCTTCTTTCTTACATCTTTCAGTTTATTTTATCTCCTTGCATTTGACAAAGAGATTCGATTCAGTTTCGAAATGTTATACAAATTTTAATGCTTAATACTTATTGAAAAAAGTGTGAACAGTTCAAATTTCCCCAATATACGGTATAATAATAATAATAAGAAGAAGAAGAAGAAAAAAGAATAAGAAAAAAAAACTGAAATACTAATATAGATCTGGGTCTAAATAAAGATGAAATTTTTTTTAAATTTTTATTACTGTTCTTAATGTTATTACGTCGTTGTTTTGTTGTTGCTGTTTGTTTGTTTGTTTTTTTTTTTCAAGATTATTTACATTTATTTTTAAACATTGCAACTGAAACATTGAAATTTTAATAAAATGCCTTTGAATTTGAAACGATGACACTTTCTTACTGACATACTATAAAGTGTGATAATAATAAAATCTTAATTATCTTTCTTTTCTTCCTTTAATTACCAATTTCGATTATTGAATTTAAAGATTTTCTGCTTTAAAAGTGAAAAGTTATAAAAATTATTTCTACAGTGAATAACTCTTTTCTGTTGAATCTAATTTTGAAAATGAGAAAGTAATTTTGACTTGATCCAAAACCTTTAATATTTATTAAAATGGCAATTGAAATTTTCTTCTTTATTTTTTATTTCCTTTTTTTCTTAATTTTTATAGAAGCCTTCAACTTTTCCATGCAAAAATTAAGTTTTCTAATCCGTATTCTTTGTTCAAAACATAAAAATTGAGAAAAAAATTTAACAATGAATGAGTAAAATATAATGTTTTAATTATTTTATTATTTATTACTTTTGTTATCTTATTATTTTGTGTTTATTTTAACAATAAGAAAAATAAGTTAAAGCAAATTTAAGAAAAAAAAAGTAATCTAAAAAATAATAATGATAAAACGATAAAATGATAAGTGTACGTAATGGTACATTGTTGATGAATATCAGCCAGCACACGTGGTGCAAAAAATCAATATTGTATAGTTTACATATATACTGTACTTGTAAGTAGTTTTTGCTTTATTTATTTATTTATTTATTTATTTATTTATTTATTTATTTATTTAGATTGAAAGAACCAGTTTGATTTACTTATTCTAAAACTCCTGTAGTTCGCTCATTTATAAACTCAAAAGAATGTCGTTATAATATTGTTAAATCAAAGTTTCCTATTGCAAAATCAAACATTCGAAAAATCAGTAAAAACTTTGCAGTATTTACTTAAAAAAATTTCGATGTGATTTTAGATTTCTTGAATGATTCATTCAGTGCTCACTTGAGATTATCATCCATGGTTGTTTAACAGTTACGAAGATTTCTCGTGGCCGAAATACATTGCGAAACGATGGACTGAAAACTGTTCATTATCATGGCTACTTCTATATACAGATCATCCCGCTCCACTTACCATTATCATAAGCTGATTAGCATGGAGAGGGACAAGCAGAGCCTCCTCTCATGTCGCTATCGAAAGCACGGCCAAAGGTGTAATCATCTTCGGGCGTATTTGCAGTAGAAACTCCACGAAGGGTCAGCGAGAGCACGAGGATTCCAACTATCGCTGAAAGCACAGCGTGTTCTAACAAACTGTTGGTTTTTCCTTCGGCTGTAGAAGCATCTGGTGCACAAGACTGGATCTCCGCGGCCAACAACTCATTGAGGAATAGCCAGTAACGGATTAGCAGATACAAGCAGCCTAAACTTTGCAGACGTGGACCATGTCTTTCGTGTAGATTTTAATTAAAGTAATACCTGTATTCCACTTATAACCCAGAATTATTCCATGAAACTTATTAACTCAAAACTTATTAACTCAAAGCCCAGGTCTACCCTACTATTATTAGTTCTGTAAGAATGTAGTAGATTTAGTCATGAGTTTCAGTATGATACTACAATAATTTTAACAAAGAACCAGTGTAATTTTAATAGTGTTAAGAGATGCTATAGAAACACAGCTTAACTTGTTTGAGAATTTATTGGAAATCAACGTCATAGCCTAAATGAAACGATAAGATAACTTGCAAAATTTCGTCATTTTAGACTAGTCCACATCAGTGGATTACGAAGGACCCTTTTTATATTAACAACCACGTACTTTATTCAAAACTTTACTTCAAATTCGCTGTCCTTTTACTCTAAACCAAAAATTCTTGTTCTATTTCATAGTAAATCTCAGAACATACCCTCCAACGTGATCAGAAGCCAAAAGAAAGAAAGATTTCTGTTGATTTTGAAAGTGAGCTGGTAATATTCACTGATTTTGCTTTGCAAATCTAATATTTTCTTACAACTTAGCAGTTTGGCCCCTAAATTAAACTGAGTTTAAAATTACTTCTCTGAATGAATGTGGAAAGTACAATAAAATATATAATTTATCCATATTCTAATTTTTGCCTATTATTCGTAGTGCTAATTTTTATCATTAAAAACATTAAAAAGAAAAGATTTGATCGAGTATCACAGCGTTTTTTGAACATTCACATTTATTTTTCTCGATTAAATACAATTCTCCAGTTTAAGCAACGATAGAATAATAAGTTAAAACATATAAATACAAAACAATAGGACAAATGGTTTTCTTCAAGTAAATTATTTTGATTTAATATTACACTATTAAAGATTATTTCCAATATATCAATACTTTAGATTTTTTTATTTCTTACTATTGTGTAATTATACCATTACTTTTTAAACAACACATTATAACAATATATTACTAAATTCATTTTAAAAATTGTCAGAAATTATAATCATTACAATAACTATTGTCTATGTTTATATTTCAGTAAACTAAAAGTTTTGGTCAAATTTCTAAAACAATTAAGTTACAGGGATTTGATTGAAGCTGAGGTTGTATTTTTTTATGCAAGTTATATTTGAAATTTTAAACATATGCGGTACGTACCGTACGCAATTTTGAATGCTTGCTTTACCTTTAGAATTAATGAAATAATAATTAAGTCGTAATTAACAATTATATAAAAATATTATCTACAAATAAAATTGCTATTAATAATAAAAAAATATTTTGTAATTATTGCGAAATTTTACCGACTGAAGTTTTTAAAATAAAATGAATAGAGCTGGGTGTTTTTCCTCGGAAATTGTATATTGTATGGGAATTAAATATAAATTTATAAACACTTTTTATTTCAATTTTGAAGTAATTATGATGAATTCAATTTGTACTTTAATTATTTAATTGAATTTAGAGAATTATCAGGTTCTGAAATATTAAAATTAATCTTCAGCTTATTGTTAAATTTCAGCTTCTTTACCGTAGAAGTGTTTTCTTAAAGTGATGTTTTTTATCTTTCATATTCCATCTTTTTATTTCGGTAAAATTTGAAGTATTTTGTGTAATGAAGGGTTGACGCTACCACCATCAAATCCATCAAAAAAAAAAAAAAAAAAGACGAGCTGAGTTGGTGGACATGGATCGATTGAGTAATGGCTATATGTTGTTAACACTAATAACTGAACACACATGCCAACACGGCAAACCAAACACGAGAAGGGGAAAGGCTCATTAGATGTCCGGAGCCGAGCGACAGCCCAAACCTCAGGGGAACGAGGAAGCAACGGCCGCTGTCTATCACTGCAACGGACAAGAGCACCATCGTCTGCTGCAATTGCACATCAATATTAAAACGGCGAAAATATTAAATATGAAAGAATGTAATATTTAAAATATTACATTTTGAAATATTTAAAACTTCATTTCCAAATAAAATTTATTTTTTTTTGTTAAAGAGAACAACGTCAGAAATCAGTCTCTTAAATGATGATCACAGGCAGTTGGATATTTCAGAGACAAAATTAGAATATTTACTAATTTGAAAAATAAACAAGAAGATTTCCTTCTATCAATCTATTTATTAATTTGCAGTTACATGTAAATTGTTTTTGCTATGCAGTATAAAACAATGTATAAGGCAGAGCTACATATTGCGTTTAGGCCTATCAATATTTTAGAACAAGCTAAATTGTAAGGCTAACATAAAAATTATCGTGCATATCTTAAATCATTTCTTAAATTTATAAAAATTTCTTTAATTTGAGTAGTTGAAAAATGGAAAAAATAAGAAACAACTTGACTTTAACTTAAATAAATTTAAAGTCAATAAAAATTTATTAAAACGAAAGCCAAGGCTGCCCATGAATAAATAATAACTCCTTTCGAGTTTATCAGCGGATGAGTCCCAAAAAGGACGAAACGGCCGTTCCCAATTCCCTCCGATAATGAACTCCAAAGGTGTTATTATTTATTCATGTGCAGCTTTTGTTTTCATTTTAACTTGAATTTAAATGGATTAGACATTAAAACATCTATCTATTAACTAGCTATCTCTACATGTAGCTCCATTTATTTAATAGTCTATGTAAAGAGAGAAAAAACTATTATAAATCTTGGGTGCTAAATACTCGAAATGTCCTGTTTCTATAGACTAAATAAAATTTTATAAATTTAAATTAATTTTCAATTCCTTCATGAAAAACTGATTGCTTCCTCAAACAAATATATAAGTAAATAAATAAGTATTTAGAATAATTGGAGAGTTAAAACAAAAATTCAAAGTTATCATTAGCCTATTGCATAAAAAGTTAAAATTCGATATTTTTATTTTTCTAAGAATGTAGAATATAAGTTAACTATTGCTTATTAAATAAAAATTAACAAACGATGTACAACAAAATATGTGTTGCTAATTTTCAAATATAACTTAATATTTAGAAAATCAGGGATACTGTGAAATCCAGAATACAAAAAAAAATATCAGAAGAAGAAGATGAAGTTATTTTGGGTCATAGGCATTTGGAACACGTCTTTGAAGTTTTTCTGAATATCTAACATAGATCCTCATAAATAAAATCTGGAATCTAGGGAAGGTCGTCTCGAAAAATACAGGTTGCCCTGACAGGTGATGTCATCAGAATAGTAATCAGCTGTCGCTTCTGGTTGGCCGATTCCTGTTTGCATTTGGAGTCAGTGAAAGCTGCTCAGGTATTAAGATTATCGTTGGCTGATAAGCAAGAGGGATGCCCTACTAGAAGCAGTCGTGTTTTCCGGTGTAAAATTACTGGTCAATTCCTCTTCTTGTCCACTTCATTATACTATCAAAAGACAGCCAAATAGGCCTAGTATATCCCCAAAGCCATGAAGTAAACATATTAGTTGAGATTAACTAACATGAAAGGCCTTTTCAAGTCTATTCAAAATATGAAGAGTCCATTATCTGATTTTTGTATTTTGGATTACAAGCATTTTATTCAAACTTCGCTACAGAAAAAAAAAATAGGACTTAGATCTTAAAGAGTAAGTCACTGTTTTAGCAAGAAATAAGTTTCTGGTTGTCAAATAAAAGATATAAGGGATCATTTGAAATTGGTTTAATTAAGTGATTAATTTGAGTAATTGGATTTTCTTTAATTTTTTTTTTTTTTTTTTTTTTGCTTTTTTTACAGAAAAACAAATAATATGAAATTAATAAACATTGGCTGAAAAGCTTATAAAGGAAAAAAATACCTTTAAATTTAAAAAAAAAAAAAATAATCTCTCTATAGGACTATATATTTTTCATCAATTTCAATTCGAGTGCATTTCCGTCTTTTTCGAAAAAATAATTATTAAAAATGGACGCGACAAGTTCAGCTTTTCAGTTTATTCTTACTCACATTCTTACTGTGAGTTCATTCAATGTTTTATAAATATACTTCACAGGTTCACAGTTAACTAGTGTATTAATTTACTGTGGATATTAAATATTTTCTCCAACATAAAGCATATTTTTTTAATAAAGATATTTTATTTGAAGGTTGGCTTTAAAATTCTAAAGTTGTTCACAATTAAAAAAAAAAAAAAATAGTAAATTTGAAATCAACTTATGATGAAGTGAATCCAGATTTTTATCATTAGACCTAACTAAAGTGAATTATATTTTTAAACGCGTTTGTTTTATTTAATCACAGGCTGAGAAAACTTAAAAAAAAAAAAATAGTGAAAAAATATTTTCCTTCTCTACTCCCTTTCGCCGAATGTTTTTCTTCAGCCGAATACAATTTTCTTTCGGTGCATTTTTCTTTCCACCATTAATCTGCAGTGACTGTCACAAGAGGGAGTTGCTTCGTGGCAAGTCACACCCGACACCGTGAGTGACAGCCTGGCATCATCCAATAGGAGAAGCGGGCGAACTCCGCCTCTTGGACTGCTCTCCGCATGCTCATCACGAACTGATCAGGCGAATGGTAGCCATGATGCGAAACGAATAGCAACAATAGCTCGAAAACAGGAAGAAGACTTGGAATTTTTTGTCTCTCTGTCTCTTTTCTGTCCAGATAATACAATCGATTCCGTTGCGCTTTTCGAATCTAATTTATTAGCTATATTAACAATTTGTTATTTTGAAAGTTGTTACGGTTTTATTTATTATCTGTAACTTGACTTGAAGCGAGTGCTTCACAGAAATTATTAACAAGATATTTGTAGTATTGCCAGTTTCAAACACCCTTTTGACATAAGTAGTCGCTGTCTTTTAGATATCTCTAAATAAAGTTTATAAATTAACATTGTAGGAAAATATCAGGCAAACGTTTTACCAATTAAAGTAAATAGTTAATAAATTATAAAAACAGAAAGTGAGTATGAAATAAATCAAAAGTAGACTAAACATTAATTTTTGCTAATATTATGTTTGTTGAATATTTGGAATCTGAAAGCCTGAACGTACGATAATAAGCAGGATTTTGAAAATTCTAAATTGCTGGAGCGGATGTTGTATAGAAAACATACATTCTTTATATAGACGTTATGTAATGTACAAATACACAATTGGAATAAACCCACAAATTAAGCGCACATTGGAACAGACACATTCTTTAAATCCATTTTTTTTATTTATTGGTAAGATCTAAAACAAAATAAAACAACTGTAGAAAAATAATAAAGCTTAAATAGAATTAGGCCTAACTTTATATTGTGCATTCGTATGATGGAAACACTAATAATTATGAAAATCACTCGATGTTAATTAATAGCAAAGATAAAGGAGTGAAAGTGAATTAGGAATTTTATTTTATAAGAATTAAATTAAAAGGCCGCGACATAAAGACTTAACGTTTTTAAAAATATATTAACAATCTAAAAATTACCCAAACGCTTTCGGGACGGCCAGCGACCCTTTCTCAAGCGTCATTTTATTTTAATTACTCTTTAATTAGTCGTAAATTCTTAAATACCGGTAATTTAATATTTCTTTCCAATGATGCAATTGAATCATATTAAAGGTTATTGGAAAGGATACTTAGATTAATTGCGACGAAATGAAAAAGCAAAAGAGAAAATTAAAATTTACTGAAAGGATCATTTTTTAAAATCTGTTTGCTCGATCATTTGCGAAAAATAATAAAATAAAAAGGAAATTAAACAATTTTTATTGTAATGTTTTAAATGTTTCATTTTTAATATAATAAAAATTTCTCCTGAAAAGTTAAGCCGTTATTCTTATACTTCTTCTTTTCTAACGCACTCTGAAATTTAATAGCAATAAATAATTGGATGTTTAATGTTTACTTAAGTTTAATTGCGGGATCAATCTTAGAATTTGAACTTTGTTTTTGATAAGAATATTTTAGATTTTTTTTTTTTTTTGTCTATTAATCATTGTTATCTTTATTACTTGTTTTAAAGTAACGAAGATAACAATGGTTAAATAGGAATTAACAATGGTTCTGTAGAATTAATTATCAATTTATTTCATTCAATTAGTTTTTCCTCATCATTTCTCGAAAGAATAACACAGTTTACAATCTCTAAATAAAGGCTTAAATAATCAGGTTTAGAAATATTGATAGAAGACTCTAGGCTTTATTTAATATTTCGAAAAACTTTAGAAAAATAAATAAATAAATATATAAATTAGTAAATAAATAAGTTGAAAGAAAATAAATAAAGCAAGAAATGTGAAAACTTTTGGGAGATTTGAGGTAACTTATCTATGCTAACACCGTAAATTAAAAATGACTATGTAAAGGTAGAAGTAAAAGTTAATAATTTGTTAAAACTTAGGAAATAGATAATTCTAGATTATCAGTTTCGTAATATTTTTAGTTTGGTTTCCCTCTACTTTCTGTTGTTGATTAACACATTCCATTTTGAAAATCCAAACATTACCAATTGGCGACTTATTATTATTATTATCACTACTATTCAATGTTGATAAAGGCTAAAACAAACTAAATATTACATAAAATATATTTTTATATCAACTTAGAAAATTTATAGACTTTACAAAATATTTCTCTGCAGCTAGATATAACAGAAGTCATAGATCAGTGTCTTATTTAAGTTTGAAAAGATAAAGTTTTCAATAGGACTTTATAGACAGAATTAAGAAACACTAAAACAAAGTTACGTTATGTTGTGTTTTTCTTTAAATACTATAATCTTAATTTGCTTTCCAATGATTATTCTTTTAAAAATAATATTAAATTTAAATGATGCAATTAAATTAATAACATTTCGATTTCAAGATAATTCTTCCAATTCCTCCAAGAGTTAAAAATATTTTTTCAATAGATATTGAAAAGCAAATATTATCGCATCAACTTAAAATATTGCTATTCCTGGAGTTCTGCAGCAAGAATTTGATTTTCCAATCATAGACTATCTTTATCGAAAGTAGCCATTAGTGAATCAGAGGTTATCGGCCACCGAGAACATTCTCAGCTGTGCGCATTCTCTGGCCACCACTATAACTACGAATATGGCACCCATTCATTGCGGGCCAAATCCTACTTTATGTAGCAATCGACTGGGTCTCGCGACAGCACGATCAATTTTATGACCGGTCGGACGGTCGCCGAAGGTCTTTATCTCGAGCGGCCAGGCTTCAGTGGGTGCCGGGCCGCCCTTGCCTTCGATCGCCGTCACGATGAGTCCATTGGCGCTATGACCACTATCGACAACCACTCGTCACTCTACAAGCCAGTGGTAGATGGAAGGACAGATATGTTAACAAGTACGCACTAGTAATGCCGGCCTTTGGAAAGTATTTATTGCACTTGATATTTTTTATTTTTACTGAATTTACTCGTCAGTTATACATATAGTCAATATGAATTAACCAAACTCTTGTTGAGATTCACTATTAAATTCAAAACTACTTTAAAATATACGCGCACACCAAATATTATATATTTTGTGTCTGCTTTTTAAAACGTTAGTCAGATATGTTTAAGGAAGATATTAAAAAGAAACTTGCCGCTACGAAATTACAAGAAAAACAAAAACAAAAAAAAAGGCATATCAAGTTAAATAAAGTAGTATCATAGTAAAGTTTATGAATGCCAAGTCGGGAATGTGGAGTTATTTAAATTTATAAGGAAATTGGGAACATGTTTACACATCATTTACGTACAAACTGTTATTGTTCATTATGAATGCTTACAAATTAGAAATACTTTCTCTTAAAACGTTTTTTTATTGCAGTAGAGGCTGAATATAATATCCAAAAGAAAACTCATTTTCGTTTAAAAACGATATTGTGAATTTAACGTGCAAAAAAAATTAACAAGCCATTAAAATTATTGAAGTTTCAAGTTATTCTTTAGTTTTCCTCTTGAAAATAGCTTAAAATATCTAAAAGATTTAATGTAATTATTGTCAATGCAGCACACGATTGATTTATCTGGAAAAAAAAGACTCGAATGTAAAGCAAAGGTGGATTTTTTTTTTAAAGATTAAAAACTAACACAGATAATTTTTAAAGACAATTTCAAGCTATATTTTTCACGAATATTGTTTGAACAAAATAACATAAAAATAAACCAAATAACTTTCAGTTTCCAAAAATCAAAACAGCACATAATTACGATAATATGGTTGAGAATTTGTTTTTCCTTTCGTAAATGTGAATGAGATTGATATTTTAAAGACATTGTTTTTACCCCCCCCCCCCCCACTTATTTAACGTACTTATTTTCCAAACATAGCATATTTATATTATAACAGTTTATATGTAAATATTTTTAGAAATCATTATTTGTTTTTATCTGTATATACAGTATCTGTATTTTATTCATTTTAATCTTTACTGTTATTTATTTTAAATAATTCGTTTTCTATTTTTCCTAATTATTGCTGTTCTGTTTATTTTTAAATTCTTTTCCGTTACAGCCGTTTAATTAGATAATTAATTTAAGTTCGTTATTTTTCTTGTCCAATCACTATGTGTATTTTTAATTAATCTTCCAATGAAATCCAACTTTGTAAAATCTACAAAAACCCATGTTTTATGTTTAATAAATTAATTCTGTTCAATTCCAAACTTGACTCGCTGTTTCTTTGTTCCTACAAGACTCTCCCACAAACACCATTACAATATTATTTACATAAAGAATTGCAAAAGATGTACACTATAAACAAAAGATTACTGTTAAAAATATATAAGTTATTATATCACGGAATAATCTCTCAAAATGCTTCAGAAACGCCTTGAAAAATACATCTATTCTAGAAGAAACATTTAAAAGATACGTTTCCATATCAACTCAACATTTCGGCAATGAATGTCAGAAATATATTTAATAATGATGTCATTTTTAGGAAATAACTTTTTTACCAGTGTAAAAAAAAAAAAAAAAAGATATTTAAAACTATTATATATTACATCTAAAGAACTTAGAATTAAGATATTGCTAATTATCCATATCTTTAAGAATGGATACGGATGATTAGATTGAGAAAAATAGTAAAATTGTGCTAACTTGCATGGCCACCATGTTTTTTGCATCCTCTATATGTCAATGTAGATTTCCTTGTGTAAGCATGCATAGGCTACAAGAACCCTAATTCAGGAAATAAAAAAAAAAGGAAAGAAATTATTAAAATCATAAGAAGCTCATCACTTTCTAAATGTTCTAGAAATAAAAAAAAAATACCAAAAAAAATATTAAAAAAACAAAAAAAAAACATAAATGAACAGTTTATTTCGTTTTCCCTTTAAGAATTCCATTCGTTCTATGCGTTGTGTTTATCTTTGCAGCCGAGAGAGCAGAGCACCCGCAAGGGGGCGACACAACTGCCGCCAATTTGTTTAATGAAAAGCAAGCAGCCCGAGCAAACAAGAGTGAGTGTGAAACCCCTATCCTCCACCCCCGCAAGATTTATCCCCTTGTGTATGTGTGGGAGGGAGATCGAGCCGAAGGGTCGGATTCAAACGACTCCCGGCGGACGTGACTCCACCACCCCAACTATCATGGTTCTTCACCCTTGAGTCAGGAGCAGCATCGCGATAGCCACCAAATCACAGCTCCAGTTCAACAAGCAAATGGCAAACAGTTCTTCCCGTAGATAAAAACTATTGAATACTTTTTCGCAAATCATAAATAGCTTATATTAGCTAATGATTTTCTGGCAATCAGTAATCACATTTTTCAATGAATAGTAAGTACTGATCATTTGTCATTCTAATAATCCCTATAGCATTTTATTTTGGGAAGGGCGAAAGTCCTGAAACCTCTTATGAGGATTTATTTTTAATGTTTATTAAGTTATAGATATTTCTGTAGAATTTTGAACTCGTCCTAGAGAAAAAAAAATGAACCAATTGTAGAAAAAAACCTAAAAAATTTCACACAGTCCTCTTCTCCCTTACACAGGTTCATGAATAATTTTATATTAGATTTAATGTTTTTTTTAAACATGATCGAACAATATCTTGTCTTATTCCAATTTAAGTCAATTGTAGTTAAACATCGATTATAAATTTTAAATATTGAATTTTCGAACTAAGCTTATTCGAGGAACTAGTTAACGTTTATTTAAAATTAGTAGGACCTAAATGAAGTAAGAAAAATGAAATGAATTAATAAAGCTTGTAATAATTCCTCTTTTCTAGACTCCATTCTATAAATAAATATGATTTCTGATGAATAAAAGAAATGCTTTTCTTTACATTTTTTATTGATCACGAAATATTTTATTTTATTCTATTTTAATATTAATTATAGAATAACCATCTTCATTAACTGCTTTATCTCAACATAAATTTCTCTTGTATTAAGCAACATATTTAAAACATTCTGAATTAGGAAAGTAATATAAAATTAAATTTATCAAAAGAATAGATTATTGACAATACAATTCAACACATTCATCAAAAATCGATTTTTGCGTTGCAACCTCTCTTTACAAAGGTTGGGAAAAACTCGAAATAAACGAAAGAAATATAATGAAAGGAAAATCTTCTCCCTAGACCTTTCCTAAATTTTAGTGAGAAATAATGTACAACTCTTCTGTAAAGAGGAACAAACAGAATGATATTTATAGATTCATATGATATTCTTATTACCATGATTTTATTAATAATATAATTTTTTTCAAAAAATGATTTTATTTCGACTATGTTTTGTCTATCAAGCAGTAAATCAAGTACCATACAATAAATACTTAAATATTAGAATACTTACAAAAATGTTGCTATTAAAATTCGAATTATTCTTTTTCTTTCCTTTTTTATTTATTTATTTTTTTTTTTTTGAGGTTGCTAACTTTATTAGTTCTTTTTAATTTGTTAGTTTTGAATTTTGTTAAATGAAACTTAATAGTTTTATTATTAAGTTTCAACATAATGAAATAATAAATACAATGAATCTCTTCCTTTTTATGTAAAA
>JAFIDM010012231.1:88538973-88660395 GCA_023159025.1 Thereuonema tuberculata
ACTCAGTCGATCGCCTTCGGTTACAAAACATTGACTTTTGGCAAAGTACAAAAAGTATCGGATGACAGTGTTGTATTGCGAAGAAAAGACTGCATCAGAAAAGAAACATTCAACCAATGTCAAAGAAAGAAAAAGAGGGAGTCATAAACACTTCGGGGTAGCTAGGTTTTCTATGGTTCGAAATGGAGCGTTGCCATGCTACATCACGCGCGCAGAGTCATCAGCACCACGTGCGCCTCTGACTGTGCTGGGACTCCATTGTGGTCTGCCCGAAGCAAAGGAGACAACCCCTGGGCCGCTGAGGCAGAATGACCCCGCAAGAAAATGGATCGGTCAGGTCCCTCCCCCACCTGGGTCACGGCAGACAGCGTGGCACCAACGACGTTAGCCCTAGGCGATCACCAGCTACGCTCAGGTGCATCGGAAAAATTCCCAATCCTATTTATACACAGAATTGCTTTCATTCTTAGGAGTTTGAAATAAAAAAAAATAATGAGAAATATTTTTCGAAAACAGTTAAAATGCAATAAAAAAATACGACGATTTTATTTAAATTCTGTGTTGTTTTTAAAAGTTGCGACACATGGAAAATTTGTTTTTATTGAGTTGTTTGATAAATGTGTTATTGTGTTAATTCTGAAGTCAATCTTTAAAATAGCGAGTACAAACAAAGCGATTTATTTCCAAGTAGAATAATTAGTTAGTAAAGCAGCTTACTTTTACAATTTTTTGTTTTTATTTTTTTGGGGGGGAACCCTCAATACGACATACGGTAGTGTTGAGATATCAACACAATAGTTTAAGATTAAAATTAAAAGAGTATATTTATTATAAGCTTCTAATAAAATAAATTCTTTAAAAAATATAATTAAGTTCGTAATTAATGAACTACTTAATGAGATTAGCTTTTTGTAGTCGAATCTACTCAATTAATGGCTGATCGGATGTCGTGTTTCATCGTCATGCTAGTATATATATTGGCACTGGAATTTTAGGATCTGACTAATCTATGCTTACAACTAAAAAATTCAAAAAATCTGATTGTAGTCTGTCTCTGAATTTTTTGTGGATCATTAAATTTTACTTTTTATTGTTACCTAATAGAAAGAAAGCATCAAAAAAAAAAAAAAAAAAAATCATCAAAACAAAAATTTACATCCGTATTCGGGAACTGGTGTTTTAAATACTTTTCTGCAGTATCTCTGTATGAAAAATTAAAGAGATACTGTCATAATGTTATTATTAAACTTAATATAACAGAAGTTTATTCTTATTTTTGGCCAAATACGTTCTAAAACTAAAAAACAAAAATCACAGTATTGTATATTTTTAAGTACAAGTACTTTAATCAGGATAACTACAAAAAGAGTTCAAAATCAGTAAAAAGCATGACATACCACGAAAATTCGGATCCTAAATATATATATAAATTCAGTCTTAAAGACGATAAAATATCTTACAATATTCTTCTATTTTATTTGAAATCCCAACTTGCTTCTTTCTGAAAGTATCTCAAAGTTCTGCAATTTTTTTAATTTATGGCAAATAAAAAAAAATTCATTGTAATCCAAAATATAAAATCATGCCTGTAGTGCATTTCAGATTTCTGTAGATTTTATTGTTAAGTGACTAATAATAACACAGCTTTCTTTAATAAGTTCTCTGTAATAATTATTAGTAAAAATTAAAATTCTTTTACTATCAAATAATCGTACACAGAAATAAGAGGCAGAAAGGCATTATTCTCACTTTAAGAATTGTATTGTTGAAAAATGTAGGTCATTCAGAACCTATAAATAACGTTGTTTCAAATCAAATTCTTCAGATTATTGAAGCTTTGTAGCTATTTAAACCTGTATGTTTTAAATTTAAGTTTGAGCATATAGTTGTTCACTTATCTTTGAAAGCTGAAATTTTAATTTGGGTTTTTGCAGTGAGAGTTTTGATTTGTGACAAGTTGGTTCTTTTTATATTGTACTCGCTTCGCTCATCCTGCTTAGAACTAGACTATGTCAGCCCAACGCAACAAATGGCAAAGGAATCCCGTTGTGGTCGTTTGGTCGGAAATAATAAGGATCTTATACGACTACGCTACGATCGGAAAGAACCCCACGTCATTTACGACGTAACTATCTTTCATCCAATCCCAAACAAGCGCGCATCAAATCACAGGCTCTCTTTATTAATTTCCCTCAAAATGTCATCTTAAAAATATAAAACTTAAATAATCTTACATTGAAAGCGTCAACCAATAACATATTGTACAGCATTTCCTTTAAACATCATTAAAGCTACTTTTTGTTTCTGTTTTGCAGCTATAATATATTATTCGGAACCTCTGAGAGGCTAGTGCTGACGTTTCGGGGCTCTGGAATGTTTGGAATCGCGTTTTCGCACTGTAGTTCAGAAACACCTAACGCATCTTATGCCTTATTTACTACAACAGGGGTTTTAAAAACAATTACATCGGATTCTCAACTTGCTTATCAATTCCATCCATGAACGGGAGAGTCAATCAGATGAGGTTTTAACCAGGCAATCAGAGGAGGCCTGAATTCTAGGAACGACGCAAATCCTGGAATGCTTCTCAGCTACCTTAATCTCTCTCTTAAACCTCGCATCAGTATCTTTTGATCAATCTCTTCATCATCAAATAAGATAACTAGTAAAACTAAGTGGAAAAAAATAGGCAATAATAGAACACGATACCCAAATTTATTAACTAGATTAATGTATGTTCTATTTATAAATAATTTTTAATTGAAACAGTTAATATTTTTTCTTTAATGCTCATTTTTAAGAAAAAAAACAACAAGACTTGCATTTCGTTGTTTACACACTGAACTTATTAAGGGTTATCTAGAATTAGAACAAATAAGAAAGAAAAGTATAATAACAGTGTATCCTAAAATTAGCTTCGTAATAATATAATTGTGGCCCGACAGCCAAGCATGACTGTGAATCACTAATGAGGTCGGGGATTTGTCCACGTTGAATTCTGCTCCAGACAGGTCCTAGGGCGCACCAAGCCCTTTGAAGAATAGGTACCGGTTAGGAGCTCTGGCGTCTGGCGACCTCAACTTATCTATCACAACCTCAAGCGCCATAAAGGCTCTGCAGTGGACAGCTTTCACTTTTAATAATATGTTTAAAAATAATGTTAGCAGTCCCAATTATTTATTTCTTTTCAATGCAGAGGGAATATTATAATACAACAGACACTGTTAAATAGCTGAAAGTTACTGAAACAACAATGATTATCTCATTTATTTAAACTCACTTTGTTGTTTTTTTTTATTTTTTTTATTTTTTCGTTGTTTTTCTAAAGATTAGTTGGACAAAAATAAAAATATATTTATTTTTGAAATTCCTACATATTTCAGAATGTAATTTACTTAAGCTTATTATTCAAAAAGGCTCAAAAAAAGTCTCTTTAGCAAGTACAAATACTGTGAACTATTTAGTCGAAGAATCGTTACCCTTGATTTACTGTAGGAAGAAACGTATCGCACAAGAAGAAAATCACATCCATCACACTCCGGGATTCGAACCTACGTTCGGTTACATCAGCTACGGGAAAACCTTTGTTTTGACAAAGGCTCTGCCTGAATGGTGCTGTTATACCATGTATATATTGTTAAAATTTATATATTTATTTATATATATAAAAGTAGAAGTTCAATAGTATTAAGTTTGCAATGTAATGCTTGAGTTTTCCGAATTTCATGCCTAGAGGTTGGTTTGTTTTTTTTGTTTTTTGTTTGTTTGTTTGTTTTCAGTTCTTATAAATCAGATTGAATAATTTATAGATATCTTAGGTATGTAAATCGCCAAAATAATTAAACTACGATTACATTTATTTACTGCAATCTTAATTACAGTTTAGACAAGATGTCTAAAACAAAGCTGGCTTACAAGGTCATCAACTTGCTTGCAATTTCCTTGATTTAATTTTTTCGATTATGAGATTTGTTGTAAAAGCATAACCGTCTTAATGTATTCTTTCACTTTCACAGTTAATTTGATTTTCTTAGCGAACTAAGATCTACTTCGAAGCACCAAATGATGACTCAAATAGATGTTGTCCTTATGTTGAAGTACCTTCTTTTTTAATTTAATAATAAATTAAGTAAAACTAAATAAAAAAATAAACACAAATTCACTTCTTATACTAATCTTAGCCAATATATGTCCTTTCTGGTCGTCTTTGACTACGCTAACTCAAAAACTATTTATCATTAGGAAGCTGAAATGTTATTAGTTGATTTCGATTACCAAATGCAAGATCTGCGCTGATCTTTAAATGAAGACCCGTAAATCAAATTCTTCTAATCAGGGTCACGCGCTTATGGAGACCTTGCGCTGTAAAACCTAAAGTTTATATATACTACGCTAAATTAGACAGCAGAAAGAAAAGTGGTTTGGTAGTGTACAAGAAATCATAGCGACCACGTACATATTTCCTTTTCATTCACTTCCTGTTAGACAGGAAATGGCCAGAACTCGTATTTTTCCCCACCTCTACAAGTCGAATCTCCAATAAGGCTACAATAAGGTACGTTGTTTCTACTTTAGGCTATAAAGATGGTTTATAGACGAAGGAATGAAGGTAAGAGATCTCTCACTTTATATATTCGTTTAAGGTTCGCTAAAACAATTGAAATATGATCATTTTAATTAAAGTAAACAATTAGAAAATTAGAAAAGAGTAAATTTCTCTGTATTTATACTAAGCTAAATAGACCCCTGCAAATTATTGATGCACATTGGACTTATCACTTCAAAAGAATGACAACTTACTCTTGAAAAGCTGAAACTTTCAAAAGTAGATAAAACGATTCATAATAATCTATTGCTTCTATACAAGTTGGAAAAACATTAAATTGAACGATTCTTTGTTGAAATTAAAAAAAGAAAATAAATGAAAGAAAATTAAAAAAAATTAAAGTTTTCAAAAGAACAGCCGAAACATAAAATTGAGAAATAATAATTATGGAAAGTGGCAGCAGAAGGAGTAAAGGGGTTATGAGTTTTCTCTCTTATGAGTTATGAGTTTTCTTTCTAGTGATAGGCATCACGATTAATAAATTAAACTAAATATAAGTTTAATTTCTTTATTATTTGTTGATAAAAATTTGAAAAAAAATCAAATAGAGCTAGGAAAAACCGAAAACTGTCAATACTTGCAATAATCAATAATAATCAATATGTCCAATAAAACGCCGATATTAGCATAAATCAGTATCTAATTATCAGGAAAATTAAACTGAGATTATCGAATATCAGTTTGACTAGTAATTTCTGAAAGTTGGCGAACCAATTATAGTTTTCTTATCTATTGATGAAATGTGTTCTGTAATAATATAAAACAAACCTAAATAGGTTATTGAATTCAGTAACTATTTGTAGTTATGAATCTAAAAAACCCTGAGACCTCAGAAAGCTTACTAAGAGCCCAGGATTTTTTAGATACTTTTCATACGCTAAACAACAGTACATTTTACGTCGGTCAAAAAAAAAATTAAAAGAAATTCCAAAATACATAATATAAAGAGAAATAATAGTATCTGGGGGACATACAATGTGTATCTAGACTCAATTTTTTCTTTCTTTCTGTGTTTGCAAAATCTCTCTAAATCCTATAATGCTTATTTTAGCCTTGTTGTGTATTCGTCATTTAGAATAGCCAGAAAGTCAAATTTACTCTATAGATTATTGTCTTTCTTTTCGTAAAAATATGTAATTGGCGAAAATAAAATTATCTTGAAAATATCAAATCTTTCTAGCATATCGAATTTTAGCATTGAAGATATTTTTACATTATATACTTTTAATTTTCTTTATTTAGTTAAAAAAAAAAAAATCAAATATTAGAAGCAAACTGTGAACACCAGCCATAACCTTCAATTTTTCTTTCATTAATTAAAGAAAGGCTTACTATAGAATCCCCTCTTTTTAGCAATAATGGCGAATAAAAGACTAAACAATAGAGTATTTTTTTAATAAAATACAGTAAACTCTATTGTTGTTTTTTGAAATAATATTTTATAAAATTACCTAAAAAAGAAAGATAATTCATAAAAATAAAAAACAAACAAAAAAACTTCAATATTTCTGTTTATGTGAATAGGCTATTATAGGTTTCCCGGAAAAATAAATAAAGAATAAAGTTTAATAAATAGATTAACGTGCGGGCAATATTATGAGATTATAGTGTAAAGCCTCCGCACTTGACTAAAAAAAATGAACTGAAATTACAATTAAAAATGCACACTGATAGTTGCGTCCAGAGTGCTGACTGGACATCCGAGTGCGGAGGCTTTACACCATAATCTCAGAATAAAGTTTAAATTATAAATCATTTTTAAGTTGAAAAATAGATGTCTCTCCGTCTGTTGTCCGTTGATCATGATAACTCCGGGCTTACCCCGGGCTTACGTACCCTCGACTTACGTGTAATTTGCGTTGAAACCCTAACCCTAAGTTGCAGTGCTTCCGAGTTACGTAGACTTTGCCTTGCTGTACACGCTGCCGCCTACATTATTATTACTTACGTACGTTTCATCAGATTGTTTTCAAAAATGGTTCGCTTCGCATCTCTTTGTGTTTGACTGTTCCTCTTTATGATTAAATCAGTAATTCAGCTCATAGAATTCAAGGCAAAAGTTGAAGACTGTTATGCATCTCATTGTTATTCTCAGTTACACAATTACTACGCTTACGCCTCGCCGATCACAGTGCATTACGTACATTGATAAGTTAAAAAAAAAATAATACTTCGACTTACGAACACTCTCCGTTCTTTTCTGATGTCAGAAGAAGGAGCACATATGTGGAGACCAAAGTAATTGTGTTAATATTTTAAGTTAGAACATTAATAAGCGTTGCCGTCCTTCTTCAGAATGAAAGTAACTCAAAAGGTATTTACCTTACAAAGAGGATACAAATACCTGTAAGAAAGACCTCTTTTAAATTTATTAAAAATTGGATCAATAAGAAAGGAGCTTGGGGGCAATAAACAATATTATTATTTATCTCTTTCATGAAATAGACTTTAAGAAATAGATAAAAAACGGCTGCACAAAGCTAAAGGAAGGAATTCGCACCCTGAGCTGTCACCGGGAAGAGGCTGGGACGGATCTCTCGGGAGCGAGACCCGGGATACTAACCTCTCGCACCTTCTGTGTCTGTCATCGGTGGAGTTTGGTTGGCTGATGAGTCCTAAAAAGGACAAAACGGTAAGTCCCAGTGTCTTCCCGGTGACAGCTCAGGGTGCGAATTCCTTCCTTTAGCTTTGTGCCGTCGTTTTTTACATATTTCTTAAAGTTAACTATTTCTTGATCTAATCAGGCACGTTAAATTTCTCTTCATTTGAAGTAGACTTTAGGTTGTTGTTGTTTTGTTTTTTTTTCACACCTTTTTTTTCTTTTGGCTGCTTTTTTATCTTTAAATTTTTATTGTATATAAACCGGCTAGAACGTTTTGCTCCGGAAGCCTCGCATATGTAACATAAAAACATGCTTAATTTTTTTAGCAAATTACTATTGAGAACGGAGAATAAACGACTTCCCAGCCTTTTGTGGTCTTCTCCACCCCTCTATCCTTCCAACCTTCCCCAGTTCGATTTATTAATTAACCGTATGTATATTGATCACAATATACATCGCCTAATAAGAATTATCAGGTCACTCGTGAGTTAATCGTTGTCCGCGCCTGCAAAGAATCTCCTTAAACACACTCATTAAAACTGCGCTAGCGCCATCTATCGGCAGACGTAGGAATGTTTTAAATGCAGTGATTGTCCACCAAACCATAGCGTGACTGAATAGTGCGGTAGCGCCATCTATCGCCAGGTTCGGGAAGCTTTTCATTCAGATCTGCTGTGGTGCCGTATAGAGATAGCATCGTATCCCACGGGAACTACTTGATCGCCCGGGATGAAAAGTAGTCTACATCCTTCCCTGTGTCATAGACTATCTGCAAGCAAAATTTCATTAAGATTCGTTGCGCCGTTGAGGCGTGATTGAGTGACAGCCAAACAAACAAACTTACAGATTTTCCATTCATAATTATTATTATATTATATTAAGGATTTATTTTAATTGCTATCAATAAAGAAAAGAGATTACGTTCGATAATAGGGCTGACATTTTCCGTATAAACAAAATGTGTAAATATTTTCATCAATTTCTAACCAGCAGAATGTTTAAAATAGTAAAATATGTTTCGTCTCTAATTACATATATCCAAAAACCAAATAATAATCCCTGTAGTTGACCTACCAATTCAGGAAAGGGTGTGGAATTTTTCAGTTTGTCGCTTTTGTTCTCAGTATCCGTTGTTTGAAACTAATCCCATAAGCAGATTCAATTACCGGAAATTGATTCCTTTTAACTGTTGCTCTCATGATTATTCATTACTACGGGTTTAATAAGAAATATATTATTCAGTTTCTATTGAAAAATCACGCAAAAAAGGAATTTAACCAATTTAATTTTATAGAAATTAGTTTGTAATTAAGTTTTATTCTATATAAAATTCTAAATTTAATTAAATAATGTTTCATCATTAAATTAAAAATTAACTTCAATAAATACGTAATTCAGTTAACTTCAAGGATCAGCTTAACTTTTAGATCGATTGAAATCCTAGTAAAAAATTCATAAAATTAAATATTTACTTTATTTATTTCTAATGTACTAAAGCATGGATGCCCACAAATTTTTTTTTCCAGGAGGAAGTAAAATATTTCTGCAATGTATTTTACACTATAAAATTCTACAACTTAGATTAACTGAAATAAAAAAAAAAAAAATTAATAAAATTTACCATTTTAACAATATCTGTTTAACCTCTTACGAGAAATAAATTTTATGAATTTCATTAAATTTGAAATTTCCAGGTAGGGTAAGCGCTCCCTCTTGCCCATATATGTGAACACCCATATACAATTTAATACCTTAAATAATAAGTCTAATGTACTGAAATTTCTAGGAACATCTAGTTTCAAGTGAAACCAAATAATATTTTTTTTTTCTTTTTTAACTATTTCTTTTACAGAAATTTAAAAATCAACTTAGTTTATAATTATTTTATAAGAAAAAAGGTTTGCTATTGCTCAACGTATTTGCTTATAAATTACTTAACATTTATCTGTTCAGCATCTAGTTTGAATGTTTAGTTGTTCAGCCTTTATTGGTAAAGTATGATTGTGTTTTCTATTATTAGAATATTCATGATAGATTACAAAATGCGCACATTTTTACAACTTTGTTTCTGTTGTTGTTTTTTATTTATTTTCTTGTTGTTGATAGAAATGATGATTTAAATGTGGTTATTCTGTAGTTCGCTAGCGAGTTGTAAAGTGCCTGACAAAGTAAACAAGATAAAGTTAATTTCGAAATTAAAGTTTCAAGTTTTTTTTTTTTATTATTTAAATAAAGTAATGTAAACGACTTAACTAAACTTCAGTCCTGTGCTTCTTATATCTAATACAATTTAAATATAAAAGTGAAAATCTGTAAGTTTGTTTTTGATTTTCAATCCGACTCAACGACGCAACGGATCGGAATGATATTTTGCATGCAAGGGGTCTATGATACAAAGTAGGATATAGGCTACTTTCCATCCCGGTCGATCAAGTACTTCCCGTGGGATACGATTGTATGTCTATGCGGCACCACAGATCTGAATGAAAAACTTACCAAAACTGTCGATAGATAGCTATTTTTGTGATGTAAAAGAAAAATATTTAGGTTTTACAAAATTTTACTAAAATTCAAATCCTCTAATTTTTTCGATTAATTCCGTATTACTGAACAATTGTAGCAATTAAGCCAAAAGAACAAATCAGGGAATACCATAATTAGTTAAAAATTATAATTTTATAAAAGAGTGATAAAAAGATAGAATGGTCTAAGATTGTTTTCTATGTATTTTTCTACATATAATTTTTGCAATATTTAAATCTCAACTATTTATGTTAATCCAAGCCAATAAGACGAGATACCGATTATCTTCTCTTATTATAAGATACTGCTTGCAAGAAAATAAAAGAATCTTCGGGTTCTCATTCTGAAGATCTTAATCATCTCACAGTAGGTAGATTAATATTTTTAAGTCATTTTATATCCAAATTGACAATTTAATCTGTAATACCTGTACTACTGTTAGTTTACATCATCGTATCAGTCTCTTATACAAAAATAATCCTAAACGGGTTCCTATTTCAGTATTTATTTAAATATATCTTATGTTCTTGTGAATACATAGGCAAATCGTATTGTACCAATATTGTACGGAACTATTTTCTAAAGAACCTTTCCTTATACATAAAGCAGGTAATGACTACGATAAGTTTCATGCTTAAAGTTTTCTTCTGATACCAACAGCTGTATCTTCTATCTGTGCATAAATTAGGTGACCAAACTTTGCTGTAAAACTAAACTGAACACGGCATATACAGTATTTTATAAGAATGTGGTAAATGAAATGAATATAACATTCAAGCCACTGGAAGCGAAATCAAGTAAAAGTCCTCTATTTAAAGTAGGAATCAATACAGAAATCCACGAGAGAAGGAGGCCAAATTCTGAAATTGTTTTCTGAAATTTACTAACAAGAGTAAATTTCATTTGGCAGAATTCACGATAAAAGCTTACATTTTATTTTCAGGTTGTATGTTAAGTTTTAATTCTTATTTGATAGGAGCAAATTTTTGTGTACGCAGCAAAATATTTCTTTAAATCTTTAGAAAACACTTTTACTTTTTAATAGAACGAGTTTAACGTGTGAAAAGGTTTTACTTTTTTTAAGTTTAAATCACAGAAAAGATTTAAAAGATTCTTTATCTTTAACATGATTTTTTTTTATTAAGTAATTTTTAAGTATTTATTAAACACAGACTGCAAAAAAAAACAAAAAAAACAATATTGAATTTTTATAATTCTAAAGTTGATTACTTTTCAGTGAGAAAAGAAACAATCCTTTAAATTTAAAAAGTAACTGAGAAAGACTAAAACTTTTTTTTTCCCCTTTTCAAAATGTATATCCTACAAAAATTAAAATAAATTCATTTTCTTTCATTTCGTAACTATTTATTTGCTGACTTTGAACTTCTGGGTCTTTTAAATTCCAGATTATCCACTGATTTATGTTTCCAAAATTCTTCCATTCTTCAACAGTTGTTGTAAAGGTATGTAGTTTATCCGAAAGTCCTGAGCTCACTATCACGTTTAAAGTGTCTAAGGATAATGACTCAATGACGTTTAGTCATTACGAAGAACTTTTCTCTACTCCTGCCTTGATGACGGCTTCTATGTTTTTCAGTTTCTTTTTGCATTTTGGCACCTAAGTCCTTCGCTTTATTATCGGCGGTTTATCTCGCTATTGGGAGATATATTGTTTTTGATTTAACATTTACTGCAGAATTCTTGAGGTATCCACTTCACAACATCTAAAGACAAATTCACTGAGGCTCTGATGATATTTCAATTGCAAATGCTTAATCCTTTTAACCTTATTTACAACTCAAAGAGTTAACGTCAAAGCGTATAAGAATAACAGTAATTTAACTTAACTTTCCATAGGCCTATGAAATAAAGTGTAAGAAAGTACCAGTCTCTTTCAAAAAGAAATTATTCCTCACTACATCTAACCAAGAAAAAGCACAGTTAATAAAAGAAAAAGTGATTGTTGATTTAACCATAATTCTTATGTGTTTAACAAACGAATGTTTTTGCAAACGTGGTGACTGTGTCTACTTTCTTCTCTACTGTCGATAATTTTCGATAGTTGCACTAACGTTTGACGTAATCTTGTTGCAGTTGCCACCCAAGAATTTACGACTATCTTTAATCTCACTAGGGAGACAGAAAAATAGTTAGGTGAAATTACCTAGTGGGGTCACGTGAAGGTCAAATACCATCTTCAAAGTCAAAAAGTCTCCCAATGCCAACCTCCCATCAAAAGTGCCCAGAATAAAATCTAGTCACGTATTAATACAGTCAAGATAAAAACTAACTTAATGTATTGCACTGCCACTATTAAGTTATTCGCCGACTGATAAGTTTCTAGCAACTTATACAAGAAGTTAACAATTATAAAGACTGGTAGAGCACAGTGTATACTTTCGCTTCGTAAAGTTCGTGAATTGTCTTTAGAATTTGTTTATTTTTCGTATTTATTAAATAAGTTGTTTATCAATTATTAGTATCTTTTTAACATATGAAAAACAAATATATGATAATTTTACTATTTAATGAAGCCAGTTTTATATCCGTGCTATAAATAGCTAATACTTATAACTCCCTTTTATATTAGAAAGAGAAAAAAGGGATTAGAACATGAAAAGGACTAAAATAATATAATTTTAAATCGAAATTCGCAAATGTCTGTTCATCCGTCTGCGATCAAGATAATTCCAAAACAGTGCTTTGCAGAAACAAAGAAAATATTTTTTTGCAGTGGATTTGCAGAAATTCCTCGTCACTCCAAAGATTTCTGAAAAACTCAAGGCACACTTTACTTTTTTCATTGTTTTTATTAAGTGTAAATATCCCTTGACGAATAGCTATGGCTCAAATAGTTATAGTGCCCCGCTACAGGCCTTGGGGTCGCGGGTAGATAAGGCTTCCGGCATTCCTTGTAAAGTTGAGGTCGGTCATCAGCCAGACGCATCCCCGCCTTTAACCCCTGGGAAAAAAAATCCATTCGGTACCCATTCAATAGAGGGCTGGATGGACCCTAGGACTCTTTGGAAAAGAATGGAACGTGGAAAAATCCTCACCCTGCGCCGAGACAGGGGATCGAACCCGTCATCTCCAGCGTAGCCAAGCGCCCTATTATCCATTCGGCTGCCGGGCCCACCGTAGCTGTGATTTACAGATGAATGTAATATCTGAAATATTTTTAAGATGATTTGTAAAACGAATTAAAACTTTATTAACTGCCATTGTTAGAATATGTAGAACATACTTCAAATCTGCAAATTTGCCAAATTATCTGATGTCTCGAATTTAGTCGAGGTCAGATGAAGACTGATTTTTCCGAATTTCACTTTAAGACTTTTCCTGGGGCACACCAAGCGCATCGTCACTTCACATCGGTTGAGAAGCTGTGCTCTAGAAAGCTGAAATTTTATATAAGGAAAAAAAAAAGCGCTAAAAAGATCGTACCACACCAAGAAATAAAGAGCTCGAGGCAAAAAAAATCTGCCATAATACTAATAAAGCGCAATAAATATTTAAAATTAAAATATTTAAATAGGCAAAGTTGAAATTGTAAAGGTAGATTAACATTATCAAATGTGATCTACTTGTTGATTTTGATAATAATTGGATCTATAGGAGCTAGAGAACTAAACTACAGGAATCTCGAAAAATGCCGTTGTCTTAAATAAATGAATACATATTATGTAAAAATGCTGATCAGTTGTTTTTGATGATTGGCTACTGTTTAAATCTTATTTTGCAGGAATTCGAAAGTTGACATATCAACTTTCTCTCTCTTTATGTACATCTGGCTTAAGCGATGTTAAAATTTAATATCTTTGACGTATTTGATTCAAGACATAAAATCAACAATATATTCCTATTTGCTAGATGTAATTTGTATGTTTTTTGTAATATCTCTGTGAATTTCTTTGTATTTTAAATCACTCATTAATCACTGTAAATCTATTTTGAAAATAGAAACAGTTACGAATGTAGCAACACAAAGAGTTTATCCTTCAATAAAGCAACGGATCAATCCAAAAGCCACCATTCACTTATTCAAATTCAATAGAGTATTTTAATATTTTTTAATATTTTGTAATATTACGATGGTATTATAACAATATACTTTATTGCAATATTACTAACTGCAGATTTTTTTTTTCGAATATTAGATGAAATTGTTTCTTTCTTTTTTGTGCTACAAAACTCTTTGTTGTCTAAGAATTAACTTTTAAGTTCAAAATTACTCTTATGCTAATTTGTCTTATCAGTTTCCATTTACTGTATCCTGACTACCCAGTTGAGATACATCTGGTAGCTACTTCGTAACTTCAAGATAGCTTTTATAGTTTACACCAATTGGATCTTCAGTAATTGGTTCCTCTGTCGCTCGCTACACTCGCTTAGCTTTCCTTTTCCATACAGCGTTTTCCGTGGATATCTATTTTTCAACTTTATATTATAACTTCTATTTTGCGTAAAGAAATTTATAAGTTAAAGAAAAGGAGAAATGTAAGAAATTCATGACACTAATTCTATTTAAAAACGTATTCATAAATTTCAAAAATATTAAGAAAAATCAATTATAAAGAAAGACAAAAAGGTTTATTTTGTTTTATTCTAAAAATGAAACTGCATTTAGTACCTTTTATTAAATTTTAATTTTTTAAATCTTTGATTGAAATTTAAGCTAATAATAATGTCAATAAGAAGATATTATTAGACTAAGGGTTTGTTTAAAATATTCTTAAATGGTTATGGGCCGTTCAGAAAGGATGATTAAAGTTTTTACCCCCGGAAAATACTAATTTTATGGAAAGATTGAAGCGACTGATTAAACTTTCCTAAAAAATAGTGTTATTGCTAAATAACTGAAAATGTGAAAGTTCCTAAACTGAAATCTCATTCACTTGTATTTTAAACATATTTGATCAAACAGCGGACAGCGGAAAACATTTAGATTAATTGCAGCCCTCATCCGAACTTGATGAAAACTTGTGAGTACTGATAATAACTTTATGGTTATCAGCAAAGCACAGTTATATCTATTTGTCTGTAAAATTAATATTTCAGTGGAGTTTTTGTTTTACAATATTTTCTTTATATATACATTTTAGCATTATCTGCGCTCTTATAATTGCAAAAAAATCAAATAAAGAGAAAAAAATGTCAACATTTCAGAATTCCTGTTAACTTGTCTAATAAATGCTTTGTTATTTTTATAAAACTTACCGTAATCTTCGATTATTTTACTTTTTATCGGTTATATTTTACGGTTTCATCATACTTTGAAGATTTCCCTTTAGTTATAAGTAATTACTAAAAGCAGTTAATTTTCATTGAGATGAAATATCAAATCTTTACTTAATGGATTTGATCCTATTTGAAATGTTCTCATTTTAATGAAAATAGACTGCATTTATTTCTACACCTAGATCAGAAAAAGGATTCATTTTATCAGTATTGAAACTTTCTGACCTGATCGTCCGTCAAGTAGACTTTGAAACAGAAAAGTAATGAAGGAACTCTGGTAATTTTGATTTTAAAATTCAAAGCAATGCGTTTATTGATAAATGCTTTTAGGCCTGTAAAATGACACTGTCGTTACAAATCTTAAAAGTTATGACAAAAATAAATCTCCGAGAGAAGAGAAGAAACCACTATTAATTACAGAGTCTAAAAGATAAGTCATTATTTATTTTTTTTTCTCTATAAAATCTATCCAAATGACCAACTGTAACTATTCCGTATTAAGCAACTAAACAATTACCATTACCATTCTCTGAAACAGATCCAAATGAAAAGTTTCGCTATTACAAATAAATACCTATTTCAGAAAATAAGCAATTGTTGATATGTCAAGCAAAATTAACAGCTTGCTGTTACTGTTTCGTGTTAAAACAAAAAACAAACAACTATTAATTACTGTTTATTAAGCTGTTTCAAATAAAAAATCATTGCTATTCCAAAAGAACATCTGTTATGTTCTAAATATAAACGAAAAAATACATAATTACTGCATTTTACAGTCTAAATAAAAATGGATTATTCATGAAAAGTAACTAACTAACTAACTAACTAACTAAATAAATAAATAATCATCTCATTAAATAATAAAGGCGAAGAAGTAAGAGATGGCAAGTAAGTAAGCATAAAAATAAATATTCATTATCAAATAATAAATGTAAATACTTAATCATTCTTTGAGATTCCGCAATCATTGAAAAACTGTTAATTTTGACAATAAATAAGGATTTCTTCGGTGCTAACAGGCTATAATCCTTCTAATCATCTTAGATTAAAAGCAAGTAACTTTGTATCTATTAAGTTACTTGAGAAAATAGAACCGATACAACTCAAGAACACATGAAGAGGTTCAATAGATGTTGCTGTCTTAGTTAGTTCATTTATTAAATTTAAAATTGAAAACTGTATATATTTCAGTTTTTATCTTTAACATTGCAGTAAGTGCTTCAGTAAATAAATACTTCCATTTAACAAAGCAAAATTAACTGTATAAATATCTATATGTTTGTTTTCTTTTACATAGAATAATAGAGCAGAAAAATACACAGAAAAATATAGCAATATAGAAAGAATACAGCTTAAATGTAGTAATAATAAAAACTAATTTGATCTTACTCCAGACGAAGCTAGGATAAATCCGTATAACAAGAAACAAATTAAGAATAATGTAAGAATAACTATTTTTGAATAAAATAGAAAAGCCTTAATTACACTTAATTACAAAAAATAATATTTAAATTCTTAATGATTTCAATTTCCTAAACATTAAAAATTTAATTCAAAGTATGAGCTGCATATAGACAAATTTATTTTTTTTTTTTTTTAAATCCTGTAGTTTAAATAAAATTATGGAATGAAATGATTTTTTTACCAACAAAATACAAAATATTTTATATTTCTTGTTTTGTCTTTTGTAAAACTAAAAGTTTAGATAGATTATTAAAGTAAATAAGTTTGATGGATCGTTGTCATACAAAATTCTAGAAAATAGAATGACATTTTTTTTTTTTTTTGATAGTTTCTTCAATTCGATGAATTTCTATAGAAATTGATTGAAGTAGTCATTCATCAATTACTGTAATGAAGTTGACATTTTTTAAAACGTTGTTTTCCAATTATCCTTGTGATCAGAATTAATGAGGGTTTAGACAAGATACAATCCTTAGTCATCATTAAGACAAAATCAAATCCCCATGGGGTAACTTTAATTGCCATCCCTCTTAATCTCGCCTTCTATTTGCTTATCGAATCAATAAATTGTTATCTCCATTTGATGGAACTAAAACGGAAAATATATCGAATGGAAATAATTTGATTTGTCTATCATGATTTTAGTTATTGTAGTTAATAACTAATTATTTTTAATTCATAAATGCTACGGATTGAAAATGAGTTTTATTTTTGATCTTACATACTTTTGAAACTTTTAAAGCATAATTCTTTGTTTAAAAAATATATAATTGGAAGACTATTAATTAATTATGAAGAAATTAATGAAAATAGTTCTTTGTGAAATAATCTACTGTGAAAATTAATGAATAAAATAAAATAAAGTTTAATAAAATAAAACTAAACTTCATATTATTAGAATATGGACATAACGGATCTACCCTCAACAATTAACAAGTTTCCGAAATTTAGATTAATATAAAAAATTAAGAAAATTGAAGAGTAAGTTATTTGGGTTTCAAATTGCTTGGAAATTGTCTGTAGGCCTATGATTAAATGTCATTGTTTATATATTGTGCTTTTAATTGATATTAAACATTTTAAATTACTCATTACAAACAAAAAGGCTTATGAAATTTCCACTTATTAAAGTAAAATGAAGCTAAAAAGTAGACATATCATGATAATATGGAAAACATTATTCTTCAATCATATTAAAAATGTTTAAAACATTATTCTTCAATCATATTTAAAATGTTTAAAACAAAATTTACAAATCCGAAAGGGAATCTTAAATTTGAAGTTTAAAAGTTAAATATTTCAATTTTCCCTTTCAAAACTAAATTTTTCTATAAATATTTTAATTAAACATGATTGAAGACTAATTTACATTTGAAAGTTTAAATTATTTATTTATTTAATTATATTTACAACCTAGATACTTTTTCATCGATTTTGTTTCTTCACTAATTTCTAGTAAAGAAACAAAAATAAGACTAGCATTAAAATTTTTCTTCATAATTAATAACTTATATGAAATAGATTTCCGACGCCATGTTAAAGACTTAAACAAATATATTACGCACACAATATGTTTCGAAAGCAATTTGACAAAGTTAAATAAATATATATATATTTGGCGTTGGAGGTGTTTTTGAATATTATGATATGATAAGAAGAAACATTATAAAGGAGAAATATGGACTTAAGTTATATAAAGTTGAATACACTTGTTTTATTAAAAAATAGTGACTTTCACCCCTTTCAAAATTAAAACTGCTTCTATTTTCACTTTATCTTACCATTTAAGTTAAAAGGGTTTTAGTATCATTTAAAGACAACTTTTAAAAATATTTAGTAAAATTTTTTAAATACTTTTGCCAGCTATAAATATCATAATGAATTTTATGTAGACCTTCAATTCGTTTCCAGATTTCTGTGGCTAATAAAGACATTAATCATGTTTTCTTTCTGTTAGATAACTATAACATTGAATTTTAATTAGTATTAATCATTATTACAGTGACCGAATAGATTACTGACTAGTCAATATTAGTCAATGATCCAGCGAAAGATGAAATGAATTAGAGGAGAATAAATTTCATCCATTTTAGGATTAAAGTAATGAGTTGCGGAAAAATCCAGCGCTGTTTCAATACGAAAGAATCATTTCCTAACCTAGTCCTTGGATTTCTTTCTAAATTTAATATTGGCCTAGAGCTTTTTTTAATTACTCGTACTAATTCGAATGAAGGAATAGTAATTTCGTATAGAAATAAAGAATTAACAAAGAAAACTCTGAAAATATAGTCATTAGAGAATGAATTACGTGATATTAAAATAGTCTGTATATCTTACAATTCTTAAAAGAAAAAGAAAAAACAAAAATTAGCAAAACTTTGCCTGTCGAGGATCAAAGAAAACCCCCCAAAATGAACTGTTATTCAGATGTGACGTCGAATTTATTTGTGGCGCCAATCGCTTGTAAACAAAATTTAACCGAATTAATAATTTCAGCTGGGGCCTAAGCATTTAAAAATTACAATATTTAAAAAGAAGCCAGAAAAGAATGAATATTGCTAGGATACTATCTACATATTTTTATATTTCCATAAGAAGTGCTAAATAAATATTATAGCAATGAGGCTTTAGGGGCGCGGGAGGCGTTAGTTCACTGTAAATCTCCATCAATGGGACGTATGGAAGACAGGAAGTCAGTCCGCCAATCACCGTCTTAGAGTCCGGGAAAAGGACCGGGTCTGTATTTGACCAAGTGTTTGGAAAACCAAGGGTGTGTCTGGAAGACAATCAACCAGGGAAAAAGTTCCTGAAGTTCACCGGGGATCGAACCGGCTTCTTCAACTGTAGCTTAGCTTCAATGAGTACAACCAGCAATAGAGGCGCAGTTTAATTAACAGAAATTTCTACAAAGTACAGTCACCGTTTTAGAATCTGTCAAAGAGGTCCGGGATGAGATCTTAACCGAAATAAAAAATATGAATTAGCCTATCATTTGCAGACTTTTTTTTTTATAATTAAGTCTACATTTTATAAATTAATTAATTTACTCTCAATACTGTGTAAATAATGCTAATAGTATATGTATCATGTTTAAAAGGGAGAAATACGAAATCGTGTGGTGTTTTCGCGATAATTTTCACTAAGAATCTATGATTTTACGGACCATAATGTTGTAGGGGGCCCGTTACTGCACTTGAATTTGCTTACAGTAAATAAGTAAATCTTTTTAGTATTTTGTTAATAAATATAAATAAAACTTTGTTCAACTTTAGGTTTTACGTTTGCTTCAGCCGATTCTCGTTAATTACTCTTTCGTTGTTTTGTTTTAATGAAATAAGTATTTCTTCTCTCTTTTTGTGTGAAAATTTTCTAATATAAATTATTGAAGATCCAGAGATTAAATGGAATGAAAATCACTAACCTTTACAACTTTCAAATTACAAACTTTAAAACTTTAGTGTTTTGGTATTTAGTAGTAATAATATTTAATTACAATATTTAGTATAGTAATTAGAATTACAATAAGAAGTTTAAAAAGAAAAAAAGTGCTAAGATAAACTATTTTTATTAAATAAGCTAAATCTGTAATTTTTTATGATAATTTAATTTTACCATTTATTTATTTATAAAAATTAATTAAAACGTTAGTGTTAATGGTCATAATTATCACTACTAATAGGGTTTAATAAAAGAAAGAATCAACTCTAACCACGTTGAAGAATTATTACAATTTTAATAACATTGGAGAAAATTTAGTAAAATAATTAATTTTTTTATTGTGAAATAGTACTTGTTAAAATCCTATAGAAAGATGTTAACTTGAGTCAGAAAACCCTCGCCAATCTTGTCTTAGGAACATTATCTTATCGGCTTCTTACTAATCTGGACTTGGAGGAACCTGCAAAGAGGCCTGTTTGTCCACCTCTTAACATTGGAACCTGTGGAGCCTAACATGTGTATACATTCGCCAAGTGCGCACGAGAGATAACCGAAGCATAATGATGAATTCCCGTTGTGCTGATGGCCTCTTGAGTTCTAAAGATGCCATGAAATTCTGAGTGCCACTTCTATACGCTGAAAGGAATCGTATTCTTACCGTTAAATGGGAACGCAGACGTCGTTCGTTTTACCTTCGAATCGAGACGTCATTCGACAAAATTAACTGAGTCTAATTTTATTAAGAGAAGATAAAAGTAATAGACAAAGAAAAAGAATATAAGTTTATTACCTAGAGAGCTTATTATAGACAAAGTATTACATTCGCAAAAGGGTTAACGAAACTCCTTCTTAAATTTAATAATCACTTGCCATTTCGATACGAACGTCTCTTGTTCAGTTTAGGAAGAATAGTTGGTGTTCAAAGTAAGGTAAAAAGATTTGACTTTTTTTGATTGTGGAATTATGACTTATTAACTTATTACGTGACACCTTTTTTTTTTGTTATTATTCATAGTAGTAGTAGTAAAAACAAAAATATAAAATTTATTATACTTAAAATATTGAATCAAATACTACAAATATAAAACATCCGAAGTTGGTTCTTTCTTTTCACTAAAAATCACCTAAAGTTATAGACTATTTTATAGGGATTTAATTGCATCATTCTCTCCATAGAAGAGTTTATGTCTTAGAAGAAACGGTTAAGATCAAACCATACCAATTCACTAATAGGGAGAAAAAGGCTTAAACTGCCGTTAAGTTTAGGTTTGTTTTTAAAGGATTTTGTCAGGAATTCAGGATTTATATGCTGGGCTTTTATATTCTAATAGTTCAATAATATTTTTGTTTTGAAATTCAATAAAGAGATATCCTGAAGTCACATTTAAGAATTGTTAAGACTTTGGAAATATGGAAAAGAAAAAAGTTTCAAACGGGTTAAAAAAAAAAAAAAAAAAGACAATTGTTTTTCTAAGAAAATTGACTTATTTCTAAAAACGTTAAAAAAAAAGCTTAGTTTTTCTTAATTATATTCAATTTTCTAAATGTTGTCATTAGTTTTCCCTGATACCTTCAAATGTAAAATGAATGAATTAATTCTATATTTAATACAACTCAAAATTTAAAGACATAAAATTAAGTTTTTTGATGAGACTTTTTTAAGAAACTTTCTAACTTTTTTTTAAGAAAAACTTCTGAATCTCTTTTTACAGATAAACTTAATGTTGATTAATACATATCTATTACTATATTTTTTTTAACCTTTTCAACTATTTCTAACATATTAATCATACAATCCTATACATTTCTATTTTAAGAAAAAAAAATATCAAAGGGAGAACTGATATTTAAAAAATAAAATAAAATTGATTTAAGTTATTTCTTTTTATTAACAATTAATTTGTTTAATGTTCTTTTTTAGTTGATACATAAAAACAACATGTCAAGAGATTTATGAGAACATTTTTTTTTCTTCTAAAGGTTTACACATTTTCTAATATTTATATTAACAGCAGTTCATTATAAATTATTTATTTTATGATTACGTAATTTATAATTATGTTGAGCTTCTACACAATTTCAGAAGCTAAATCAGGCTTTTTTTTTTTAAAGATTTTCAATGTTGAACGGTTTTGCAATTCTTCAAATCATAAGTAGGTTTATTTGCCTTTGAATTTTCCAGAATTAAACTATGGATCTTATGTGTTACATGGAATAATAATTATAACAAAGGGCATTTCCTTAATTAATAAACAAATGAAATAGAAATATGTATGTTATTAAAAACACATTATTTCTTACGTTAATAATTGACGTCATAAAGTATTATTAAAAATGTAATGATAAAAATAAGGAAGGAATCTGAATAAGAAGCAGACAAGCACGAATATGATAATAGGTTGTCAACATGGCATCTTGAATTTCATTGAAATTTATTGAAATTTAATTTCTGTTAAGCACTCCCGGCGCAGTGTTTGAATAATTTACAAGATTTTAGGTGAGGGAAAAAAAAGCAAGGTAGGAAGAAGTCTTGGGATCGCAAGAAAAACATCAAAAATTTATGTGAAAAACCTTACCATGCTGCAACATCGAACGGAACCAAGTGTTCGCGTATCCCGGGAAAAAAAAAAGAACGATTCGTGGGCGAGGCGATGCTGCCGCCGTCAATCTGTGCCTCCAAATGAAAGCCTAATTTCGTGGGAGACGTTGTCGCCTGGCCTAAGCGCCCAAGCCGGGTGTGTGGTCACGAACGGCAGATTAATATTCACCGCAGCAGCGGATGCTGAAACGCCTGTGCCGGCCAGCCAGGAAAGAACGGCTTGGCCGCTACGCCAAGTGCCGACCGGACTCGTCGGCTGGCGCGGAGCGACGAAATTAACCGCTCAACATTTTAGCTTTTCTGTTTCACCCCGCAAAGGAAGATTACTCAAAGTCTAAATACTTGTGTGCGATCGGCTTATGAGATATACACGAGGGTGGGGTAAGGTTGGGAGGGGGAGGTCAGATTTAATTCCATCTGAAAGGAGGAGGCATTAGGACTAGCTATGGAAATTTAATGGATGACTTAATGGCTGATCCCAATAAATTAAGAGAAAATAAAGACGGATTTTTTTTTTTTCTTTTTATTTAAGAAAAAAAAATGGAGCAAGGAGTAATCCTTAATGCAACGTATACATCCGATATACGAAGGAAAAGAAGGGGGTTTTCTGAAAGCTTACAGGTATTACGAGTTTTTTTTCCTTTCTTTTCCTTTCCTTTTTTCAGAACCAGGTTCGTTTTGTACGGGGATTACCAACATGTGCTTATCCTCCGGCGTGACCTAGACATTGATGGCAGCGGAGATTAGGCTTAACTTCGTCTCCTCGCTTTCGACTATTATTAAATGTTTTCGCACAATTTAAAGATGCAGTATTTTTTTTTTTTTAATCGACGAAGGAGAAAAAAATAATAAAATTTTAGAGAAGGAATAATTGAGACTCTCTTACCTGAACTTGTCGATGATGACGAGAGGCCAGGGCGACTGCGTCAGGTCCGGGTCGTAGAAGTCTTCGGGAGGGCCACTTGAGGTCAGCTGAGCAAAACCCTTATTAATGACCGCGGAGACGTCTGCGGACTGTGGGATGGTTGAACCGAAGGATTATCGTCCTATTAAGTAAATCGGATGGAATGAAAAGTAGGCTAAAAAAAGAAGTAAAGCGGAAAGGGAAATCGTAAACAAGCGAAGTCGCAAGGACTATTTTGCATATAAAGTTTTTCGATCGGTGTACCTACTCAAGTTTAAGACAGGGCAAAGTCGGGTTCAAGCTGGGATAATAGAGCTTAAGCTTGTTAGCAATAAGCTTATGTCGTTGTAAATTGAACCCTGATTGATCACTCCGGTTGCTTCAACCTGGCATAGCAGGCAGAGCAGAGATACCCTTTCGCTAGGCACGGTTCGCGGGAAGCCAGCCGGCCAATCACAGTTTGCCTTACCACCTCCCTCGCCCCAGCGTATCCGTGCGCAGAAGCAACTTGTTTGAATATTGCGCCAAAGGCCGTCTTGCACCTCCGGAGGAGGGTAATTAAGTGAGAATATAAAATCTTAATTAACATAGACCTCAGCAACTGATTGCCTTAAGTTTGGCTCACAACTCCGTTTAATGCTGGCGGCCCTGTGACTGGCAAATACCGCTCGCACCGCCAAGCATTCCCCGGGGGAAGGTGGGCATTCAAGGGGGTCAGGCAAACATCTCGGCCTCCTCCTCCTTCTCTTTTCGGCTATGTCGTCTAGGCAACCAGACGATGCAGCCAAGAAGCTGCAGCTCCCTTTTACATGTCTATGAAAGTAGTTTTAAAAGAGAAGAGAACTTAAATAAAAATCACAATAAATTAAACACGTATTATACTCACATTCAAGCAATCGTTTGGCAGCAAAATAATACTATTGAAAGTTATTGTCAATGTTATTATTAATTATCAAACTTTTTAGAAAAGAAAAGAAAAACCGTTTAAAAATAAGTAATTAGAAAAATTACATTAGTAATAACAACTTTTTAGAGCGATAACATTATCTTTATTGATTTCAAACAACCTTTTTATTTAAGTTAAAATTTTTGTTAGAAATTCATTTGAGACAATGAGATATGAGTTAAAACAACAGCACTGTTGTATTTTGACAAAAAAAAAATAGAAATCTCTTTCACATCTTTTGCTTGAGATTCTGGACCTACTAATTTATAGGTTAGTTTATAATTAAGTTCTGTTAATGATTTGCTTGAGTTGTTTCAATAATAAATATTTTTTTAAATGACAGTTTAATTTTAAATATTAAATGAGATAAAAGAAAATATTTTTTTCTTTAACTTAATTTATTTCGTAAGAAACAAAGTCCTTTTTGTTGTAAATATCTTAGTAGGTTTGAAAGCTAAAATAGACCAGATAAGGGTAGCCTATTATTAATAAAATTAAATTAAATTCAAGAAAATAAATTAATGTGATATTCATTAATAATATTTTCTAAACAGAAGTGAAGACTTAAATCGTTTTTTTGAAGATTTGAAACAATTCGAATTGAAATTGTTAGGTATTTTGTTGATTGTATTGCAACTCAGTTGTTGTGTTGCATTCATCTGTGAAGGGTCAAAGGAAAGAATGAAAGAGGATTTATAATGAAATTCTATTAGGAGGAAAGAAAATACAAAAATTAGAATTGAATTTCAAGGAAATCTTTATTGCAAAATTTTCGAATTATTGCTTCTGTTACAGTTGTTAGATCATTCACAACATTATTAAAGCATTGTTAGAGTAGTAAGATGTTAACAATAAATTAATTTATTAGATTAATTTGAAATTTGTTTTTCGTTTAAGAAAGAACGAAGTCTGGTTTTAGTTTCTTTCTTTTCCTTTTTTCCTGCAAAATAAAATAAATAAAACAAAATAAAAATAACATTAACAGAATTGTTAAAAAAAAACAATTCTTTTTAATTTTGCTTTTCAAGACGAGAGGCAGTGTTGCAAAGACCCACATCCTTGTTTATCATTATTATTATTATTATTATTATTAGTAGTAGTAGTAGTAGTAGTAGTAGTAGTAGTAGTATTGTTACAGTTCATCTCAGATTTCCGTGACCATTGTTGCGTATCCAACAGTAACATTGACGAATACTTTCTTTTTATTAAGTTTTCGCAATACCTGATAGTGTTAATTAAAATTCGTTATTATGGTGATCTATCAGAAAGAAGAAAGCATTATTATCCCGTGTAACAATGGTCTATATAAATTTGAAATGGAGTGTAATTTATGGAATGAATCATCTTAGACTACACCGTATGAAACAGTCAACACTGTACCTGAGAAAACAGCAAATACTGAAGAAGAAAAGTGAAAATTCGAAACGAGAAGAGAAATCGAAGCTGTTTTGGTCTTATTTAATATTTTATTTGATTATCAGCAAATCTAAAGGATAATAAGTAAAGTAAGATTTTGATTATTTACTTTGTTTTAGGATTTTGATTACATACTTTGTTTTCACACAGAAAGCAAAGAATTATTCTAGATAACAAACCTACATCTATGATACAAGATTGATTGACAGAGTATTTTTACTTAAATATTGTAAGAGCAGTAGATATTCTTAAATTTAGTTCCACAAAATAAAAAGAACTACTTGTGTGTTTTAAGTTTTATTATGTAAATTGTGCTCTCATTAGCTCAAGTGGGAAGGCGCTTGTTTACAGGCCAGTCTGAGTTCATCCTCCTTGAAGCGTAGGGATTATCCGTGGTTGCATCTCCTGTCGATGTATCCGGGGGTTCACCAGCCTTCTATCAGATGAGTACCAGTTTTCTTTGGGGGGATGAGGGGAATAAAAGCGGATAAGCATCGAAGTGGCCTTTAGCCTCAAGTTCATCCCGTCCGGCTGATAATTATAAATATTTTAAGTTAAAAAGCTTTATTAAAAAAGAAAGATAGAAAGAAAGAAAACATAGAATATCAAATCAGTTATTCAATAAAATGCAAAATCAAATTTTTTAGAAACAAATTTTGATGGACGTAAATAGGATTTCCTGACCATCCCCGAAATAATGAAATGTAAAGAGTTGGCCTATTTTATTTCATTTTCTTTTTTTTTTTTTGGATTCCCAGCTGACCCAGCTGATCTCAGCTAAGCTTTCCTCAACCCAAGAAAAATGCCCTCGTATATTTGTAGTTAAATCAGTCGCCCTCGTATTTTATGTTTAAAATAAAATAAGACAACATGGGTGGTCAACTTATTAGGAAAACATTTTTTTTTTTCAAACACGTTATTTCAGTATATTAATTTTTTTTTTCCTTTAAATCGTTATAGCTAAATTCGAATCTTTCCAAGAAAAGAAAAATTGGATCGTAGTTAATTCTTCCTTGACCCATCCCTTTTCTTTTAATCCTTCCTATTCTATCAGTGAATGAGACAGTGAATAAATTTAAAGTAAATATAACATTAAATGATATTAATCTAGCGTATAAATGACAGGGTTTCAACTGCTTTGATTACATTTCGGCAACCACATGTACAGTGGAAAGTTCTTCTTAATTATTTCTCCTGAATTTTATCTCAGATGATCTCAAGAAATCTTATCACGAGAAGAAGAACGAATATCTATTGACACAAAAGTCAAGATAAGATTAGAATAGAAAGTTCTTTTCTCAACAAATTACAACGTATTTGAAAGATACAGCATCTAAGAAAAGAAAAGAAAATCACTAAGAAAGTGAATAAGTACTCGTAATTATTTATATTAATAATGATGATTTCATTATAACAACATTTATTTCAAATTTATCAAATTTCAATGTTTTTAACATTATTTTGGAGTAACGGCGCAGGGTGACAATTCATTTGCCAAACTGTAAAAATTCGATGTATTAATAATTTTTGGGTTCATTGCATAGGAAAGACATCGTCTAGAGTATTTTGATTTTATTCACCAACTATACAAACTACTTATATATTTTAATGGAAAAAACTTAAATTTGATCTTTTTTAATAACACAAATACTTTTCAGAACCTGATTAAATCCAACTTCTGGAAGACACAAACAGAATAAAATACTGCCCATCGTCTCAAAGCTATCTTCAACTGATACTTTATTGAAAATAGTAAAAAAACATGTTAATAGTGAAAATTTATTTCGTTTTTGCGAACGTTGTAAAATTATTATCGTTATTAACAGTTTGAGAATGCCAGGACAAATGAGATAAATTTTTATTGGTAGATTATGGGTTATTTGCTTTTATAAATATTTATACCGATAGACAGTTGCAATTTTCTCAAAACTCTGAATAATTACAATGATTTAAAATAAATTGTAAAGCCAAGAAAAAAAAAATCAAGCAATATAATTTTCTTGGCTGTTGAACTTAAGATTTCTGTATGTCATAGAATCAAATACTGCAGTATGTTGGATAATAAGACTACGGGAATTGCCCGTTCATCCAGGGCAATGAAAGTATTGAAATGCTTGTTTTCTGTTTCCTGCAAGATTAATTCCTAACGGTAAATTTTTAAGAAATAATAGTTTGGTAAAGCTCTAAAGTTCAGAGCTTTAATCTGCCAGAAATACTGAATTCAGATCTGACAAATAAAAAAGCTTATTTCTCATATCTGGAAAACATGCAACGAATCAGACAACCAATCAGAATATTTATGACAGTACAACTTACAGTACGTGTAAGTCAAAAGTATTTGAAATAATATGTAGCTCTAATTTGGAATTGAAGAGCATCAGAATTTTCCTCTAACGACTAAAATAATCCATGTAGTTAGATGGAGGGTAAATGAATAAGAATTTTTTTTTTTTATTTTTTATCATTTTTTAAGAAATAGCTTTTATATCTTATATATTTAAGAAAATCATATATTAAATTTTACATCCGTGCAACTATGTACAAACGTCAGAAAGCATATATACTGTATATACACAAATTTATATGTATATAAATTCGTAAATATTATAATTTATTATAACTTTAAAGTGAAATTATAATTATGTGAATTTTTAAATTTTGAAAGTAAGGCTACTGCGGAGAAGTTTTCCTTTATAATGTCAAAGACTAGGAGATTAGTCTTTGAATTAGAAGATTAGTAATGGAGATAAGATTCAAATGAAAATCTCTCCTTAATTTTCTCTTGTCTTGTAAATGACAAGATGCAGAAGAAAAACAGCCATGCCTAATCTATCAAATGAAAATCTCTCCTTAATTTTCTCTTGTCTTGTAAATGACAAGATGCAGAAGAAAAACAGCCATGCCTAATCTGCTATCGAACCCAGGTTTTACAATAGTAAAAAAATCGCTTGTAGAGAATTGATCTGAGCAACTTTACATACAAATTATTCCATTGTAAATTACCTAATTTTATTATTTCTTTATTTACAAAACAGGTCTCCATGAAATTCTATCAATTAGTTAAAATTACATAAGTAGAATAAAATAATTAATTTTTTAAAGTAATACAGCATTAAATTGTTAGGCATCTTTAATAATTTATTTAATTTAATAAAATTCGTTTGCAGAAGAGTACACTCAAATAAGTAGAATAATTACGCTATTATATACAAACAATTTCCATACTATACGTTACGCATTATTCCTCCCATTCAAAGACAGCTTAAGTATGTTTCAGATTAAATGAATTCATTATTTATATGTGCATTAATAGCTTTTCTCTTATGCTCATCCATATGAATGATAGTGCACGATGTGTTAAGCCTTTATTCATTGCTTCTCTCTCTCTCTCAAATTCCGTTCCTCCTCTTGAAATCGTCTTCCAGGGTGTTACAGTAACGCAATTTTCCAACCACTTTTCCGAGCGGTTGATTACCAAAAACCGAACTTGATTCTAAACTTGAGTAACAGATTGAGTGTCCGTGCATAGACTGGATCGGCCGAGTGATCTCTGGAAATTGCACACTGGTTGTGCAGGCTTTGTGAGTCTCAGTTCCTCTCAGTGCTATTAGCATTAGAATAAGTCCTATGTTTACTCAGAGGGTCCGATAGAGGGAGCCTGCCTTTCTTTTTGTTGGCGACGGGATGGTATATAGGCAATGGCTGCTCGTAATTGATGTCGAAGAAACTAAACTGAAGGACTCCATTTCAAGCTCGTGTTGGCTGCTCGTGAGCTTTTGTAATAACTTTTCTGTCGCTATATATCTGAATTTTAAATAGCAGATTTTTTTTTTTTAATTAAAATGAATTTTAAATATTTTTTACTTTTGCTTTAAATATTTTCTTCAGTAAAATATAGGCCAGAAACTTGGAAAGTTAATGTTCAGTTATGCTTGTAGATGACTATTTTTTAAGAAATTTTATGTTCTTACAATACATTAATAGTTCGCAAAATTATTGAATTTATTTAAAGAATATACACGTATTTCATTCATGTTAATAAAAGACTGTACTTAATACAACATTAAAAAAAAAAGTCGTATCATATTAACGTTACTAGTACTATAATATTAAAATTATTAATTTAATAATATAATATTATAATTTGTTTGTTTATAACACTGATAAATACTACCGGTAATTAATTAGTAGTACAACAATTATAGATACAGGAGAGTCCTCGTTTAAAAACAGTCAATAAATATAAATTCTTTGCCATAAATATAAATAGCTACAAATTAAGAAAATAAAATAAAAATAACTGCAAATTATCGTAAGTGCAATACATGTAGATGTAATTTAGTTAAAGTATCAAAACTTGTTTTTTTTTTTTTTTTTTTTTGTAAGGTTATGGGTCCATATCATAGAATCAATTACAAATGGCAAAACGTAAATAAATTTTGTGTAGACTCTTATAGTCTACTTTTACACATTAGACTGTTTCTCTATTGGTTATCGTTTAAAATATTCTCTCCTCTGCTTATTTTTGCCCAGGGAAATACTTAGAATACATATTTGCCCAACTCTATCGACAAAGATTCCTGCATTGTAATCATTATTGTTGATATAATTATAGCTCATACAAAGACCCTTTCCTTCACCTCTTGCCCTTCCCATGAAAGCGCATTTCACTGGGACTACAGCTGCTGAGTAAAAACAGTCAGATTCTATAAAAAGGCACCAGAGTTGCAGCGACGGCTACAGTAATACAATAACCAGTATTTCCCAGCTGCGAACCAAAATTAGGTCTCTTACCGACTTCGGTAATATTTACCAAAGGGTTGAAGGTTTTCAGAAGTAATAACTTACTGTTCATCTATTGAAAACAGTGTAAAATCAAAACGATCAACGGGTAAAAGGGTTGAAAAATGGTTTCAATCCATAATCTAACCTTCAATGGAATGGCGATAACCCGGGGTTGAAAATTAACATCGGTATATTTTATTCATTTCATATATTTTCTGGAAGCGTAGTATTATACTATAAGCTAGAATAATCATGTTTAAAACCTTTATTTATTTATAAACATACTATCTTTAAACAACAGCTAATAATAATAATAATAATAAAATGTCAACAGATAAATATTAAAAGGAAAAACTATATAAGCCTTCTACGTAAGTAGCTTCTATATTGTTATTCCTATAGTTCAAAGTCATAAAATGCTTCATGAAATAGCTGTTTACTTCCAGAATTGTAAAAGATACTATTAATAATTATACATCGAATAAAATCATATTTACAGAAGATTAAAAACTTCAAAATAACTTAAACTCTACTTTTTTCTTTTTAAAGTATTGAAAACGACAAATATACAAAGCTTACATTTATATTCCAATTATAATATCTATACTGAATACAAATAGTATTCAGCATCCATTGTCAAAACAAAAAAATTAAACTCTCATTATTTCCTTGAATTTATAAATTGGATTGGTTTTTATATCAAACGAATGAATGTAATTGTATCTCATGTTTAAGACAATGGTAGCTTATATTCACAGAAATAGAATAGAAATCCATTATTCAGATTCCATAAATTTGTCTCCTCAAACGACCAATTTTGAACAGAATTCAAATAAAATACACCACACACTTTCATACGTATGTATAGGCTTAGGCATATACTTACACATAGACACAGTCATACACACACACATATACACAGATACTCACAAATCTTCACACTCAAACACTTACACAAATACATACACACAAAGACTGACTGATTTAAGCCTCACTTCCGTTTTGGAAGATAAGCTAAAAATCATATTTTCGAATTTAATAAAAAAGAAATTTACAAAAAAGTGATAGTAGGGTATCAAAATAGAGTTAATAAGAAATATGCATTATTGATAAAACTAGCTGGCTACGGAAGTCTTGTATTAGTTATTCAAAAACCGAAAATTAGAATTGAAACTAAATTAAAGTTTAAATTTTAAACAATACATGAATGCAGTACAATATTGAAATTCAACGTATTAATTAACCGTACCGTATATTTATTCAGATCTGTGACGCGATTTAAAACGGCGCGGCGCGAGCGTCATCTATCGCCAGTTTTGGGAATGTTTTAAATGCACACATTGAAAACTACGCTAGCGTCTTCTATGTACAGTTTTGGGAAGTTTTTCATTCAATCCCCGGGAACTACTTGATCGACCGGAATGAAAAGTAGCCTCCGTCGTACTCCGTGTCCTAGACTACCTGCATGCAAAAAATATCATTCCGATGCGTTGCACCGTTCAGGCGTGATTGAATGACAAACAAACAAACAAACTTGCAGATTTTTTGCTTGTATAATAAGTTAGTATTAGGATAATAAAGACACAAAATAAACGGGATAAATTTAGCTAATAAGAAAGATTATTTGTTTCTCTTTTAAATAGTCAATCTTCTTTTGCTAATAGAAAAAACTAAAATAATGTTTACTTATGCTTTAGGAAACTACAAAATAAAAAACCCAAAATAGCTCATTTTATTTTTTCTTAATTTCTATATAGCATCGTTTTATGCATATTATTTCATTTAACAGTTGAATTTTTTCAAGGCACTGGTCTACCAATCGGCTTATTCGTCTAAATGTGGGTTCGAATCCCGCCGTTGGCTTGAATATTTCTCTTCCATTCAACGATTTATTCCCAATTTCATATTTGTTCTGGCGCAGCTTAGCTTCCATCACTATTACGTCGTAACAAAATCGCACAATGAAATACGTTTTCATTCAAACAAATAAAATAAATAAAACAAACAAAAAATACAGTAGAGTCCCGCTATTCCGAACCCCGCTATTCCGAAAATCCGCCTATTCCGAACAGAGTTCAGAAAAAATACCGATTTTTTAAAACTTAAAAACAGGAGAAATTAAAAAGACGTTCGTGAAAAAACGTACATTTATTGTTATACAAAGAAGTTATACAAAGTACGAGTCGATCAATGCTGTATAGAGCTGACATTAGCAGATGTCCCCGCACTTACTCTAGCCTTAACAAGTCAATACGTTGATATTGTTCATGAAATCCGCCTATTCCGAATTCCCGCTAAATCGAACAGTGTTCGGTCCCAATTAGTTCGGAATAGTGGGACTCTACTGATTTAAGATTTGGATCACAAAAAATGATTAGAAAAAAATGAATCAATACTTTTCTTTTGAAGACGAATTTTTTTTCTTCTTTTTTTTTTGGCTTCGGCTGGCAATTAGAAAGGATTAAAAGAATATTTAAATTATGTAACTAACTTATGCTACTGAAGGTTGCACCATTCAAATTCAGTAGCTGAACCTTGATCAAACTCAAAGAAAAACCAAGATCCGTCTTAAACCTTTTGCGCCAACAACTTTAAATGATTGCAGTTCAAAAGCGTCGTGAAATTGAACCACCGAATTCACCGTTTACACGCGCTGAATTGACTTAGCCGTAACAAAAACAAAAAATAGCCCTTATTAAAAAGAAAACAAGATAAGAAATTAAATTTATAAAATTAAAAATTATTGGTTGGCTTTAGTGATTTCCTATTAATTTGCAAAGACGACTGGAAAATACGAATTGTATATGCTGATCAAATGGCTGATAGAACTCTTTGCGCCAGAGACGATATTTCTTGAAACCAATCAGGAATCGGCTTACAATGTACAACGTTCTTCCACTTCTGCAAACTTTTATTTTACTTATTTTTAGTTTTGAGGGGTCACTTGTTCCATCTCGAAACCATTATTCTTCCCTTCGTATGCCTTTTGAGTTTTTTGCTTGCTGAGTAGCCCTGGCTGAGGAGAGCCCAATAAGCTCGAAACAACTGTCTCAGGGTCTCAGCTTGAAAGAAACTCAAAAAGGCTTCCCGTTAATCATGTTCTTATTTTAAATTGGGCTATAAATGAACACCATATCAAGTTTTAAGAAAATCAGTACATCCGTATTAGAAAGGGATTTTAGGGTTACTGTTTTGAGGAATGGGAAAAAAATAAATGTTCCTAAGTTTTAAGTTAGTCTCTAAGTACCGTAAGCAACGTACCAAATGTTAGGAAAATCCGTCCAGACGTTTTAGTGAAATGCGCACACAACCAGACAAATAAACGAGAAAACCATTTAAATGGAATGACAGACTTCCCATATTCAGTCAATAACTGAACATATCGAAAAAGATGGTCTTTTTTTTCTGTTAAAAAACCATTTTATTAATCGTTAAATCTTCAGAAGATTTAAGTATCTCCTATGACATTTCTTTTTCATATTTCGTTATAAAAATAGATTCTGTTCGAATGTTGACTCTGCTTCATGGCTTTCTGTACGTTTGTTTTTGTTTCCCCCGTGTTGATACTTCCTCAGCATGAATATTTAATACCAACTAATGGGATGGGACGACCAGCAAGTGACAACAGCAGACGGGTCAATTCCCTGCTCCGAGGAGGGAGCAGCCTCCGTTTCCTCCTCTATTTCACTTCCCCGAATTCTAATTAAGAGTTCGACTGAGCATGAAACGAGCAACCTTCATCATTAAAAGAGATTTCACGATTTTAATCCTGAAATTTTAGAAGGGCCAAGTATAGGCTTTATTTGGTTGGATTCAAGTGCATCAATATTACACAGCCCTATACGTTTTTCCCCTGAGACTGTTGGGAAAAAAATATACCAAGAACATTTTACTCAAGCACTGCGAACTGACAAAAGCAAATCATATTTATTATAGACAGATTATTTTATTACGTAATTTTTGACAACTTAGTTTTCTTCTTATATCTTACTTGCACTTAAAAAGTGTAACAAAGGCGAGTTAATTAAAGTTTTTTAGTAGGCTTAGAAATGATGTAATGCTTTATTATCTCAAGTAATGTAAAATCCATCAATTTTGCAAAAGTTCGCACAAGAGAATTAAAAACAGGCACTAATAATATCGCACAGTAATGCAGAAAAAAAAACGTAGGTCCGATAGTCAAAGCACTGGACTGTGAACTTGAGAAGTTCGGGTTCAATTCCCGCGGTGGTGGGATTTTCCAGATGTTATCTATCCTTCAGACGACCCTAGAATTCACCCAACCCTTTACCAAATGGGTACTGGGTTTTTTTACTGAGGGGGTTAAAGGCGGGCGGGCGTCAGTCTGACCATCCCACCTCAACTAGTTGAGTAGTTGAGAATCCCTGGGAACCTAAATATCCCGAGTACCAAAGGTCCTGAATGGTCTATAGTGGTATAGCTTTAAACTTTTAATAGTGCCGAAAAATAGCAGTTTTGTAAAATAATTCAATATGAAATTAAAAGGCATTGATACAAATTCCAAATTTTTACTATAAGGTCGATCTTGTATTCGAACAAGTAATTCAAGAGTCCGATTTTATTGAAATCTTTAATGCTACTGCGAAATTATATTTTTTTTTTAATCTAAGTGCAGCAGGAATTGAGCTGTGGCAATTCAATATGGCGACCCATTTGAAGAAGTGGTCTATCTTGTAACTGCAAGGAGATAAACAATATATATATTGTGGGCAAAAAAGTCGTTAACGGTGATGAGTTGTATTCTGTCTCTTGACTTCCATCAGAAGTGGTCAATCAGGAAGAGGAAATACGATTCTTCCGAAGAAATTTATCACCCTTCTAATGAAAAAAAAAATTGGTTTTTGAATCTCATTCGCTGTTTTACTTAGAACATTTATAAACCCACTGTTAATATCGTTACGGTATAAAAAATATTCTGCCAAACATAAAAATACTCTTCTGAATGCACATTTCTGGAGGACAAACTTAAACACTGTGGCAAGTGCCTCTACCTTCCAAGCGACTACCTCCGTATACTCATTAGGATAGCTATCAGTGACGCTTTTCCTCAATTTTGAAAGTTTTTTCCTAATAAAAATTTACCTTTGATATGAGTATTTTTATTTTTTCTGATCTACCTTCATATATTAAAGAACTAATTTTAATTTAAATTAGCATTTTAAATCTGATGAAATATCTACAAAAAACTTTATTTAAGACAAACCTTTGACATCAGTCATGCTGTAAAATCATTACTCTTTTAAAGACTTTCACTTTAATATTTTAATTCAGAGGAAGAAATTATGAAAACAAAGTGCTAAATATAAAATTTAAAGATATAAAAAAATATGTTAGTGTAAATTTAAAGACAGTCTATAGCATAGCAGATAAATATATCTATATAAAAAATGTGTCAGTATAATATTTTACTATATAAAAAAAGGTATCATTATTCATTTTAATTCATAAAAATGTGTCAGTATGACATTCAAAGTTATAAAAAACGTAAATAAGTGTAAATTTAAAGATATAACAAACTTGTTAGTGAAGTATTTATAGATATAAAAAACATATCATAACTTCTATGTACAAAAAAAAAGCGTCAGTATAACATATTAAAGATCTAAAAAATGAGTTAAGTATATCACTAAAAACTAACTAACTAAATAAATAAATAAATAAATAAAATTCAGAATACATTCCTAATCTCTGGATGAGAAAAATGATTATTGAAGAATACAATATAATTTAGCAATTGAACATTAGAATTAACATCTACTTTAATAAATACATAAATACAACTTACTATATTTAGCTTAACATTTGCTTGCTGCCATAGAATTCATTAAATTCAAAATATTATAGAACAATTTTTACGCAATTTTCAAAAATCTAAGTCTATTTTTGAAGATTATTTTCTTTTCTAGATTTATTGTTTTTTACTTTTTTACATTACTGGCTCAGTCTAATTCGATTCTAAACCTCTGTATTGTTTTAAAAAAGACTAAAAAAAAAAAGCTTATGACAAATCAATGACAAAAGTCTTTCACCGCTTCATCCTAACAAAAGACAAAAGCGGAAAAAGGGTATTTTTTTTTTTTTATTCTCGTGTGCTTTGGTCGGAGTCTGATCCCTTCCGTCTCAGATATCAATTGAAAATACCAACAATTGCAAAGAGTCTTAAGGAAAGAGCGCTTCATTCTTCCGTATTGGAGTGCTACTTGAGCAGAAAGAGAGTCATAGCTCTTTATTTGGTTATTAATTGCACTTGTTTACGATCAGCAAACAGAAGCCAAGGCAGAATTAAAAAGAAAAAAGAAAAAAAAAAGTGGTTCATATTAGGATATCGACCAAACGCGACTCTGTCTTTTTCAACCCCAAGTAATGAGAAAGACCGACTGACAACAGTATTTTGTTAAAGAAAAAAAAAAAAAAAATCTTAAGAAATACGACTTCTTGTGTAGCAGCAAAGAAGCAAAGGAAATTTTTGTGGGTTTTGTCTAGCATTTCTAATACCTTGTGGGAAAAAAAAAAAATCTACTTCAGGAAAAATTTTGTTTTGTAACTACTTATATCAGGAAGCTGAAATTTAAAAAAACAAAATAAGGGTTTGCTGTCCAGTAGGAACTTACTAGTAATTTTGACTTCTACACTAAGGACATGAAATGTAGACCTTCAGTTCGTGATGCTTGTCTTCCAAGCCACCCACATTCACCACAATCAATCAATCAATCAATCAAGGACATGAAATCAAAAATAAGAGAAAAAAAAAGAAGGAAAAATCAATCAATTACTTTTTCTTAGAAACTTTAAGAAAAACCTTGGAATGAATGCAAAACTATTCAGAAATAAGTAATAGGTTGTAAAAAATTTGAATCAATGAGATGAAGTAAAGAAAAGAAACAAAAAAAAAAAGTGATAGATTGCTGTGCTGTTTGTAATTGACTAACGTTTTAATAAAGGGTGGAGAAAATAAAAATAAACCATTTTGAAAATACAATGAAAACTGATACAAGGAAAACTTTGCTGAATTTCTCACGAATCAATGAACTACGCTGATAAATTCTTGAGAGAACAGCATATTGTGAAAATATTGCTGCATATCAATGGATGGCAGTGCCTTCAGAAGAATACATTAATAGCGACGGATTTCCTTTTATCCAAGTTACTACAGTGTTAATATCAGCTAAAAAAAAAACTTGTGTGTTTCAATAAGTTGGGATTCGTCATCCAATAAAACCACGTACAGATTCTTTCGTAAAACGTAAATCTCGATTTGGGACCGTTTCAGAGACCACCGACTTTAACAGCAGCTGATTCTCTTCTAATTGGGAATTAAAGAGACAGTGTATTCTAGAGACTGCGTGAAAACCCTGCGCCAGGGTTTATTAGAAAAGTCAGTAGGAATATTCAGGGTTTCTTTGTAGCTTCAAGGATAGCGTTAACTAATCCTTGTAGAAATGACTTATAAAGAGAAATACTCTTTTAGGTAGTTAAATTTTTAGTAATATTCTTGGAATGCTAAATCTGAGATATAATAAACTAGTAAATTCTTCAAATTCTTCAGATTTCCTTACTGTATTTTTAACGACCCATTTGGGAGCTATTGGTGTTCTGTCCATCCGTCCGTGTCTGTCTACCCCTAACAACTCCCGAACGGAAGATCGGATCGGGAAACGGACTTCACCATCGTGTTCAGAGGCTTAAACATCGTAGGAATTGAGTGTTTATTCCTGCAAAATGCGGACAAAGTCGATTATATGTTTTCGCAAATTTGGAAATTTTTTTGCTCGACAACTACTGACCCGATCGATTTTTTTTTTTTTGTTTATTTTTTTTTTTTTTTTTTCAATTTATGAATAAGTTTTTAATTCACGGCAATGTGTTCATGGAGACTCAAGTTGGTAATTCAGAAAGTTTTGTTAATTTAATTTCTTCAATTTATGCTTGGCTTGATATCAAAATAAAAAATTTTTTTTTATGAAAATGTGTGTTAAATTTTACTCAGGTGTATTGGCTTGAAATATTTTTAATTATCGATTGCAGCACACATAGAATACTATGCTCATTCCATTCGAAATGGTGATAAATAAATGACCAATGATTTATTACACAAAAACAACTTAATCTAAACTTCATAGATCTCCGGTCCTAGTGCTTGGCTTCCCTGCCACCCCCATTCACCACATAAACATAAAACATAATCTAAATTTAAGGAATTTTCTTCTTGAATTTCATTAGAAAAGAGATATCAGGAAGGATTGGGAGTTTCTCTAGAGTTTGTCTTTTCTAAATGTTTTATTTTAATAATTAGGCCTACACTTCATCAATTTCATTCATTTCATCTAAAAAAAGTAATAGAATCTTAAAAACTGATAATTTCACAATGAATTTTCTGAAGGTTTTCCTAGTTTATTACATTTTCAAAATTTTGTTATTATATTTCCTTTACTAACAACTCTTATTAGAAATAAAAGGAAAACACCATCTCAAAACATTAATTTTCTTTAAAGATAATTTTCTTTAACTTAATACGTACTGTATTGATATTAACTCTGTAATCTAAAAAGATTGTACTAAAAGATACCAAGTCGTCTGACTCTCGACCTTGTTTCACTAATTATGCTTATTAGTATCAACTGAGTTCGAATCTGGCTACGTCTTAGACAAAAAAGTCCACTAATGTCTTTTTTTTACAGTATCGATAGATGAGATTCGACAATGGGAATTGCCTTATGTCATTTATTGAGAAAGAATGAGCATTTGAATCTATTGAGAATGAATGGTGGGAGAAGTGCTGGGGAAGTGGGAGAACCCTAAGAAAACCTGCCCAGCGCGGATCGTCCACCATCACGAAACCCACATGAGAACCCAACCTCGGTACTCAGAGGTGAGAGGCCAATTTCTTATGTAATTATGTATGTTTGAACGGCTATAACTCAGCTACTGATACTTAAATTTACTATGATAAACTTTATGGATGATCAAAGTTTGAGATCTAAGTTGAGTGTTGACCTTTAGGATTCTTAACTTGATTTGTCTTGAATAGCTGCAATTTCACAAGTTTTGTAGTTCAACTTTAAAGCATCCATTTGCTAGCAAAAAAAAAGAAGTGATTTTTTTCTATATTTTCTGTTTTTGTTTTTGTTTGTTTGGGGTTTTTTTTTAAATGTTGCATTAATTTTTTTTTTTTTTTTTTTTTTTTACATTTTGAATTAAAAACAATTCCTATAAAACCAATTAAATAAACCAGATCAAAAAGTCCCCACCAGTCAAATTTTTATTCGATCGAAAACAAAAAAACCAAGGATCGAAGAAACTCCCCAATATTAATACTAATCTGCAAATAATAATGAGGGAAATCATGTGCAAAAGGGGCCGCCACAGTGATTGCTCTTTTGGATGAAAAGAATCAACCAATAAAAAGACCAAGAATCCCGTCAGCCATTGCAAAGGCAATCTTTTGATTATTTTTTTTACGACGAAAGCGGAAGATTAGAAGAAACAGTCTTCAAATGAAAGAGAAAAAAAGAATTGTTAACATATTTCTTAGTTCCATATTAACATATATTACATTTCATACTAAAACACTTTATTACCGTTCTTCCGATGAAATGTAAACTATCCACTTACCTTTATGGAGCTCATAGATTGTTAATGATTCGTTTTTTTAATTTCAAATCTACAGATTTCCATTGGCTAATTTTAAATTTGATTTAAGTTAACAAACCTAATCATCAGGTATCATGAAATTCCTTTCATAAAAGTTAATGGTTTTGGGTTTTTATTTTTTTTTTATTTATTAATCTTTAAAAGTGCTTAACACCAAACAGAAATGAAGCCGACGCACCTGCTTATAAACTGAATAACTTAATTTATTAAATAACGACTATAGTTTCAAGTACACATGTTGAGTACCCATCTTCAAGTACTAACATATATACTTGAAACTATAGTCGTTATTTAATAAATTAAGTTATTCAGTTTATAAGCAGGTGCGTCGGCTTAATTTTTTTGGTGAATATGATCAACCCCCGTAAAATTGCAACTCTAATATTAAAAGTGCTTAAGTTTGATTATTATCTTATTCGCTTGTTATAATTAAGAAGAGAACTTACGATAAATAACCTAATAGCAGCAGCTTCAAATTTGTCGACTTTTTCTCTATTTTTCCATTTTCCTGTGCTAGAAAAAAAAAATAATCATATTGAACAATTGATTCAGAAAGTTACGGGAAAAAAGTATTAGACTTCCAATTAGTGGGTCCTATAGTCCAGTGGTGGACTGGAGCTACACTGGAGGAGCCAGTATTCAATTCCCGCCGGTGGTCATGGATTTTTTTCGCGGTTATTTCTCACCCAGACGGACCCTAGGGTTCACCCAGCCCTCTCTCAAATGGGTTCCGGGTTTCTTACTCGGGGGTTACTCGAGTTTCTTACTCGCGAGCGTCGGGCTGACCATCCGACTTTAACTAATCCAGTTGGTCGAATGGACCCAGCGCACCCTAGGGCCTACATGGTCTGTTGCGGTGCAGCTTAACTTTATCGTATCTTCCAATTATGCTTTGGATAACCTAATCCAATCCATCATCCCTATTCAGTTTCATTCCATGAAAGTAGTACTCGTAGAGGAATTAAATGAAGAAAAGCAGTTCGAAAAGTTTGTAATCCCATTTCAATAATCTCTAACTTTGTCAGGTTTGCGAATAATAGCTGAGAATTACTTCTTTATTCCACAATTAATATTATTTATTTATTTATTTATTTATTTATTTATTTATTTATTTATTTATATGAACAGCTTTTTAAAAAAATTAAATGAAATATAAAGTTCCAAAAGCCTCAGACGGACATTTAAAAAAAGAAAATAAATTGATTCAACGTCAATGTCTAGGAGAGTGTGTGAGGAGCCGCAGATCATCCCTCAAAGAGCCGTAATTTGTCAAGTCCGGTCTACGTAAAGGTACTGAAGATTCAATTAATACTCAAAGTTTATAGTTAACATCATTTTACAGTCTTTTTAATTCTTTTTATATGAGTTTTTCTATCAGAAGAGTAATTTAATTAGAAAGTTGTTTGGTTTTTTTTCCGGATTGATTTCAGTATTGAATTCTTTTCATCAACTTTTATTTCAACAATAATTTTTTTTTTTAGTTTTTTGAATTTATTTTAGTTATTAAAATTCATTTTTTTTTCTACTTTATTCAAATGTAGTCTTTTTCCATTTTTTTTAATTTGAACTGCAGACACCATAAAAATTCTTGTAGCGTCGAATTACCTCAGATTGTTCGAGATAAATGTCTTTTAATTTTGCTTGTTGAAACCCCTGTTGCACCTGTCCACTGATCCCTTCATTTATTAGTCTGCGTCGACTGCAATTCTTTATTCCACTTCTTAAACCTTCAAGAATTCTATCCTCTTTGGTGTAGGATGGATGAGTCAAAACCACCGCTACTTTAGATTCACGCAAGGAAAAAAAAAAAAAAAATTCCAGTTAGCCTGAGTACACTTTCTCCGTCCTCTAATCCTCTCTCTCTCTGTATTTATTTTCAATAGCCTTAATTCCCCGTTCAGCCACAGCACTAGAGAGCATTAAAACTTGCCGTATATTTGGATTGGCGTCAGAGAGAGTCCGGGCCTCGCGACTGGCCCTCGGATTTGATCCATATTTCAATCGGACTCGTCTTGCTGGCAATGATCGCCGAAACGCCTAAATAGGCAAGATTACTTTTCCTTTTTCCCCTTTACCAATGGACTTCCTTTAAAAGCAGCTCAAGGGATAAAAGAAAGAAAAAAAAAAATGTAGGCGAAGAATTAAAGAGTTTATAGAGTCTAAAAGGAAAGCTCATTTTGTATCCCGCGGAGCTAATAGGCTTACATGTAACAGTAAAGCGGCTAATCCGGCCCCAGCCGGCTATATACCGCAGCTCGGCGGCACCAACGTGGCAGAAGCGCAGGCGACCGTCACCGAGGGCTCTCGCCGAGGAGAAAGGCTTTCGAAGCCGCGGAGAAAGCAACGATGACCGACGCGTGGGCGAGCCGCGTGGCCGGCAGGTGCTCAACGAGGATCGCCGCAGAAAGAAGACGGCCCACCCCCTCCCAGCGACAGAAAAGGTGAGTAAGGCGAGCCGCGATGGCGATACAATTTGCCCTCTTGTTGTGAAACCCAGTCTCGCAATAGCAGAATCTATCCGCGAGTTGTGAGCCCGTCGCTGCCTGTGATGGTGCCGCGGCGTTTAGAAAGGCCGCAGCGGGGAGTCGTCGTCGACATTCACGGATGTCTGATTCCAGCAGCCAGTGGCTTGTCTTCGAGGGGCCAAAAATGATGTCCAGGGTGTGGGAGCATTTGAAAGATCTCAATAGGAAGATGGTGATTGACTCAACTGCACGGAAAAACATGGGGTCGGTCCCCGTTGGAGAAGCCTTTTGTGTGCCTTCACCTTGGATTGAGTTTCATTTCCAGATACTTCACTCACAGAAAACACTAAAAACTCACGCTTCAGAGCTCACAACTCTTGTTTTTAAATTATTTAAAAAAAGATGGGCAAAATTTAACAACTATTGAAAATAAATCATCAATTCAATGCTATTCTAATAAAAGCAAAACAAAACAAATAAATAAAATCAAAATTATTGCAATTTATTTGCAGATCATGCCAGCTATAATTTTTATATATCCCATATTTTTAGTTGGAACTTTCAGTAGCCAAAATTCAAGATACGAGAAGTATTTTTTTAAAACATTTTTTTCTTTTTTCTCTGAGAAGTCAATAAGCTGAATATTGTACAAAGATTGTTTTTCGCTTGTGGTTTTATAAGTGATTTTTCAAACTCAACTATACATAAACCCAAAACAGTTTCAAATACTTATGGTATTCTTGCAGCTCATTCTAATAACGTGAAACAAGAAATTAAGAAAACAAAAGGACTTATTTCCTTGACAGAAAGATCAGCTACTTCCTAAAGGTTTTTTCTTCGGGAAAATTTCAAGGTAATGTTTTGAATGCAACCCTTGTATGTACTGTACAGTAAGAGTATTATAACAAATTACATCTGTATGTTCTTTTAAACCTTACCCATAAAATATTGGAAATCATTTGAATATTGTTTAAGCAATATTCTGCTATACAGAAAATAAAAGAGATATTTATTATTGATATTTAGTAAAGTTTGTTAGTTTTATTTTGCATTTTCGGTTTTACATTTTGGTAAAGCAACTATTATTTTATTCAAGATTCTTTTAATTTTAATTCGCGCTTGTACTTCAGGAATATTATAAAAATAGCAATAAATTTATTGAAAAAGTAAAATAAATATAAGTTAGTTTTCAAATGCGGGTTCCTGTATTTCGGCTAAATCCCTGTTTTTTAAAGCTATTATTCAAGAGTTTCTTTTTCTTTTCTTTGTGTGTAAAGCCTATTTTTCTTTCCTTTCCTTTTCTTTTTTTTTTGGGTTTTCTAGGGAAAATAAATTAAAACAATTCTTTAAAATAGTGAAATATTCTGTGACGCTGAGATACTAGGGCTAAACCTGATCTTTTCTTCTTCTTTTTTTGTTCGATTTCCCTTTAATAATCTATTTTTCATTATTATATCTAAGCTTATTTTGTCTTGATTTTCTAACTTAAAAATATATCATCTCATAGGTTAACTAAATTCAACAACTAATATATTTCCCGAAGAGGATAGATTTTAGTGGATATCCAAAAATATTCTAGAATAACTTGTGAAGCATACAGAGCTCAAATACTGTAAGAAAATGGAAGTTTAACGATAAACAAAATCTCAATTTCAGAAAGAACCATTTACAGAACACTAACAGTCATCTGAAACATTTTCAACTTTGCTTTTTATACAAATTATAAAGCCTAGGAAGTTATTCGGAAATCTAAATTTAAGTATAAAAACAAATAATTATTTTATTGTTTAAAGTATTGTTTAAACTATTCTTTAAACAATAAAATAATTATTTATATTAAACTTAACTGTTTCAGAAGAAATTGACAGGAAAAAAATGTTTTCTTTCTTTCTTTTATTTATTAAAATTAATCCTATATTTTTGAAAATTTAATAAATTTAAATATTTTTAAAAAAGTATTATAAGTAATGTAACTGCTAGAAGGTAGTAATTTAAATTGTTGTTGAGCTGTAAGGTATTGTGTAATTGTTCTTGTAGATCTTAATGGATGACAAGTTTAATGACCAGATTGCAATTTTCTTCTTTAAAAATCCATTAAAATAAATTAACTCTCTTTTTTTTAAAGGTTTTAATTTGAGATGACTGTGTTGTAAGTCTTTACAATATTTGTACATTTCTTTCTTTTTGATAATTTTAGTTTTTTAGTTTGATTTTTGTTTGAATGCTCAAATTTCTTCAGAATACAAAAACAAATACAAATCGCTTTAATTTATGAATGTAAATCAAATGAGACATCACTGTTTCTAAGCCTTGTTTATCCATCAGTTTTTCTTCTTTTTTTCTTTCTGTTTACAATCTTTCTTCCTTTTATTTCAAATCTTCTATTTCTGAGATCTGTTTTTGTTTTTGTTTAGTTTAACAGTATCTTATCGAGACAAATAATGACCGAACAAATCGTTTGCGTAAATAATCTTATAACTGCATAATCGAATGAAAATTCCTTGAGTTAAAAAAAAGGCATAAATAAATCATAATAAAATCCTTCTATTTTGCAGACGTGATTGATGATAGTTCTCTCTCTTGGTTTCTGTTGACAAATGATATGTTGTAGGTCAAAAGGCGTGGGTGCTGTCTGATTTAGGTTGACTGATTGCTTATTGCACTACTGCTAATATCTTTTCATTGCGAATTCACGCTGCTTTTGAATATATTTTCTCCGAAAAGTAAGACTAATCATTCTTTTAGTTTCTCATATTAACTACTCTTGAAGTGGATAATCAGCAACTCTGGTAAAAGGGAAAACAGCAATAAAATACAGTTGGTAAATAATTTCGAGTTAATATCTTTATAAAATTTGATAAGTAACTTGCATTGAATAAAATTAATATGACACTGGATATTAAAGACTTAGTTGTTACGCTATATTTTGATATTATATTTATTATATCTTATTTTATTTGTTATTACAGGTATCATAATAAAAATATTTTACTTTGTCTAAAACGCTTAAGTGATTTTCGAAGAATTTACTCCAATATACAATTATTAACTACAATAGAAATATTGTTGATTCCATCAAAGTTTCAAGAAAAATTTCTTCATTCTGTTAAGTTTAGAGATCCTTTAAATTCTAAGGAATTAAATTTATGAAAGTATTTAAATAATTGCCTTCATTCTCAATAACAGAAGAAATGTAGGTTGAAAGAACACACTCCTTGATAGGTAATGTTAAAATAAAGACAAATAAATACAAAAATAAAGATGATTATTTGAAATTTCAAAAAAGAAAAACAAAAAAACTTTATTTTAATTTAAAACGACCAATTGCATGACAGCAATTACTATCTGTAAATTGAAATATCAATGAATCTAACAGTAATAACTTATTAAAGTGTTTGATGAATACAGAATATGTTACTAAACACGCGCTATAGTGGAATGAATATAATCTTCAAGAATCATTCGAGAAATCGTTTGTTCCTTACAGAAATATAAGAACAATAGTATTTAACTAGTTAATAATTAGAGTTTTGCTTTGATTAAGTTAAAGCAAAATTTCTAAAATTCTTTAACTTACAGATTTGTTTTCATTTCTTTTCTAAACCTTGATCTCTAAATGTGTTAAACATGTTCTAATAATAATGTGTTATTACATATAATTTATATACATGTTGTAAGTATACATATAGGCCTACTTCATATAAAATGTACATGCTATATTATACATTACAGATAAAAATACTTTAATAAAGGCAAACTATATTAACTATCACACATACTCTAAAACTAATTCTGGAAAACCAATTTGAAATTATTTCAATCAACCAAAGATATGATGCAAACTTTTTTATTTCGAAATTGTTTCTTTAAATAAGAGATACTTAGATTTACGGCATTTAAAAAGGCTTATTATTATAATTAATTAATCCTATTCACCTATTTTATTTTTAATCTTCCTTTCTTTTACAATCCTCTGAATGACATTTATTACCTCACATATGATAAGAAATATAATTGCTGACTTTAATGAGTATCTGAAATTTATAGGCAATTCCTGATTATGACATTAAATGATATTTAATACTTGGTAACTATTAAATATAATATTACAAAAAAGATCTCATCCTTTCTGAGAATTTAGATTTTTGTTTGATTATAAAATAAAATAAAATTTATTTTTTCCTAAAAGTATTTAGATTAATTTTTTTTAACTCCTAAAATAGCCTATACAGCTAAATAATAATCTGAAAAATGAAACAAAGATATTTACGCAAACTTATTACATTAGATAAGCTAAATGTCTAAAATGCTTGTAAGAATATTTTTTTTTTTAATCAAGATACATTCAATTAACGATCTTAAAAGAATCTTTTAATATTTTCCTTAAAACTTAATAATCTTTTTTTAAAATATTATTTTTCTTTTTGCTATTTTCATGAAAGGAATTTCATAAAAACACATCTGACTAAGGAAAGGTTATTCTAATGAAACTGTAGCAGAAAACTATTCGTTTTAAAAGAAAAATTTAATGATTAGCAATTTAAGTTATTTATATGTACAGCAAAACGCTATATCCTAAAGTGAGTTTCATATTACTGCAAATTAAGATAAAAAGGTTTAGAAATTATCTTCATAAATCTAAAAGAGTTATTTCAGCAGCTGTTTTCTGGAAGGATATTTGTACTCATTAAATCACCCCATTTTTAAACGTTGTATGTATTTATTCCTCCAAGTAATCATCTAATTACAAGTATTTATTATTTTAACTTAGAACTTAATGAATATTCTTTCTGAACTAACCGCCTTTCCATCTCTCTTTTGTTACTTTGTGTTAGTGTGGTCGTCACACAATTAATAAAGCCCAACACAAAAGCATCTTATTGAGGGAAAGAAAAAAAAGGAATTTAATCTGCTCTTCTCCGGTGGCTGTTGTAATAGGAGGCCCCTATTCTCTTTTCTTGTATCCATTCTGAATTGGCGGGATTTTCTGGCGGTTCTCTCCCTGTGTGTGCTGGGGCGTCGTGTGCCGCTGAAGGCCAATCAATTACGTTGATGGGGTCAACGTGGGAGTTATTAGGGAAATTAATTTGCCGCGGCTCGATGCTGAGCTCCAACAACACCCCACGCACGCCTTGTGCTCTGATTGAGCCGTCACACGGACCCCAAGAACCCGTGGCAGAAAGCACCGATCGCCGCTTGGCTGTTCGCGAGACAAGTTCATTTGCTTTGTCTTCCTTTTTCTTAAATTATTGCTTTTCAGCATCTGTATAATCAATTCAGTTTTGTTTCATGATTACAATTAGTCGATTACAAACAACAATAACAAAAAATTACAAGAAAATGAAAAAGAAATATGGGCATTATTGAAGAAAACTTGATAGGGTGAAAAAGAAAAGAGAAAAGAAATAGAGAAATAGAATAGATTTATTACGTAAACATACACAGCACTGTGAAAAAGTATTGAAAATTACATCGAACAGAAATTAAACTAGTGCATACTTGATTTTTGGTAAAAAAAATTGCTGATTTTAGAAATTTCTCGAGTTTGGGAAACGAATTAAATTAACACGAAAACTTACCGGTACATCACAAGATTGTTTCCAATATATTTATACAGCTGAAACTGGACCTTTATTATTAAATAACTCTCGCAATATGATCTTAACCATCTATTAAACTTCTTGTATTAAGTTTGATACAATAAGGATAAAAAATACTGAATATTTAGCCTATATCTTTACTTTGCTTCTTCACTTATGAAAAGACAAAAGTAGATCTATTTCCAAATGGAAAAACTGAAAAAGTAAAAGAAACCAATCATTTCGCGTTAGTTTTAAATGTGCTGAAAGCTGAAAAAGTGAATTTAATACCATATAAACCTATTGTTATGCAAAAACCAAGTCCATTGAAACCGAATCAGTTTTTCAATTCTAAATTTGACTAAAATATTAAATGACTAACAAACTAACTGTATCTTATCATTTAAATAAATTTAGAAAAATTTATTAAAAAAAAAAAAAAAAGTACAGGGGACGGAAGTGAACAGGATTTCAGAGGAAGATTTTTTTTTTTTAACTCGTTTAAAAATAACAAACTTTTCCCTCACATATCTCATTTTATAATCCATCTCAAAATGAAAAACTAACTTATAGTTATTTACAATATAGGTGTACGTAGGCTAGTTTAAAATTAATGTCACAGAGAAGTTCTCTGTGAAAGTGAAATTATGAAGAAACTTTACACTTGAATTGTTTGTTAATTGTCATTATTGTTTATTAACATTATATTACCAAAATATGGCTTGTTTATTTAGCCTTTTAAGTAGCTGTAAGTGACTGCAGCAAACTGACTTAAGGTAACCAGAAAATGTGACTTGATTACAAGAGAACAAGTAACTTTTAACTAATTGTAAAGTAACAAATAATACTACAATTGCTACAAAGTCAACCCCCCCCCTCTTTCACTGTGTAGCCTAGTTCGTAGGAAAGAACTAATATTATTGTTATTATAATTTTGCACTTAAGTTTCTTAAATATCACCAATATTAATCATTAAATTTTTTTTTAGAAATATTGTAATTCTAATTCATTAAACTTGCAAGATTGTTCGCACACACACAGAAATCATTTGCATCTTATCAACGTTCCGATAATAAGTTCCTTTCGTGAAAATATTGATGCCGCAGAGCAGCAAATAATAATAAAAAAAATAATTAATTAATTAAGAAAGTGATATAAATAAAAATTTTGGTCAGCTTTATGCTCGGCCTCAATTAGGTGGTTTGTTAACAATTAATATTATAGAACTATTTATTCTCTTAGTTATGATCATAATTCAAAATGCATTAATATCTCTATCATTACGTCATGATTTCCCACGATACGTTATTAATGCATTCTCGTGATGTAAGTTATTACGTGTTTTAACTTGTATAGAGTAGGGCTATTAATTTGAAACTTCGATATTTCGACAAATACTAATACATAAAAGTATTGCTTAATAATTGAGTTCAATAAGAGAATGAATAAAAAGTTAAAATATCCAGAATATCGCTGATTTTAAACTAAACCAATCAAGATGATTAATTTCCAAAAAATAAAGAATTCTCATTGGATCATTAACCGTTCATTTGTTTTAGAAAAAATTTGTTTTTCCTTAAAGCAGTGGTGATATGCAGGAAAAACAGACTCAGTAATTGTTTGTTATTACGTATTCTATCAATAAATAACGGATACATTTGTTATATTTCCTTAATTTTCATTTTTCTTAATTATGTTTCGTAGAACCAACTTCAGAACTTGAAAATTCTGTTTTTAAATAACTATTTCCTTATACTTATCAATAGCTACTTAAAAATAAGGTTTTTCAAAATAAAAGCAATAGTATACAGACAAATACGAATTCCTTTTATACAAATACAGTAAAACCCCGTTATTACGCTCCCGCTTATAGCACTATCCCGTTCTTTACGCTCCTTTTGTACGGTCCCTGGAATTTTCTATATATCTCTGTATACTTTTACCCTCTTATAACGCTTCAAATCCCGCTTGTAACGCTTTTTTTATATCGGAAATTTTGTATCGAAAAGAAATGTAACACTGTAAAGATTCTTTTTTTTTCCCTGGTAGGAGGGAATCTTTGAACTCTGTGAAGTGCGGGTCTGTGATACAGTAGCGCAAAATGTTGAAGCGGAAATCCCTTTCTATAAGTGAAAAATTGCAAATTCTCCGTAAGTACGACGAGAATTCTACAGAAGTCAGAAGGATTTCGCAGAATCTCTAGGAATTCCCTCGTCCAGTCTGCGAACAATAATGAAAAACAGGGATGCAATTACCGATGCAGCGAAGGGTTGTTGCAAACGTAAAAAAGTAAAGAATGCACTAAATGTTCTCCGAAAATATATTAGTATTGCTCCTAGTGGTGTATCAATTGACGTTAATAATTACCTGAACTGCTTTGAAAATGTCATAATTCATAACAGTAGCACACACACACACACGGCAAACCACAATCAAAGATTTTTATTTCAATAGGAAATAAGCTCCTATTTGCAGTATATCTATTGCAGAATCAAGTATGACACCTGTAAAATGGTGTCCAAATCTTTCCCCATCAAATAAATCATTTCCCGTCTATAGCGCTATCCCGCTTATTACGCTTGTAGGTCATGGTCCCTTGACGAGCGTAATAACGGGGTTTTACTGTACTAAAGTTTTGTAAATTCGTTCATAGATCTCAGCTGCTAATCTATGGTTTCTTAAATAAACAGTAATTCTGAAAAGAATCGTAGTGCACTTGTAAGGTGAATTATTTTTAATCTTCACAATGTTATCTCTGACTCATCTGAATAATCAGTTGCGTCGGTATCTTTAAATCTTAATGTTAATTTGGCTCAAAGGTTTCTCCACTCTTCGCTTGGCCTTTAACTGTTCAGTAGATTCCATTCATAATCATTGTGTTATTACGCTTGCACGACAACCTCTGAATTCATCAGTTTGTTGTTTATACGTACATCACAATGGCTTACAATGGCTTCCGTTTTTAATAAAATCATTTTATTATTACTTACTTTTACACGGCATTAAATATATGTATGATTAATAGATTGATTGTTGAAAAATAATCATCTTCCTTTAATCGAGATTACTAAAATAGGACTTATCCTTTAAAGTAGAGGAATCAATATCACAACACTCTTGGTCTTATAAGATATTTTTCCCACACTTTTCTTTTTTCTTCTTTTGATTTAGCTGCAGCAAAATTTTTCTTCAAGGCCAAATATTTATGGTTAATAATATATTTTTTGACAGTTAGATATTTTAAGGTTCCTCAGCTGCAGCTAAAAAAGAAAAAATTGACGAAATTCAAGACAAAAATTATAAGACTCACTTTAAACTCTTTCAGTTTTAGTTTACTTTGTTTTGCCTCATTTCCAATGCGTAACTATTCGTCTGTAATTTTACCCTTCTTCCTATGTTTTTCATAGTTTCTCCATATTTTTATTACTATTTTAAACGTTGTCGTACATTACATATTAATTAAGCATTACTACTGTCAAATAAACTACAAAATAAATAAAGGAAATAAATAAAAATTAAATAAGAATATCCACAATGTTACTAATACTAATGATTTTTTTTTGTTAAACATTGATGGGATTAAAAGTAAAAATAACATATTTTAAAACAGATGTAATTGTTAAAGTAACAAGTTTCAACAGTGTCTGGTTGTTTTAATACTAGACTATTAAATACTGTTTCGTTTTCCAATAATATTATTGAGAAATGTAATATTTGTAGGATCATTTTTATTATATTGATTAGTTTTAGCTCGGAAAGATTTTAGAAAATAAATTGTGAAAAATGTGATATGATTATTCACGTAGAATAAAACAAAGTGACTTGTGGAGATACTGAAATCAATGTTATTCAAAACTGACTCAGTCTTAGAATAAAAATTAGAATCTCCTAAGGTAGTTTCTACGATTTACGAGTTTTGATATCATCTGCCTTTTAAATACTTAAGTAAAATAGACATTTGATATAAGTTTCGAAGAAAATCATTTTTTTTATTGATCTGCGCAATTAAAAAAAAAATCAAAAGTATTATTATTATTAGTTTATTTGGAAAAGTGTAAACAACTAAATAGAATAATTGAATACTTTAGTCAAGTGAATTCGTAAAGAAGTTCGTGGTGATATTTTTGGTCTGGGTTTCCTGCTGTCAGTTACGGTGAGTAGATGTTGTTAAAGCAAACTCTGTTGAGTTAGGATGGGTTCCACGAGTCCTGGGTCTATTTTCCGCACCCACAGTGTCGCAGGCTATGAGTGAACTGCAGGCATTTTTCTGGTCTAATTCTCGAGTAAATCACGGAGGAGGAGGGATGTACTCTGCTTATCTTTTCGGCTGGAAGGAGGGGCGACCGTTGATAAGGGGGAGCTCATTAGCAAGGTCTCCCGGGGTGCTCCGGCGCCATAGCCTTCCTCCTCCGCGTCTCGCTCGACTCGATGGCACGGACGCCACAATCGGCATCCAAAAGAGCACCCTCGGTCCCCGCGCGCACTGTCTAATCTGCTTATTCTGATTTAATTTAGTTTATAGGAACTGCTACTAATGGGACCCGGTTGTCTAGTCCAGTCTCCTATATTCATATTAATAAACAGGACTCAAATTATTACCAAAATAATCAGAAAACATAAGAAAAAAACAATTGTTGACTTATCTATCAACTATATAAGATTAATTTCTTTTGAAGAATTTTAGTTTTTATTTCTATTAATGAAAGTATTAATAGTGATTAAGATCAATAATATTAATTGACTTTTAACATAATGTTAAATAAATAACTCTTTAGGGCCTTTATTTTTATTTTATAAGTAAAAATGAGCCCTTTTATTTATGCTTGATAAGGAAATATAATAACTTACTTACTGAAGACTTGAATTTAGTCTTTATAACTTTCAATGTAGTTAAGCTCCAAAATGATTATCATAGAACTTATAATGACCATGAAATGAATTTATAAAATGAAACCTTTGAACGCAAATTGGTTCCAAGATTAGAAAAAAAAATGTTAATTTGCTTACGATAAAGAAAAGATTACCATGAATTGCAAAGCTGAAAATTGAACATTATTTTGAAAACTGAAAAATGGTCTAACCCTCTTTATTCAACTTTAAATAATTTAACAAATGTAAATAGGGCTATTAAGTTAAATAAAAGTTCTTCAAAGAATGAGTTTTGATCAACCGTCTTAAAAAATTATCTTTTGTTCTTGAATTCTTAACGCTTTGATATTAAATAACCTAAGCCTAATATGTTTTTAATTGATATTTTACGAGAAGTAATATAATCGATGTCTTTTTTATATATATATATATTTTCTTGGACGAAATAAAACCTTATTTAAAGGTAACGAAAAAAATAAGTTATTTATAAACTTGTTTGTTTGAGAAAAGTTCTTCTGAGCTTCAAAACTTTAAAGCTAATTAAGACAAAATTTATATTTTTTTGGCTTTGTTTCCTAACTTATATAAATAATATATATATATATAAAAATATATAAATAACTATATATAGACAAAGAATATAACTTTTATTGAATAAAACATTCAGGTTTTAAAAAAAGCAAGTTTTTACTTTTTCTAATTTATTAGTAATGGACTAATGGTTTTACATTTGTATACAGGTATAACTTAAGTTTATATTTACACTAATGACGAATTAACATAATGCTTTCTAACAAGCTTTATTGAGATCCATTTGATATATTTTTTTCAAATGAAGTTCGTGATTAGAAGAGTTTTAGTGATGTCTTGCGAAAGGAAGTTGACCTGACATGAAAAACAGCGTCTATATTGGCTTTGACTGATAATCACTTGGAAGAATAACACTGTATAGATGGAGGGAGTGGCGAATCTGCTGTAAGTATATACAATAGTTTTCGGGCGTGAAGAAAGGAGCTCGACTGGGTGAGAACGCGGTGTTTCAAAAGAATTCGGGCAACCTATACTTATCGCACACGAAAATTTGAGAACACCGCGCGGATTAGCCGAAATTGGTGCCTTTTCATCGTTGCCATGGTTGCTGCCAAAACTGGACTCCCAAAACCAAGGAATGGCCCCCGCGTTCGCTGCCTAATCCTTCAGATTTCTCTTCCGCTCGCATTGACATAACAGCGACGGACAGGCCGAGGGGAAGGCGGCCAATTGAGTTGTCACGCCGGCCTGGCTCGGATATTTCACATGGGTTCAAACAAGAGGTGGTCAGTCAACCTTATCCTCATGAACATGCAAACTGTGTAGAGTTGGGTCAGTTCCGAATTCCTCCCTTCTTCTTTCTTATTCCATCCCCTCTTCATTCGCTCCATCAAAAATTAATCCCGACGTGAAGACGAACAGCAGGCGAAGAAAAGCGACACTATTTGCGAGACCCAGGTAGTTTGGGCGCCTCTGATGAAGACCCTCCGTCAACAACGATTGGAGAAAGCGAGCAATGTCCAAGAATAACAAGGTAACGCCAAATTGGACTTCAATGCACTTGAGCACATTTGGTCTTCAGTTGAAGCAACGTAAAGGAGATGCTATCGGAGACCTACTTCAGTTCCTTTGGATTAGTACAAAACTGATGGAAAAACGCTTTGGAAAACTACAGCTCTATAACAATTGCATCTCAACATCTGCCCATCAGCGATTTCGCTCCATTTACTCCATGAAAATGAATTAGCTGAGTATCTTTCTTCTGCTTTGATATTCAAATGACAATTAGAAAAGTTATAGAAAAAAAATACCTAAAATTATAGAAAAAAAAGAAAAAGTTAATAAAACTTTAAAAAAAAAATCGTTTCAGTTTGAATTCCAAAATTATTTATTTTTATTTTATAACTATTAAGCTTATTTAATTTTCTCATGTTTGTATTTTATCTTTTAATAGCAATAAAGTTTTTATTGTCGTTTTAAAAGCGAACAATTTACTATCTTCTCTTTATTCTCTGATTATGAAGATTTAAGCAGATGATTATGAAAGGTTAAATGTATAAATATTTTTTTTTAGTTTATTTTATTTTAGAAAGTTGGAATACATGTTAAGTTGAATTCTGACTTTGAGTCTTAATCAATATCTTGACATTTTTTTAACATTTAATTTGGATTTCTAAATGTCTATAATCAATTCATTCTGTTTTTGGAGAATAAACAGTGCAATTTGTTGAAATCGGGTATGAAAGTGAGAAATTTGAGTAATTTTATTTTTTTCTGTTTTTCTTTCAAAAAAAACATTTCCACATTACAGCAAAAGGTATTACTGTGAATTTTGGACTTTTATTTACTTTTACGCATATTCAGAACCAGTGTCACGTTTAAAAAGCATCGATATTTACTTGAAATCAAACTGTTTGTCGTTTAATAACATATTTTCAGATTCAGTTCTGTTATATCATATAATGAAAAAAAAAAAAAAAACCTGATTCCAAACTAAACTTATTTACAATTCAAATCTACAGGTATTTATTTCTGGGACCATTATTAGATATAACAATGCCATTTATGCATGCCCTCATTCCTATTAGATGACATAAAAATAAAACAAAAAATCTGAAATACAAGCATACATTTCAACAGATCAAATAAGTTATTACTAAACAATTGACCATGAAAAATTTTCTGTAGCCTACGTCTTGACTTACGTGGATCCTAAAAGAAGCTACAAGACTGTTATTTAATTTATTGATGTGATAAGTATAGCATCTTTGGTTTAGCAAACAACTGTAGCATTACAATACGGAAATTAATTCTGTAACATTTTGTTTACAATTTTGAGGGGTTTTTTTCTTTTTTTTTTTTTTACAAATAATTTAATAATATTACTATTTTTGTCGTTTAAATACTTTTTTAATGTATAAAATTAAAATAATGTAAACACATTATTTTAATTTTATAAATTACAAGGGTATTTAAACGGCAAAAACAGTAATATTTTTTTTTTCTTCATCGTATTGTTATCATGTTTGGATTTTACATCGAAGGTTAAACGTGACTTCTGCCTTGTTTAGGATACGTTAAATGGAAACTTCCTTTTAAAATACGGTACATTCCTTTTTTTTTTTTTTTGCTTTCAGTGGTCCTATATGTAGCGGAAACAAGTGCTTTGGGCCTAGTTCCGTTTTGGCTGCTGAAGTAATGTTCCCTACCATCAGTGGTTCGACCGCGGCTTGTAGGAACTACAGGGGGTTAATTGCGAGGGAGAGGAGTACTCGGATTCGGTATCAGCTTGGCCCTCCAGGGGTTATTAAGGACCTTGCGACCCATCTCCTACTCTTTGCCTTTGCATGCAGATCATCTAACACCCTATGCTTTGAGAACAAATTTAGTTGTTGAGCTGCATTGTTACCTATTTCAACAGATGGGACAGAACTTAATAGCCTTCGCTGGAAAAGTGATGGGGAAAAGTTAGCTTTGTTAAACTATCTAATGCAATTTCCCATTGGGAGATCACCAACTACATGATATCTTAATTCAGTTACATTCTAAGAGAAAAGTACTAAAAAAACTCTCCATTGAACATAATCATTGAAGTACTACGTGATATTACAACTCAATTCAAGTCCTGCTAATCTATGATTTAATGCTAAGCTAAAAAAACAAGCCTAGGTTACATAAACCTAGTAAAAACCCTATGAGATGTTCGATTGTCCCAGTTTAGATTCAACAGATAAAGAAATCCTGAAAGTACTTAAATTTTACTTTCCTTAAAATGGTGCGTTTTTGCTTTGTTTTCTTAAAATCATTAAAATAAACTTTTGTACAGTAGCTTATTTAAAGTTTTTTTGTTTTTTTTTTGTTTAAATGCAGTATCTTGAATAGAAACAGTAAAAAATTTTTGTTGTCTGAAATAAATAACTAAGTCTGGATATACTCATTTAAATTGCCTGAATTAACTTTAATTACATCCCTAATTACATTCCCTAATTAGTAAATTAGGGATTACCAAAAGGGTTCATATGCATTGTTAACACATCAATGTAAATCCATTCTTTCGGTTCTGATGTTTTTTCTGTGGGTATTGTTATCTCCTTAACACACTAATTTCTCGGTAAAGACCTAATCAGAAAAATGTTCAAACACAAAACTTTAGATCATCTGTTCTCCGTAAAATGCATACAATGTTTCGAGAAGAGCCACCCAACTATTCAAAAGTCATTGGGGAATGTACTCTCACTTTGGTTGATCGATTATATGGGTCTCACTCAACTAGGAAATTAGGGTAACAAAAAATTGGAGAAGACTGAAAACAAAAGACTGTAATCAAGGAAATTAAGACTAACTGTAATTAAGATGATTTACATGGATGGCATCAGTATCATTCGAAAACTCTTTATAAAAGCAGTAACCGTATTTCTCAAATCAAATCAAAGTATACTGTCAGACTATTGACTTTCAGACAAATATCCCGTAGATAAGTTATCTGGATACCCGGAATTACATTACCTAATACCCGGACCATTACCTTTTAATTACACATTAAAAGTGTTTGTTTTAACTGCTCTTAAAAATAAAATAAAATAAATGAGCAATTTTATTACTTTTCTGTTTTTTTGCTTCTAAGAAAAATTCAAAAATATGACGTCACAATATCGTTTGTTTTGCTTCGTTTATACGAACATCTTATTTTGGCAATGACAAAGAAACGATTGACCTATGCAATATATTAGTACTCTATTAATAATCTATTCATGTAATCTATTTCTATTGCAATGAGAATTGTTGAAGGCTGAAATTAATTTGAAATTACAGTAGAACCTCATTTTAACGGACCCTATTATAACGGACGTCGCTTACAACGGACAGTTTAAAAAAAAAATATAATAATAATAAAGGATGCTAATTTTTATCTGACGAGTTTTACATTTCCAAGCAAGCGATTAAACATCGATTAAACAAACCCAGCAGAAAATAAATAATTTTTTTCAAACCAATGAATGTAAGCAATCAACATGAAATAGGTTCTTCTTGTTCTAAAGATTAATGCAGTGTATACGTACACATCTCTTTCAATTCAACTTACTTTGTTGAAAGCTGTTTTTCATTTGATATATAATAAACACTTTTTATAGCTAACTATTGTACTTTCATTGATACACACCCTGCTGCATTACACCCCTATAAGAATTATTTGTTATAAACCGGACTTTCATTAAAACGGACAACCTTCAGCCCCTATTAGTCCGTTATAATGAGGTTCTACTGTATTCAATCTATGCTGCCGATATTGTCTTTCTGTTAATGAATACTGATTTTTTTTTTCCGCTTTCACTTTTGGTGCTTCATTATGACTTTTTAGTTAACTTTTAATGTTGATTTAATTAATGAAATCAACATTTTACAACAATTTTGTCTTTAGTACATTTAATATTTTCTTATACGAGTTTTCTGTTTTCTCGTTTTATTCATCGGATATTTTACATTCTTTGTGTTTCATTAATTTATTACTTTTGAAATGACTTAATAATTTTCTCATAAAGTACGGACTAATGCAGACTATCATTACTATAGACTCCGACTGTCTAAAATAAGACCTGAGATATTTAAATATTCTATTCAATTATTCAAACACATCAACAGACTAAAGTGTTTAATCTTATGAAACTAAATTAAATTAGTAAAACGTCAAATGTTAAATAGTGTTCAGTAAAGTACATATCTGTGTATTTCTCAAATATAGCTGTTTCTGATGAGGAGGGATGGGAGTAGCTTTTCAAGTTCTCTAACTTTTTTAATGGAATGATGGACGTGTCATATGATGCGGCGGAGATGCTGTCAGTCCACCGGGAACGAAATGAAATTAGCGCCGCTGATTGAAGATAAAACGGACCGAACTTGATTGGGGAAATAGTATTAAGAAGGTGAGGGATACTGGGACCACCACGCATCACTCTCTACCCTCGCCGATCCATTAAATGTATCCTTTTTTTTTCTTCTATGTTTTGAAATTTGAGATAAAAATGAAAGCGCCATCGTGTCTTTTGATCTTCAAATGAATTCTTATAACATTTCTCGAAGGTTCTTTAGGAAAATGAAATTATTTAATTGTAACACAACAGTTACTGCATTAGCAGTCATATTAGCGTTTGGTTCGTATTAAAGAGTTTAATTTAGCTTTTGTGTAAAATTTCCTCTTGAAACAAATATCAAATAATATTTACAAAAAAATAAATACATCTATTTTAACTTTAGAACCTAGAACTTAATGATTCTTTAAGTTTCATACGAGAGCAAAACTTTCTATAAATCATCAATTTTTGTTACTAGTTGACCCGTGCGAATAATTCGCAACAAAAAACCACCTTTGAGAAATAATAAACAAATCCAGCAGCTTATGTGCATGTTAGTTAAACACATTGTCAATAGATGGCGTCTTCTCAAGTTTTATAAAAAAGTTGACCCGTGCGAATAATTCGCATGGTATCTTGATCAGTCACCGAATGGTAATGTGGAAATATATAAATAAATGAAGAGATTGTCAATAGATTGCCTTCTACATTTTTACAAAAAAGATTTTTAAAATAAATTTTTTTAATGAAAACATTAATTTTAAACAATCTATTTATTTTTCATCATTAGCGGTGAACGTAATCTTGAAAATATCTCAATCATTGATTTTGATGAAGTATTAAGGGAAATAAAAAAAAAACCTTTGAGAAATTAATATAGGTATATGAGAAGTTGACTAATTTTTATGTTTCTATTGAAATAAATTGTTTATTTTTATTAAAATATAAATCTTTGTTTTGTTTTTTTATCTGTTGTTATTAAATAAACGATGAAATATCATTTAAAGTTCATTTTTATTCAAAAAAAGGAAATATTTGAAGGTTACAACGCTAAAGCAATATTTTCGCTTTCGAAAAATAAGGCGCTTCTATTAAAGCGTGTCTACATTTTTATAAAAAGTTTTTAAAAATAAAGTTTTTTAACGAAAACATTAATTTTAAGCAATTTGTTTATTTTTCGGCATTAGCGGGGAACGTAATCTTCAAAATGATGCCTCAATCATTGATTTTGATGAAGTAGTAAAGGAAATATGGCGTTCCGACAAAAAAAAAACCTTTGAGAAATAATATATAAAATAATAATATATGAGAAGTTGACTAATTTGTATGTTTCTATTGTAATAAATCGTTTATTTTTATTAAAATATAAATCTTTGTTTGTTTTTTTATCTGTTGTTATTAAATAAACAATGAAATATCATTTAAAGTGCATTTTTATTCAAAAAAGGAAATAGTTGAAGGTTACAATGCTAAAGAATATTTTCGCTTTCGAAAAATAAGGCGCTTCTGTTAAAGCGTGTCTACATTTTTATAAAAATTTTTAAAAATAATGTTTTTTAACGAAAACATTAATTTTAAACAATTTGTTTATTTTTCGTCATTACCGGGAAACGTAATCTTCAAAATGATGCCTCAATCATTTATTTTGATGAAGTAGTAAAGGAAATATGGCGTTCCGACAAAAAAAAACCTTTGAGAAATAATATATAATGATGATGATTGTTATTATTCACTTTAGATTACTTATTGAGTAGAATTGCTTAATATCTTAATTTTAAATAATGGTGAAGTTTCACGTTAAATAAGAAAATAAACTAATGTATAAAATTTTGTCCATTTTAAAGTTAAAAGTTATTTCTTAAATTAGCAGAGAAATAACTATAAAAATAAATTTTAAATCATTAATAAAGTAGAAAATAATTCCAAAATTGAAAAAAAAAACCAACAACTTTTTTTTTGTTGTTGTAACATCAAAGCTTAAAGAGCTAATAAAGTTATTAATAAAATAAAATAAAATGTAATCTCAAAAAAAGAATAATCTCAAATAAAAAAATAAAATATGGAATTTTAATAAAATTCTTTGCACATTATTGTAATTTGAAGCCCTGAGTGTTAACTTGAAATAGGTTTTCAATTGTAACTTATTAAACATTAAATTTTCCTTATTAAACATTAAATATCGTAGAGTTGTGCTTCTAAGTTTTCCACTAACTATTTTATTCGTGCGCCCTGTACTCCATCGATAAAGTATTGGGGCTAAGGGATGGAGGAATCGGGTTCAGTCCTCGGTGAAGACCCCGTATTTTTTCCTTGGTGTTTCTCTTCCAGACGGGTCCTAGAGTTCATCTCAGCCCTCTGTAAAATGAGGACCCGGTTTCTTTACCGGGGAGTTAAAGGCGGACAGGCGTTAAGCTGACCACCCGACCTCAACTTATTCCCTTTGGTCTCGAGCAATCCTAAAGGCCACAGCGGCCTGTAAACGAGTTCTTTAACTTTACCTTTAGATATCTTGATTATTTTCTAAAATAGCAAAGTTTTACAACTAGCTTATAATACAAAATGCGTAATGTTTATATTCCTTAGGATTAACTAACTGTTGGGTAATTGTGATTCTTTATCAATTCAAATTACTTTTAAGTTGATTTATATTAAAAATACGAGCTGTGCCCCGCGGTTTCACTCGCGTTACATTGTGATTATACATAAGTTATCTGTTTCATACATATTATGAGTAATGTTCGGTTCTCGTCGTGCGGTCAAGCCGCCCCCGACCCAGCGCGCCATCGCTGCCGCCGCTGGTTGACGTTTATGTTACTGCTCCGCTCCTATTGGTCGTAGCGTGATGTTATATAGTCTGTAACCTTCCTCAATAAACGGGCTATCTAACGCAAAAAGAATTTTTCAAATCGGACTGGAAGTTCCTCAGATTAGCTCGTTCAAACATACAAACTCTTCAGCTTTATAATATTAGTACCGGTATAGATTATAAATTTTAATGCCGATTAAAGATATTCATATCAGATCTACGAAAGCCTGATGATATGTTCTTTTTCACTTAAACCTATTATAAATTAAGCATATTATGCTGCTTTCTGTAAACTAAGTCCTCTTTTTAATAGAATTTTAATTTTATAATAATAAATTTATGCATGTTGAAAAATAGCCTTGGAAAATTTAAATTATTCAAATTTCATCATTATGAATTTTCTGCATCTTTATTGTTGCTGTGTGATTTTTTTTCCTCCTCACAGCATAAAATTTAATGGGGAATAAATTAATTTTTGTTTTCTTTTTAATGTCTTATAACTTGCTGCAAGTATGCTACTTATTCACCACCTGTAGGTTACATTTCTCTAATTCCTACATTTGATTCGATAGACAACTGGTACCAAGAGTGAAGAGAGCTAAACCTCTCCAGTCCTGTTCAAAATATAGTTCACTGCGTCCTTTTTTTTCGTTCTACTTCTTGAATCAAATTGTTGTTAAACTTTAAAATTAGTTGGAATTGATGAAACTATTCTGAAGCATCAATTTAAGCATTATACTATTAAATATCATTGATTGTCCTATTTTTTTCCAAGTCTGTCAAACAAATATAAATGTTTTGTAAGTCTATGCTTTTTTATTCTTTTATGTAAGCACAGTCATGATTTTTTTTCTTATCAAATACTTCTGTGAATGAAAAAAGTAAAAAAATAAATCAACCAAATCCTAAAGGAATTAAAGTCCTCGGTTCTTTTGTCCCGGGATTTCAAGGCACCTTCTCCTTTTCTTAGGACTGAATTAAATGTAGGTAAGGAAAAAAAAAAATCGTATTTTTCTTCTATCTGCTCTTTTCTTACCTTTCCACTTGATCTCAGCTAAAAGGGAGTTCTTTTTCCTGTTTTCTCGTCACTCAAAGAAATGAAGAGAAAACGTGATTCACTTCCCTCCCACAACAAACGAGGATTATTTATTTACCTCCAAATGTCACTGGGAGATCTGCAGCAATGGAGAAATAGGGAACTATTTTAATCACCCAAGAGTTCGTCTAAAGTTTAGGATAACAGTCTTCACTCAAATACTTGAAGTTGCAAAATGTTGAGAATTTTTCAAAGGAATCTTAGATACCGAAAAACAAGATTTCAATGCTGATTCTTGAAATGTATTTTACTGATACTTTTCGAAGCATGCTATCTATCGGTAAACGAGTTTGTTAGTTTAAATTCGAGCTCAAACTTGGAAGGGATAAACCCATCTTTTGCCAAAATTCACGGATTTGAAGTTACTATGGAATGTTTGATAAAGCATGGTAGTCATTGCTTTCATTTTTGTGCCTAATGTAGCCATTGTTTTCATTTTTCATTTCCTTATCCCTTTATCTGAAATTATATCTTAAATTAATAAATTAGGTATGTTCATTGGAAGCGCATGTTGCATCAAAAGAAAAATAAACAGTAAAATACTCACTAATGAAAAATAAGTGAGAAAATCCATGTGCCAGCCGTTCGCCGGCCTCATTGAATTTTTTTAAAGCATAACAATTCAAATTGCGCATTTGAATTATTAATAAATTACAATGGGTGAGACCAAATTGTTTACCAAGTGACATCCTGGAACAGCTGTTATCTTTCATATTAGCCTCACTACGGAGACCTTGTTGTTTTACTGGTGACTGCTCCTGGTTGATGATCGCCAAAGAGCCTAACAAACTATTCTCCGCGACAGGCTAACTTTAGAGCATTACAAGTGTTAGCGCCGCATCACGGAAGGGAAAAAAGTATTCCTACGCGGTGGGCTGATTTAAACTTCATATGGGGGAAGCTAACAGCTTAGATTTAATCCGTTAATTGCAAGGGAGCAAGTGGTTTATTTTTTAAATATTTAGGATCTATACTATTTGTTAATTTCCATGCTAAATACTCTATAATATTTTCGCATTCTACTCCGGGGAACTTGACTTGACAGCCGACAATGGCTGACCAACGCATTTCGCTTTCTTTCTGATCCCGAAAATTTTGGAGGAACTTACTCCAGTAAAACTGCTTGTTAGCTCCACGATAGCACGAATGAAATGCGAAGGATTATCAGTACGCAGTTTGCAATAAACATTCAATAAGATTTGCTTCGCTTGACTGTTCAAAGCTTTTCCTTGACCAGGACGACGAAACAATTTTGGCGGGGACGCCATTATTGAATCCGTTAAACTACACATCGTATCTGAGCATTATGTAAATTTCTATCTGAAATTAATTCACATATAACATAATGTTATAATTATACCACTTTTATATTAAAATTCACTAAATAAAGTTATTATTAATATCTTAGTATTTATTTAAATTAAGATTTTTGTTAGGGATTCTTTTCTGATGCGTATTGACAAACCGTCGCACACACTCCTATCTCTGGCAATGTTCTAAAGTTAGGCTGTCGCCGACAATAGGTAGCTTATGTGAAGCAAAGCAGTTGTGCCAAAATGTACCACCCCCATTTTTTGGCCACATTTCCATAGTAAATAGATGACAGTAGAGCATGACAAGGAAAGTGTACTGCAATGGAGAATCTATTACTGTGATAAACAGGCACGCAGTCAATAATGTTATTGTTCTGGAATAAAAATATTGTCATTCTTATTTTCAGCTAATAAATTTCCTTTTAGTCCACTTTCCCTTCAAGCCCTTACCAGTCTGTGCACTTTCTCATTGAAAAACATAACTTATGACCTTTTCGATATTATTAGTTTTCATGTATCTATGAGTTATTTTTAATCCCTTGTTTATGATGTTTGTGTTTTAGTGAATCGCGTGAAACTTTGCCAGCAATGCATTAACGCAGTAATATAACAACGTTTCAATTGCCAAATCATTTTCTAAAACGCTTTCGAAGCTATTAATAACTGAAATTTCCATCATGTGCCAACACATCCCATCAGATATGTAATCAAGCGTTCTGCAACGTTCTTCCAGAGCACATTAATATTAGGGGACCAACTGAGTTTTGCAATTTTTTTAATAATTAATAGAAGACCTTTGTAGGGATGAAACAACCAAACCTTCCTTCCATAATACTGTACCTTACATCAGAAGCAACTGGTTACTGTAAGGTATAAAGAATTCCGTAACATATCTCTCAACTTAGTCTAACAACAGTCATTTCTAATATTCGGTTGTGAAGCAACTTCGTCTATATTAGAACTGTATGGATATTGGCAGGGTGACAAGATCTTTTTGTTACATGCGAAAAATAGATGTCGAAGTTTCATTAATAAGAAAAATAGAAATTAAAATACGCAAACTTATTCGACACTTTGCAATGTTAAAAGCTTAAAAATACTTAAAAACACCCTATTATTTATAAGTACACTCTATATGTATTTTTAAACTTTTAACATTGCAAAGGTGTCGAATAAGTTGGCGTATTTTAATTGATTGATAACGACACGTAAAACTTTAACTTCACAAGAAAACTAGAAATTAGAATTATAACAGCCCTCTTATTTTTTTTTGAGAGGTCATATCAATCATTTAGACATTCATTCATTTTTTTTTTTTAACATTACTGCTGATTTGGCGAAATTGCAAGTAAGTGATCTAATGTCGCCACTTCAGAATCTTTACTTTTTTTCTCCGAAAATGATAGCAATGTTAGAATCATAAAATTTCATTTGACTTATTTATCAATATCACTACACAGTGTGTATTTTCCTTTTCCGAAAAATATTTCACTTAGAATAAAAAAAAAAAAAAAAAAAAAAATTGGCGATAGTCAAGATGGCGAAATTAGAACACTAACTCACATAATACTAATTATTGTTATATATTATTAAAAGGCTAATAATATGGCATATGAAAACTTTTTTTTATATTAAATCATCCAATAACGAATACATAAAAATATAAAATTCTCTGTTTAATAAAACTATAACATTATTAATCACTCCACAAAAGATATTTTACAAAGAATACAGCAAGCATATCTTTCTACAATTGTATAGTTTTATACTTTACGTTTTATAGTTATGATAGATTTTAGATTTAAATGATAGCAGAGATCTACTATAAGTAACGAATTAAGGAAAACTTAAAAGAGGTATTAGCCTAAAACATTTAGGTGATTCTGAGGCAAAGGCTACCACAAAAGAATGTATTCTTTTCATTGTATTCAGTTACTACCAAACCAAGTGATATTAACAAACGAATTAAAGTTACCATATTTCATACTTTTTACTTCAAAAAAGAAATCGGTAATTGGAGTTTGATTTCAATGATGAGTTTTATGATGTAATAGTTGTCATCAAACGCAGGAAATGAAATTAATTTACGAGCAATGTGTTAAATGCTTCATTTGCAATTCTAATGCTCTAATTGAAATGTTGAACGATTTGAAGGCTAATTACGAAATCTGATAACAATTATTTAGATTTAAGCTTAAACTAAGCACTAAAATTGAATAACATTGTAGTGTCAATCGGAAATTAACAAAACTTTTTTTTTTTTTTTTAGACTTTTTTTTTAAGCTTAGTTTTCTTAAAATTAACAAGAAAGTTATTTGAAACAAAATCTAAAATATTTTACATTAGTTTACATTATTTTCCTAATCTTTTTAACTATAGGTTTTAATTGTTGATGTAAATACCCTACATTTAATCTAGACATTTTTTGATATATTTGACTGGATTTTTTTTAATTTATTTTAAATTTTTTTAAGTAGAAGTATGCTAATTTTAATTAAAAAATTTGAATAAAGCATATCAACTATTTAAATATTTAAATCATCAAGTAAATAACCAATTTAAAAATTTTACAGAAACAAAATATAATTTAGAAATCCTGCCAAATCGAAGAGTGCATTTACTAAAGAAAATAAATTCACATTTGTATGTTCTTATTTTAAATAAAATCTTTAATAAAATTTTTTAGATCATTTGTTAAATGGGAAGAAAAGAAAATATTATTGAATTTCCTACGATTTGCAACGAAGTATTTAATTTTTTATTTTGACTTTTTTTTTTTCTAAAAGAAAAAAAATAATAATAATAATGTAAATAAATACTAAGCCACGAATAATATCGATTTAACAATCGCAGTCTCTCGATTTGATGCCTTGTTCGTTTTAAGATCTACATCGTCTTAAATTAATCCTTAAATTTTCCACGGAACTTATGTCTTTATTTTATCCTGAAAACCAAAGTATCGTATTTGAGTCTAACATGCTGAGTGCTTTCCGAAATTTAAACGGGAGTAGCAATCTGAATGTAATATATTTCTTTCTAAGTTCTTCCAATTTTCCATTTAGTCTCAGATTCCTATGGACTATTGTTGGGTGGCTATCAATAAAATTGACACACAGTAGCTTTTTATTTGATCAATGTTACTATAAAATTTAATTTAGAATTATTCGCTACTGTCGTGACCTAACAGAAAGAAAGCATGCATCGTTGTCGCTGTCAGTCACGTAATTAAGATTCACACTTGCAAAGTTCATATAGTGTCATCTTTTGTTTATAAGCATGGAAGCCAGGTTCAGACATCCAGCATGGTCCAACAGTTGGACTGGTAACTCTACGATTGGATGCGGGTTCGATACCAAAAGCTTGCTACCTTCATTTGAATTATCCTCCAAGAATTAATAAAATCACCTCTTTACGTTTAATGAAGACTTTCTTAGCAAGCTTGCTGCTGTAGTTCTAAGTAGTCCATCTGAAGACTAAATATTACATCTTTTAAACTTGCATTACAGCCTGGTACAGTAAGGTCAGTGATGATCAGCGTCTACTCCTTGCTAGTGAATTTTGCAGTTACCAATGTATGCAAGAAGAATCCCAAAATACAATACACATAACTATACTCCAATTCCACATCACATTTATTTCTTTTGAAGAAAAGAAATTCAATATCATTTTTCTTAGCCGAGACATGTAATTATGATGATGAGATTCATTTCAGTGCTTATCAATTCACCATTATGAGTTTTGTTTGATTACCTTTAAGGAAAAATATATATGACATTTTCTTTGTTACATTTTTTTTCTCTCTTTTCATCCATTTGTCATCTGTTTCCTCGTTAGATTTGCTGTTGCCTTTGCGGCTGAAATTTTAGCGCTGCGTATCCGCCTAGTCCAACCCACATCTGCTGTTCCACCCCCTGGTGAGTTGCGGCGTAATCTGAGCGACGGACAAAGCCAAAACAGCTCGGCAAACGACAGATGGGGCTCCTCCAACCTCCCCCAAATGTCACCACTGAAAAATTTCGTCTTCACTGCCGAGCAACAATGGCGACGTCGAAGCGATATTTAGCTCAGTATCACAAGCGCTCTCTTCTGGTGGGCAATGGCAGTGCTCGATAGAAAGCTACAACGCAGCCAATTGGACATTGATCGGGCTCATATTCAGTCCCTCAATTGAACTCAAGGAGGCTTTGATTTCCAGTTACTCAAAGAAGAAGAGTTGATCAAAAAAAAAAAAAAAAAAGAAAAATAGACGATCCAAGTCCTACAAAACATTTCGATTTCTCACAGATGGCTCATTCAAAACAAACTACGCCTATTATTAATTATTTCAATATTAAACAACAATTGGTATTATATTCCTTCCTGATTTCTGTACAGTTGAGTATGAAATGAGTAGGAATTAAGGAGCACAAATGTTAGGTGCACATTCAAATCTATGTTATGTTATAGACAACGTATATCTACATAACATAAACAGATATGACTTTAAATGTATATGAATAAGATAATATTTTCTTTCTCGATTGAATGATTCACAACACATTTAAGAACCTTATTAAAGTTAATCTCAAAAAACCTTTAAGAAATCGATCCAATCTTAACTTTCTTCATCTACTGATTTCTTATTTCATATTAGTAACTTTGAGTTATTAACAATTCGAAATATTTTGAAGTGTTTTGTGAAGCTTGAGTAAATAGTTATTTTGTTTTATTCTCTTCAAAGTTTTGCGGTTAGCCCTATTTATTTTGGTTTACATTAGGCTGATAATAAAGAATGTTGTTACACCTTCGAGGCTTAACATAAAGCGTCATTTCTACAATAATCTAAAAACCACTTATCTTACGAAGCTTCAATTTTAATGATCGGGAGATTGGATTTATAAGATCAGTTCCTAGCTAATTTAGTGCTAAATTGGATAGAGGATAAAATATTTAGACCAGTTAAAGTGATGTTTCTTTGTTTACTTTATATAGACAAAGTGATTACAATAGGTTTCTGAATGGATATAAAAACTTTATACTGAATGTAAATTCCTACTTTCTTTCATTTTTGTTTTTTACTTTGCTTAAATTTTAATGATTTTTCTTTTTGATAATGCGACGATTCTGTCCATTCTTGTTATTTAGGTCAGATAGATGTTTTAATCTTGAATAATATTACAAATTTTAAACGGAGCTATTTACATTATTTAATACCGTATTTTTTTTTCAAAGATGGACTATTAACTATCAATTAATAAGCGAATAAAACAAAAATTGCAAATTGAAACTTCGCAGAACCTTAATTAAACGATCGATGTTTTGCAAATTGATTACTTATTGCAGTCGTTTCCCATCGAAGGCTTTAACAACATTTTCTTTTTTTAAAAAAAATAAGAAAATCAATGGTTTCTGTGACAAACTCTGATCATGAAGGAAGTAGTCAGCTTTTGAAGAAAAGTCAGAAAAGTAGTCAGCCGTCGTGAAAATAAGGTTAAACAACTCAAAAATTAAAAATGTTTTAGCATTTAATAAGGTCAATATCTCAGTGAAGTTTCTGTGAAATAAATTTAGGAAAGAAAAATTTACGGACCCGTTTCAATTCTGAATTTAAAGATTAATAAAAAGGCTTTCATGTAAAACTTTAAGGTTAATTGTTCTGGAATTTTCGTTTTATTTTGTTTCGTTCTACTTCTTGATTAATATTCCAATAAATATCAAGTCAGGTAAATCCATTTCAATGAAACCAATAACCGATATCACAGATGTTATTTAGTTAATCTTAATAGAATTCACTTTTTTTTAAATATTACTTGATTATTTCTATATCTAAATAATATATTTCAACTGTTGATGACTCTATCAAGAGATTGAAAGAAATATTGCTTTGTAAATAATTTCTCATTTAATAAAATAAAATTAATGAATTAGAAGTGGAATAAAGGTAAATTTTTACAACCGTGTTAATAACTGTCGTTATTTAAAACCTTTTAAACAATTCTAAAAGTTCCTATCGCTTTTCAACAGAGATAATAAATTTAATCAAAGTAAAAAAAAAAAGTAAAAACCAAAATTGACCATTAAAATACGACAACTCTAACCATCTGATGTTTCTGATTAATTTCTTAGATAATACAAATAAAACTAAGTTGATTTAATTTAATTGAATCAAACTAAATTTTCTTAACTTCTAATAACTCAGAAAACTTAAAATTCTCCTGTTTTGAATGAGTCTTGGAGAGTTCTTCAATTACATTATTTGTAATTTAAAAAACTTAATTAGGTTTTTTTAAAATTAGTTTTATAAAAACAAAATTAACTTATTAAATTTTTGGTTTCTTTTTCTTTAAAGAAATGTTCAGTAAAATATAATCATTTTTTTTAATTGAAGAACTATTTTTAATTGATGTACTATTGTTATAAGCTTCAATTCAACTTTCTGATTAATCTAATAAATTTCAGTAAAAAGCAATTGTTTTTTGTTCTCCAATAACTAATATTTTCTTCTGATTTTTTTGTTTTTTTTTTTGTTTTTTCTTTTTATTATTATTTCTCTTCTTTTTTTGATTGGGATAGATTTTTTTTTCTTTTTTGTTTGGACATATACATTTTGTAAACCCATTCTGATGCCTAAATTAATTCTTCAATTGTAATCATTAAACTACTTTTATTTTTATAAGCATTGAAAATGCAATCCTTCTGTATTTACATTTAAAAAAAGAATTCTCTGCGGCCATCTTGCCCAATGTTGTGCTCGTAGAGGCGTTGTCAATGCACGTGACTGACCGCGTTCGCCGCGTCGAAGCTTGCATTTGCGGTAAAATCCCGCCAACACCGTAATAATTCGGGGAAAATTAGGTCGGCGTTCCCAAATTTAATGGTCGCTCATCTTTTGTGAGGAGCCCTGGTGAATAATCACTGTAATGAATTACATTGGTCCGTCCCTAATTAATAGAGCTCTGAAGCAGAGTTGATCAGAGAAATTACCTTGATGAACAGAGAATAGAAGGGTCGGCAAGTAATTGCATTTCACAGCGGACATTCCATGGAGGGAGGATGGGATGAAGAGAAACGGGAGGGGAAAGAAAAAAAAACCTCCCATTGATCTGCGGTTACCATAAAATTATAGACAAGCACTGTCGCATCCTTGGTATAACTTTAGATGAAGCTCTATTACATTTTCTTTTTCATTATACATTGCATTTAATTATTTTATGTTATATTCTGTAAGATATTATTTACAATATTTGTTATTATTTCAAAGCCAAATTATAAACTATTAAAAAGTTTTGTTGTGAATTAGTAAAGTAGACTTAGGTTCTAACACTAATGGTAGGTTTCAATGTAGTTAAGATGTTAATCTTACAATAAAAAAGTCTGTCGCAATGTCTCGTTATTTTCAATAGTAATATTACTTTAAATAACTTCATCTTCAGATTATTTACAATAACATTTTGAACTTTTTACAATTTTATTACTTTTCTTGTTAGCAACTATAACAGTTAAAGTTATAGAAAAAGTTATTCTAATCGTACATATTTGGAAATGTAATATAACCTACAGTGTTGGAAATATCTTAGCATCATTTTCTTTGTTTTTGTTCTGTTTTGAAAATGAATTGAAAATCAGTAAAGAATTTATTTCATCGAATGCTCGTGAAAAAAAATGAAAGAAATATGTTTACATTGAGTGTAATGTTTGGTTAAGCTATCTGAAAATTCAAAACACATAACAGCAATCGGAAAGTTACCGATAACATAAGAAAATTAAGGACAAATATAAAGATAAAATAAAATGGCCATTTCCAGAAGTATTATCATTTCAATTTCAAAGGTAAATAGATTGAGCAATCTACTTACATAGATATCCCTGCCAAATATATACATAGATGGTTTTGTACAGATTTTAAATCATATTAAATTACCGATCTTGCCTTCATAGTAACAATTTCTACTTCTTCCTTATTAGTTAAACTCTTGCATTAGTTTGATCACAGATCAATGAATGGACAAATATATCTAGTTCAGTCTTACAAAAAAACAAAAACAAAAACAAGCATATTTCCTCGTCCACTATTAAGTTTATTCCTGTAAAACGAACTTCCTTCTATCAAACTGCTGCTGAGAATGTCAAGGAAAATTAATTAAATTGATTTTTTTTTCTATTTACACCAATTGAACTTAACACACTATTGATAAAAAAACCACACTATTTAAAAATATGGAAATTTGGTTGGAACAAAATGTTTGCAAGCAATGTAATTTAGTATACTATCACGCACAACATAAATTAGATTACATAGATGGAATTTTAAAGAATATTACATTTATACAAAATCGTTGCTCTTAACCTATTAACACATTAGTGCCATTCTGTGAATGATATTAATTTCCTTTTTATATTTGTAGCACATAAAAAATACTACATGGGTCCAGTTGCCAAGTGGAAAGACTACGGCCTGAAGGAGAGGGTTCAATTCCAGACCCCGGCGGAGGTAGGCAAGCTGAATTCTCCTCCAAACGGTTCCAAGGGTTTACCCAGCCCTCTCTAAAATGAATACTGAGTATTAAGCGCAGGCAAAAATCCGGCTGACCACCCTCAACTTTGGTCACGAAACGACAGGAGCCTTATCTTCCGCGACCTCGAAGGCCGGCATATATCCTACACCATAGTTTGACTTTAACTCAACATAAGAAACTATATAGTGAACACAATCGGATAATTGTAAAGTGAACAAAATATGATTACTTAAAAGCAAATTCAAACCAAGTCTAGCGTGAATCGTGAGTTGTGAAACTGAAAGGGAAGAACTTCGAGGGTTTTTGTTCTCGTCATTACTGTGTTTCCTTCCATGGAGATGTTGCAGGGGATTACTGTTTTGTATACTGGGCAAACAAAGTAGTCCCAACTTAAAGCTTGTAACAGAGCTCTTGTTCGAGGATAGGTTTTGTTTGGATTTTTATCAATCATTGAATGCCAATCTACAGTATTTAGTTTTACTTTTCATATAAATAACAAAATTTTAAATTTGTTTCCACCAATCACAGGATAGGAAATTTTAGAAGTTAAGAGGTAGGAAGCGGAGGGATACGTGACGTATTTCAGTAAGAAAGAAAACGTGCAATTCAAGCTTAAAAGCAATCACGTTATTGAGCAGTAATGATAATATGAATATTTTTGAAGAGCAAGGAATGAGGAGGCCAAGGCTCTACTGAGGATTACAGTGTCATAGAAGAAGAAGAATGACAATATCAAAGAAATATTTAAAAATTCTAAATTGCCCTTTTTTTAATATATGTAAGAAAATAAAAATGTGTAATAATGAAATACTTTTTCTAAACAATTTTTCTCAGAATAACTGAAATACAATATATTTAGAATAGATTAACCGAAATAAGTTGTTAAACAAAGTAACTAGAATAACTAGAAGCTGCCCTCAAATATCAACTTCAGTATTTAAAGATCAGAAAATAAATAGATCCATTGGCAAATAACAATTTTTTTTTTTTTTTTTCCAAATGTCAATATTAACCAATGGTTGGCTTCTGAGCAAAACAACTTGGAATCCAATTCGTGGAATCTTATGGAAACGTTACTTTAGCTTTAAGAATACAAGTCATTCTGAAATCCACTATAAACTGGAATATGGTTTTCCTTTTTTTTTTAATATGAGGCTTCGAAAAGGACATAAAAGGGAAGGGAGGAAGAAAATAAAAAAGGAAAAAAGGGGACGGAGTCTCTGGGAGGCTTTGTTGATGGTCATTAACAGCGGATTTCGTTCTAATCCCAACAACATCCCCAGCCCTGAGTGAGCAGGGCCTGCAATAGCCCTCGACCGAACGGCAAAGCTACGGACTCAGGCTGCCTTTGTTCTGTTGCTTGCCATTGTGTTTCTTCAAGACAAGACCGGTGGTTGCTGGGAGTCATTATGGTCGCTAAATAAATATATATTCTAGAGAAGTAGGAGTTAAAGAAGGATTCACTGAGAAGAGCCAAAATAACGAAGGTCTCTGAGGAACAAAACTCTGTTCAAAGAAGAAATGCATTCTTATCAATACACCAAAAAAAGTCTCAAAAAACATTATCAGTCAGAAGGTTTAACGTGCATTAAATATAATATGAAAACGGAAAAAAACAAGGGAATGCACAAATTCGTAAATTTTGTTTGGCTTTTACGCATTGAGCCATCATCGACAGCAATCTGGCACAGCTGTTTCGTCCTTATTAGGACTCATCAGCCAGATTTAGCTTCGACGATCAAGCTCAGAACGCGTGAATTTGTGCATTCCCTTTTTTTTTCCGTTTTCATAAAACCTTATCAGTCATTATAGAATAATTAAAATGGATAAATAGAACTAACAAACATTTTGATAAAACACTTTAAAAACAGAATATAATAATCCTTTTTCTTAAGCTTCAGGTAAGGCTTATCATATCTTTTAAATAGGGCTTCGCATAAGACAGTATAGAAGTAAAACTTCAGTGTATATAAGACTTTTCTTTATCGTTTTAATATAAAATAATCACTTAGCAAATTAATCAAATAAACTGACAGATTTTTAAAAAATTATTTTAAAATATTAGGATCATTTGTATTGGAAAATAATTGTTAAAATCGATTTTGATCAGAATTAAACATATCGCACTCAGAGACATAATGTAATTTTGTTATTACATCAGCATTGAAATTTATGTAAAAATATATTTGTGTACATTACAAAAACTTTTCAACAAATTTTTACACAAATTTACAGCTATCAAGACTTATTGACATTGTATTGATTAATACACTACAACCTCGTTTATCCGGATCTCCGGATAATCCGGATCAGATTTATAGACATTTTTTTTTTTATTTAATGTTCACATAGATAATAATTTTATATATGATAACAAGAACATAACTATAAGTACGCCAGACATCCGCTTTTTATTTTGATTAAATGTACAGTTCCTGCATAGATTGTACAATAAATTATGGTAATAAAATGCTTTTTGTCGAGTTAAGCTTTACTAGTGTCATGGTGTCATAGTGACATAGTTTTTTATCGTAATAAACTTACTTAAGGATCAATAAGTCGCTTATTTAAGGATTTGTTTTGCTTACTATCGATATTACCAATATTGCCCGGATTATTTTCCGGATTGCCTTTGGTCCCAGTTAGTTCGGATAAACGAGGTTGTAGTGTATATTGGTCTCTTATTATTGTTACAGAAATTATAAAATAATCAAATATTATCATTATTTATAGTAATAATATATTCAAAATATAATCAATATAAACTTCGTCGGAGAAATATATCGAACTTTAAGACCAAGAATACACATTTAAACACTTTCAACATATAATCTAGAGTAATATATACAATATATCTATACTGTATAATTTTATATTTCTTTGACTTACTGATGAATTACAGTATTACATATACCTATTGTATCATATTATTTTCATTTCTCAAACTAATCTAATTCGATAAAAATTCAAATCAGATCTTTCTTTTATCCTGATTTTTTTTATCTTTTTTAGTTTGAATAATGTTGGGGTTTCAAATAATATTTTGGTGGAATTCTAATTTTAATGATTTAAAAAAAAAAAAAATCAAGAAAAAAAGAATGTGTAGTTTTAGACTTTTAAAGAACAGTAATAACATTGTAAATATATACAAATGATAAAAAATAAGTTTAACTAATGATTGTTTAATAATTGATAAAAATATGTTTCATTATAAGAAATGGCAACATTGATTAAACAGAAATCACGAGTTCTGTTCGTAATTTGAGGTAATCAAATTGAATTTTGAACATCTAAAAATAGCAAAATAAAAGAAATGAAATTGATAGTCGATAAACAGAAGGGATTTTTCTTTGAGTTACTTATATTTTGTTTCCATGATACGACCAATTTTGGCGAAATCGGATACTACTTATGTAAATAAGTAAAATTAAAACTAAGAAAGTAATTACTTAAAAAAGATTAACTATTTGTTTTTTTTTCCTTTCTTTTTTTTTCTAAGTTTTCTTATCTTTCTGTTTCTTTTAAATGAAAGAAAAAGTGAAAATTATAAACGCGTTATAGGCTTCAAACACTTTTATTTAACATCATAAATTAAACTTTGTTTATAGAATGTTAAGCAGTTTTAAGTGCAGGGAAAATTTGATAATAAAATCAAATCTTAATAAAAAAATTCTGTTGTTTTCAGGTGACTTCATATGTCATATGTCATTGAAAATAACTTCACATAATAATGACACATTAAAGGAAATGTACTTTTTAAATATAAATACTTAAACAGTGAATTCATATCTAACCCAGCCGTCAGAGAAACGTTAATTGTTAGAATGCTTCTATTTATTTGGCATTATATAAAAATTACCTTAGACGATATAATAAGGTAAACATAAGAATGAATTTGAAATAATATTATATTGTTGATATTGTGATCATTTTCTACTTTTTATTTTAAAATAGCTTTCAAAACATCTTCAATTTCATAGCAGAGATTTATGCTTTATCCAAATAAATACGCAACAGAATTTGTAAAAAAAATTATTCCAATCGTTATACACTAAAAACTAGTTTATCTGAATCGCGTTTATCCGAAACGATTTTTTAGCACATTTTAAAAATACACAAAACATTTTTCCGTTGCTATAATCATTATTTAATAGCCTACACAAGCGATTTTATAAAAGTAACTACATTAATAACATTACACAGTAATTAATGTAATTCATATTAATAAGTAAACTACATGTTTAATATAATAAATTAAATTTCGAATTAAATTCCGAAATTTCATTTATCCGAAACGGTGACGGTCCCATCAAATTCGGATAAACGAGTTTTTAGTGTATAACTTATAGAAAAACTGCATTACATCTCTTCTTCGCCTTAATAAATAAAGAATTTTATAAATAAATTTGCCTAATTTTCTATCTTCAATTGTATTTTTTCTTCAATTAATATTTTTATTAGATCTATTTTAATATTTTGAGAAATAACAATTAAGCATTTTTGTAGTTTCAAATTTTAAAATTCCGTAAAGTTAGTGTTTGATGTAAACATTTGTTTGAAAGCAAAATGAAAAAGAAAAAAATGAAAAAAAGAAGAAAAATAAAGAAACGTTGCGTATGACGGAAACTTCGAAAGCTCTAAGCAATCAGGACACATAAAGGTCTTAATAAAATCATCACCGTCTTCATGAATAACAATATTCGGGTTTGAATAATAGATTCAAATATATACATCTGATAATGATTTTAGAAAAAAAAAAAGGTTCTCATGAATTATTAAAACAATGAATAATAATAAAAAAATGTTGTCTTTCTTTTTTGACGTACGTTTAATTACAATCGACTATTTATTGTCTTTGCATGAGATTTTTTTTCCATCATTTTTTTAAACATTTCCATAAAAATTAAGAAAAATTAACAAATCCGAAAAACTTTTACTTTTATTTTTTCTATAATATACAGCAAATAAAATTAAGTTAAAACAGATAAAGCTAGTCCTCTTAAAATAAAGTAAAATAAAACAATTTATTGACATCCATCGATGAATCATTGGCAATCCGAAGAAAACAAAAATTGAGGAACCTTTCTCCTATTTATATCGCTATATTTTCTTTATAGTATTTTAAGCTGTTTTATTTATTGCTACTTGTATGGAGATATTTTATCGGCAGAATAGCCTTTCATTATTTTTGTGCTTCCTCAGAATTTCTTTTTTTATTATTTTAAGGAACCTTTTTCCAAATATTATTCTTGTATTATCCCAGTATTCTTGAATTTTCAAATTTGGTTAAATTTCGTTATTTAAATACATTTTAAAATAAAATAAAATAAAAAAATAATAGACTAAATCTTGTAAGTGGTTTGGGCTGATATATATTCAGTACTGTTCTTCTTAATTATTTGTAAAATAAAGATATTTTAGTATTGGCAATTTCTTACGTTTAAGTGTCCGTTATTTACAAAGATTTCAATGGACTTATTTCGCCGAGGCCTACTGTTGACTCGATCTGAATAATGTTTAGTCATTTGGTATCTTTCCATTGAGAATGCCTCATAATTGTAATGAAGATGTTCTCAGGATTTTAATAAAGATAGACGGATTCAACCTTAACAATACATGTAATATGTGCACAATTAAATACTCGTATTTTTCTAATTAAATACACATATTTTAAATTTATTTGCAACAAATGTAAAAAAATGCTAAACTTTGCCTTCTTTATTTTTAGTAAGTTTTAATAAAGGAAAGTTGAGTAAAACTGTATTTTTACCCGTGAAATCATCATATATATTTTTAAAAATTCTTCAAATATTCAACCCAAATCTTCCTTAATATTACAGATGACATGTAATATAATCTCACTTGCTTAGTTAGTCATGGTGTTATCCATTTCCAAATTACGCAGCAACCATACACTCATCTGATGTCTTAGACATGTCTGGATTACGTTATATCGAAAACATATATACATATATATAAAACATATATTATCTCTCTTTTTCTAGTTATGAATTAATTTGAAAAAATATGGTTATGTCGATTTCTTTTGTAATTTAGAAGATAATCTTCCTCCTGACCTACTTTTATAGAAGAAAGAAAGAAAAACGGATGAAAGTGTGGGGAATGTGAAACTGAAAGAATGAGATTAATTGGAAAACAGAAAAGAAAAGACACTAGAAATATGGACTCTGAACAATCCTATGTTGAACTACTGAAGAAAATAGTTAATAACCTCAGTAAAAGATGCATCTCAAAAACTTTTAACTAAAGCTTTTAGATAAACCTTCAACCAAACGCCATGAAATACCTTTCCGTATCTTCTAACTGCGAATAAAATTTACTTAAAAATCATTCGGAATAGAGTGCAATCAATGAAGAAGCAAGTGTTATTGCCTGTGACAGCGCATGCGCTCTCCTTTCCATGGAATGAGCATCCAGGGAGGGAGTACGCGGATTACGACAAATCCTCGACATGTGTAATTACTTGAGCTACGCATGCTGTTCGGATAACTCTCGGTGTAGCTTAAGAATTGAACTATACAAATGGAGTCAGTGCCAAGTCTTAAAAAAAAAAAACGCTTCTCTTAAGTAAGTTTTCTTTCCAACATCTATTCAAAACATTTCTATGCCATTATGCATAGTAGATAGAACACTTCACTTGCTTATGCTTTTATTTATAAATTTAGGTTTTATTTTATAAATCTGTGTCATTGTAATTTTTTTATAATCTAATATTAATTAGGCTACATTTGGAATGATATAGAATACAAGGAATAAGATTTAACTCATTTTCTTTTTTAATCTTTACCATATTTGACTTAGAATAAAATTGTCTTACTGAACAAGCAAAAATTATATTAAGAATCCATAATTCATCAATTGTGTTTACATAATAAGATGTGAGTAAGTGAATCATAGCTCATAAATTAATTACAAAATCCTCAAAATAAAAAATTCATAAAACTTTTTGAAAATAAAATTAAATATATACATATTTTATTTATTTAAAGTTTGTTTATTTAACTATTTATTGTAAATACGAAATTTACAGTCTTTTTTATTTATTTCCTTATTGTAAAGTTAATAAACAAAATAAAATAACAACATTTTTATACAATTCTCGGCTGTGAAATGGCTGTTACGAGTGTTCACCGACTGTTCTTTGGGGCCTTATCTGATGAGAGTCTCTCTAGTCTGTTCAAACCTAAGAAACAAAATTAAATCTAATAACAATTCAATAATGATTTTGATTGAATTATATGTGAATGTTGTTTTTACAATTGTGAGTCGTACTGACAAACTTCAGGACTTGCTTTGTTGAAACTTCGAATTGAAATTTCATGTTCTTCCCTAGATTAGATGTGCTTTTAAGCATTTGCGGTCAATTTTACAGATGTTTATGTCAACAGCAAGTGATATAAATTTAAACTTCGTTACATTACGGTAAACAGCTTTTTTTTTTTTTTAAGTATTATCTTTATCAACGCAAATTGACCAATGGAAAGTTTGTAATTATATGATAATTTCATCTTTTTATTTCGCCTGCGAAACAGTTAACGCAAAATAAACAAAGCTTTAATGGGTGAGACCAAATTGTTTACCAAGTGACATCCTGGAACAGCTATTTCACGCTCTTTGGTGATCATCAGCCAGGAGCAGTAACCAGTAAACAACGAGGTCTCCGTACTGAGGCTAATGTGAGTGAACATCGGAAGCGCAATGGCGCCTCAAAAGAAAAAAATAAACAATAAAAAACTCACCAGTGAAATATTAGCGAGTAAATGAGAAAACAATTTGGTCTCACCCATTGTTGTTTATTAAAATTTGAATGCGTAATGTCTAACAGATGGATGTTGACGATCACGTTTGCGCGAGAATTACGAAAAACACGAGATCTCGCCATTAGCCTCTTCAGCAGGTCTCAAGGAATTTAGTATTTTTAATGTCTGTCACTAGGAAAATGAATTTATTGTTTGTTTATTGACTGTTTTCAATTTATTAAAACTATATTAAAATGTAGTAAAAGTCTCATGCATTTCCCCGTATTATAATTCATTTAAATATTTCAATATTTTGTGAGAAGACATGGATAGAGACTATTCTCGCGTAAATTACGTGAAAGCACGAAAATACGGGATCGTCAACATTCATCTGTTAGACATTAGATTGTATTTTCTTTGCATTAACAAAATTCATTGAGGCCGGCGCAATGCTGGCACGTGAATTTTCACTAATATGAAGTGAGTTTTTTATTTTTGCTTTTGAGGCACCACTGCGCATCCGACGATAAACAAAGCTTGCTTACTTTTTTTGAATAATTTACTGACCTTATCTTTGTTATATACAAAACAATCATTGCATGACAGTTTATTTCCAAAAAAAAAATACAACAAAATGGACAAAATAAAGATTAATGCAATGAAATGAATCATTTAATAAGAAATATTCCTTCTCATCACAAATATAAAAATTGTTTTTATGTAAAATAAGCATATTGAAGGTTGTTTGTATCTTGTTACACAAATTTGCTTCTCAAAAAATATTTAACTGAAATAAAATTGTAATTCTTTTGCAAAAACGTGCTTAGCATCCATTATTCTGAAGCAGACGATAAGATTTTAAAGTGGATTAATTATGATTAAAACATTTGTTTATTTTTATTATTAGACTAAATTTAAAATGAAATTTATTTTATTATTTTTGTATTACGTTTAATTTTTTCATGATTTCTTTTTGATTTCTGCCAATTTTACTACATTTTTAAAATTATATTCTCTCTTTTAAACTATGGACATTTTTATTTGCGCTAATTTATGTTATATTTCTCTCGATATTAATATAATTTAAGCAGATTTTTTTTTAAATCATAGAGTTAAACAAGTAATTATTTCAAATTTATCTTCTAATTTAAATGTTTTGTAGTTACTGTATTTTGAAAAATAAATTATCGATCCCTTAATTATTTTTACCTTATTTCTTATTGTTTTCTTTTTTTTTTTTTATCTATAACGATGTGGTTTTTTTTTCCTTCGTACATTTTATTTAGTGTAATTAGCGTAGGATTTTCCTGAATATGATAACAGCTTATCCAGTACTTTCTCATAAAAGAATTGCTTTGAAAAAATCATGATTTCGTTGTGCCTTTTTTCTCTAGAAAAGAGGATGCTTAACGTTCAAAGCAACCCTGATGATAACAGAATAGATCTTCGCTGTCCCATTAAAATGTCAACACCACAATGAGCCTGTCGTGCGCGTGAAATTAATATAAATTTAATAGGTTACGGTCTGCATGTGTTTCCTATTATCTGCGGCCGCTGATCGAAGTCAGTAATCCCTCTATTGGCAGGAAAGGGAGTTACGCTGTATTCCCACAAGGCAGTCGGGATAGCAAGGAACACGCCTTGTTCTCATGATGGATGAGCTGATAGCTGCGATTGGCTGCAACTCAAGCGAGCTCTTCTGCTATTGGTCGAGACGATTGAAAAGATCTACCCTGGGTGGCGCTCTCTTCTTGAATATTCTGAAGGAGAAAAAGTTTCTTTGACGCTTGTCAGCGATGACGAAAATGTTGCTGCAGCTGAATTGATTGCGCCTGCGTACTGATTCAGCAGACAGAAAAAAAAATATGGCCTCCCCCTTCAAGCAGCGGGAAGGGAAGTACTCAGTAGCAGTGCTGGCAAGTTTTGCGCCTCGGGTCGATTTTCCTATTTTTACTACAGTAATTTATTGCCAAAGCCTCATGGCTGTCGCTTGCTCCATAGACAGCTTTTTCCAATTTCTTGCTGTTGCTTTTCACGAACGAATTACCGGAACACAATTTCATCCATCTCTACCTCGTGAATTGAATTCAGCTGAAGAAAAAAATTGACCTACTTCTACTAAAATCTACCATCTTCTGGAATTTTCGACATTTGAAAAACATTTATAAAAAAATTACATAAAACTTTGGAACAAAAAAGAAAAAAAGATATCAATAAAACGTTTGTGAAAGTTTATTAGTAAATAAAAAAATCAATAAGTAAATAAAAAAATTAATAAATAAATAATATACTAATAATTATTATTATTATTATTATTAGAAAAACGTTCAATTCTGAATATTTAAAACTGTAATGAAGATGTAATGAATTTTATTATTACTTTTTAAAACCTATTCATTTGTTTTAGCAGGAAAAAACAACGATTACATTTTTCTTTTGAATGCAGAATTTACAATCGACAGTGATGTTTAGATTGAGAAAGAAAGTAATTTAGTGTCAAAGATTAAAATAAATGGAAAAAAAAAATAATAAAGCTAGCTAATGTAAAAGTAAGTAATTTGGTGTTAGATTTTTATTTGACGTAACATACTTGTGTTCTAGTTGGCTTTCACTTAGAATACAATAAGCTTTGCACAAAATATCTCTGAAGGCAATGTATTGCATTTATAAGACATAAGATTAAGCTTTCGCTGAGACAAGAGGCAGAATAATGGAAAAAATATTAAAATAGCTCTTTCGTCTTGTGTAATTAAATACTCTACATGGATGAGAATAAGCTTATAAATACGGTTACGTATTAGGGGAAGCTGAATTGATAGGATTTTATTTTCCTTAGTTCTTGATATTTAGCGCAGCCCTCAACTGTGTACATGAATAGTATGAGTGTAGATATACTTTAAAGAACTCCATGGATTAAGTTCTTGTACTAACACTCAAAGAGACAACGCATAGAAAAAGCAACTGATGTTCTAAACATTTATCCCAACCTGATGTCAACTGATAGTGTGGCCAAAGGCTTAGAGCAGCTCTACCTGTCACTGGTGCTTCAAACACGACGCATCTTTGTCAACAAAAGAGCAACGAAACCTTACGCCTCTCAATCCGATATTTGAAATAAAAAATTAAAAAAAAAAAAAAAACAGCCATTAAAATAAAAATCTAGGGGTTTTAATAACTGATCGAATAATGTTGTTTAAAACAGTTTGTTTAATTTAATAATATGATAATCATTAAATTCAATTAACTAAAGAGTACCGTAGTTAAAATGTTTAACTGATTTCAATTTACTACAACTAGTTAGATTTGAATTTTAGCAGTACTTCTAAATTTAATATTTAATTAAATTCCGTGTAAGATATATTTTTTCCTTATTGCCAACTGACTTTTAAATTCATTTAGGATATTTAATCATTTTACATTATTTTAATTATTGATCAACATTTATAAAGTGATCTTTTAGTAATATAAGTATCTCAGTTAATAGGATAGTACAGTAATAAGCTTAGAGATGTATCTTTAATAAAGTATCTGTCGTTAAGTAAATTTCTTAAATTTTATACACTTATGGCGGAGTGCACCAAACTTCAGTTAACTTTGATGACTGCAGTTTGGACGGAGCTAAAATTAGTGAAGGGTGCTGCTCCAATAAAATTTTAGCCTTTGTTTTAAAATTGTGAAAGGAAACAAACATGTATAAAAAGAAATTTATCAAGTTTCTGAATAAATGTTCTTTTTATACATGTTTGTTTGCTTTCACACAATTTTAAAACAAAGGCTAAAATTTTTCTGGAGCAGCACCCCCCACTAATTTTAGCTCCGTCCAAACTGCAGTCATCAAAGTCAAGTGAAGTTTGGTGCACTCCGCCATCAAACATTTAAATACTGCATTAAATTTAAAAATGATTTCTAATTAAACACATTGTTTACAAAAAAGTAAAATATTTAAGAAAGTTGTTAAGAAAAAATTAACAACACCTTATTTTAAAATTTTACATTTAATATATAAATATATAAAATTATTATTAGTCTACATTATATCACAACTTATGGAGTACCGGTATGTAATAATTTACCCGATTTTAACTTTTTTTAAAAACTTTACTTAAATTTAATGTTTTTATTTTTTCTTATTGGCAATGTAATGGAAATGAATAGATTCAATAAATTAGAACATTAATTTAGAACATTTTAGAAATGAACAATTTATTGTTTCCACATTGATTCTGTTCACTGTGTTGTTAGCAGTAATATTAGTTTATAAAAAGCTTAAAAAGCTAAGGAACCTTTTTCGAAAGGATTACCGAACGACTGATAAATTCATACTTTCAAAATATCAATATAAATACACTGATATTTTTAATTTTTTTTTCCAATTCTAAGATTTTTCTTTTATCTTTAAATAATTGGTTATCTTTAACATAAGTCACTCAGGACTTTTAGATTCAAAATTATTACAATTTTATTTAATATTATTGTTGAAAAAAGAATCTTCGAAATCAAAAGTCAGTATAAAATTGTAAATAGATTATTATTTAAATGCAATGTTTCTACTCCAGAATTTTTTTCATTCAATTTCCCTTGGCTACAGGTCGTAAGTGTCTTCGAAACATTATTTTATATCTATATGAATGTAGCTGATTCTTCAATTTTGTTTTATTTAATTTAGACATTCCTATTGCTGTAACTATTTTAAATAGCACTTCTTTTGCTTATTAAAAATAAATGGGTGCAAACTTGCTTTATTTTGAAACTAACTTTTGATTTATGTTAGCAGTTTGAAAAATAATACGTTTTGAAATAACTAATGTAATAACTTCATTCGTTTCCGCCTACTGACTTCACTATTTCATAACATTAGTCTAAATGTTATTTTTCTTGACTTAAAAATGAAGAGAGATTTGCTAGTAAGTTTATATATCCTTCGTAAGTTATAAAAGTTCTTTTTTTGTACTGAAATGCAGTTCTTTTTTATAGTTTCTTCATCGCATATGAAATGTTCCTTAATTTGTTTTTGTCTGAATGCCGTTTGTTAAATAACAGTCATTGAAATCACAGTAAATTAAGTACAAGACGAAATCCTCTCATTTAAGAAATGCCAAGTTTCCGACAGAAACCTCTACCACAAATAACTCGCGGTGAAAGAGACCGAAGTCGGTGCGGGAGCCCGCTATTCTCGTGTTTCCAAAAGCCTTTTCTGCCATTTCTTGCCTACTTGTGCAACGTATATTGCATTCGCGAAAAGCCTCATACAAATGAAGATGCGGGATCCTCATGTGGCCGCGCTCTAATCCTCCTTTTGGCCCAGTAGGCCCCCGCAAATCCTGCGCGGCATGCCACATGCGATGGCCGCTGCCTGGCCCCCCATAGGCGTCATGTGCCGCGGCCGACCCATCCCTCCCCGGTTCCTCTGCTGCCATCAATGTTTGATGCATCGGGAATGCGACGAAAGCCTTGGCCCGAGCTACCGATCTTTCCATCGGCCCCATTCATTATGGATGGGATGCACGGCACCGGAACACGCTCGCATGAATATTTCAAACACTCGGGAAGTCGAGGACTTGGTTGTTGCCGTCGAATGGAACTCGTTGCCAGACCCCAAGACAGCCTCGTATACACAGTTTGATGGAATGGCATGTGCTATTAAGCTATCGCTACTGACAGTTTGAAAGTTTATACAATCTATTTAAAATAGAATACTTTATTCAACAAAATGTTTCTTCTCTTTTAAGTTTCCACGATTAAATTCCACTCTATTATTTTAAAAGTTTATAAACATTTATTTGAAAGCCAATGGAACGGTTGCAAATCTTTAGAGCGATGTAAATTGATATTCCGCTTATTCTACAAAATATTAAAAAATAACAGTTATTAAATCTAACATTATTCCAACATAAGGAAATGAAGGATTAGTTCTACATTCAGTCAAACTTTTGTTGGAGAAGATCTCAGAATTACTCAAAATCATTTGTTAAGGACCCTTAACATTTATTTTATTTGAAATTTATATTATACCGATACATATATTTTTAAGTCTTTCAGGCTCAAATAAATTCTCTCATATATCCATATAAGAATATATGTATTCTTAGTTAGTTATGTTCTTACTTATAATTTTAAAGTTATATAAAATTTTACTAACTTTTAATTAATTAATTTTAAATTATTTTAGTTATATATATAAATTGCCAAAAATAGCCATAGTGTCAAAGTGATAGTATGAAATGATCGAGTTTTAAGTATTGAATTATTAGTTAAATAAATTTTATTTAAGTTTATTTATTCTTGCAGTATTGACTAATTAATATTTGAATATTATAATTTACTCACTTATAAATTTTCTTGTCATTATTTAATTTACACAGCATTTATTTATTATAGATGAAATCATTTTTAAACGATTTGCTTATATATATTTTAATTCTTTTTTCAGATACTCAATCATGTATTCAAGAATGTAATAACTCAAGAAGGAAAACCTCATCTTCATTGTAAATAAAATAATTATTTTCTCCGTCATTGGCTATTTTGTTTAATCTTAAATGTATTTTGTCCCTTTCACTTTACAAAATACTTCCTACTTAAATATAGCTGTTATATTCAGAATGTAATTTAAAATGAAAAAGTAAATAAAATTGTTGTGCAATATAACTAAGAAACAATTGGACTCCGAACTCAGGATCTTCTTTTTTTTAATGAGAAGTTGTTTTAATGAAATGAAAATGGATAGAAAGTCTTGAAAATTAAGGTAAGTTATCTTAATAATAACTAAATACTTCTATATAACAACAAACTGTTCTGATAGAAGTTGCAATCTTTATATTTAGGAAAAAATATTTTATTAAAAAAAAATACATATAATACCGGTATATATGTAGAAATAAAATGCTCATTTTGTGTTTTCGAAAGAAAGGCTAAGTTTAATGGGAGAGTATATGAATTCCAAAAAAAAAACACCATAAATTCACACTTGAATATTCAAGAAATAGAAGCAAAGAAGGTTTAATATTCAACAATGAATAAAATACAAATATTAAGGTTAAATACAACGTTGATGTTCTAAAAATCTACAAAGAGCAATTTGTATTAATGAAGCTTGATTATAAGAATAAGAAGCTCAAAAGAATTTAAAGCATACTTTGCTTAAAATGTAACTTATACATTTTTTTTTAAAATTTTTAAAAAATTTAAGAAAATGTGAAAATGACAAAAGCAAAAAACAAAACCATTTGCTGAAAAAAAGAATTTAAATCGCATTGTTACTTAAGTTGTCTAAATCGGATTAATTTTAATCATGCGCAAGGGGATTAAGGATTTAATATTCATTGTTTAAGACAATGAAATACTAACAGAAGTAGGATCGAAATACATGGTTTAGATTCTAATGTTTTTCTTTGGAATTTTTGTCTTTGGCGCTAATATTTCTCGACAAGAATCTATATGAAAAAGATTTCAACTATAAAAGTGGATCGTCCCTAATCCTCAATTATCCATACCAAGTTTCAAGAAGATCCATCAAAGGGTTCAAAAGCGAAAGGGAGTGATAACCTACACAGATTGACTGAATTCATGAACCTCACTTTGCTATTGGGAAGTAGGCTAAACGTAGAATAAACACTAAATATTGAATAGTTAATGATGGATAACCCATTCAACAAAATATTTACATTAAATCATTTAAAAGGAGAAACTTAGTCAAACATTAATGTTGGAATACCGGTAACCTGCAAAGGCTTTTAACATTCAAATTCAGTAATAGAAATCCTTCAAACAATGAGGCTTTAATATTTCAAATTGAATAACTTGTTCATTCAATGAAAAATGTTTACCCAGTCAAATAATAAGCAAGTTTAGAAGTGATTGTTTGTTTCCATTAGTAAAGCATTGTCGTAAGTAAGAAAGACAATGACGTATGAAATTAAAAAATAAATAAATATAACTTGAAAATAGTTTCTCTATCTGGAACTGAAAACAATGTTGTGTAATTATATACAGCACATGTTAAAACATTACTGAATTTTTATATATTTGCCTACATATATATCACTTTAGTTCCATAGTTTACATACTACATATAAGTTATATGTTGCATACATATCAGCATGGTTCTCTTTTTCGGCGTTCCTTTAATACATTAGTTTCCTTTCATTAAGTTCGGCACAAGGCAGACTCAGGGGCTGTTTTTTGGTCTGATGCGCTCAACAGTTGATTCTTGTGTGCGGCAGAATTTTGTATTATTTTTAAGCCTGGCTCTACTGCGCACTTCATTAGATAATGTGTGTACTGTATATTGATTTCACTTTTGTATCGTATCACTTAATATGTGATATTGGAAGCATGTTTTCTAGCTTTTATAGTATGCGTTTGTACGTGAACACTTGTAAGTGACTTATTTACTTTGCTAAGCGTGGGTCAGGAACCCTAATCTCCCATATGATGGCCATTGAGCCAGAACATAACCTGCCATTTTCTAAAATGCCTATATGGAAGGAATTTCAAATACTTTATTAAAACCATTGCTTTAATTTAATGAAAGAGAAAAAAATACTTTATGTTAGTGATGATAAAAAATTTCGCCATTTTGTTTTCATCGCAGATTTTGAAAAAGTATGATTTTACATTTTTAAAAAAGCTAGCTGTAATTAATCGGATTTTTCATTGTTTTAATAATTTTATTTTTGATGTTTGAATTATTTTTAATAAACCTGGTTTAATTTATTTATTTGAACTTTTTGGAGATATTTATTGACAAAAAAAAAAAGGTAGAGTAATTCTTTAATAAATAAACTGGCTATTTGTCGCTGCTATAGGTCAAAGGCCACTGGGAGCTGATGGAAATGTTTATTTATTTACGTTCCTGCGGATGATGAAACGCCACAGGCACAAGACTTGCTTAGCATTGATTGAGTCCTAATCCGCAGACCTTCGTTAATTTGATCATGCAACCCATTTCCGTAATGACAACAACCAATGCGATCATCCGTTGTCAGCCACGTGGCTTACTCAGCACTCAACAACAGCTCTCGTCTAGATTAAAGGGTCTCTGCTTTCAATTAAAAAAAAAAAGAAACCAAAGCTGTAGAATAAAAGGAGGATGATTATTCAAAGACAAATTTGTCACAGTCTTAGTCATTATCCCTTTCTTCTTTCATGTCTGTTTTGGTACTTTTTTATCCTCAATTAAATATGTTTGTTATTTCATTACTTTCTACTGTCAAATGGCAATTTTAAGTTAGAGAACAACAAATCTATCAAAACACAGAAGAATCACAGCCTTTTCGAATGTTTAAAACATTGACTCGATAAATAAAGAGCATTTGTGTAAGCATTGAAGGAAGAGGAATTTAATATAAAGAAAAAAAAATGTAACTGTATAATAATTAATTTAAAAGATGTAACATCACTCAGCGGAGGGCCACTTGTCGTAGACCTCATACTGTAAACGTGTACAGTATTATAATTCATCATGTAAATCTACATCGAAAGTTAATGTTTTGTTACTATGAGGTAACAAATGCTATATAAAATAAAAAGTATGTAATTATAAAAAATAAAAAAAAAAGTAACAACGGTTGAGACCAAATTATTTACAAGTGACATCCTGGAACAGCTGTTTCACGCTCGTTGGCGATCATCATGTACTAATTACAATTTTTAAAGAATTTTTTATAAAAAAATTATTAATTAATTATTTATTTATTATTTATTATTAATTAATTAATTATAAATTATTTATTGATTCCATCCAAGATAAATTATGTCAGTTGCTAATCTTATTTTGTGTAGTTTGTTCTGTCTAATTTTTATCGCTGGTCGCTGGTATCCAATAGATATCCAACAACCATTGCTGTAATGATTTCGGCAATAGAATTTGCATACATCGAGCTAAGACCTAAAGAAAACGAAGGAAGAATTATTGGAAAAAATCATACATTAGCAAATTTCAGTTGATTTCCTTGAATTCCCTGTCTTTTGAATGCCTAATATAGAAGGAATAGAACAAAATAGATCTCACTTTCCATTTCCTGATCCACTCCAAGTTACCGACATGAAAAACTGATTTTAAAGAAGAAGGAAGACTAATAAGATTATTTTTGACCAATATCTAATTTTAAAAAGTAAAGGATTTGAATCTATAAAATAGCTAAAATATATTCCCAAAAGGATTTTGCTTGATTTCTTTGACCTTAGCAAGATTGTCTTACATTGTCGATGTCAAGATTACGAAACTGTTCTTTTAAAGCTGTAATCTTGTGTTGATCTTAGATGTAAAAATAGAATATTCCTAAACAAGAAAATGAACAACCCAATCATAACAAAAGGTATTTAATAAGTTTGAAGAGCAACTTTTCACATTTAGCTGAAGTTTGGGACAGCTTTACCTTTTAGAATTAGAAGCATTACATGGGATATTTGGTTTCCTACTGCGAGTTGGAAATATTCCTTAATAAAAACAGACGTTCCCAGCTTATTAGGCAGGTGAGGGACCAAAGCACTGTCGAAAATCGTCGAAATGAGGAACGCAGTCTTTTTTTTTTTTTTTTAGCTGGCGAATGCATTTTGGCCAGCGAACAACATAAATAATGCATTATACTATATCGCTTGCGAATACATGCGAAAGTTAAACGACAGTATATGTACACATACAAAAATACAGTAAAGTTTTTGTTCATTGAGTTAATTGAGATAAAAAGCAGCGCACGATCGCAGAAGGGCGTGGAAGATCGTGGAAACATGACGAAAAAGGTAGAACGAGAGACCAATTGTAATGTAACTTATGGGTTCTGGTTAGGAGTCGAAAAAGTGAATCGTCTAAAAGCGGACCGTCGAAAAACGGGGGACGCCTATACTATCTTGTAATGTAATGTGGTGAGCGTGGGTGGCTTGATAGCCAAGCACCGCGACCTGAAAGATCTATTGTGCTATCCCACGGAAACAAGGACAGACGGAGAGAAAGACTGAGAAAGGATGGTGTGAGAAATGCAGGGGAAACGGGAGAACCCCGGGAAAACCTGCCCAGCGCGGATCGCCACCATCAACGAAACCCACATGAGAACCGAACCCGGGTCTCAGAGGTGAGAGGCCAGTGTCTTAGCGACATCGCCAACCGCGTGGCCCCTGTACTATCTTACTAACAACAATAACTTCATGTTGTGAATTAGATGTAGGAGATTCTGTATTTGATTGATTTAGATGTTGATATAGATATTTACATCATCAGGGTAGAACTAATACGCATAATCAACACTAAACAATATTTTGGGGGGAAATCTCATTATCATCAAGTTATTGAGAATGATATTATCAGAGTTGGTGAAAACAATTTCCAGGTCTGCATCGAACCTCGCTTAACTTAATATCAAAAAACCGTTTACAAATGCCAAGAAATGCTTACTGGGCATTGTTTTTGGGCACTTCCTAAACCATTATCTGACTTATATGATTCAAAATATAAGATCATTTCATATTCAATTCACAATATTCAGTTATTATTAATTGTATTTATTTAAAATAATTAGGTGAAACTTATGTACTGAGGTGCAGTAGCAAACCAAAATAAGGCACAGAAACTTTCCAATATTGGAACAGCGAACTTTACGTAAACACATTAAAATAACTTATGATAAGCTTGTAATGTAATGTGGTGAGCGTGGGTGGCTTGACAGCCGAGCACCGCGACCTCAAAGATCTATTGTGCTATCCCACGGAAATAAGGACAGACGGAGAGCAAGACTGAGAAAGGATGGTGTGAGAAATGCAGGGGAAACGGGAGAACCCCGGGAAAACCTGCCCAGCGCGGATCGGCACCATCAACGAAACCCACATGAGAACCGAACCCGGTACTCAGAGGTGAGAGGCCAGTGTCTTAGCGACATCGCCAACCGCGCGGCCTATGATAAGCTTAATATTCATTATAAAGCTACCGAAAAATAGATAGAAAAAAGAAACAAAGATGTTTCACTTGATTCTGCAAAATGATGAAATATAAGTAGGCTTACTTTGAAAGCTTTTTTTTAAATATTTTAATGCATTTGTGTAAAGTTTCTTAAAAGCGAACAACTGTTTCAAATTCTATGTTTATTATAACTTTTTCTTCGCAAATTAATGTTGATCAAGTTAGCAGTTAACAAGAATCACTAAAAGAAACTTTTATCACAGATAAATATCTGAGGTATTATAAACGTTATCAGTAAATTAACACTTACAATAGCAGGTCTGTACTAATTCCCTAAAGAAAATACATTTCAGATATAGTTTTCAGAAAGTAATAAATGACTGGAAAATAATCATCCTAAAGATAAAAATATATCTTAATATGACAGGTTTCCCTCATAATTAATAAAAATCATAATAACAGTTTTGATTAAGATCATTTAAATCAATAATTAGATTAGAAATAGAGAGAGGGACAGAGAAAAATATAGATTTCTCACCAAACATTGCCATTTATTCTTGTATTTATACTTACATCTAAAATATTAAAGTGATTTCAAAAATAAAAATTTATAAATGTAACAATTCTGAACTACAATTAATCTACAATTTGCACTGTTAATCTTTTTTTTATATTGATACATAGAAACATCTGTACCGAACCCTTCCTCCCCCACGCATATTCCATTGTAAATATATATTTCATATCTTCATGTCTGATATTCCTAACGTTATAAAACCTTAAAATCTCTCAGTGATGTTGGATGAAGGCTAGCTGTATGTAATTATCTGAATCTTTGTTTAACTGTTCACGAATTACAGGTGTACACCAGTATTTCAACATGCTAGGTTCCAACAGCATGAACAGCACTGCCTTTTCAATCGGTGCATATTCTGTAGTGCAATCACGGCATATATGCATGACTTCATTTTTATCTGCCATTTATTTTATATTTTGGAAGTCATAAACATTTAATCATAGAGTATAACTCAAAGAGATACAGTACTTATGCTGACAAACTGACGCCATCTGGACGCCGAAGCGGGTAACGTCAGGTCGTAAAAGTGTCGTATAGACTAATCAGCTGTCGCAAAATCGGGAAACGCTGGTGGCAATTGAAAATTGCTGTCATACGACCGAAGCGTCGGAAAGCGAATTGCCGCAAAGCAGCATATGAATGTTTGTAACATTTATATCAGCTCGAACTCTACAGTATGTATAGACCTACTGATGTGACTCCTGCTATATTCAAATATTCTAATTGTCAAGTCTACATTTTGCTAATTCCAACATCTGGATTGAGATTTACAAGCCTTACTATCGTAAAATCATGAATTTTCAGCTTAGGAGAAACCAAGAACATTTAATATGCAGTTATTTATTCCACTACATTAACGGAATTATGTTCTTTTAGTTAAGATGACACATTTAAATCAATAATTTCACCTAAATTTACAAATGGAATGGAATTTGATTTGCTATTCATCCTTTGAATATTAGATTTTTGATAAGTACCTATTAAGATCAATCAGTAAGAATCCAATTTCTAATATCCAAATAAAATAAATAAAATAATAAAAAGAAAAAACAAAATTACATTCAAAGAGAATATTTAGTAGGCTACAATGGTTCTCAAGCAGACCTTAAAATTTCAAAAATAAAATTGAGGACCGATACAGATGCCAAATTTACAGGCTATCATGAAATAAATAAGGACACAATTAGAATATATAATTATAGAAAATGAATAAATGTAGTTTCACAGAAAAAAAAACAAATTCCGAAAACTCACAACTTACAAAATATTTAGTAACTAAAACAAATACATAATCTGAAAACATTAACGAATTGCATTACAATTCCTCACTTCAACGGGGACCACTTCGTTATGGACCAGCGTTTGGGAACCACTGATTTAGTAAGTCGATCTACCTCAGGTAAATTAAAAAGTTGGAAGGAGAAACTAACCATTTATTGATTACTCACATTAACATTAATATTTATCTTCTTTTCATTATTTATGGAAATACATGCAATAACTTATCATCACCAAGTGATAACTTAACATGTGAGATGAAATCTCCCAACATACACCATTTCTTTATTTTTAATTTTAAACTTTGAGATAGGATAAAGTGTAAGGGATATTCAATAACTGAAATAAAAGAAATATCAACAAAGAATAAAGCGAAAAATAAAGAAACAGAATAAGAAATAAAAGACCAAAAGGAAGTTGAAAGCTGTAGCAGAAATTCAAATCTGGAAGTCAAGCAAAAAAATTCTCACATATTTATTTTTTATTACTTTTGCATTCCCTCTCTTTATTTAATCCCTTTCTTCTGAAGCATTCTTTAATTTACAAAGAAGAATGAAATTGAACATAAAAGCCATTGACTGTCACTGTTTGACTGGATTATCGGATGCTCTATATTATTGCTGCAGAGATACAATAGGCATTTGTATACAAATGTGCAAAATCATGCGGTAATTTGAGCTTCTTTTATAGGCTGCTAAGGTCATTAGAGCGCACTCCACAGATCACTCCAAACTATAGCTCGTCTTCGTGACTTGAAGAGGTCCATTATCGAATGCCAATAGCCTTTTATTCGTTGCCCTTTTAGAAAAACGGAAAGGAATGCTACAACGCTTTTACTTTTCATTCTTTCTTTCTTTGTTACAACAAAAAATTTCAGCAGTAAGGAAATAGAAATACTGTACAATAAAAACACAATTACAGCACGGAATTGTGAATAATAGCTACCTACTGCCAATATCTCTTTCAGAATGTGTTCATGTTTTAAATTAAAAAAATAAAATACTTTTCTTTGATTTCTAATTTTAGGAAAGCAATATTTTAAAAAGTTAGGAGGCTAAGGAAATGGAACGCTTCGCTCTCCAAATCCCTAGAAGTATATTTAATAGTTACTAATCTCTATGCTAACCCCAGATTAAGAAATCCGGTACTCATTTGACAGAGGGCCGGGTGAGCCCTAGGTCCATCTGGAAGAGAAATAACCTTGGAAAAGTTCCTGAGTATTTCATTTATACAAAATTCACAATAGTTGGTCTCATCCAAGAAATAATGCTTTGAGGAAAAACAGACTTCACTTTGCAGTAAAAGATTTCGAATAATTGTTTTTAAGTTTTGTTTCTTTGCAACAAAAAAAAACAAAAAACAAAAAAAAAACGATATACCACTGTAGGCGCTTGATATTTAGGCTCCTAGCGATTCTTGACCAACGGGACAAGTTGAGATCGGATGGTCAGCCCGATATCCGCCCGCTAAACCCAGATTAAGAACTCCGATACCCATTTGACAGAGAACTGGGTGAGCCCTAGGTGCGTCTGGAAGAGAATAACAGTGGTAAAGTTCCCGACTACCTCCGGGAACTGGGTCGAGAACTAAGCCCGGGCTCTTCTAGTCCGTAATTCAGCGCCTAAACCACTGTACTCCAGGACCCACATCTTAGTTAGTATAAGATTGCTTTAAAATTAGATTGTTCAAAAAATCTCCGTTTGTTTTTTAATAAGATACTTTAACTTTGTAGCCTCCCAGCAATGGTCAAGTGTCCTTGTCTGTAGCTCGGCAATTCTGGTTAGGATCTCTAGGAAAGTTTGGGAAATTCTGTTTATCCCCTGTCAATCTGAAGGCTATAGAATAAAACGGAAAAGTCATTATTTACTTTTCCTTGAATTTTAACTAACATTTTGCTTGTCGATGACCAATGGAAGGAAATGCACCCACAAAAATCTCCTCGTAGGATCAGTAAATAGCTCAAAACTTCCATTTGAGAAAACTCAACAACAACAATAAGGTTGTTAAAATTATTTACTACACAAAAGCACATTAATAAAGTTTTCTCTATTTTTAGCTAATCTAAATATAATATTTAAGATTGAACTGATTCAAAATATCTATAGAATCTGTAAAATATATTTGCAAAATATAAGGCTGTGTGCACCAAGATTTTCTTAAGTTTGAGGATTGTCAAATCTCCTCTCAACAGGCATTTTTTGTGCATCTACATTCATTAGAGATTAACAATCATTAAATCGCTGATGAATCGTCAAATATTAGCGGCCCGAATTTGCTCCATCAAATCACTCTTCAACTTCCATTAGCCATGCGCCATTTACTCTTTTCAAGATGACTGACATCGGATTCGATTTGAAAACGACTCCCGATGAATTAGATATATTTTTTTCTATTAAAAGTTCCGAAAACGATGTTAAATACGACTGTTAAATGTAAAATACGATAAATTCCTTTGAAGATTCTTGCTTTGACAATTCTTGTCTTCAAGAAAAAAATTCTGTCCACGTGTTTTATTCTTATCCATGTTTTTTTTTTTGTTTTTTTTTTTTTTTGTGCATTTTGAAATGTACTTGTGTCCACGAAAAGTCATCCGGAAATGACGTTAAATATTATTAACCAATCACAGCCATTTTCAGAAACACGATATGCTATCAAGGATTTATCAGATCGTGAAGATTTATCAAATTGTGTTTGGTGCACACCGTTTTTTATTTGAAGACTGATTAAGATTAACGGCTCATCAGCTGACAACTGATTTGACAGAGCGTTGGTGCACGCCGCCCTTAGTCTTGTAAATCGTATAAAAATTTAAACCATATTGCAATTATAGCAAATCCGCACATATCAACATGATACAGCACATATATGTTTCAATCAACAGGTTGAAAGGCCACGTTTTCTTTGAGGCAAGAGTCCTCATTCAATTAACTTTAATTTCCCAGATCAAATTGATCTAGATTTTGAATTGTTGAAAACGTTCCAAATTGCAAACTCTTTAACTTTGTCGCAAAGAATCTATCTATTTTTGGCTTATAACAACTTAATCAGATAACTCAGTATACCAGTGTAACTTCATAGTAACTTTCAGGCCCAAGGGAACAATCACAGGTGAAACATGGCAAATTATTCTCTGCTGATTGGTAACAGTTTGAGCTTAATTCAAACAAGAACTAAGACAAAACGAAGTGTAAGCTTCTCTGCATAGAAGACCAGTCCAGGTGGCAAAAATATCGGGTAATTAACAAGAGGAAATTTGAGATTTTTTTGAACACATTATCTTTAGTTTAATTATGATTTCATATCTTTTTACTATAAACCTGGAAGCGACTCACTCGGTTTCAGAGATATGGAATTTAAATATTTTTAAAGCAGTAATTAGGAAAAGAATTTGAACGGAAAATATAGTCTATTCATTTCTTACCATCACATTTACTCTTCCCGCAGGATCAGATTCTGATGAAACTTTTTTGTTTAAGCACTTATTGTTTTGTTTAATTCCTTTTTGGAAATAAAATAAAATAAAAATAAACATATCTTTTCTACTTCTTCATTTGTTTCGAATTTCATTAATCAAACAACAATTAGAAAACAATTACATCCCAGTATTTCTCTAAAGTAAACATTCACTAGTCCAATATCAATGTACCAAATACACATGTTTGTAGGCAGCTATAAAACATACAAGAACGCTTCAAATTAGTTTACAAAAAGAGAGATTCATTTAGAACGAATTTCGTTGATTACTTCGTTAATTATAAAACGTCAACTGTTAAAAATACAAATAAATAAATAAATCATTACATATTCAAAACATACATACGAAAGCAGACCTTTTTTATTAGGTAGATATCCTCTTCAAAGAATCATGTGTTTAAACCAATTCATCTAATTAGGCAGTTAAACATCAGTCATTGAAATCAATATGAATAAGCTTTCCATTTTTTATGCATTATAAATGTTCTAAGAACTTTTAAACCCAAATACTACAAATACCAAACTTTCGAAAATGTAAAATTAATATGAATTCTCTTTTTCTTCAAATCCGAAAACTTCTGTCAAATTTCTTAAAATCTTAAAATATACATTTCCATTGAGTAATTATAGCAATTCAAAATTATTTCAGTATTTTGTAGTCAGTTGTAACCATGAAGAAGTTGTATAGAAACAATAAATGAGTTTTCTTCAAAAACTTCACTTCATTTGCTCTTTCTTTTTCTTAGAATATATATTCATTTTAAATTAAATAGAATAGTGTTTTAATTTCAAATTTTTTCTTCAACCAATTGTCTTTCTATCGTACATCTTAAAAACCGATTATGAGATTCAAGAATGCTTCTTTTGCATTATTTCTCCATGTAGGAGTTACTTTGTATCTCGGATATTGTAGAAAAGCAATTAAAAAAATATATTTTATATCAGAATTGGTTGCCTTATCTGCTTATAGTAGTGTAGAGAATTTTTCTTTAAATCTTGAAAGTAATGCTACTGATTTATAAATTGCAGATACCCAAAGAGTTATAAAGCATACAGCGAATATAACATACGTTCTGATGTAGCTTCGGCCTATTCTTGTTGTTTCTTTAATGTTCGATGGAGTTAATTCTTCATAACATGAAGCGCTGTCTATTTCTTTCTGACCGTTTTCGTTCAATAACATATTTTCCCGAAACAAGTCCTTCAGATCTTTCTCCGATGAAGTCGATTCAGGCAACACTGGAAGGGGCGAGGGAGCTCTGAAAAAGGCCAGAGGGGAGGTTGACGAGGAGGGGTGAGCGTCACAGGAAAGGTTTTATTCCCGGGAAGAAACGTCGGTCGCTTCGTGCTCGCTAATCCCCTCCGTTCCCCGTGCATGCGTGCAGGGATTAGCCCGAACCCAATCCCGTCTGAGTCGCTCTGCTGTTACTCTGGGCTAATGGTTCTCGCACAAACGGCGAACAATATTCCCCTCGTAAAAGTTCATGAAAAATTGAAAGTGTCATCTTTTCTCTTGTCGATTTTGGATTTGATTACAGCGAGCATAACAGCCTCGCCTTCGCTCATTACCTCCGCGAATCACAACGAGTTATTTGGGACTAAGTGCAGAAAACATCATCTGACGATGCTTCGAAGGGCAAATATCAAACAGAAAATGCAAAAATAATAAGAATTGTTGTTTTACTTAGTTTCTTTGGGGTGTTTTTTTAACGGTGATTTTTAATAATTAATAACAATAATAACTTTTAGGTTAAGAGATAAAAAAGAAATTTAGCTCACAAAAATTTTGTATCAAACAGTAATAAAACCATACTGCAATCATTAAGAAACAAATAGAAAGTTCCGTCCTTCAAAGAATAGATTGGCGATTTCTCTCCATTTATAAATGATTACGGACGTTAATTTCTTGCTTTCTAAAGAATAGATTGTAACAACAAAACACTGTTTTCATTAACCTATTAATATTCATCACCAAAAACATATCATGAATCACAGATTGATTAGATTCTTCACTAATACGTATAGAAATTGAGAAAAGTAAAATTGTAGATTTACCATCAAAGTAGTGCTCAAAGTCATATAGAAAAGAAACGAAAATAAAAGATTTAATCTCATAAAATGTTAAGTAAGGTTTGACGATAATTCAGTCAACAACAAGAACAACAACAATAATAATAAAAGTGTTTTATCAAATAAAGAAAAATAAGAATTTACAATTTTTCTAATTTACATATTAACTTTTCCTGTAAGTTTTCCTGTGTTTGGAATGTAAGATTTCCAAACTCACTATTTAAATCTTGTGAAAATGTTAGTTTCTTTTTAACATATACAAAACAGTTTAAAAATCTTAAGAATAATTTTCACAGTTGTTTTCGAAGTATAAAAAAAAATCTGAAATATTACAGATGAGTCTTTAATTTTTTCCCTAATTCTTTTTTTTTTATATACTGTACATTAAAAAATTGAAAGAAATGTTTCTATTTTTTTTTTTTTTTTACATTTATCTTTTGATACATGAATCAGTTCTTTTATTTTACTATTTTTGTTATTTAAGAATAGAGATACAAATAAAGGTAGATGTAAAAAATCTTTGAACTATAAATATTAGGATCATCCTAACAGTCCCTGTTCGCTTCGTTCAACTAAGAATCCCATTTTTCGCCTGCACTGTAACTTCATGTGATTATTACAGTGACTGGGACGCCCCTAGCGTTTATGACGGTCTCGAAAGCATATTTTGCGGAGTCTTTATTAGAATATGCTGTATTCTCAAACTTTCGAAAATCAAAGAATTTTTTTTTTTTTTTTTATCTTTTATTTTGTGTTTTATTTTTCTGTAGTGCGAGGCCTTAAGATGTGCGGGGCCCGGGGCAAGGTCTCTACTTGCCTGACCTTAAGGGCTGTCCTGGATAGTGAATGCTAAGAACCATGGCTTAGTATCCACATTCATCAATCTGACAACGCTACAACATCGGCGATATCAATTTTATTACAAAGAGAGCTAAACAGTTCCATTAATTATGAAGAAAATAATAATTTATTAAAGTGAATACATTGTAATATTTTCTTTTATTCAAATGCAAATTTGGAAAACCTATTGGAAAAAAATTAGCCAACTATCTATTTTCTTTTATTTGATTTATTTATTTCAATTTTTACAGTAAATTAAATATTGAAAACCAAATTTATTAAATTAGGCCTGACTGGACCTCATATCATCATTAGAAACTATATGAAAATTCACACAGGAAACGATAAAAAAATTTCCTAACATTATTTTTTTAAAACTTCTAACTTATAAAATTAAGTATAACCAATTATTTTTTATTAACAGTTAAGGTTATGATAATTATGGGAATTCTTTGGGGTTGGAGGAGTGATGAGAAACTAAAATTAAAGAAATCAGGCGTTTTCCTAACCTCTGATGTTTTTTATAATATTATTTGAGGAAATTAGAATGCAGAAAATTTAGAAATTAGACTGTAGCGATCGTTTATCAATAGATCACTAATATATTTTCTATCGTTATTTTCTGAATTATCCTTTTCTTTACTTCTTCTTCTTTTTCAAGTGTTTTTTTGTTTGTTTCCTGGTAGATTCAATTAACGTTTCCTTATTTCCTTCCAATATTATTGATAGCTTTGGCACTGGAGCATCCAAACCACGACGACACGACGCTTCACTTGCTAATGTAATCCTCTTTAATTATTTAGTTAAAGGAAATGGGTTCCTTCCATTCTCCAAAGCAGAACTGAAACGCAGGGAATATTAGATACAGCTATACCAAAATAGGAACATGTGGAAGTGGTAGCGGAATTAGATTAAGGGACACCTAATAGATTAAATGTGCGGTAAATGATCCCATAAAAAACAAAAAACCTACTAGATTAGCCGATTAAAGTAGAATTTTCGATAGATCAAAACTTTACAGCTATACTATGAAAACAAAGGGTAATAACTGAATTGCCAAAACTTTTAAGTATTGAGAGTATGCAAAGATGGATCTGTAGTTCTCTGCCGTTCGAGCACAGTCTAGATGCTTCCTTTCTTTCATGTGTGTTTGTCTGTTGTCTCTCTCTCTCTCTCTCTCTCCTGTCGCTGTCAATGGAATATTGCGAAATATATTTGATTTCTAGGGTTTCTAGATTAGGCCTAAAAAGGCCGTGATACTACTACTGGGGTGTACGTACGGCACTACACATAATAATAATAATAATAATAATAATAATAATAATTGGTCAAAATATTAGAAACAATAATGATAAAGCTTACAAATACCTTGGCATTTTGCAAATGGATAATATCAAGCATGGCCAAGTTAAGAATATCATCAGTAAAGAATACGTACAAAGGGTCCGAAAGCTATTAAAAGCAAAATTAAATGGTGGGAATACTATCAAGGCCATCAACACTTGGGCAATACCAGTTATAAGATACACTGCTGGTATCATCAACTGGACTCAAGCTGAATTGGACCTTTTGGACAGAAAAACAAGAAAATTAATGACAATTCATCATTCGTTGCATCCGCGCAGTGACATTGATAGATTATACCTACCCCGTCAAACTGGAGGTAGAGGATTACTGCAAGTTAAACAAACAGTAGAAGAAGAAAAACATGCACTGGCAGATTATGTTCAAAGCAGTCAAGAACAAATGCTTATTGCAGTTACAAAACAAAATTTACTAAAAGTAAATAAAACAAAACAAGATTATCGACAAAATGTAATTAAAACAAGGATAGAAAGCTGGCAAGATAAAAAATTACATGGCCAGTTTCTTAAAAACATCAAAGGAAAAGTAGATATGGATAAGACCTGGTATTGGCTTACGAATGGAACATTAAAAAAAGAAACAGAGGGCTTAATTCTAGCTGCTCAAGAACAAGCTTTACGAACAAATGCAATTAAAGCAAAAGTTGAAAAATCGTCAATGGACTCAAAGTGCAGATTGTGCAAAGAATCTGATGAAACAGTGGATCATATTCTCAGCTCATGTGGAAAAATTGCACAGACGGACTATAAGACGCGGCATAATGCAGTTGCAAAGATGATTCACTGGAACATCTGCAAAAATTATCACATTGCAACAACAAACAACTGGTGGGAACATACAGTAAACAATGTGATTGAAAATGATATCGTGAAAATACTGTGGGATTTCAGAATTCAAACAGATAAGATCTTAGCACACAATACGCCAGATTTGACAGTGATAGAAAAGAAACAGATATGGCTAATTGATATAGCCATACCTGGTGATAGTAGAGTGGAAGAAAAAGAACTGGAAAAAATCACACGGTATCAAGACCTAAAAATCGAGGTTCAACGATTATGGCACAAGCCGGCAGTGGTGGTTCCAGTGGTTATCGGCACACTGGGTGCTATACCAAAAAACCTTGGTAAGCACTTACAAGATCTAAATATTGACAAAATCTCCATCGGTCAACTCCAAAAAGCCGCACTGCTTGGATCAGCACATATTTTGCGCCGATACATTACGACATCCTAGATTCTTGGGAAGAATTCGATGCGTTTGAAGGCCAACACCAGCTAAAGAACTGGCAGCTGTGATACACATTGTTTTGTAGTGTATAATAATAATAATAATAAGCCCCCATGGACCCTACCTCCTCGCGGTGGGGGCGGGAACTACACTAGCTTTAGGGTAGGCTAAAGGGTCCAACCATTTATGATGAGAACACGTTCTAATATAGATCATGCTGCATCGGGTGTGGCGCAGGATAAAGTCACCCGCGTTCGGGGGTTAGGCAGAGGCCTCCGTTCGAAAAATATACTACAGTCTCCCGCAGGTGGTGGTGGAGAAAGTGGCACCCCATCCTGTAGTATGGCTACCACAATGCCCGGGCAACACCATCCAGCCCAAACAGTCGGAAATGTTTCGTCTGTGTCAGAGCAGGCGACCACCAAGACTGGGAAACCACGCCAGCGCATCCGATGGTCACCACAGATGAACCAGGATCTTATGCGCGACTTCTTCACTAGGCATTTGATTCTGTCCCTCATTCCTGGCTCCTACACACTCTTCATATCTACAAAATACACCCCAAGATCACGGCATTCTTAGCTGCCACGATGAAGAGTTGGAGCACAACATTACACCTACGCACCTCTAACACCTCCATCACTACAGATCCCATTCCCATAAGGAGAGGTATTTTCCAGGGAGACTCCTTGAGTCCTCTTTGGTTCTGCCTCGCCTTGAATCCACTGAGCCATATACTAGATAACACAAAACACGGTTATAGGCTTACCACAGGCACTGTGACACCATATAAAATCACACACTTACTCTACATGGATGACATTAAACTCTATGCCACAAACAATGCACAACTTACTAATTTACTACAAGCCACCATACAGTTCACCAAAGACATTGGGATGGAATTTGGAATTGACAAATGCCGCAAGTTACACATAATACGTGGGAAGACTTAGAATTTGGAGGGTTTTGAACTGGACCATGGTTTGGCCATCCAATCCATGGAAGACGGAGAGACCTACAAGTACCTGGGCTTCCAGCAAGCGCGCGTCATTGACAACGCAAACATCAAAAATGCACTGAAGAACACATACCTTGCTCGAGTTCACAAAATCCTCAAAACACAACTCAACGCCAGAAATAAAATTAAAGCTATCAACACTTTCGCCGTTCCCACACTAACGTATTCGTTCGGCATAATTCCATGGACAAACACCGAACTCGAAGCACTACAACGCGCAACACGCACTACATTCACGAAACACAACATGCACCACCCCAAGTCCGCTACGGAAAGGATGACTCTTCCCCGCAAGGAGGGAGGCCGAGGACTCATCAACCTCATCACCCTACACGAAAAACAAGTACATACACATAGGGAACATTTCCACCAAAGAGCAGAAGACTCCTCACTTCACTCAGCCATTGTCAAGGCTGACACACACCTCACACCCCTGAACCTCGAAAACTCTTCTCCAACACTCAGCACCCCTGACACCCACACTCAGCAGCTGCGTGAATCATGGGCTCGTAAGGAACTCCATGGCAGACATCATCACGAACTCAGCCAGCCTCATGTCGACATGGAAGCGTCGAACAGATGGCTGACGAGTGGTGAGCTGTTTGGGGAGACCGAAGGGTTCATGATCGCAATACAGGACCAAGTCATCTCCACACGCAACTACAAGAAACATATTCTACACGATGCAAACACACATGACGACAAATGCAGGAAATGCCACACTACGCATGAGACAATCGACCACGTAATATCAGGCTGTCCCCTTCTCTCTCAAACAGACTACCTCCACCGACACAATCAGGTAGCATCGATCGTTCATCAACAACTAGCACACAAACATTCACTTATTAAGAGCACGGTCCCGTACTACAAGTACTTACCACAAAGCGTATTAGAATCACCCTCATATAAACTATACTGGGACCGCCCCATTCACACAGACAAAACCATACATCACAACAGACCAGACATCACACTTGTTGATAAGGTCAACAAACAGACCTATCTAATTGATATTGCAGTGCCTATCAGCAAGAACATGCAGAAAACTCACGCAGACAAGATCAGTAAATACACTGATCTAGCACACGAGCTCCAGAAGCAGTGGAGGCAGGATCGAGTACGTGTTGTACCCATCGTTCTGTCTGCCACTGGTCTGGTGCCTCACACATTGCACCACAGTCTCAGCACACTAGGACTTCACAAAAACACTTATGCACAACTGCAGAAGGCTGTGGTACTCAACACTACACGCATAGTTAGGAAATTTATGGACACCACCACACATCCCTAATCATTCTTGCACACATCTTTACACTTGGCAGTATGTGCTTTGGTCCTTGACCCGCCATATTGTTTTTGCTGGGGAAACCCAAGGTTTGAAACATACAAAAATAATAATAATAATAATAATAATAATAATGCACACAGATAAAACCATCAATGCAAACAGACCCGATATAGTCCTTCAAAGGCTTTAAGAAAGGAAAGCTTTCCTAATTGGTATCACCCATCCAAAAGTAACAATATCAACAAGGAGGAATCAGATAAGATATCCAAATACTTCAATTTGGCAGAAGAATATAAAAAGATCCACAAGCTTAACTCTACAGAAATAATTCTAATTGTTATAATAGTTACTGGACTGATACATAAAAATTTATTTATCATTTGATCAATCTACAGTTAAACCCAGATAAGATTTTATATTCAGCATAAAATCAGTGATTTTGGAGACAAGCCTTATAGGTCGCACTGTTTTGAACATCAGGCAGCTTAGAATAATATTTGCTGTTTTGGTCCCTTAATTCTACTGCACCGAGAGCTGAAAGACAATAATAATAATAATAATATACCCCAAGATCACGGCATTCCTGGATGCCACAATGAAGAATTTGAACACAACATTACACCTATATGCCTCCAACACCTCCAACTACAGTCCCCATTCCCATAAGGAGAGGTATTTTCCAGGAGACTCCTTGAGTCCTCTTTGGTTCTCCCTCGCCTTGAATCCATTAAGCCACATGCTAGACAACACAATACACGGTTATTGGCTTACCTCTGGCACTCCGACACTATACACAATCACACACTTACTCTACATGGATGATATTAAACTTTACGCCACAAACAACGCGTAACTTACTAATTTACTACAAGTACAACACAGTTCAGCAAAGACATTGGGATGAAATTTGGAATCGACAAATGTCGCAAGCTACACATAACACGCGGAAAGACTTCGAATTGGGATGGTTTTGAACAGGACCATGGGTTGGCGATCCAATCCATAGAAGGGGAGAGACCTAAAAGTACCTTGGCTTCCAGCAATTGCGTCATTGACAATGCAAACATCAAAAACGCACTCAAGATTACATACCGTGCTCGCGTTCACAACATCCTCAAAACACAACTCAACGCCAGAAATAAAATTAAAGCCATCAATACTTTTGCCATCCCCACACTAACATATTCGTTCGGCATAATTCCATGGACAAACAACGAACTCGAAGCACTGCAACGCACAACATGCACTACATTCAGGAAACACAACATGCACCGCATCAAGTCCGCTACGGAAAGGATGACTCTTCCCCGCAAGGAGGGAGGACGAGGACTCATCAACCTCATCACCCTACGAAAATCAAATACACTTACTTAGGGAACACTTCCACCAAAGAGCACAACACTCCTCACTCCACTCAGCCATTGTCAAGGCTGACACACACCTCACATCCCTAGACCTCGAAAATCCTTCTCCAACACTCACCATCGCCAATACTACACTCAGCAGCTGCGTGAATCATGGGCTCGTAAGGAGCTCCATGGCAGACATCGCCACGAACTCAGCTAACCTCATGTCGACATGGAAGCGTCGAACAGATGGCTGACGAGTGGTGAGCTGTTTGGGGAGACCGAAGGGTTCATGATCGCGATACAGGACCAAGTCATCCCCACACGCAACTACAAGAAACACATCCTACACGACGCAAACACACATGACGACAGATGCAGGAAGTGCCATACTACGCACGAGACGGCCGATCCTTAATATCACATATTATCAGGTTGTCCTATTCTCTCCCAAACAGACTACCTCCACCGACACAATCAGGTAGCGTCGATCGTTCATCAACAGTAGCACACAAACATTAAGAACACGGTCCCATATTATAAGTACACATCACAAAGCGTATTAGAGTCACCCTCATATAAGTTGTACTGGGACCGCCCCATTCGCACAGACAAAACCATGATCACAACAGACCTGACATCACACTTGTTGATAAGGTCAACAAACAGACCTATCTCATTGATATTGCAGTGCCTATCAGCAAGAACATGCAGAAAACTCACGCAGATAAGATCAGTAAATACACCGATCTAGGACATTAGACATGTCACACATTGTACCACAGCCTCAGCACACTAGGACTTCATAAAAACACTTTTGCGCAACTCCAGAATGCTGTGATACTCAACACAACACGCGTAGTTATAAAATTTATGACACATCCACACATCCCTAATCCTCCTTGCACACTTCTTTACACTTGGCAATATGTGTTTTGGTGCTTGACTCGCCATATTGCGTTTGCTGGGGAAACCCAAGGTTTGAAACATTTAAGTACATAATAATAGAAACAGCTTGAAAGTGGAACGTCATTGCAGTGTTGTTGGACACTGATAAATTATATTATTAATTCTTAAAATGGGGAGAGAGAGAAACATTTCTTTTTAGAGAAAAACTAATGAAATACAACTGTAGAAAACAACGTCAAGTTTCATTAAATTTAAATATTTATTTTCATTATATCTTTGACGATTTATACAATTTCATTGTATATAATTCAAATAAAATAAAATAAAGATTGTAATGTATTGATTTGATTAGTTTATTACAACATCGAAAGGAATATATAATAATCTTTTCCAGAATATATATTACATCTAATTTACTCTAGCGGATTTTTTTTTTTTATTAAAAATGGTTAGAATTATTCGAAGATTATAATTTTTTTTTACCCCACCAGCCTATCTCAAGGGCGTCGACAGCTATTTAGGACGACATCTAGAAAAAGGAAGCCTCTTATAAGTTTTTGTTTTTTTTTTATCTAAAAAATACAAAATATAAAGTCTTTATACGTCTTTATAGGAACTTCAAACTAAGAGGGAGTTTGTACATTTCTAGCGTTCTTCTTTGTAAATGTTCTAGTGGATATTAATGCTTTACATTAATAGCAAATTGTTAGCTCATTACGACACTTGCAAAAAGTTGTGTGAATCAGACTTGTATAGAATTAATAATTATGTCTAAATTTTCAAATCTGGAAAAAACAAGACACACCACTAGGATACTACAATAATTTTTTACTCAGACGTTTCATCCAAAACTGTAGGCATTGAAAAATCCTATATTGTATTGGATGAAACGTCGGAGTAAACAATTGTCATAGTATCCTAGAGGTGTGTCTCGTTTTTTCCAGATTTGGATAATTGTGTGTCTTCCATTAAAAATAAATGCATATAAGATCAATTGAACCAAGGCGACGTCCCGGAATCCCAACGAGAGTGAGGGATTGGATTATGTAATGTTACAACGGAATTCGGATAAATATGATACTTCGAGGATAATTTATTGATCCTGAAGGATCTTCTATTAACCAACGATTTTCTAAGTTCTTCTGTCATCTTGAACATTTTTATCCTACATCCCTACGAAAAGCTAGACTCATAAAATCAGTAGGTCGGTATAATTATATGTGACCTATTATAACTTTTCAATCATTGAATAATTCTTTTTGAAAATTGACGTCTAGCATTTCAAAATATCTCGGATTCAAAGTGACCAAAAAAATCAAAAAGGAAAGTATTTTAAGAGAAAACAATTAATATTCACTGAATTGTAATTTAGATGGTTTAAATTCAGCAATACTAAATTGTTAGATAAAAGCTTAACGTGCGTTAAAAATTTTGCATTTAGTTGAATAAGAAGTCAACAAACACACCTTGGATTGACAAGGGAATCGCACAGATTCCGAAAGCTCTCCACCTGGTTTTACTGTAATGTATTTTTAAAATATTTTTATTACATAAACTTTTTTAACAAATTTTGGTGTGTTTGGTGACTTCTTATTCTACTAAATTGTATGAACTCTAATAACGCATCAAAATTCCATTTTGTAATTCATTTTAAATTTGCGCCTGCTTTTAAAAGTTAAATTAAAGTTAACTGGATTTAAGTGACTTCAGTTAATTTTGCACTAAATGGAAAATGTGAAGATAAGTTTGTTTTCGACATTTATTAAAGTTTAAAATTACAGAGGCTCTGATTTGAGGTATTTTCACGACTTTCAAAAAAAATAAAAAAAAAAAATTAATTTTAAGGAAAATACACCTTAAGTTTTATTAGGAACTTATTTCCATACAAATTAGAACATTTAATCAAATTAGACTTCGCGCTATTTACATCCAAAACTAATAGATGAGTAGAAGATTATTCAAGCCACTGCAGTATCAGTAAAGTTAATTCTATGCAGGTTTTCTTGTAAAAGATGAACCTTCTGATCTTTGTGATTTAAAAAAGACATAATGATTTTTACAGAAATAGATTATATTTTTTTTTTGTTAGAATTTGCAGCAGGAAAGTAACATATTTGCTACAAGGTGTCATGAAGTTTGTATTTATCGATTCCTAAGATTGGCAGAAACAGTAGATTAAAAGTTTAAAATAAAGAGAAGACTGACCTTCAAATCTAAGATGCCTTCATTTTCGAATGGAAAATAAATAATTATTATATACCGGTAATTTATTTTTGCTCTTAAATGATAATCGTTTTAGTTCACTCAACGTCGCAACCTTATATGTATTTCACTGTCAACTTTAAGCAGTGGTTCTGGAATTACAAGGTTTTATTCTTAAGTGGAAACTATAAAACACAGGATTCTAGAAAAAAATGGAAATGGAATATTTTAAATGAATAGGAAAAAAAAGAAGAGAAAAATTGAATGTCTAGTAACAGATAACATCGTTAAGTAAAGGTCATTCTTGTTTAGGTCTGTATTCGACGCGAATAGCTGATTTTGAAAAGAAAGAGTTTATTTCTCTTCATTCATTTGAAATCCTTATTTTTGGATACTCGAGATGCTGCAGAGAAAACAAGAAATTGATGCTGTGTCTTGCTAGCGCATGGTTGAAAGAGATTCATTCCTTCGTTAAATCAGACGACAATAACAACACTCAGTAAACAGAAACGGATTTATAATTTGCTACCTAAAGACCTTAAGCAATCTCACAGCAATAAACATATACTTCAAGGGCACCAATGAAATGTAGTTAAGTCTAAGTATTCAACTTGAACATTTTCAGTTTTATTTGTCAGTTTGCAGACGAATCACGCTAAAGCTCTCATCCCTCGAAATCGACAGTTCCCCGCCCTGAGCTGCCCCAATACTAGAGAATGAAACGTCTTTCTTCTGTAATTTTATAATTAACTTCTAGAACTTATAAACATCTACTCAGTAGAGTAATACATTAAAATCATAAAAAAAGCTAACATTTAAGAAAATGAAACAACTATTTTTTGAACTCAAGACACTAATGCAAAAGTTGCTCCTATCATTTTAATCAGATTGATGACATCAAAAAAAAAAAGAAAAAATCTTCTAGAATATTTCTTGTTAGGAAAATAAATTTTCTCAAATCAATATGCTTCTGAAAAGACAAGGGAAAATTAGAAAACTCCCCTTCTTTTCTTTGTCTGTTTCTCAAAAAAAAAAAAAAAAATTACTTGGTTGATTTTACTTTTTCCCCTTGAACTAGGGAGTGAATGAAGCTGATTAAAGCCTAGTGCTCTTGTCCTCCGCTTGGCGTCGTCGCCTCCTGCAGTGGCTGGGCTCTTTGGTGTTTGCCAAAGAGATGCCCAATTGTTCTCTCTGTAAGAGGTAAATGACAATCCCATCTGTAGCTCACAACGATTTGCAAACATCCACTTAGCGCGCACCGATGAACACAGGCCATATGGGATCCCGTAACTGCATCGTTGCAAGATTTGTGGCAGACAGAAAATCAGTCACAATAGAAAACGTGATACTGAATACAACGGAGACTATTATCTTTATTCTGCTGAGGTATATTTCAAATATAATCAACTTGTCATAACATATAAGTCATTTGATGTTTACTAAAGCTACAACGAAGAAGTCTATCCCTAGTGTTTTGTTTTTTATATGCATAAAGCTCAAAACTTTTACAATTGAGTTTAGGCTAGTCTAATGTTTTGTAAAATAATATATTAGCTTAAACAAATTTAAAGTTATCATGAACAAATTGAAATTAAGTTTTCCATTTGAAAAATACGCAAGCCTTTCAAGAAAATAAAGCAATATTTAAAACAAGAAAATTAAAGTTGGTGCACCAATTTTCAGTAACTCACATGCTTGAGTGTTTTTAAATGAAACAATTTAAAGCTATTAAACTCTCAACTTTTCTAGATAATAAATGTTTAATTCATTGTGAAAATAGTGCACAAAAAAAAAAAAAGAAGTCAAGAAATGGTTGTTTTTGAAGCCCTAAAATCCTTATCCATGGGTCCAATTTGTATCAGAATCAATAGGATCTGAAATTGAATAACATCCTTTTATTATTGGGATTAGCTTCCAAGATAAAGTTTTAACTATCGTAAAATGACTTCAATGTTATTAGTGCTTTTTGACTTCTTAGTTCTAATATCTACAATATCAGTAAGCATTCTTCATTTGATACATAAATTAAACTTCAGTTTAAGAGAAACATTTACTGTTCAAAACGTATCAAATCAAAGATGCATAAAATCTTTTTGTATGTCCCAGAAATACAATATTTACCATATATAAAACATTATTTATCATATAACTGATTGCGAAATTCTGTAACTTTGGAGTTATTACACAACTAGTATAATTAATTTTTTTTAATCAATGAATTAAGCAGATGTAGAAGGTTTCTTCATTTCAAAGATCGCAATACTTTCTCAAAAGAACAAATAAGGAAATTTACTGTTCAGCGTCTTGTTGTCTTCATACAAACACCTATCCTTGTTCCTTTAAATGATTTAGAGAACTTCAGGACATACTGCGCCATCTATGAGAGAAAAAGTGAACTTTTATCCAGAGCTTACTCTTTTCCTAAGTGATGTCACGATAGCTTAAAAAAAAATAAAAAGCGGCGAATTTAGATAAAGAAAAATTATACCTATATATCTATCTCTATTAAAAGTTTATCTATACAATGTAAGCAACAATCAGAAACTTCATTTAATAATTAACTTATCCTGTTAGGTTATCCACAAACTGCAAAAACAAGCCAACAATAATAAAATTCAGTCATTTATTATTAACTAAGTCATCTAACATTTTCTTGAAAAATAAAACATTTGGTAAACAATATTAAATAACAATATTTAATTACATTTATTTAATATTGTTTACCAATGTGTCGAAGCCTCTTAGGACAGTTACAACTACACTTCAGATAAATATAAATACTGACTGTTTTTCAAATCCGATTTCACTTAGATATTTGCTATAGCAATTTTGAAAATAAGCATAAAGCAAAATCTGAACTAAATTTTGTAATGAGATATAACAAAAAAAAAATTATATCCTTGAGCTTTTAGAATAATATTGATAATTTTAATAACTTTGATTTTCTAAATTTTTTTAAAAAAAAAAATCGCAAAGAGTGCAAGAGTCTGAGTGACAATTTACTCATTGAAAAATTTAAAAAGAAAAGAAGACACCGTGAAATCTATAAATTAAAATAAATCTTAAATCTAATACTTTTAAAAAAGGAAAGGAAAGGAAATAAAAATGACTGAATAAGGATTCAACAAATGAGAAGATATATTATCATACATTTGTTTTTTTTTTAAACAGTGTTTATCAATCATTTTGTGCTTCACGACACACTTAGCTATTTGGAAAAATCCGACTCCATTTATTAAACATTCTTCCTAACGGCACTTCAAACTATTTCGTTGCTTTACTTCGTATTCGATCCTGTATTAAATGTAAACAAACCCATATTTCTCATTGAACTAAAAAAATCATGTAATTATCGACTGATTAATTTGCATCATTCTAGTTTGAATTATTTACAATTTATTTGCTCCTCTTGTGTTCAAAATATTTTAATATTTATTTTATATTTTTTCTTATTTTCCCGCTTTAATAAAAATACTTGTTGTTGTTGGTTTTTTCTCGCGGCACATCCTTTGAGAATCACTGCTTTAAAGTTGTAGGCCTTTGCAGACCCTTGGGATCGCTGGTGGTAAAGGCTCCTTGACAAATGGGACAATGTTGAGGTCAGGTGGTCAGCCCGACGCCCGCCCGTCTTTAACTCCCTGGAAAGAAAGCCGGTACACATTCTACAGATGGCTGGGTAGACCCTAGGTCTGGAGGAGAATGGAGCGTGGAAGAATCCCATCTCCAACGCACTCGGCTACCGGGCCCACCGCTGCTTTAAAAAAGTATGTGCAAACTTTGTTATTTCGATTGCTTTTGGAATGACTAACTGATAAGATCATGTAACTTTGGACAGCTAGTTCCTATTAATGAGATGAGTCTAAAATAAAGGAAAATAAAATCTAAATTAAATCAATTAAGTGAAATTCAGTGCAAGTTGAGTATCAGTTTACATTTGAATGCAAATCTTAAGCAGGGTAATTTTAAGTTTAAAAAAAATGTTAACATACTTTTAGGAATGTAAATGACAATGTTCGCAAAATCTCAAGTACTTAATACAACAATCACAAGTTTCTGAGAAATACCTCGTAATCTGCCTCTATTTATCTAGAGCAACTGAGGACGGGTGTGATGGTCAAAGCGTCAGGAGATCTGGGAGTGTTCAGGCCGGGATAGAAGAGCAATTCAACGGCTGAGTAAGCAACAGTTAGATATCTAACTGTTTATGATATATCACAGTACGTACTGGATACATCATACTTGCAGCCGATGCCGTATGAGGGTGATACTGCCCTAATGTCTTAGGTTGAATACAAAGTCATCAGAAAACTCATCGGCTATCCGCTGTTGGCTTATCACTGCTCATCACTGCTCATCACTGTCCATTGTTAATGGATGGAATGTCCATTTGTTATTAGCCATTTGTTATTGGTCATTTGGAGAAAATTGGGGTCCTTACGGTCATTTGTGCACCGTTAATCGCCGAAATCCCTCCACATGACATTTCAGATCTCTAAACTCTCTTCTTTCTCTCCATGCCAAATATACAGTTTGTAATCATACTGTGACTTATGTGAGTGGTATTATCGGTACTGAAATACCACTTCCATGGACCCTTACCTTTCCTCAAACTAGAAACCTGCAAATGTAAATCGAACGTTTTATGTCATGCGTGGACTTTTACTGGTAATACTACTGCCCAAGAACCAATTATTCACTTATGACATGAATTATGCAGCTGCTTTGCAATTGGCACAGTAATGATTCACCGTCCCAGCTTAATTCTGGACTTCTTCTTATTAATTTACTGATAAATAAGTAAATAAAATTAAATAAGATCTATGATGAATAATAGGTTACATTACTGTCTTCTGTTTTACAAGAGTTGCAGGAGCAAAGAGGATGACTCTGCAGCTTTAGGTTCTACCCATTTGACAGATACACGAGTGCTGGATTGTGGAAGTATCTTGTTTTCGTTTTTGGATGATGTGAAGATAGGACATCGCTTTATAAAATTCGAATCAGATTCGGCCCCTCCTCTTTAATCAAAGTGTTCTGCAGACAATTATCGAGTGATGGATTCCACTGAGGTTACAGGGCTGTGAAAAATGCCTTTGGAAAATCGCATTCTGGAGTATCAAATCTTTCTTATTTAGATTGACTGCCTTCTCTAGTTTTATATGGATTTGTTATCTATTCTCCTGAAGGGTGCTAACACAACTGAAAAGAAATGTATTCTTACCTCATCTGAGGATGAGCCTAAAGTTAATCCCTTCTGCTATTCTTAAAACTTGGTGAAAAGGTTTCAGCAAATTAAGAGCAGGTGAAAAAGTTTCAACAATTAAAGAGATGTTTCAACTGAAGTGCATAAGACATCAATTCAAGAAGTCTAAAAATGAAGAAAGAAGTTAACACTATTTGTCTCTTGGATTGGATATGAGGGAACGACTAAACTGATCTCTAACTAAAGTGAACAATTTATCTTGCTAAATTCACATGCTAAATTCAGAAGGCCTCCTCACCATTTATCAGCTACTGGAAAGCTTATAGTCAACCAACAGATCACTTTCCCAAGAGCTCCGGTAATTCTAATACCAAAATTAAATACGAAACTACAGGTTGTGATTTTTAAATCTAAATATAAGGATAGTAACTTCTTAAAGGCTGAAAGACTGCAGTTTTGGAACCTGAACCCATCCTTCAATGACCCTCGGCCCAAAGCTTCAATAGCACCGTCCAGGACTACAGCAGATAAGTTAAGTGGAATGGGCGTTTTATTCACGAGATTTGAAAAATGTGACATCAATTTTGCTCAATCCAAGTATCTTGACATTCCTAAAGACACTATTATAGATTTTGGAGATTAATAGACCTAAAATCCAACAATTTTTCACGATGCTGTAAGGATCTGCACTTGAGAATGAAATGCCAATGTCCTGTCTAGCCCTAGTATGTCATTGTTTTAGGAATCTTGAAGCAATTAGATTCGAAAGAAGTAAACAAATTGATGCTGTGATGCTTAGTTTCCTCATGACTTGCCATCTGATTTGAGGGATCTGATTGTTTCCTGGAAGAATTCTAGACATCCGTTGGGTCTCATAATTAGATAGAGAATATCTCAATATAGCTCTTGTTTCCATCGAAAACTTTCGTCCTTTTCGAATAAAAAACGATCAAAAAAGTTTTCTGATGGAACTTTCAGCACTCAGGAAACCTATTCAAGGTATTTTAACAGAGCCAACAGTTAAAATAATTCCTACACTGTAAATTCTTTAGATATTCTCAGTAGGTTTACAGACAAGCCATTAGACTCATCACGAAGATAAATTAGGGATTCTTTTGGGAAGCTCTTGAGAACCTTCTTCTACACATTCATTTTAGATGTTCTGATACCAGAATAGGATCACTCTGCTTCTCCCTATTCATATCTTTACTTCCTTGGAGGAAGAAATCTTCTCATTTTGACTTCAATCGACTTACCTGGTACCTGTAAATGGATTAATGATAATTACCTTTTTCTCCTACTTCGTTCACAGGGAAGATTTCTTTGCTTTATTTACGGGGGAATGTAAAAAAGTATGTAAGATGCTATTGTTTATTTAAACCTTCAAGACAGTAGGAATAAATAGTATTTTTCCGACCCTTCTTCAAGCAAGGATTATTTCTACACTTGTTAGAAGTTTTTCATCTGTCTGGCTGTAGGATATATTCCTAGGTCCTGGAGGTGTGATTTTCTAAATTTAATAAAATAAACTTTTACATAGAAAGTTCTTTCTAATTGATAAGCCCTTCATTTTTTTTTCGTCTTAAGACTGGAACGTTCATGAATCAGCAGATAAAGGAGTCATTAAGGAAATCGGTTGAAAATTTACAACATGTTAAATACAAGATACAGAACCTTCTATTTGGCAGAGATGTCTGTAAGAACCTTTCTTTATATTCATAGAGTATTTAACAAATATGTCTTTTGACTCATTTATTAAACAGTTGATCAGTGCAAAATATGATTATTTATTACTAGATGGATACGGAGTATTCTCTCTACTTTTCTTCTTAACTTTTATATCACCTTCTTGAGAAATTCTCCGCAGGGAGAGGTATAGAATCTTGCTTCAAACCTTAAAGATAATAGGCATTCTGATGCCTTCTTTAATGATCTTCAGTTTAATTTGTGATGAGCGAGCACTGTTTCTGCAGTCCTACAAAAAAGAGTCATAGACCAAATTCAGCTCTGTGCTTTGACAAAAGGAACACACATTTGTTAAAGTTAATAATCACAGGGAAAATCCCAGGAAAGCTGCGGTTGTTACTCAAAAGTGTCGTATAGGAAGAATTTTCTAGAACGATAAGTTATTTTGGGGTTAATGTAGAAATTAAATTGATCTGGAAGGATCGCGTGACTTTGTAACTTTGTAGCCATTTTTTGGATGGAAAGAAGGTGGACTTGATTTAAATGTCATTGTCAAAAACAATTTTTTGTTGAACAATACGAACCCTTTCTTTATTACATTACCTTAATAATACTGTGCTGAGTCGTCTGTGGCTGCTTTGCATCTGATATACAGAATGGCATGGAATGAAACAAAGTCCTGATATTATCTTGTGCAAGATCATACCAAGATTGCTGCAACTGCTTCTCCAAAATGCAGGATGTTCGATAATGGATACAGTTGACGTTTTAGCATATCCCAGATATGCTCTTTGTCGGATAAGTCTGGGGACCTGGCTGGCCAAGAAAGGGTTTGAGAAATGTGTGCATTGTGTAGTCATGAAAAAATTGCAAAAATGTTGGAAAATTGCTCATGGCAGGATTGATAGGAAAGGCAAACATCTGGTTACAGGCTGAGGCTTATTTACACGAGGGCTAAAAGGGCGGCAGTCATCACTCACCCGATTTCCCAGGATATGCATTCAAAGCCAAAAATAGGCTCTGTTCGCATATACTGTACAGACACAACAAAAAGCCAGGAAATGTCATTTTCTTTTTATGTTTCCCTCATTTTCTGCTTGTAATATGACACTTAATATTTTGAATATTAATATTGAATATTAATATTATTCAATAGAACATGGTTGGTTAGTACAGGAATGCAAACTATTCAGTAGTTGCCCAGGGCGGCAACTTTATGGAGCGGCAAAAAAATAGGAAAAAAAAACAAAAATCCTGTACTATTGAATAATATTAATATTCAAAAATATTAAGTGTCATATTACAAGCAGAAAATGAGGGAAACATAAAAAGAAACAGACATTTCTGGCTTTTTGATGTGTCTGTATAGTATATGCGAACAGAGCCTATTTTTGCCTTTGAGTGTATATCCTGGGAAATCGGGTGAGTGATGAGTGTGGCCGTAGGTTTGAAGTGGAAGGAGATAGACGTTGCATTGGAGTGCTCAGGCGTAGGAGGTGGCGGGGGATTGTCTGACAGTGACGTGAGCGCGTCATTATCTTTTAGAAAACTTATTGTTTTGAACGTTTGGTTAAAGCGTCTGCATCGCTTGGCTTATGAAATGTAATCGTCCATGTTTTGTTTTTAAAAGTCCCGTACCGTTTATTTAGAATGTGTACTTAAGGAAAGGAATGCATCATTATGGGCCTGTATATTTGTATATGAGGGTTGGGGCATAAGTCATGGTAACTATTTTTTTTCTTGTAGATATGTAAATGGATCACAAACTTATGTGTCGTGTGGAAGTTCTGCAGGCATAGTGTGTATGCAGAACAACAGATGGCTCTGTGATAGCTGGTAGTAGCGCAGCGATGGCTGTGAAATCAGTCAGTTGGTAAGTGTCGTGCGAGATGGAAGTAACCCGTGTTGAGCAGCGCGCTTACATCAAAATAGCCGTTCTCCGAGGGAGAAATGCGATGGAATGTCATAGTGAATTAGTGGAAGCCCTTGGGAATAATGCCCTACCATACCGTACAGTAGCACGGTGGGTAGGAAAGTTTCAGCAAGGACGTGTGTCAACCAGTGATGAGCAACGTTCGGGACGACCTGTCAGAAGGCGGACCGACGTGGCATGTGCTGTCATCGAGCAGCTCCTGGATGAAGACAGACGATGGACGCTACTGGAGTTAGAGAGGGCAAGTGGCATCGAGAAACGCACCGTCCACAGGATATTGCGTAATGAGCTGCACCTACACAAAATCGCATCGCGGTGGGTACCGCATGCACTGACGGAAGTTCAAAGGTGGGTGCGCTATGCAATACGCTCCGACCACCTTGCACGCTGGCAACAGGATGGTGATCAATTCTTGTCACGAATAATCGCCATCGATGAATTTTGGGCAACGGCTTACGAACCAGAACTGAAACGTCAGTCCACGGAGTGGCGACATGCTGGATCACCAAGGAGGCAGAAGTTCCGTCAGAATCCTTCCCCAGTCAAATTGATGGTGATCGTCGCGTATGATGTCAGGGGTGTCATTGTTTGCCACTTTGTTCCACATGTTCCACGCACAGTACTACAGGGACTTCCTGGTGCGACAGGTACGACGTGGCGTTCGGGAGAAACGTCTGGATCTTGTGGACAGTACAATAATCCTGCACGACAATGCAAAACCACATAAAGCAGAGTGTGTATGGCAGCTACTGCGACGTTGGGGATGGGAAGAATTGGAATACTCACCGTACTCTCCCGACATTTCACCCTGTGACTTTGATCTCATTCGCAAGATTAAGGAACCACTATGTGGTAGGCGGTTTGCAACACGAGAGGACATTGCTAATGCTGTGCGCCAACAGGTGACCCGATTCACACATGGTGCGGCAAATGCTGAGGCTGATCGTATTCAGCGCCTCCCACATCGTTGGCAGCGTGTGGTGACAGTAGCAGGGGACTACTTTGAGGGTCTTTAGGCCCAGGTTTGTCATGTCAACTTTATGTGTACTGTGTTGTCATTCTTTTGCATCGAGAAGGCCAAATTGCCCTGTATACTACCATAATAAATTAGTGTATTATGATATTTCAGTGCTATTCATTGTCCACACATGTAGTTAACACCTTGTCCTTTCGTCTGCATATGTCACATTTTCCAACCGGACTGGTATCTTCAAGAAAAAAAAAATAGTTGCCATGACTTTTGCCCCAACCCTCGTATATATTTTTTTTCATACTCTGAGTAAGTAAATTCTAACGAATAGACGAGTTATAAATTATTAGTAACTTAGCTCAAAACTAAACATAAATATCAGTATAGTTTTCTAGTGATATATTCAGACAGGAGGGACAGGAGGAAGGGTGGCAAATCTTAATAGCCCGTAGGCGGCAAAAGTGTAAATCCGCATCTGATTACAGGAGCTCTTCATATATATCGCTGTTGCTTTTAAAGTTCCTCGAATCACAGGGGTATTCTATCATAGAAGTGAAATGTTATAGTTGTTTGACTTTGGACAGTATTGAGCACAATCTTGTCCTCCTCCTACATACGCTGACCCAAACATCATCTATAGCAAAACAGAAGAGTACTCATCACTAAGCATAATGGGGGACTATTCGAGAGCAGCTCAAGTCTCTCTTCACAGCTCTTACTCTAGATGAGCCTCCGGTGCAGGCTTGTTAAAGTCGAATGGAATAAAGTCCAGCGTCTGCAATTAGTCTAGCAACGGTTGCTGCATACAGGATGCATACTTGAATAGTGGAAAGTAAAACTGTCGGAGTAGTTAGGGATTCACCACAAAAGATCTACTGTTTCTAGCAGTGGAGATGTTGGCTCAATCCGAACCTTGGCGATGTGAATGAATGTTCTCATGCAATCATCGATTCCACCTTTCTCCTTAAGCATCACTCCGACCCAGGTGGCCAACAATTTGTCTACAAGACGATCCGGCTTCTCGCAGTATCACGATATGGCCTCTCGAAGTTCTGCAATTGCTCCGAGAAATCGAATTGCAATTTTAACGTGTGTGAGTAAATTGAAAATAAAGTAAAAAAGCCAACACACATAATAATGATTAAAAAAACATTTAAACACTTTAAAAAATACAACATGTTTCGGGTAGCGCGCTACCCATTAACGAGTGAATTAATCACAGATTACAATGGGATTTATACACTGGATATCAATGAATGGCAGCATTATCAGGTGACTTTCTAGAAGGACATCTTCCGGCGAAATCTGGAACTATGACGCAGGGACGTCAGAGCCTCGGGACCTGGTAGACTAATTGGAAATGAGGAACAGGAAATCCTTATTTGAAATCGGGAGTAATCCTTTTTCATCTGAAGAAAACCAGCATCTGAAAATAAATAAAAACAAAACAAAACAAAACAAAAAAAATAAAATAAAATAAAAATAATAATAATAAAACATGATCAAATTAATTAAATGAACTGTCATTGTTTGAAGGACTTGTGAACTATAACGAAAAAGACAAAATAAAAGAAGGATCTCTTAAAAAACAAAACAAAAAAAACAAAAAAATAATAATAATAATGATAATAAGAATATTAACAAAAAAAAAAAAAAAAAAAAAGGGGAAAAAAAAAAAA
>JAFIDM010012231.1:88660495-88679560 GCA_023159025.1 Thereuonema tuberculata
AAAAAAAAAAACAAACAAATTAATAAATAAAAATAAGAAAAAAAAAAGAAAAAAAAAAAGGGAGGCACAACAAAACAAAACATTCGGGTGGTCAAACTTGAAAATCTAAATCCTTTTCTTTTCTGTTGAATCCATAACAGTAAATTGTTCGAACTGATATTGTATCATTGTAACAATTGGGGTCTGATAAGATAAATAAAGATTCTTTACACTTGCGAATTAGGTCATTAGCCTCGTGGGCCAGAATCACTGGATTAGCATAGTTGATAACATGCCCAGTTTCCTGCGTATGCTTAACTGTTAGGTAATTAAGATCATCAACGCGAAGTGCATAAGTATGCTGATAAATGCGTTTATAAACAGGTTGTAGTGTCTCACCAATATATCTACATCGGGCATTAAGGCAATTAAGGGCATAAATTACACATTTAGGATTGTCCTGAATATGCCTTACTCTGGTGTTGATAGTTGAACCTATGGTGGATTTTATAGATGAAGTTAGGCAGATGCCAAGAGGTCGTAGTATTTTTGATAAAGCCGGAAAAATAGTACCATGAAATGGTACAGAAACAAAAATAACATTATTTCTATTTAATCTATTAGAAGGATTATAAATATTCCGAATGGCACTTGCTATGAATTTATCCAGGAAAGTTTGCGGATAATTATTTGCTCTTAGGATATTGTTGATGATGTTGAGTTCGTCTTCAAAAATATTGTTAGAGCTGGAATTGTTAAATGCCCTGATCACCGCCATATTGATTATGTTAATTTTAAATGACAGAGGACACTGTGAGTCAAAATTTAATGTAAGGTTACAGGAAGAGGGTTTCCTGTAAACTCGGGTGGAGAAGTGAGCTTTCTCACGTGTGACTAATACATCGAGAAAAGGAATCATATTGTAATTTTCAAGTTCTATTTTAAAGTTAATGCATGGGTGAATTTCGTCCAAAATGTCCCTGATGCCTAATGAGATGGAACTATCAGCGTAGAATAACAAGTCGTCCACATAACGGCAGTACATTGGAATGAAAAGATCGCCTTCATTAAAGATGCAAAAAGCCGTATCTTCTATATAGATCATACAAAATTCAGCTAAAATGGCTGAAGCAGAAAGTCCCATGAACAAACCGGCTGTTTGTCTGAAGAAAGAATTATTAAAGCTAAAGAACTGCAATTTAAATAATGCTTCAATTAATGGTAAGACCTTTGAAACCGCCATTATGGTGATATGATTATGCTTAGATAGAAAGTACTGAAATGTTTTGCAAATCAAATCGAATTATATAGAAGTGTACAACGAGTCCACATCTAATGAAAAAAAGGCAAAATTATCTATGTAAGGAAGTGCTTGAATTATGCCTATAAATTCCTTGCTATTAGCGACGGAAAACTGAGATTTAACTCTGAATTTTAACAATTTGGCATTTTAACAATTTGAAATTTTAAAAATTTCAACAATGGAATTACTCGTAAGGTCTACGAACGCGTCGACAAGACATTATTAATGGTAAACTGATGTGAATGCAGCAATTACACAAGAAGTATCCGTCAAGTAAGAGGGCTCTTACATGGATCAGAATATGGATATTTCCGTTGAGCCACTAGAGTGCGATGACGTTTCTTGACAACTAAACTTTAATCATTTGCAAATCTAATGATAAGATACGTGATTGTATTAAAAGTAGAAGCTTTCTTCAAGTTGATTCGATTTTGATTCTGTTTTCTCCAATAACTTTCGAAACGCGACTGACCGATATTCAAAGCCTTACCACGATAATTATAATTTACATCATCATCAGCATCAGCAACATCTTCATCATTTTCAACCATTTTCAGTCCACTGCAGGATGAAGGTCTCTCCAGGTTTTTTTTTTCCAATTCTTTCCGTCGAAAGCTTTTCTCTTCCAACCAAATCTAACAAAACTTTTAATTTCATCCATCCATCCACCTCGTGGACGCTTTCTCATTCCTCGGAATCCAGTTTTAGAATTTCTGTTGACCATCTATTATCATTATGTCTTACTACATGGCCATTTCATTTGTAGTGCTAATAATATCTCTGGTTCGTTCTCTCACCCATACATCTCATTTGCGTAATTCCTAATATACATCTTTCAATGCTTCTTTGAATTGTCTACAGTCTCTGAATTACTTTTCTGGTCAACGTCTCTTTTTCCGCTCCATATATTATGACTGGTAATAGATCTAAATATCGATTAGAAACTTTCCTGTTTAAGGATAGTGGCATTGCTCCTTTCAATTTTACAATATTTCTACCAAGGAATTCCGTGCGAAATTGTGTTTAGGATTTCCAATTCAGCTACAAAAAAACATACGTAAGGTTTTCAAACAATTTTCAGTGAAACAACTAGATACGAAACTGCAAAAATAGAATATGAAGGTTTGTAAGATGAACATAAACTAATAGGAAATTGGAAACTTTCGCATTATCTCAGAATACAGTGGATCACCATAGGGGTTACAAACGATGAATAAGACAGCCTGATCCAGGAGGTACTTGGGTATCTTATTCACAGGTGCAAGGTTAGCTGTGGGTCGACGAAATCAATAATTGTTTTTTGGTTGAAAGTTGAGAGCTACACGAAATCTTGACTCTGTGAATGTAGTTTATAATAACCAAAACCTTTAAAAAGGTTTCCCAAGACAAAGAGAGGAAGTTTTCGTGAGAGGAAAAAAAAAATCATTTTCATTCATAGAAATTTTATAGAAATTCACATTCATCTATCATTTAAGGGTTTTCCTTTCTTAGAAAAAAATTATTGAGTTTCTACGATGTGTTGGAAAGCAACATACTATGATGATTTTAATGCTAATGGATCTCTTTCCTATCCGTAATACAAGAAATATTAGGGTTTTACAATTTATAGCCTAAAATTAATTATTGCGATTGCTGCATTAAGTAACAATTTTTTGGGGGGCCTTTGGTATTCATAGTTATTCGGAATACTAAGAACTGCGTAAAAATTACCTTAAATAATTATACAATTATACAATTATAATAAAGTAATGAAAGTAATAAAAAGCAAAGTAATAAAGTAATAATTATATAATTATTACCTTACATAATTATATAATTACCTTATATAATTATATAATTAGTTTATTACATTAATATTTAAAATACATTAGTATTTACCAATTAGTATTAAAATAACTTGTTTGAACAAATTACTCTTTACAAGTAAAATATGAATTGGTGCCAGGAGGTAAGTATTAATGTTCTTCCATCTTCAGTAAATTACCTTTTCTCACAAAATTTACAACATATTTACAAATATTAACATTTATGTCAATTATGGTTAATATATTAGACCACCATGTTCTCGTATTTATTATCTTTTCTAATTCTAGTTTTTTTTTCTTTCTTCTCTCATACTTTTACAGTCAAACATTCCATGTGTCCAATTTTCTTTTATTTACAACCTAATCTATCTAAATTTTCTTCTTCATGTAACCACTATTTATTTGCTTTCCAAATTGAACCACATCTTATTTTAATATAAATATTTTTTTAAGTAGTTATATTGTATATTTTTAACCAAATAAAAAGAACCTTTAACTTGAGTAGATGTAAACAGTATTCATTAAATTGTGAGAGTTGAATTCTATTATAATTTAACTTCAAATTTATTTCTGTCAGCCTTTTAATAATTTCTATTCTATTTTTCTAACCAGTAATTTATATCCATCATCCTATTGATTTCTAAATATATCTCTACTTCATTGAAAGATTTTTCTTCGTCTTTTAACCATTTGCATTTTTTACCTTTTTTTACTAATTCTACAATTTCTTGGGAACATAGTTTTGTTGAATTCCTTTTTCTTTCTTTTCATTTTGTTGTTTACTAATTTTTTCTTTGTTACCATCTTTTGTTATTGAGATTGGTAGATAGCCTAGACGGAAATCCATACTCCAAAACTTTAAGTTGAAAGGTGTTTTTTTTTTTTTTTCATTTTATTATTAGCAAAACACATCAATTACTTAACAACCCTGTTTTCCAATAAAAGTCCAATTACTCTGTGTAAAAATGATCTTAATCTAACACTAAAATTTGAGTTTTCTAGAGTAATTAGTGACTGAATTATATTGATCATGCACTAATAGAGTGTGAATTCTAATTATGAATATTATTATTATTGTAATTATTATTATTATTATTATTATTATTATTATTATCTTCTCTTTTCTTCTCTTTTCTTCAGTGTTAACTGAGTTTTAAGTAGAGAGTACGGGTTTTAGCCAAAGTAACTCTTTACTATTGAAGGAAGTTGAGGAATTTTCTTGTGATGTGGCAAGTTGAGATTATTATCGCCTTTTGTAACTTGATATATGTGTTTGGATTCAAATGCAGTATTTTAAGACTGTTTTGAATTTGCTTCGGAACTACTCCAGTAGCTGAAATAACAATTGGCACTATGTAAACCTGTTTCATACTCCAAATTCTCTTATTTTCCATTGCCAATTCTTGATATTTGGTGACTTTTTCTTCAATAGTTCTTTTGACATTATGGGAAAGTGGTACTGCAATATCCACCAAATAACATGTTTTGTTTTGCTTATTAGTTAGAATTATATCTGGTCTGTTATTGGGAATGGTTTTATCTGTTTGAATCGTCAAATCATAATAAAGTTTGTATGAGGTATTTTCCAGAACAGTTTCTGGATTGTATTTATAATATGGTGCATAATTCTCTATTAACTTGTGTTGATGGGTTAGTTTTTGGTGAATTATCTTTGCGACTTGATTATGTCTATTAAGGTATTCTGTGTTGGCCAACATCTTGCAGCCAGATATGATATGTTGAATTGTTTCTGAGGCCTGATAACATCTTCTGCATTTATCGTCTGCTAAGTTGCTGTCCTTTAGTATATATTTTGCGTAGTTTTTAGTATGGATAACCTGATCCTGTATAGCTATCATGAACCCTTCCGTTTCACCATAGACCTCACCCAATGACAGCCATCTGTTAGACGCAATTTTATCCACATATGGTTGGCTAAGATCATTAAGATGACGTCCATGAAGTTCCTTCTGGGTCCATAGTTCAACCTTTCTATTCAGATGAGTGCAATTTATATTGGTTGTTGTTTGAGGGACTTTATTTTTTAGGTTTAATGGTGTAAGATTGTTGTCAGAACATACTATTGATCTATGCAATGGTGAGCTATGAGATTTGGTGCAGAAGAAATTTTGAAGGCTAAGTATTTGATTTTCTAGAAGTTGTTGTATGTCCATTAGTCCTCTACCTCCCATATATCTAGGAAGTGTCATTCTCTCTATTGCTGCTTTTGGGTGATGCAGATTGAATTTTGTGAGCAATGTTCTGCTGGATCTTTCTATGCCAGCTATTTCAGTTTTTGACCAATTAATTACTCCAAATGAGTATGTTAACACAGGTACAGCATAAGTATTGATAGCCTTGATAGTATTGCGTGCATTTAATTCAGTTTTAACGATGGATTTGAGTCTATTGTTGAATTCTGCTGTTAATTCTTTCTTAATTTCTTTATGCTCTATTGATTTTGATTGACGGAATCCCAAATATTTATAGTAATCATTCGCTTCCATAGAGCTTATTGATTCATTGTTCGAAACTTTATAATTTCCAGACTTGATTTTTCCCTTATCTATGTGGAGCAATTTGCACTTATCCAATCCGAACTGCATACAGATATCATTTGAGAATGTACTAGTGATATCCAGGAGATATTTAAGCTGTTGTTCATTTGATGCATAAAGTTTGATATCGTCAATGTATAATAAATGTGACAGAGTGAAACTTTTGACTGGGCTATTTTTAATTTTGAATCCGTAGTTAGTATTATTAAGAGTATTGGACAAAGGGTTTAAAGCAAGGCAGAACCAGAGCGGACTTAAGGAATCTCCCTGGAATAATCCTCTTTTTATATCAATTGTTGGTGTAGTAAAGCCTTTACTTGATATATTTATATGCAAGGCTGTATTCCACTTTGTCATAGTTGTTTCTAAAAATTTAATAATAGTGCTATTGATTTTGTAAATTTCCAGAACTTTTAAAAGCCAGTTATGTGGGACGCTATCAAAAGCTTTACAATAGTCTAAATATGCGACATGAAGGTGCCGATTTTGTTTGCGTGTTTGTTGAAGAATTACTGAATCAATTATCAATTGTTCCTTGCATCCCATATGATACTTCCGGCATCCTTTTTGCTGTTCCGTGATTATATTGTATTGATCTATATGATTATATATTTCATTTGTGATGCATGACGTTAACATTTTTTATATAGTAGGTAAACATGTTATGGGTCGATATTGTTTAGGATCATGTGTATTTACTGATTTAGGCTTTAAATATGTTATTCCAGATGTAAAAAATTCTGGTAGTTGTGTTGGATTGTTTATAATGTCTGTGAAACATTTGGCTATGAAAGCATGTAAAGATGTAAACTTCTTATACCAGAAGTTTTGAATTCCATCCAGTCCCGGTGATTTCCAATTATGTGTATTTTTTATTACTTGTTTGAGTTCTTCAGTTGTTGTTTCAGAGAACTGCATTTCCTCTAAGTTGGCATGTAAATTTTCTTCTTTTCCAATCCAGCTAGCATTGAGATTGCTTTCTACTGGATTTGACCATATTGAGGACCAAAAATTATATATATCAGCCTGATCTGGTAATCTACCCTCAGATTCATTTATGGCGGATGATCTTAGCTGTTTATAAAATGATTTTTCATTAGATTTAAATTGAAGATTTTGTTGTTTTCTTTTGAATGATTTATTATATCTTTTAAGGCGTCCAACTTTAACTGCTAGTTTTTGTTTATTAAGTTCAAGATACTCTTTGACATGTCTATTGTGGTTATTATCTGTAGTGTTAGTGTTAATGCTTTTGAAAATAGATTTTAGTGATGATACTAGTTTTCTTGATCTATTTCCATTTTGATATTGTGTTAATTTACCAATTTGTTGCCTAAGGTGTTCTATATCACGTTCTATACGCTTTCTCCATGGTGGTATGATTGGTTTTCTTCTTAATGTTGAATCTGGTTGTATACTTGCTTTAATTTTGAAGCCCAAATATTTACTGACTGTAATAGCGGCTGCATATATCAATAGATGAATATCAGAGATATTGGTTAGATATTGGTTAAACTTAGGTAGAATATTATTTACTATTGAAACTGTTTGCGTTAATTTTATTGAGGTATTTATTTTTGGTATTTTGGGTCGTCTGTTGGGGTCAGTTCCATAAAATTCTATTATTGTTTTGTTTAACAGATCCGATAATTCATTTATGTCATCGGCTGGTGTTTCAGATTGATTAATATCTATCTTGATTGTGGGTGATTGGTTTTCTGCTATTTCTGAATTTTCTGTTAGTAATGTGTCAATAGTCAGATTATTTAAATTTGGAAGGTCTGCTGAGGGATGAATTGGTGGTTGTACTGCTTCGTTGTTTGTAGAAACAATGTCTATGTTGTTTTCTTCCTGGTTTTGAGCGTTTGTGTTGCTATCTCTAGACAGTTCCTTGCTTACTTGTTGTTTTATTTCTTCTAATATTGGAGTAGGTATGAGGTTTTTGAGAACAATGGCACGTCTTTGGTCAGCGATTCTTTGCTCAGTGACATTCAATTCAGGATACTGTTCTTTGAATTTATCAAAAATGTATTTTCTGTAATTTATTTTATCAATTTCCAGTCGGGTTATTGTGTAATACGCATGCATGATACATTTATTCATTTCGGGCGTCCACTTCATGCGTATTCGTTGTTTTCCTGCTTTTGTGGTCCCACGATTTCCTACTGGTGTAGGGTGGGAAGCATCAGTTGCAGGTGTTTGTGTGGTGTTAGTCCTATTTCTGTCGGCTGTGGTTTTTTCGGGTTTCCCGATGGGTGTCCGCCTGTTCAACATCCCACCACTGACGGCTCGCATGCTGTCACGTCCAGCGTCAGCTCCAGACGTGCCCTGGCGATCTCCAGGTAGCGACTTTTTTCCGAGGCATCTTTTACGATTATTCTCCATCATAAATGAGGGAGGGTTCCGTTTTGGTCCGCGGGTGGTATTTTATTTCCCACCTACCCTGCAAAATTGCCGGGCATTCCCCGATCCGCCACCTGCACGGGTTATTATTATTATTATTATTATTATTATTATTATTATTATTATTATTATTATTATTATTATTATTATTATATCGAAAAAGTTTCAAACCTTGGGATTCCCCAGCTAAGACAATATGGCGGGTCAAGGACCAAAGCACACATTGCCAAGTGTATTAAAAAAAAAAAAAAAAAAAATTTGGAAGAATAGTTACGGATGTGTGCTTGTGTCCATAAATTTCCGAACTATGCGTGTTGTGTTGAGTACTACAGCCTTCTGGAGTTGTGCATAAGTGTTATTATTATTATGTATGTTTCAAACCTTGGGTTTCCCCAGCAAAAACAATATGGCGGGTCAAGGACCAAAGCACATACTGCCAAGTGTAAAGATGTGTGCAAGAATGATTAGGGATGTGTGCTTGTGTCCATAAATTTCCTAACTATGCGTGTAGTGTTGAGTACCACAGCCTTCTGCAGTTGTATTATTATTATTATTATTATTATTATTATTATTATTATGTCGTAAAAGTTTCAAACCATGGGTTTCCCCAGCAAAGACAATATGGCTGGTCAAGGACCAAAGCACATATTGCCAACCGTAAAAAAAAAAAAAAAAAAAACGTGTGGAAGAATAGTTAGGGATGTGTGGTTGTGTCCATAAATTTCCGAACTATGCGTGTTGTGTTGAGTATCACAGCCTTCTGGAGTTGTGCATAAGTGTTTTTATGAAGTCCTAGTGTGCTGAGGCTGTGGTGCAATGTGTGAGGCACCAGACCAGTGGCGGAGAGAACGATGGGTACAACACATACTTGGTCCTGCATCCACTGCTTCTGGAGCTCGTGTGCAAGATCGGTGTATTTATTGATCTTATCTGTGTGAGTTTTCTGCATGTTCTTGCTGACCAGGCACTGCAATATCAATGAGATAAGTCTGTTTGTTGACCTTATCAACAACTGTGATGTCAGATCTGTTGTGATGTATAGTTTTGTCTGTGTGAATGGGGCGGTCCCTGTACAGCCTATATGAGGATGACTGTAAGACGCTTTGTGGTGTGTACTTGTAGTATGAGACCGTGCTCTTAATAAGTGAGTGTTTGTGGCTAGCTATTGATGAACGATCGACGCTACCTGATTGTGTCGGTGGAGGTAGTCTGTTTGGGAGAGAAGGGGACAGCCTGATATTATGTGGTCGATCGTCTCATGCGTAGTATGGCACTTCCTGCATCTGTCGTCATGTGTGTTGGCGTCGTTAGAATGTGTTTCTTGTAGATGCGTGTGGGGATGACTTGGTCCTATATCGCGATCATGAACCCTTCAGTTTCCCCAAACAGCTCACCACTCGTCAGCCATGTGTTCGACGCTTCCATGTCGACATGAGGCTGGCTGAGTTTGTAGCGATGTCTGCCGTGGAGTGCCTTACGAGCCCATGATTCATACAATCGAAAAAGTTTCAAACTAAGGGTTTCCCCAACTAAGACAAAATGGCGGGTCAATAACCAAAGCACATATTGCCAAGTATAAAAAAAAAAAAAGTTTGGAAGAATAGTTAGGGATGTGTGGATATGTCCATAAATTTCCTAACTATGCCTGTTGTGTTGAATACCACAGCCTTCTGGAGTTGTGCATAAGTGTTTTTATGAAGTTCTAGTGTGCTGAGGCTGTGGTGCAATGTGTGAGGCACCAGATCAGTGGCGGACAGGAGATGGGTACAACACGTTGGTCGCTCCTGCCTCCACTGCTTCTGGAGCTCGTGTGCTAGATCGGTGTATTTACTGATCTTGTCTGCGTGAGTTTTCTGTGTGTTCTTGCTGATAGGCACTGCAATATCAATGAGATAGGTCTGTTTGTTGACCTTATCAACAAGTGTGATGTCAGGTCTGTTGTGATGTATGGTTTTGTCTATATGAATGGGGCGATCCCAGTACAGCTTATGTGAGGATGACTCTAATATGCTTTGTGATATATACTTGTAGTACGGGACCGTGTTCTTAATAAGTGAGTGTTTGTGTGCTAGTTGTTGATGAACAATCGACGCTACCTGATTGTGTCGGTGGAGGTATTCTTTTTGACAGAGAAGGGGACAGCCTGATATTATGTGGTCGATCGTCTCATGCGTAGCGTGGCATTTCCTGCATGTGTCGTCATGTGTGTTTGCGTCGTGTAGGATGTGTTTCTTGTAGTTGCGTGTGGGGATGACTTGGTCCTGTATTGCGATCATGAAACCTTCAGTTTCCCCAAACAGCTCGCCACTCGTCAGCCATGTGTTCGACGCTTCCATGTCGACATGAGACTGGCTGAGTTCGTGGCGATGTTTGCCATGGAGTTCCTACGAGGCCATGAATCACGCAATTGCTGAGTGTGGGTGTTAGGGGTGGTGAGTGTTGGAGAAGGATTTTCGAAGTCCAGGGGTGTGAGGTGTGTGTCAGCCTTGACAATGGTTGAGTGTAGTAAGGAGTGTTGTGCTCTTTGATGGAAGTGTTCCCGAAGTGTGTGTACTTGTTTTGCATGTAGGGTGATGAGGTTGACGAGTCCTCGGCCTCCCTCCTTGCGGGGAAGAGTCATCCTTTCCGTAGCGGACTTGAGGTGGTGCATGTTGTGTTTCGTGAATGTAGTGCGTGTTGTACGTTGTAGTGCTTCGAGTTCGGTGTTTGTCCATGGAATTATGCCGAACGAATATGTTAGTGTGGGGACGGCAAAAGTGTTGATGGCTTTCAAGTTATAGACCATTTAGTTAGAAAAGAATTGATAGAAAATCTTAGGAAACTACAATAGAATATTCGAGAATTATATTTGTGTGTCATTCAGTGTGAATTCAGTTGCAATACTAAATAGTTTAATTCATTAATAAATTTCTGTTTAAAACATACTTCATTAAAAAAAAAAGAAAAACTGAATTCTAATGATCACTAATAAAATATACATTGTTCTAAAGAATTATGAATATTCCATAGTATCGATATGGTCCTTTTGGCAAATTTTGCTGCCTCATTTGCGCTCTATAGAAGCTCAGGAATATAAATAACAAAACAAAGATTGTAATCGCTATCTATTCTTGTGTTATCAGATTCCAACATGACGATTTAATACTTCAATTACAAATAAACAGTGTCAGACAGTAAAATTAATTCAGAGATATTAGTCTTAATGATAAACGTTTATTAACATCAAGTTAGTTATTTTAAGAAAATTTCAAATCTATCATGCACATTTTGCAGGACTGTGGATAGATATGGGAAAAGCAGAGGGTTTCACTATAAAATACGGTCGAGGCCGAAATACAAGGCGAATCAAATTAAGGTATTCCTATACAGAGCATTCTGGGGATAGAAACAGTGGGCGAAGACGTCAGGCTTGGTCGGTGTACATTCCAGATTATGGGAGAAAGACTTCTTCAATAAAAAAAAAAATAAAAAAATGACCGATAGGGGAAATATGGTGCTGCCTGAGGATACGCAGTAGTATGAACTGAAAGGCTGTGTAAACGGGAAGGAACCATAAAAAATGACATACCAAGTGTTATCGAGTGTTTTTATTCATTTATTCCATACATTATGTAAAAGTGGTTAGTAACACCGAGAGCTGACTGAGGCTGCTCTCAAGCTGTCAAGAATAGTTAGAAGTAATGTTTAATATTTTGGCGTTCTGCAGGACAAAAAAGCTAACACCCAATGATAGCATGTTCGACAGCAGAATGCAATTGATGTTTCCAGTGTGCAGTACTATTCTGTCCTTCAAATCTGCCAGATGGAGAACCTTGCCTCGGTAAACCATGCTTCGAAGTAACTCAAAACCAAAAAAGCAGGGATTAAAATTTGGCGAACATGGTGGCCATCTTTTTTGGGAATGCTCGATTGATGAATCTATTCTCTGTGAAATGTTATCGCAGCAACTGTTGAACATGACGTTCTATGTGAGAAGGTACTCCATCTTGAAAAAATGTTTTGAGGCATCCTCTTTGCTGGAGATGCGGAATGACGAAATAGTGCAACATGTCCCGGTAATGAGTTGCGGCTACAGGCCCACAGGTCCGACTGGATGGATTTCTTCGAAGAAAAACGGGCCAATCACAAATCCGTAAACCCTATCCATATCGTTATCTTCGGTGAATGTAAGGGAATCTGTTGAAACTGATGAGGATTCTCTGCGTCTTTGGTCCTAGAACATCCTGTGGAGTGATGAAGCTCATTTTCATGTTTGTGAAACAGTGAACGACACCAATTCAAACAGTGATGGGCCTGTGATAAGGATCGCCAGTGAACGACACAATGGCGATCCTTATCCTCCATCTACAGGCCCATCACTTTTTCCACGAATCACTTCCGTATGCTTTCAAGAGATACCATTCGACGACAATTGGTAGAGGCAGGACTTCATTTTCGGCGTCCCTTAAGATGTCTACGACTGACTACCTAACAAAGGCAATTCGTCTGGAGTGGCGTACGTCTATCACTCTTGAGCTTATAGTGTGGGGAGTCATTTCCTACAACAGTCGATATCTCACAGTTTTGCTACAATATATTTTGACAGCACCCCCAAACGTTGACAACTTTCTGCAGCCAATTGTATTGCCTATGCGAATACGCTTCCAATGGCAATTTACCGGCATGGTAATGCCAAACCTCACACGGCAAGACTCTCAATAATGCCTCCGTGGGGTTCATACCTTCCTATCGAGCATGTCTGGGAAATACTGGGAAGGCAGTTGCATCTATCACGGAATGTGACCGAACTAACCCAACAATTATAGAACATGTGGCAGAATCTGACACAGAACAAATTAGACTAATTTGATTCCTTGACGTATTGGATATCAGTATCGCCGCCAGAGGATAAGTTAATGTAATATCTATTAACCCCGTGACCGTTATGCTGCCACTGCTCTGTAATGAAAAAGTCCTTTTGTAATGAAAATGTAATCATTTTTTTATCTTTATATACTCATTGCGTGTGCAAAGTGCTTCAGGGTGTGTCTTTGTTTTGTTTTTTTATTTATTTACTTTTTTGCACCATTTGCACCATTTTTTGCTTTGTTTTGCTTCATTCTCATTTATTCTTTTGATATTTCAGTAACTTTGGTTAACTTTGTGAAGCTGGATAATATAAGCTGTGAGCTCTGTGATGGATCTTCTTATGGATCGCGATTATCCCAGTTACTTCTTTTCCTGACGGGCCCTTTGATTTGTAGAATGGGGCCCAAGGGTTAAAGGCGAGCAAGCTTTGGGCTGAACTCATTCTCAACTGGTTTCGATTGGTCAAAGAAACGTCGGAGCTTATACCTTTGTTGCATCATAAGCATTGGAGTACCGGGGGGGGGGGGGGGGGGTTAAGAGAGGTAAACGCTCCTATTGCATCCAAAAAATAGAAAAAATGTAGCTTTTTTTTTACCTATTTTTTTTGGGTTGGAAAGCCATGGTTATGTTTGTAAACCCCTCTCAAACGAAAAAGATAACATTTTCTCTTTTTTTTTTGTTTTGAACGGCGAAGACTAGCGTAAATCTCTCATTCGAAATATTTGAGTGAGCCTATGTCCATAAGTCAGCAGTGAACGAATGTGAATGATTTATATCCATAATTGACTGTATATCTTGCTACATCTTAGTCAATAAATTAAGAACAGTCATTTAATTAAAGCATTGAAGAGGTTAAATACTGACGAAGTACTTCGTGTGGAATTTAACAATCGCAGCCCAATGATGATTGTCAAATGAATGAGAAATGGAAGACGAATGGAAAGTTACTTTAAAAATAATTCACTTTAATCAGATTAAGGAGCAGACAGTTGAAGGCAAAAAACAGGATTATTAAGAAATTATCCACCGTTTTCTTTCTAATGCTACAAAATTTTGAGAATTTTATCATCTTTACTAGCTAATTTCTCCCATGGAAAAACATTCCAGTATAAAAGTTACATCATTTCGTATCCATAAACATGCATGCCAAATTTAAAACAGATCTATCCAGCAGATCAAAAATTATTAGTGGAACACAAACACATAAATTGTATATGAGCCTGATTTCCCTACGAAAATAGTCCAACAAATGATATTCAAATCTTAACAAGGAACTTTATGCTCAGAGGCTACGTGAAACTTCTACATATAAAGTCTATCATTGGATAGCATTATAATAACTTCACTTACAATAGATATTAGAACTTACAATAGTTACATCTTACTTAACTATACCATCATTAGTTTTAAGATGGTCCACACAGGCATCTTTATCCAAGAATCAGAAATTTAAATTAAAGATGAGGAAAATTTGAATAAAATGTTTGATTCCCTTGTGGATTTTTTTTTTGGTGAATAGTATGGGTTTTTTTTTGGGGGGGAGGGACGAGGGGGGGGATTGTTTGAATTTCAAATCATGCCTATATTTACAAAGAACGACCTTGCAGGCTGTTTAAGAACATTCGTCAAACCACTGTATATCATGATTTATAAAGTTTCTAAAGAGGTACATTACAACATTATTATCATTATAACATTAGTAACATTAAAAAAGTTGTAGCAAAAGTATATGGCGTAATTTAAATACTTACAAAAATACTTACAAATTAAAAGCATTCAATTATATAGAATTTATTTTGATTTAAATTTTCACTAAATAGATATCTTTTCAAATGTTGTTAGTTTCCAATAAAGAAAATCTACGAACTTTCTTGCACAATATACTGGAAGCAAAAAAGGGAAGTATCAAGAAGGAAGTATCAATTTGAATGAAACTTTATAAATGCTGTTTGGATAAAAAAAAAATTGGAATTGATTCAAAATTCACAGTGAAAAAAACAAATTTCATTGAACAATAGCAGCATTGTTGTTACATTATTAATACTGTGTTGAATTGCCTGTGGCTGCTTTGCATGCTGATATACGCTGCCACATGGAGTAAAACAATGTTTTTTGTTGTGATGTGGCATATCACGCCAAGCTTGTTACAATACCGGATATTAGATGATGGATGCAGTTGACGTCCCAGACATATTCGATACGGGACAAATCTGGGGATCTGATGGGACAAATCTGGGGATCTGATTGCCCAAGGAAACATTTAAATTGCTTGCAGGCACTGCTGGGAAACGTGTGCAGTGTGCAGATATGCATTATCCTATTGGATAATTGAATTTTTCGTGTCACGCCTGTCTGTTGGAATTCAGGCAGGAGTGACACGAAGGTCAAAACAACTGGTTGCAGGATCTTCTGCACGTATCGCTGTGCATTAAAATTTTATCGAATCTATATGAGAAGGGACATGCTGTCTTAAGAATGGTTCCCGCACACCATTACACCAGCTGTATTGGCTGTATGCCTCGATAAAATTGCCAGGATTTCAGCACTGAACAGTTCTCCATCAGATGAGGATGCGACGATCATCTGCTGCAAGGCAGAAACCATCACTAAACACAATATCAGACCCTTCCATGTTTCTCATTCTAACAGGGATTTCGGCGCTGGCCTCGCCCGCCTTTTACCTCATTTTCCATAGTGAATTTTATTTCATTATAGACATTATTAAAAATATGTAAAATTTCATTAGCATATTTTTTATTTATAATCATAAATGTATCATCAACATATCGACAGAAATATTCCACATTATCTTTTATAATATCATTTTTCCATAGTTTATGTTCTAGAAAGTGCATTACTATAGCTGAAGATGGTAGACTCTTGAATAGGTCATTGGATTGTGAATATACCTTATTATTGAATTGGAACCATTGGAGTCGAAACATGGTTTCAATTAATATAACTTGATAATATAACATGTTATCAAGTGATAGTAAACCTGTTTTTTTAGATTCGAATGAGGGAGCACCGGAGAGCCATTGAAAAAGGTGACTTGAAATACCTAACAGCAAAACATCATAAGAATACAGGACATACTATTCTAATAAATAATCCCATTATTTTTGGACAATATAAAGATGATTATTTGCGTAAATTTTTCGAATCTATTATTATTAAGACCAATTAATTGTTATAATGATGAGCTTTCTGTAAAAGCTGTGTTAGATTATAACTTAAATTGATTGTTGTATAATGTTTATTAGTTACGATGTTCTGATAATATTTAGGGCTGTTTTCAGCCGGTATGTTATTATTTTATTTTGTCTGAAGATGATATTCTATCGAAACATGCTACAGTTATAATATTTTTGTTTATAAAACTGTTTATCTTTTATTGGTGTGTGTGGTCCCTAAATAATTATATCACACATACGATGTATAGTAATGAATGTCAATAAATTCAGATTCAATTGGACGATATCTACATTTTTAAAACTTATAGAGTATGTTATTATTTATCGATGCGATCCACTTATAGACATTTAGGGGGGAAAAAAATAGGAAGGAAGAAAGATAGCAGCTGAATTTCTTGTGCAATTGCTTTTTGTAAGTCTGAAGTCATTTTAAACGAAAGAGGTTATTTGAAATCCAATAAGGTTTCGTTTCCAAAATAAATGCGATTTCCTGAAAGTCTCGTGTTATTCTGTTTTTCATCCTGTGTTATAAGAACAATGAGTAATAGGAAATTAGTTCAAGTTGAAACAATCAGTGTCAATTAGCATAAGTAATACAATTGTGTGAAATACATGCACAGCCTCTTCCTCTTTCCTCTCGACCCTTTATCATTGCTACCGTAAGTCGGAATGCTTTGAACCCAGCAGATGCTAATTGTGTGAAGACGCGAAACATTAATCACAAATCTAATCTGACCCAAGGTTGTCATGCTCTTCGGACTGTCGCACCATCTATCATCATTGTAGCGGCTACAGCTGTTCGAATGGTGTGGACCAACAAATGACATTATAATTATTTTTTCTGTGGGGAATTGTTCTTTCTTTGTATCTGTCTAACAATCTGTGCTGCGGCGTTCATTCAAAAGAATTATAAAGAATGACAATTTAAGGAAACATGTAGCCACGAGTCTCGGAATTTCTACTGAATTTCCAATGAGTGAATATCATATATATCCTTATGATATCCTATCATATATATATCCATAGAAATTGGTACAAAAGGACTGCTCTTGTCGATTTTACGTCTTAGGCTTAATTAAACAACTACGGTAATCTCTATTGCAAAGGAGAATCTTTTTTTTTAAAACGAGCATTAATAAGATTTAATAGCTGCACACTTAGCCTAATATTATAGACATCTATATATATATATATATATATATAAGACTTTCTGACTTTTGATATTACATTATATAACTTTGCTTTGGGTCAAATCCTTACAGGCCATGGGAGTATAAATGCTTACCTAGCAAAATATAATTTAACACACAGTGCTTATTGTTCCTGTTATCTAAAAGAAATTGAATCTGTAGAACAAGTACTCTACACTTGTCCTTATTATGAATATGCAAGATACGTTTTACATTTAAATCTGCTTTATTATGATATTCTAGGGCTATGTAAACTTAATATCCTAATTAAAAATCCTGTCTTCCAGTATTTCTGGAATTTTGTAAACAGTGTAATGAAATTTAAATCTAACTGTAAAACTAATTCATAATATTTTAAAGCACTTTTGTAATCATTTTGTATTTATGTAAATTTTAATCTTTTCAATGTTTATTTCTGTGTTGTACTCATCTGAGTGGGTATTTATGTATCTGAGTGAGTACAATGCTATTCTACTCTCTCTCTTACTTCTACTCTCTTACTTTATATATATATATAAAAGGAAGAGTCTGTGAGTTTGTAAACCCTTTTTCTCTTGAACCATATGAGATACAGGGGTGTATGTGGTATCAAATTAAAGGTCCTGATGTGGAGGCATGCATGAGAATGTTGATTTTTTGTTAAAAGTAATTTTCATAAAAAAAATCATGAAAAAAATTGACGCCTCTTAGATTCTTGTTACAATTAGAAAGTAGTTGAATCGAAGTAATCGCTATTATTAAGTAATTTTTTTCACTTAAATATGGATTAAAAGATCTTATTTAATCTGAATTGTCATTTAATTATGATTAGGAGAACTACATCGCAATCATAGAATTTCTACTTGTAAATAAATAATGTGGAAAAAAAATAATAATACGGGAATGGTTTTGAAGAATTCCAAAATTTTAATCAGAAAGAGATAAAAAGGGGAGACTTAAAAAGAAGGCTAATGGACTCAAGCCTAATCTGCCCCTCCCAAGAAGATTATGGGCCTGCTCTTTTTTTTATTTTTGGTTGGATGATATCTTAAAAGAAAATTTTCAGTTCCCGATGGTGTGGCTATTTTTTTGGCAAGGGATATATTTACGGTTAAGAGACGATATAATATATTTGGAATTGAAATATAGGTCTTGTCGAAATAAGGCGGTAAAATTACCCACAGAAAAACATTGGAAGCAAAATGAATGAATTTGCATGAATGTGTAGCAATACTTATTAATTCTCTTATTAATCCTCGTTTTCATATGATTAAAATTAATTGGATTTAGGCAATTTATGCGGATTTACTTTTTTATCAGATAACAAGAAATCTTTAGTGTTAATATTACATAAATATTTTAAAATAAAAATTGACGGAGGTTTTTTTTTTTTTGCTTTATATTCAAGACTTTAAGAAACAAACAAAAATATGAAATATTTTAAGGAAAATAGGCTTTAAGTGATTTAAGGAACTTCTTGTTTCTTTACGGCAATCCCCAGACTGAAATCCTTACAGGGAGGAATCTTGAATCTTCACTTTTCTGCCAAGCATTCAATTCGTCACATCATCATTAGAACTAAATTATACTGTCACACCATTATCATCATCATCATCTACGCCAGCACAAGAGCAATAAGTTTATTGCTAAAAACGACATTTGTATTGTTTTTAAATTTAGAACCAAGTAAACCGAAATTATGTATAATGTATTTAATTACTATAAAGCTTTAAGAAAAGAAAATGTGTTGTACACAACCACACATCCCTAACCATTCTTTCATACTTCTTTACACTTGGCAATATG
>JAFIDM010012231.1:88685594-88832402 GCA_023159025.1 Thereuonema tuberculata
TTGAAATGGGAAAAACAAGGTAGGGATAGTGATTAGTAAACCAATCATAGTGCTTCGCAACGGCTTCTGACCTACCCCTATTTATATGGAATAATCGTCATTCTTAACTCAAACCTTGTTAATACACTGAATACCTAATAATGATTTAAAAATAGACTGCGCCGAGTTGGTCTAGAAAATGCTCGCCCGAGTCTGTTTGCGATCCCATGCTCCTATCTTACCCGCCCCTATTTATATGGAATAATCGTCATTCTTAACTCAAACCTTGTTAAAACACTGAATTCCTAATAATGATTTAAAAAAAAAAAAAAACTTAAGTTGAGAAACTGTGAAAAGATTTAAAATGGGGAGAAAAAAATGAAGAATAAGAATGGCCCATGAGAGGATCGAACACACGACCTTCGCGTTATTAGCACGACGCTCTAACCAACTGAGCTAACAGAAGCCGTTGCGAAGCATTGTGGGATATGTGTCCACAGACAGACAAACCGGGGATATAAGGCGTCTTTCAGAAGCCTAAAAGTCAACTTTGTTTAATTTTTTGCTTCGGATTTAAAGAAAAAAAACGCGCTTCAAATACAGTATTTTAATTGTTCATATAAAATATTATAGAATCACTTAAATTTGATTTCTAATTTACTGATGGAACTTTTATATATGCAGTTAATCGTTGCAACTTTACTCAAGCCTTGCTTAGCATCACAGGCAAAAGTAATAGAGTCTGTCTTTCACGTAGCATTGAAAGTCAGTTTTAAGATTTCAGTTTTAAACTCGACTGTACAGAACACATTTCCCCACTTGCTACGTCTTCAAACAAGTAAATGATAAAACACGACATAGAATGGGATCACGATTAAGGCGGTCTCAATTTATACAAATTCCAATAATGCGATCTCGGAAAAAAAGGGGGGAAAATAAAAAAAAAATCTCTATTTTTCTGTTAAGATATTTTTTTAAAATTTTCTAAAATATGTTTTATTAATTTTTATTTTAATCTACTGTCAGTATTTCCCTAAAGCCTGTTTTACATTTACCATTTCACTCGCCATAACCTGGACATTTCACTCGCCATCACCTGGACATCACAGATGTCCAGTAAATGGAGAGCGATAGAGCCTGGGCTATTTTTCGAAGAAATGTCGAGACATCTATGGCTGGACATCGCCACTAGCGCTCCTGGTGACGAATTGTAGAACTTGGAAGTCCAATCGATTTGTATCTATTTATTCGAAATTACCGATTACAAAAATGATTTTCGTGATCGGAGGGCATCTTTTCTTATGTTTTCGTGGATGCTTTCATAAAATGTTACATTATTAATCAAAATCATTTCATAATTTCGTCTTGAAAATTTGAATCGACAGCGACCGAGCATCTCGAAAAGATCTCGCCATTGATCGAGATTTAACGAGACTGAATTATTTATCGAAACTGATTTATCGAAACTGAAAACAAAGAACAGAAAACGATGAAAAAAAACATGAATATTTCCTATTTTAATTAATTAAAGACATTCTTTCACCTATCCGATGCATTGACTAAATGGTTTTTATATAAATCAATGTTATTTTTATCGTAAATAAAACGTAGGCATGATGACAATTGCGAAGTGTTAATGTTCCGTGTGATGGAAGGCGTTATGGTAAGTGTAAAACGATACACTAATCACTCGCAATCTACCCTGACATGTCCTGCGTTATGGCTTGGAAAATGGCGAGTGAAATAGTAAATGTAAAACGGCCTTAACGGTAGCATCTTATAGAAAAAAACAAAGATTTCAATTCACGCGAATTTAAATTAAACATTAATTGAGAAGTCAATCATCGCATAATTCTCGATTTTTATACCATAATAAAAAGCAACTACTTTCTAAAATCACTAACGGAAATTCTTTCAAAACCTACTTTCTAAATATATATTCATTATCTACGGCTACCAATAACAGCTGTATTACAATAATATTTGCATTTTACTTCTTTTTATTTATTATTTTTCTGACTGTCACATGACATACTTAATGAAGTCTGTAATTTTCCAGTCAGACTGAATTAAACGAACTCCATTGCCTTGATTTTCAATGAATCAAATATTTAAGAAAACAATCAAAATGACAAAAGAATTAAAAAAAAATGGTCTCTTCTCACCGAAGCTCGAGACCGTTGCTCTCGTGCCACGTACAGGATTTTTCCTTCAATATTAATTATTTGAACAAAATTAAAGATTAATAAACTTAATGAGAAACTAATTAAAAGTATAATGCATGCAAGCAACATATGGATGAAACTCCGACTCCTGTGCTAATTAACAGCCCCGTAATCCGAGCATCAAACATGCATCATGAAAAATAAATTATATGGAGTCCACACGGGGGGATTAGCGGTCAGGCAGGAAGATTAGGCTGCACACAAACAGCAACGAAGAGGTTCCTCTCTTCCAAACAAACTTTTCTTGGAAGAATTCAAAAGGATGGGAGTCGGGGGGGAGAAACAGACAGTTCTTATAAAACACTGTCGAATATTGAACTCAGGTGAGGTTCAGTATTTGGTTCATTGGACTCCTAAGAAACTACGTAATGGAAATGAATTGGAACTTCTTTGCCCTTGAAACTATTTTTGTCAATTATTTTTGTAATTATTTTGTCAATAATTTCATCGTCGTTAAATTGAAATAAAATAACTCTCAAAGATATTCGCAGTAACTTTTACAGCTTTGAGGTAATAATAAAACAAAAACATATTTGATAGATAAGGCTTTCGCTTTAAAAGAATAAATGAATATATTTTAGACTGAATTACATTACATATTTTGTGTATTACAGTTCATAATAGCAAGCTTTTGTTAATTCTGTGAATCAATATTAGATGGGTAACAATGACGTCGACGCATGTTTTCTTTGTATTAGGCAACAATAAATAATAAATAATTATTAAATGAGTAGTAATATACAATATTCATTATTGTAATATCACAGACAATTTAGAGGAGGTGGTCGAAGGTGCCCTGTTCCCCCCCCCCCCAATTTTGAAGAGGACTTTATTTTTTATTTTGTATGTTGATGATCGGTTTCCTAAGACTCGTACTCCCTACCTCCGAAATAAAATCCTGTCTCAAATTTCAATAGACCATTAAGTAGGTGACTAAAATAGTGTTTGTGTATAATTTCCTTCTATTAAATCATCGTAATAATCAGGGGCGTATACAGAATTTTATTTCGGAGGTGGGGAGGGGGTAGTTAGGAAACCGATCACCAACAGACAAAATAAAAAAAAAAAAAAAGTCCTCCTCAAAATTGGGGGGGGGGGGGAACAGGGCACTCTCGGCCACCTCCCTTAAATAGTCTGTGGTATTATAATAATGAATAGTGTATATTTTTACTCATTTATTATTTATTGTTTATTTTTACCTAATAGAAAGAAAACATACGTCTATTTCATTGTTACCCATCTAATATTGATTCACAGAATAAATAAAAGCTTTCTATTAAAAACACACACACACACAAAAAATAGAATAAGGCGAAAATTTCTCGAAAAACATTTGCAAGAGATTTAAGATTTATTTATACTAAAATTTCATTTAGGTTCAAAATCCTTACAATTTTTTTCCAAAAAAACAGTATGAACACATTCAAAAATGACGAGATAGTAATTGGAAAAAAAAATAAATAATAAAAGTCCGAAAGAGAAAGTGATATATTCATTAGAAACTGAAATACCATTAATTTCGCGAAAAACAAAAAAAAAGTTAACGCCCTCTGCTCTCTGCAACCTAATTCAGGAGAAGAGACATTGGTGGATATAAATTAAGGAAGTTCGAGTTTCAGAATTGCTTTAAATGAAACAGAAATTCTTAATTTGGCTTAGTTGTATACATAAGTAATAGAGTAGATTGTGTAACTCCCATGAATAAAGAAGTTCAAAAGAACATTTCTTCTTTCGTGATTCAGTCTATTGTTATCACTGAGATCACTGTTATTTTTTGTTCCAATGTCTTCATGATACCATTGGAATTAAAATCTGAAAGAAGCAACCATAGAAGTTGGTCGAAGATATAATAAATTGTCAGAAAATGTCTTATCTAAGCTTTGACAACTGATTGAAGACAAAGGAAATTCACTAGATGGATATCCTAGGGTCCACGATCATCTGCCACAGCTGAGGATAACTATCTAAAATCCTAACTGCAGTCGATGCACGATATCTCATAAGCAAACATGCAATGGCCATAAGATAGAAAACATCCAGAAGGCTTCAAGTAGCAGCAGTGTAGGACAGAGTGGATGTCGTCATATTTGGATAACTGATCAGAGGCAATGTATTCTCTCTCATAGGTAAGTCAAGGTTCGCTAATGACGCTAGTACATCTGGACACCTCAATTCATACCTCCAGTGTAATAGAAAGGAATAATCTGGAAGCAGAAAGCTAATAATATTTGATGGTCGCATCGATCTCTCTATGTCTTCAATAGTAAAACTTTGAAAAGGGAAGAGAACAGATCGGAGAATTTCACTCGATTTTTTCCCATCGAGCTGCATACGGAGTTTTGGTTCTTAATTTTTCATAATGCTCTTAGATCTAGGAAGGGATTGACTAGTTAAGATCCATAATCCCATCGAGAACACTTAGCATCCCTTAGGACAGCGTCAACGCCCTCCTAGAACAGCCTAAAAGCTAGTCTTAGAGAAAGATAGGATTCAAGTCTCTCTGTACTGAGAGGATGCAAGCATAAGGATCAGCTGTCAGAGATCTTATTAACTCCCAAGAGGAATAAAAAAAAAGTATTGTTTGAACTTGAATACTTCCATCATCATTAAAATGCAATTCTTTTTTTTTTTTTTTTTTTTTTTTTTTTTAGCATTGTAGCCTTTTTACGTAAGATTAAATGTTCATATAAAGTTTAATTCATTCCATGTAATATTCCTTTTTTATGTAATCTTTGCCCGAATGAAAGACTATTGACTGTAAATCAACCACATCATTAATTTTTATATCTATCGTTCTTCTTAAGTTTATTTTTTGTTACATAATTAAATTACAGTTAATTTAGTAATCCTCAATATTTAATGGCGTAACGAAGGGTGGCTTCCATGCTTCAAATTCTCTTCAAAATCTTTAAAGTAACAAAGAAATTGTACTTTGTCGAAGAAGAAAAAGAAAAGGTCTCATCTCGCAACAAAATTATAAACATGCCATTGATAATTAATACTAATAGAAGAAACCTCTATAATATTTTATATTCATAAAACTAAATACTTATTGATCTCCTATTAGAACTATTCCATATCACAAGAGGAAACATTATAAAAATTCTAATAAGAATTGAATTATGTTTTCAACAAAAAAAACAAATATTTAATATAAATAATAAATAGTTTAAATTTTTCCTAGCAAAAATCAAGGCCACTAAACAAATACAGTTAAAATAAGTTTATACATTAAAAATCACTTTTTAATTTAATGGGATTTTTAATGACTAACTTATTTTAACCGTATTTGTGTGATGGCCTTGATTTTGCTATATATACGTATGTATATATATAAAAAAAAATATATTCTTTGAAAATGCAAATTATTCATCGTGAATAGATATTTCAGAAATTAATTGCAATATAATAATTTCAAACAAATTAATGATGTTTGTCCGTAATTAACCGAAATTTGCTATATTTTTTAAATATTTTTTGAAGGAACTTAAAAAATTAATTTTGTTATAAATGAGCTTCACTGGACAGGTGGCGCCATCTATTGGTTAATGCTTATACTCGAAGTGAGTTCAACTATTCATTGAAACATAGTATAATTAACATGTATCTACAAGTATCATATTTGTGATTTTATTTTTTTTTTTTTTTTGGGGGGGGGAAAGAGGGAGGACTTACCAAAATTTCACAGACACTTGTTTACAATCACTCTTGGGGGAAGATTTCAGGAAGAATCTTAAACTCAATAAGTTTCCTTTACGTATATCGTTTGAATCTGCATTTTTCGAATGTCTCCATTCCGTCAAAACAATCATTAGTGTTTCTATTTTTAAAGCAGAATATTTGAAAAATTATGGACTGAAGAGTTCCGCAGTAAGATTATAATTATGATGTAGTCATGGTTAAATGAAAGCAGGATACAAACCTAAAATGCAAAACTTCTACTGAAGTGAAACTGAGTATTAAACTATGAGTCAATCAGAAAAAAAGTTTAGAACCGCTAGAAATTAAATTTATGAGTTTACCATAACGCCGGCGATTGCTGAAATATCCGATAGAGGGTTGTACTGCCGTTGGTCTTTTTCTTGTGTGGTATTGGAGGTGCGCGATTCGCTTGAATAACTTTTTTTTTTTATTTTAATCCAACGCCCAAGGGCTTTCAGCACTTCTGCTATTTTGGCCTCGACATGGGCGAAACTGACCGAAGAATCGTTGTTCAGAATTGACCATAAGGGGTAGCTCATATTACATCCATAGAAACAGACGAAATACAGAAGAAGAAAATCACATCCATGCCACTCCGGCATTCGAACCCATATTCACACGTATCAGCCTCATGGTAGACCACAGTATAGACCACAAGACTGTGCCTGAACGGCCCGCACGGATAACTGCTCGCTAGTGAAGTTCGTGTAGTAATAAGCTTTCTTTGGAACAGAGTCGGCAGCTGAGATCCATCGAAAACTTACCGAGGTGTACGAAGACGGTCAAGGCAACAAGTTGCGAAATGGTGTCGAGCATTTACAGACCGGGAGGAAAGCTGTCACTAATGTGACCGTTCACGTTCCTCGACGACAGTGTCAACACTGCACGTTTCGAGGAACTCTTTCAAAAAGAAACACCAGATAACTCTGGGATAAATTGAAGATGATCTTGGATTGAGTTATGGCATTGGGCAATACCGGATGAGCTACATTACAGGAAGGTCTGTGCACGATGGGTGCCCCGTGCATTATGGGTGCCGTCTTTCAGTTTACTACAGTGGCATGGGGTGGAAAGTTCCAATTTTTTGAATCGCCTTGTTTCTGGTGATGAGACTTGGCACCATCACTTTACTCCAAATACTTCCAAAATCATCGATGGAATAGAAGCACGTCGGTTCAACAGTGAGGAAAAAGTTCAAGGCTACGCCTTCTGCCGGAAAAGTGCTGGTAACCGCTGAGGACTTATTGGATGATGTTCTGGAACATGGACGCACAATAGATACTGTGAAACCTTTAAAAAATTCCGGAGCATCAGGAAGAAACGTTCTGGTCTTCTGAATTACTGTGTGATCCTCCTTAATCCGACCACCCATTGCACGGAACATACAGAACTTGCTGCATGGTTTTCACTGGAAAATTTTTGGACATCCACCCTACAGTCCGGATTTGACTCTCAGTGATTTTCATCTCTTCCCTGCCTTAAAAGAGTACATGTTGTGGCAAAAAAAGGGGCCACAACGCTTGGAATGGATAAACTGATCAAATATTGCGACAAATGCCTCAATCGGTGACTTTGTAGAAAAATAATGTATATCTGTGCCACAAGAAGGGCACCATCTCATTATCTTCCAATAAAGGTTTGTTTTTCGTACGCGGACTTTGTAAACTTTTTCTGATAGACCTACGTATTTTAGGTTGGGTGGTTGAGTCAGGTTCATTTTAAAATTTTTTCCATGATTATTAACTTTCCAGACGGATCCCAACATTCACCCATTCTCTGTTTGAAAGATGCAGAGTGATTTTAACATCAAATCGGACACCCTTCGGGATTCATTCTTTTTAGAAACCTTTACCACTAATGTCTCTAGGGTTCTGATTATATTACGTCACAAAATGTATTTGTTCTTTTAACCTTTTATTATTATTATTATTATTTGTAGTGGCTTTAATTGTTCAATTATTTTAAAGATCCTAATAGCATTATTAAATTACAGTCACTGTACAAGTTACGGTAATCACCTGTTTAAAGAAATACGGTGTTTGTTTCAGTAAATGAAACTGAGACGCTTGTCTAGTAACAGGTAGGTCCTCCTTTCGATCGGATTACAGCAGTAACACGATGGGACATGAATTCGTCGATGGTGGAATCCTGGCACGTTGAACCGCATCCTACATGTGTTCTATTGGGTTCAAAGCCGCGAACGACTGGGCCATCTCACGATGCCAAACTTAGATACTAATTTAGTGATTGTAGACCTGTGCGATGGCGCATTGTCCTGTTGAAAATGCCTGTCCCCGTCTGAATATTTGCTTGGCATGAAAGGGTTCGAATGATTCGCAAGGATGGTTATGGAGAGTAACTGAATTAATATTCAAGATAATTAATATTTTACTTTGTCAGAGTCATTGTGTCTAAATCTGATTGCGTGGTCTCTTTGCCAGAGCGGTAGATAGGAAAACTATCATTCTTTTATTCACTAAATTAAAATTTCGAAATATCACATTAGAAATTTCAAATAACGATCATTAAAATTCCAAAGGTTTTTCCAATTTAAGTAAATTTTTGTATAAGTCTTTAGATTTAATAAGTCTTTAAATTAGTAATCAAACTGTACTGAATTCTTAATTGATGAATCGTGTTATCTTCAGTGGTTTTCAAAGTAACTCAAACATTGTAAAGAATCATCAAAATTTCAAGAAAAATGAATCTGTAGTTTTCTTTTCACTTATTTTTTGTTTTGTTTTTGGTAATTAATTATATTTTGAAACATAGATATTCCCAATAAAGTATGAAATAGGATAGGAGAAGTTTTACGATAGGAGAAGTTATCGCTTTTTCAAAAGCCCTCTGTCGAGTGAAAAAGCCCTCTCTCGAGTGGTGAAACTAGTTGTTGTATTTATTGTGTAATTAAAATTTTTTGTCAATCTTAAACAGGTGTACGGCTCCACATATGTTTCCAAAGTATGAAATGCTGATGCATTTTTAAAACTTTGCTTTATTATATATTTTCATTGACCAAACAAATGTTACGATCACTGAGCCTCACAATAATTTACAATTGCTCTTAATTTATTTAAAAATTACCATAAAATTAAATTTAAGTAAAATAAAAAATAAATTGATTAATTTTCAATTTGCATTCTCACAGAAATACAACAATTATTATGGCAATACTAACTAATTTCAATACGAAAGCAACATTGAATAATCATTGAATACCGACTTACCAGCATTTTACTTTTTTCCAAATTTAAATTTCGAAGTTTCGAAAAATTAATTTTAAAAGTTTATTTCAGTAGATATTGAAGCTGATCAGATGCTATTGAACCAAACAATGCTTGAAACTTCAACAGATCATTCGTTTTTAAATACACAATCACTCAACAAATACATGTTATCCTTTTATTTCAAGGAAAACAAACATTGTTTGAAATATCATATAATATCATTAACTCCAACAGAGCCAGAATTCATTTGGATATGGAATAATTTGTTTTGAAAATGAAAAGTTAGTTCCTTTTTTATAAGATTTAATTTGGTGCAATCTTCCATAATTTATTTTTAATCAAAATAACACTTTCAATAAAATGTTTTTATTTAATATAATGTTTGATAAATATAAAACAAAAATTTGTAAGCGATTTCAGAATTGGTCATAGCGAAAAGAAAAATTGAACAACTAAATGTATTGGAACTAGTAATGCCATCTAGCGACAACAAAATGAGATACTACTCCTATACTTCCAAGGACAACTAATTGAGGTCGCTACGGCATGATAGTAGAAATATTACTTTATTTCAGATGTTTGTTAAGTTTTCTTTGAAATTAGTAATAATAATAATAATCACAAAATGATTGACATTAATTGATAATCATAAAATCTAAGACAGTCCAAGATGAGCATTCTGGAAATATGAATTTTATCATAAAGAAATTGTTTTTTGAATTTTAATCTCTGCAGGCTTTTAGTCATAAAATAATTATATAAATAAGTTAAAATCAAAATATTAAAAAAAAAATTATATTCTTTTTTATGAAATTAAAATTCAGAATATGAAAAAACAAAAAACAAAAAAAAAACCTTCCAGTATGAAGAATATTAATCACAAAGAAAACTTACTTTGTAGGCTTATTTTCAATATTTAAAAATGTTTACTGGTTTTTCTACTTAAAAGACATACAGAGTAAAATGAAATTAAATATATAATGTCACAGATTAATTATTAACAAGGAATATCAGTATCAAATTCTCGCCAAGGGCCAAAATTTTTTCGAAATTTACCAAAAGATTACATCCTGCAGCTAAGTAGACCTAACTTCTCTAACCTACAGCTAATCGGAATCGACGCTTCGTTCCTTCGGAACTCAATAGCATGTAAGTTGTTTCTTAGGCTAATTCGCTCCGCCACGTATCCTTCCGAACACTGCGATTGGCTTGTACCCTCTTCTCCGTTTTAGCCCAATACTAATTACTATAAATAAAAAATTAAAAAAAAATAATAATTTGTATTTTTTAATGATGTAATGTTTTTAACGCTGTTGAACAATTTAGAAACTACAATCATTGTAACTTTTTCTAGAATCATTATTAGATTGGTTAGCAACCTAGTAATTGGTTGGTCATCATAATTTCTTTCTAATAGATCACGGTAGCAATGAATTTTATAAATAATTATTCATTATTATGGCAATCTAACTTATAGATAATGACATACAAAGCAATTTTACAATCGTCAATATCAAACAGATTATTTATTGCACCTGCGTGAATAGTCGTGGGAGGGACAATGATATCCAGCATCCACTTACACTCTTTTTTTTTTTTGTGTGTGTTTTCAAATAGTTTTCATCCACACATACACAACTTAAGATTCCCTACTGTTTTACAAATGTTGATCCATTTAAACTTCATTTCGATTGAAAAAAAACTTCAATTCCGTTTCTATTCGACTGCCAACTAGGCATTTTTACTTCGATTTCACTGGAAAAAAGATATTTCCTAAATTAACTTTTGTAAAAATATTTAATAAATTCTGAATATAAAATTCAGTAATACAGTGTTAATGCAATATGAAAGAACCTCTAATTAGTATTTGATTTTGAAAAATCATCAACGTATGTATTACAATCAATCCACAGAATTAACAAAAAGAACCTGGATTTTCTTTTTTTTTTTCGGTTATAATAAAATGTCTTTGAAGCGTACAGCACAAGTATTTCTAGACTACGGCATCGAAACACTTTATGATTGTACTCAAGCGATTTTTTTCTTTTTTTGACACTTAAATTTTCTAATACTACACAATTTCTACAAAAATAGAAATGATCATTTCTGAATCTTTTATTGGTTTTTAATATTTCTTAAAATTTTATTTAAGCAGATCAATACAATGTTGTTGTTATTTTTTTTAATGTCATTATTATTATCAGTATCTTTTTGTGGCTGATTGGAAAGCAAACAAAATCTTTTTAAAAATATTCTTATAATTATTTTTCAACTCTGCTTAGTTATGTTCAATTAAGTGTCCTTACAAATCATTATTAAATTCTCTATAAGTTGGCTAAAGTATTTGTATTATATCTACTTTCATAATTTTTTTTTTCATTCTAATTTCATTTAGATTTATGATTCATTAAAGATTTAGAAATGAGAATTTTGGTTTCTTAATGAATTAGATATTATTAAAAAGAATAAGTTTAAATAATAAAATAAAAATCTGAAAGAGGCTTAATAATAAATTTATTTCTTGTTTATTTGTGTGACCCAACATGTGCACTCCAACAAAAAGTTTGCTTAGGAAAGGATCCCCTAGAATTATGTGATACAGCATGTGTGGATGGTAGATAAAGAGCTGCAACAATTTTCTTTTTAAGTATTTCTAATATAAATGGACGAGAACAGCCCTTATCATATTGGCATTGTATAATACTTCTATACACTCAAGTGACAAAAATAAAAACCAAAAGTACCATTAAGGACACATCCAATTTGACTAAAACTCCGAAAGCAAGTTTTTCCAAAAAATATGCAAATGATTGAAGTTTGTCAAGAAATGTCACCATCACTCCTATTGGAAGTGCCCATCTTGTGGTCCATTTAAGGGCCCTCGGAATCTTACTACACACATTCTGCTTCGTGGAACGGATTCTTGTCAATTTATCATCAGTAATGTCTCAACGACATCTCAAAGATTCTACAAGCAATGCAAACCACATCATGGGACTGGTCAAGCAGACAAATCACTTGCCATCTGGATAGTAGGGGAGCTTCTGTGGGAAGATGCTGGAATTGATGGTTGCATGAGGCTTATTCAATATGTATACTTGTTTATAAATATACGAATAAAATCACTTTTACTATAAAATTAAGACAGCAAGAAATTATTATTGTAATTGTTTTAATTATGGGAAACTAAGTATGAAAGGCAGACAAACCATTATATTATTGCACTATTGAAATTCTCAAATTCATAATCTGTTTAAAATCAGTTTGAACAACCTTTCTTAAGTTTTGACCCACAAGGAAACTTACATTGGCATTTTGGTCCAAAAATGGTTTTAAAAATTTGACACTATGGACAGTTTATTTAATATGTGATAATGTCTTTAGCAGCAAGGCAGCACATTTTTTAAATATAAGTGATTCAGAATGAAAAATCTTGTGAGGAACATTACCAATCAAAATGTGCATTATCAACCTAAGTCCATATCACTGAAGGATGAAGTTTTGAGAATTTAAATGAAGTAAAAATACAGTCAAAAAAATATCAAGAAAACAAAATGTTTGAAATGTCTGGAGGCAGTCTTAATGGAAGTCCCCACATTCTAATACAATAAAGTTTGTAGTATGTGAGGGTTCTATTTGCACAGTGGGTAGTGTAAAATCTTTGTAGAATTCCCAGTTGGCTCCTGTAAATAAATGATATTTCTCTAATAAAGGTCTTTCATCCTCTTTTTATTGATAGGTATGTGCTAAGTTTTAGTCTTCTTTTTTTTTTTTTGCAAGATGGTGTTTTATTTTCACAATTTATAAAATATAATTCAGTTATTACAATAAAGTTCTTTGTTATACTATATCAAAACAAAAATATATTTCTTCCATTTCGTCAATCTGTTCAAAATTCTACAACGATATTTCGCAGAAACTATCATTCCGCTTTGCCAAGTTTTTCGCAAATAAAAATAACAATAATATATAATAATACACTCATTAACAAAAAAAACGACGACCTAGAAGGAGTTGTCCGATGGAGACAAAAATTGGTGGAGAGGAAGATTATGTACAGAATAGAAAATGATTAAAATTTCAGACAAATTGAATGATTTATTTCAGAGTTACAGAGTTACAAAGTAATGAGCTCAATAAGGTGTTGACCCACCTCTACTCTGAATGCAAGCTGCCACACGACATGGCATAGAGTGATAAAGCTCCCTGATGGTCTCCTGCGGTATTTCTTGCAAAATTTGCTCCAATTGTCGAGCTAGGTCATCCACATTCCCTGGTGGATGCAGTCGCCTTCCCATCATATCCCAGACATGCTCGATTGGAGAGAGATCTGGGGATCTGGCTGGCCAAGGAAGTGTTTCACAAGCTGCAAGACAGGTCATAGCAACATGTGCCGTATGTGCTCTGGCATTATCTTGCTGAAAAATAAGGCTAGGGTACTGCAAAAGGAAGGGTAGCAAAACAGGTCTCAGAATGTCGTCGACGTATCGCTGTGCTGTAAGTGTGCTGCTAATGACGACCAAAGGGGTCCGGCTATCAAGGGAAATGGCACCCCAGACCATAACTCCTGGTTGAGGGCCTGTGTGGCATGCAATAGTGAAAGCAGGATCGGCACGCTGCCCTGGGCGTTTCCAGACACGTCTGCAACGATCGTCAGGTCACAGTTGAAGCGGGATTCATCGCTAAACACTATACGTCCCCAGTCAGCATCATTCCAACCGAATCGAGCCAAGCACCACTGGAATCTGGCCCGACGATGTGCAGACGTGAGTGGCAGGTGGCGTAGCGGTCGGTACGAGCGTAGATGTAGCTCTCTCAGCCATCTGTGAATGGTCAGGGTGGACACACGTCTGATGATTGATAACGATGATTGAGGCGCTGTGACAGCTTATCTGACAATCACTCTATCCTCCCACTCTGCTGTGGCCCTAGAGCGACCGTTACCTTCATGACGCTGAAATCTGCCATTATCCACCCATTCCGCCCAGCATCTTCTAATCGCCGCATCACTTCGACCCATATGACGAGCGATTCTCTGATTTGCCCAACCTGCCTCTTTCAATCCAATGATACGACCTCTTTCAAACTCTGACAGTTGCACGTAATGAGCTCGAATCCTGTGGCGAGGCATTTTTTCAGTCGTTGAAAGGTATCCTAACTCGCAATGCAACAGAAATTTTGACCATCAGATTGAGAATCGCTTCTTATATACACCTACTGAGTGTGCAGTTCCGATGCGCTGTAGCTTTCGCTATTCATTCATTGGACACCAAGTTTAATCATTTGCATGGGCGGTCCCAATGTCTTTGCATACGAAATTTCATTACAATCGGACAATTCCTTCTAGGTGCGTCGTTTTTTTTGGTAATGAGTGTAATTATATAATAATATATTATTGTATTATTGTTTTTATTTGCGAAAAACTTGACAAAGCAGAATGATAGTTTCCGCGAAATATCATTGTAGAATTTTGAACAGATTGATGAAATGGAAGAAATATATTTTTGTTTTAATAATTCAATCATCAAAATAATTGCTCTTGTTTTAAATGGAGCTCCTGTTGTCTCCAGGTAAGTTTTAGATTCCTAAATCTGATTAGCAGAGACATACAAAGACAACATAAAAGACAAATTCCTTCAAGTGGAAAGTTTTAAACATGACTTAGCAGTTGATGACACTATGAAAACAGCATCTGCAGTAATCTCTTGAGTCTCATTTACAAACACAACTTGATGAAGGATATCCAAATTTGACCACAACCTTAATGATATTTCTAACTCTTCCTGTAACTGTTGCTTCAGGCGAAAATGGTTTAGTAAATTGCAAATTATTAAAAATTATTTTAAGAAGCACTGGGGCAGGATAGACTTTCAAATTTCAGTATTATTTCAATTGAACACAAGAGATTATCGTCTATTTGCCGTGATGACATCATCAAAATCTTTGCTGCAAAAAAAAAGCTCGCAAGTTGAATCTTTGAAAGACTTATATAATTCATTCATTAGACTAATTTTCATAATAAGCAGACAATGTTGAAGATGATAAATTATGAAGAATATTCTTTAATGTATTGGGTTGGCAAAAAAGTTCATTCAGTTTTTTAAGTAAAAATAAAAGGCATTAATACTTTTATTGAACATCGTCTTCAACAGTTTGTTTCACCACCTTCTGCCATCTTTCAGGCAACTTCACAATTCCATCTTCCCACAACTTTTTATCTTTATTATTTTTTTGTAAAAATTGTTCCAGGTGCCTATGGAGTCTTGCAAAGAATTGAATTTTGTAAAGACTGAAATAAATGGAAATCCGAGGGTGCAATATCTGTTGAATATGGCAGATGAATCAGAACTTATCAGCCAAGCTGTAACAGTTTTTCCCCGGTCATAAAGAAACATGCGGTTTTGCGTGCTTAGTTTCTTCCATCTTCAAAGATTAAATTGGCGATACAAAATTCATCAATTTTGATTAGATTTTGTTTTAAATCCATGCTGAATATATGACATGTGTCACAATACAATCCAACAAAATGGTAACAAATGATGTTAAAGACACCTAAGCACTACTAGTGCCAACTTGCATAAAAAAAGAAACTTTTTGACCAACCCAATAATTATTTAATTACAATAAATAATATTGTAAGATGTTGTGTTTTATTTTGTCAATCGTTTCCTAAACCTAAAAATTGTCTATACAAAATTAAATTAATTTTAACTAAGATTAAAAGCTGTAGATTGAAAATTTTTAAGCCAATTATGACTGTAATATACAGTAAAACCCCGTTATTACGCTCGTCAAGGGACCGTGACCTACAAGCGTAATAAGCGGGATAGCGCTATAAACGGGGAATGATTTATATGATGGGGAAACATTTAGACACCATTTTACAGGAAAGATACTTGATTCTGCAATAGATATAGTGCAAATGTGAGCTTATTTCCTATTAAAAAAATCTTTGATTGTGGTTTGCCGTGTGTGTATGCTACCGTTATAAATTACGACATTTTCAATGCGGTTCAAAAAACTATTAACATCAATTGATACTCCACTAGGAGCAATACAAATATATTTTCGGAGCAGTTTTAGTGCACTGCCCGCTATTTCACGCGCCTTTTCTTGAATGATTGGGTCATTTAATGGCACTGATGCATCACGGGACTGATGAATCCATTCAATTAGAATTTCCTCGGCATCTTCACATTTTCCACACTACTTTTTTACGTTTGCAACCATCCTTCGCTGAATTGATAATTCCATTCTTATTTTTTATTATTGTTCTCAGACTGGATCAGGGAATTCTTAGATTCTGCGAAAACCTTCTGATTTAGTGTAGAATTCTCGTCGTACTTACGAAGAATTTGCAATTTTTCACTTATAGAAAGGGATTTCCGCTTCAAAGAGTTCGAAGATTCCCTCCTACCAGGGAAAGAAAAGAATCGTTACAGTGTTACATTTCTTTTCGATACAAAATTTCCGATATAAAAAAGCGCTACAAGCGGGATTTGAAGCGTTATAAGAGGGTAAAAGTATAGAGAGTTATATAGAAAATTCCAGGGACCGTACAAAAGGAGCGTTAAGAACGGGATAGTGCTATAAGCGGGAGCGTAATAACGGGGTTTTACTGTATTTCTGTACCCTTAAGTTGTTAAATTTAAGAAAATTACAAACCAATTTAAAATAAGTTTTATTGATTTAATGTATAATAGAATAATAACTTGCCAAAATCTCCCTCACCAACCCACGGGGCGGGGCATGGAATCCATGTTTGCCCGGTGATACAGACCCTAGTTGTGGCCCTGATATACAGTAGATTATAATGATCTTAAAAATTTTAAACATTTCGTTTTAAATCACCATATACAGGGTGGGTGTAAAGTAACTCCCTATTATTATCTGATGGTAACTTTTCTATTTATTGATCAATTATATTGAAGTAAATGTTGTTTTGTATGTTTGGACTGTTGTGTCAACTTGAGACAACCTCAACGACATGATCGTTACGCAAGATGGAGCCCCACCAAATTTTGCACTTGCTGTCCGTGAATGGCTTGACAACCAATTTCCAGGACGTTGCTTGGGTCATTGTGGTCCACTTGGTGGCCTGCTCGGAGCCTTGTCCCTCACCCCCTGCGACTTATTATGGGATGGGGCAAAAAAGGAGATTTATTGTACCAAATCTCGAACTTTTGATGAACTGGAGGACAGAATTCAACAGGTGCTTCACAAGATACCACTGCAATTTATGCAGAAGTCAGATGCAGACATTCCCATACATTTACAGAAACTCATGGAAAACGCTGGTGCCTATGTTGAATTTTAATAGTAGCAGATGATTTCTAAGATTTTAACCTGACATAGAATTGATCAATAAATAGAAAAGTTATTAGCAATTTAAAATAGGGAGTTACTTTTCACCCACCCTGTATATAAAGTTTAATAATAATTATAACGCTGAAGATCAATAATAGTCTGAACTGTTATTGAAAGTTAGGTATTTACATACTATTGGGATCCATTTTTTATAAATGATTTCTGATATTTACTTTAAATCATTTACCCCTCCAAATATGTAATAAATAGGCACTTAGGTATTACCAGACATTGTTTGGAAAAAAAAAATCCTTTTACTTAACACTAGGTTAGGTTAATTGAAGTGGGATTGTTTCCAGGATTTTTTTGTTTGAAAATATGACAGAAAAAAAAAGATACTTTCCATTTCAAAATAACCAGCGATATCATCAATAACAAGAACTATAAGTTATGTTTAAAAAAAAAACAGAAAATAAATGAAAAGAAAGCACCAGAAATCGTTTATAAAAAATGGGTTCCGACAGTATGTCAGTTCCGAAAGTTATATATTTATCAAATGTTTATTGCTTTTTTATATATCACTGGCCTATCTTAATAATTTTATTCAAATTTTTTAGCGAATAATGCTATGAAAAAATTAAAATTTCTAAATTTCTTTCATTTATTCGCTTGTCTTAAAGTATTTTTGTGTCTTCAGACTTTTAACTTCAATTGAGTTTTCTTGATTTAAAGAAACTAAAATTAAAACATGGGCAAATCACATTGAAATATACATATATGATGACATTTTCAAAGAATATTTGGCAAGTTTCTGAATCAGTTGTTTTTTTAATTAAAAAACTAAATGGAGTTTCAAAACTAAATTAATTAAAAAGATTAGAATATAGTATAGTTTGTACATTTTAAAAAGAATAATAGCAACAAATCATTTACAGCAAAGCAACGTTTATTATTTACAAGTATGTTACAAACCTGAAATCAAAATAAGTTTACAGTTGTTTCCCACATAATCTTATTAATGGCCATAGATCAATTGTTTTACAGATACACTGGTTATATAGCAAATGATTATCTCTGTTGCATGTTAAAAAAATGTGTACCAGTTATATTAAAAATGTATTTGGTTGAACAGTTAAGGGACTATTATTTGCTCTGTTATTATTTGCATTGATAACACATCTACTCCACTGGCTCATCAGTACGTGTATTAATCACTGCATCCATGTGAAAACACTTAATGAGTGCAGAGAAAACAGCAATTTTGCAATTGGTGAACAATGTATGAAATATATGACATGCTTACAATCTTTGCAGATATGTCAAATAAATATTATTGCGTATTTAAATACCTATCTGCAATATTGCACATATTTACAAAGATTACGCCAATGCACATATTAAGCAAACTGAGATATGGAATCCTGATGTATTTCCCCCAAATATGTATTCACATTATAAATGTTTCTTCCAGAAGCATAAAATTTATTATGGTCTATTTATTTAAAAATAAAAAATATTTTTTATATAATTAAATTGAGAATAAAAATATGATTTTTTTATTTTTAAAATTTTAAATACAAAGAAAATAAATAGTTTATATATGTATAGAAAATAAAAACAAACGGGATAATAAATATTTACATTAAATAACTACTTCAAAATATGGCGGACAGTTTCTGTTTTTGTTAGAAGTCAGATAGGAAAGCAGATATGGCTAAAGAAATCCAAAATTTCTTATGTAAAAAAAAAAAAAAAAAAAAAAAAATCAAAGAGTTACCGAAATGTGATACCGTGTGGGTGTGATGAAGCTTTGGATTCAATGATACGTTCAAAACAACAACAAAGAGCCACGATGAGAAACTGCAAATGGACAGAAGAGCATTCTCTTGGGCGGAGTTTAACAAATGGGAGGTTTAACAGAGAAAGTAGGTCCTCTTATTAAAAACAGTGGCAGCTATGGCAATGATTGGGTATTTCTTGGCTGTTTCAATCTTCTTTTTTTTTTAAAAAAACAAAAACCAAACCATTCTTCCACTTTCAGTTTGGAATGGCACCATGAGCAACAGTTCAATGTTTTCCTCTGTAATGTTTCCATTTCACTGAAGTATACAGTTCTTGTCTCTGCGTTGCAGGGCTCTTGCAGAACAAAGGCTCACATTCATTGCGATTTCGTTATCATCTTCAATTCTAAAAAGAAACAAAATATAAAAATGATTAGTCTTAGAAGAAAATAATTACAAAAAAAAAATTCAAACCAAAGAATAAGTCATTTTATTTATATTTTACTTTCTTCAGCATTCATAGAAAACAAATAACCTTATATTTTTATTTTCTACCCCTTGAAGTCCTGATTCAAAGAAATGGAATCAGGATATACATTAAATGATCAAAAATATCCAGTCACCCCTCTGCAATACTGAACTGAAGCCTAGATGGCAAGTACAGGTATAAAAGGAGGCAGGGAGTCATATGTTGTTAATTGATACAAAGTAATAGCAGAATGGGTGATTCAGCAGAGTTCAGTGACTTTGAACGTGGACTGGTTATTGGCTGCCACTTGAGTAACAAGTCTGTCATGGACATTTCAACCCTTCTAAAGTTGAAGAAATCAGATATTGGTGACATGATTATGAAGTGGAAATGGAAAGACGCAACCACAACAAAACCGTGACCAGATGGGCGGTGTATAATGACTGAACGGGACTGTCGAGTGTTGAAGAAGGTGGTTTGTGCAATTAACCAGACATCGATTGAAAGAATTACCCGTGAGTTTCACAGTAGTACTAACACTCTAGCCAGCACCATGACTGTTCGTTGAAAGATCAGGGGAATGGGGTTTCATGGTCATCAGCTGCTTACAAACCAAACTTTTCCCTGTGAATGCTCAGTGCTGCCTCAAGTCACGTAAAGAGCGATGCCACTGGATAATGATAACATGTGATGCAAATTATATACCATGTCTGATGGGAGGGTTTGGTTGTGGATTTGCCCTAGGAATGATATCTGCCATCATGTGTGGTGCCAACAGCAAAATTTGGAGAAAATGGCATTAAGGTATGGAGAGTTTTTCATGGAATGTACTCAGAAGTCTTGTACAATATAAATGTGGAAGGGTAAAGGACATTTTGACCAGTTATCTACTTCCAAATTAAACTCAATTTCAGCTAGGCTAGATGCGAAGGCAAAAGAAAAGAAAAATGCATCCAAAAATAGGTAAATGATAAATGGTATCATATTCAAGAAAGGAAAACAATTTTAGATATCATCTCAGAAAAAAAAAAAAGCACAAAAATTTTGTTTTATTATTTGAAAATAAATATTTTGGAAAACAAAACTTCAGATTGGCAGAATAAAAGTAGGTTAAATTTCTGGTTACGATTTCATATGATGAGAGTAAATAGGTTATGAAGGTCTGATGGAATTAGAAATAAATGTTCAGAAGATATACTGAGCCTAGAGAAAAACGGATACTGCTCAGAACTCAGAATTCTTTTACTGAAAGAAAGATGAAGTAAAAAGTTAAAAAAATATTTTACATAAAACATGCAAGAATATTATAAAATCTATAGAAACATTTGGAGAATAAGGGAAAAAAAAGTCAGTAAGGTTCTAAGAGATAACAGAAATAGTAGTCATTTATTCCTTTACTAAGAGGAGAGTGTTCATTTATTGAATGGAATATTCTGGTTATCTCTATGTCTTGTTTGTTTTTTTTTATTGCTGATTCTTTGATTATAGATTCTACATTCCATTCATTTAGTATGTTCTCTTTGTATTTTCAATGTAGCTGTACATAATTATGTCCTTAACAGTTAAGAATTTTCTGACAGTTTTTAGGTTCATCCTTCAAATCTGGATTCTCTTTTTAAGAAATTATCAGGAATTTTAAATAATCCTCTTGTGAGCCTGTTGCCATGTGGTAAGACTGCTGGCTGGCTGGCTGGCTGGCTGGCTGGAGGAGCTGATGGAAATTGAGGATTTTCCATATTGAATGCTTCTGCAGATTGGTCCTGGGGATCACCCAGCCCCTTGAACCAGCTTTGTTTCCTGGTAGTTAAAGGCAGGAGGGCATCAGACTGGCCACCCAACCTCAACTAAGTCCTGTTAGCCATGGAATGCTGAGAACCTTATCTCCTGCCCAAAGGAAAACCTTGGCGTGTAGTAAAAACTTTTTAGTTATCTCACATGTTTTATTATTATTAATAATGTTTTGATCATTTGTTTGAATACTTGCTCATCAACATAACTGCCAATCTCTTAAACAGACTTTTCTAATTACTTTTGGAGAATAACATCTTGAGGGAACTTTTTTTTATTATTATTATTATTATTTAACAATTCAAAAGCTGAATGACAGACAATGTAGATGCATTGCAGATTATGTTATACTTTAGTAATGCCATCAACAATCATCTTGGTATTTCTGCTATTATTTTGTAAATTTCTAATGTAGCTTTAATTTTAATGATATAATAGAATTGAGAATATCATAATTATAGAAAATCTGTGTTAGAAACAAAGCGATCCAGTGGATTTTGGATGAATTTGATTTGTAGGCTTCTACTACAGTTATAGGGGATTTTTGGCTTAATTAGGGCAAGATGGTACAACTTTGAAATTAGCATTGATAGTTTGAACAAAGCCTTTTGAAACATTTTAATTTTGCTACAGGACAACATGCACTTGCTGAACTCATTTACTTAATGGCTATTACCTCTTAAAAAATATGTACTACTTACGCTTTTTCTTGAGAATCTAAGTGCTGTACAAGTTCATCCCGTTTATTAACAATTTCAACAAGTTCATCAAGTAAAAGTTTTTCCTTCTGTTTCTGGGCCTCAGTTTTTTGCCAGTCTGAAAAACAGCAGATTAAAGATTTCATTTAACAACAAGAGTACATTCAATTCATAAAAATACTTCATTATTCAAGTAAATGGATAATGTTTTCACATTTAAATTTTATCAACAAAATAGTTTCTTAAAAAAAAAAAAAAAAAACTTTGAGAGAACACTTTTTTTAAACTTTAGCTAACTCAATTTTTATCAATTCAAAACATTACCTTCATTAAAAAGAAAAACAAGACTTTTAACTGAATTACTGAATTTAAATTAACCTACCTTCAATACTAAGCATAGACTGCAATTCACCAGTTAATAATCTGTATCGTCTTTCAAGATCTACTTCTTTTTCACTATAAAATATTAGTTCATAATTATTGACAATGATGAAAAGAAATAATAAAATTATCACTAATATATCTTGTAAAAACCTGTATTAAAAAAAAAAAAAAAAAAAATCAACCCTCTTCCCCAAAATTGAAATTATTAATCACTTATTGTCTTTCAAAAGTAAGCATTTTAAAATATTAGGTAAATAATTAGTTAATACAAACCCAACAAGACCAGTTTGGCTAATAACTATGCCAAATAATGCGATTATTCTCTGATGAGGACAAAAAATAGTTTCTTGCATGTATCATTGCATCATCCAGATATCTCCTCTCTTTCATTTAAGAATGAGGCAGAAATGCTATTTCTAATATATTCTATTTCAAGTATACTCTTTCTTACCCAAATCTACTAAAGTTTTAGACTTAAAAATTATGTTTCATCTTATAGAGCTTCAGAAGTTTGGAATTTGGACTTTTACTAGAAACACACTAATTCCTTAATTGTCTTTTAAATTTTTAAATCTTTTAACCATTTTGATAATTCAAAGTCATTTCCTTTTGTTGTTGACACATGTAATTCAAAGCATATTGAAATTTTGTTCATGGAAGAGAGCTACAGTAAAACTTAATCTTTAGCACAATATCAAGGATATCATTATAGTTCTATAACTACAACCTGTGACTTCAGTCAATGGCAGTCAACATTGTGGGATCTGTAGGATTGCAAACTATGTATAGCTGAATAAACAGTTGATTTTTAGTTGATGTATGTTTAAATGTACAGCATAAATTGTTAATTTCTGTTACATGTTTTGTCAATATCGTGTAAATGGATATTTTAAGAAATATTGGAGAATACCAACTATACATTGTCCTATCCTGTTTAGAAATTTATTACTGCAGGCAAGATAGACAGTGATTGTGTTTTCTCCCTGAAGTAGAAATAATGCAAATGATCTTAAAATTTGATAATCTTCCATTACTTCTATAGTATTTTTCAAAAAAACAAAAAAAAAGGGTTTGCCATATATGGTCATTATGTAGCGATCGATTTTGACTGGAACAAATGTCACCAGTCACGATGTCATCAACTTGAACTCTGAGCAGTCAGTCCAAGATGGCATCGTTTTGTGATCGCATAAGCGTGACCAAGAAAGGACAAACTTTGCATAGCCAAGCAAGGGGAATAGTGTGGAAAGTTTTTAATTATTTCAATTTTGATTATTATTATTATGTATTCGTAACTGCAGAACATACAAAAACCAGAATGTAAGATTCAGTTTATGGATTTTAGCAATAGATGGCACTGTTACGTCCTGGAAACATCAATCTATAAGGAAATTACATCAATCTATAAGGAAATTACATCATCAAAAGCTCTTCTTTCATGAACTGAACTGTAAGTTCTATAAGACATTTTGTATTGCTGTTTATTTTGGATTAGAAGTTTTCTAATATCTAATTATTGATAATAACTCTTGTAGAGTATAAGCTACAGTGATAAGTGAAAAAAATAAAAAAAAAAAATAATCTTAGATGACTATTATAGGCATATAATATAAGGAAACAATAAAACTGAATGCTTTTCAAAAAAAAAAAAAAAAAATATCTAAGCCCACACTGGGATTCAGGCACATCAGCCACATGGCAGGCTATGACTTGACTACTCAATTGTGCCCTAATGGACAGGTATTGCTTGAACTTCCTTTTAAACATCATAAAGACCTAATAAATCAGACTAGAGCTTCATCTCCATGTTGAAGGATGATGCCCAAAATATTGTGTTTTGCATTTTTTTTTTTTAATGAAATATGGTATGCGTCAAAATATACAGTACTGAAACTCGCGCATCTTGAACACTTGGTTGCGTTTGTCAATGGGGTATAGCTCAAGCTGCAAGTGTTCGCAGTAGTGGAAAGGAGTTGTGTTGTGCAGTTGTTGTTGAAAATGGGTCTCTCGATGGAGGAAAAAGTATTCATAGTTGAGCATTATTTCTGCTCATACGAAAGCGGTCGTGAAGGTGGACCAAGTTTGAAAAAGGTGGCAGAACAATTCCAAGAGAAGTTTAATAAGATGGCACCAAGTAACACAGTTATGCTGTCTATTGTTACGAAATTTCGCCGTTCTGGTAGTATACTGTGAACGCTTTAGGGGTTTAGTGATCAAACCATTTCTTCAGGATTTGAGAAGGTTCTGTCGTGCAAGGACGGGGGGACCAGCCATACCGCTCAAGCATCTCTAGCCATGCTGCAGGAAAACTTTCCAGGACGAATCATTTCATGTGGTACTGACTTCCCATACCCGTCCTATTCCCCCGATCTTACACCCACCTGATGCCTACTTGAGGGGAATGTTAATGAAGAGTGTGTTCAACTGTGAATATCCACCAATAACTGTGCCTGCATTAAGTGAGCAAATCATCTCCTTCTGAGGAGTCTGCAGCAACCTTTGTTTCAGGATATGTTTGCGAATCTGCGTGAATGATAAGAACACTGTCTACAGCGAGGCAGTGCATACTTTGAACACTTACATTACGCATACCATGGTAAATCAACACGCTAATAGAGTGTGTATGTATGTATGTACTATGTATGTTAATTTCTTTTAAGGAGAAATAAACTCACAGATGACAATAACGTAATTTTGTTCATCTTTTCATTTCAGTACGTATATTTTGGTGCATACTGTACTTACATCTAATGCTCAAGTACTCTAATAAAAACAAAATGTTCTAAAAGTTCGTTATTACTTTTTATAGAGGCTTTTATTGGAGTACAAAACCAATACTTATCAAATAGTTTTCAGAATTGAATGCTCATATTTCCACATTTTACCACTGAAAATGAATTATGATGTTCTGTTTGTAATCAGTAAGGCTTCAGTTATAATACTTTGCTTATTTCCTAATTATATTAATGGAATTATTATGGATTTTGTATTTGATACCTGATGAATTAACTGATTATTTGAGAATGTTATTTCTTTCTAAAAACAACTACAATTGTGTTCCATTTCCATTGTCATTTTGTTCGTTTTTTCACTATTCTGTTTTCAAAATTATGAGAGCTATTAATATAACACATTAAGAGATTTTAAATCAGTTTAATTTATAAAAAAAAAAAAAAATTAAAAATTAAAAATACTTACAGAATATTTAGTTGCATCTGTCTGCGAATAAGGGCATTCCGTTTATTAACTAATATACACCATTCATTGATCAATTTGTTTTCCCTATCTTGTTCTTCTTTAGTTTTCACTTTCTTATCTATTCAAGATTAACAAAAAATATAACAAAACAATATAAATTTCATAAATTTAAATTGCAAGCATTTTCAATTTTTATAATAAATTTTATTATAATAGCTCTTAACTGCATAATTAATTTACAATCACAATTCTAAAGAAACACGCACATATACACAGACACAAATGAATAAATAAATAAAAATAAAAAAGAGATATTGGAAAATTAATTGTTAGATGGAAAAGTTACTGGAAAAAAAAACTGGGATATAATTGACTATGTAACTAAATATTTACAGAAAAAATTTGAACCTTTCTTTTCAAAAAATGATATCACTTTCTGGTGCTTCTGATAAAAAATAAGAAAAATAAGAAAACAAATCTGAAATAGGTTGGCAAACTTTTAACAAAAATATAAAACTTGCATTAAATATTTCACATTCGATTTAAACTATAATTTTGTTCAAAAATTATGATAATTATTAATCATAGGAAAATGTTGCAATACACGAAGTGAATTGTCATGAAAACTTTTTCATATTTCTATCTATACAGTAATTTATCCCCAGCAGACATATGGTGGCAACATCAGCATAATCCCAGATGGCAGAGCTGCAGGGAAGATCACATGTTGTGCTGTTCTTTGATGCTACAGAGAGTTTTATCCACATGAATATGGCTCAGCGAAAACCACATTGATGACTATGAGGGGCAGAATCACAGAGCAACTTAAAGCTAGCGAAATCCAAATGGCAGTATCGAGCGAGTTTATGTCCTACAAAGTATCATTTCTAGAATCTGGCAATAGGATGGAAATGTCAGTTGACGCTTTAGCACAGGATGTCCTCAAATTACAAAGGAAGAACAAGACCATAATTTTTTACTAATTCTCAGACAACTTAGGAAGAGAACAATTGAGAACCTAGCTAAGAACCTTTCAGCAGTGGCAGAGAGGACTATTGCCAGGCTTTCCATAGGACATAGGACCATTGGGGCTATGCTTTGTTTATAGATATAAATTTGCTCCTTTTGTTTATAAGCATATTCAATAATTGCAACCACTAACTAAAGATCAGTCTCATTGTGTTACTTTGGCAACAGTCAAAAATTAATGAAATAGCCAATGATGGAGGGATTTAAGTAGTAGTTCATTAGTAATTAATTCCATCTTAAGACTTCAACAAATCTATGAAACACAAGTAAACCTTTGGCATATTTCACCACAATTTCAGAAAAAAAAATCATGAAAATATCAGTGTTTGCAATAGACCTTTTTTAAAACATATATCTATTTTCAGAAATTTGAAGCAATGGAGTTGGGAGAACCCCTCACTCAAAAACAATTATGGAAAAGACAAAACTAGAATCCTTGAAAAAAAATTAGTTTAGTAACAATAAAAATAAGAAAATTTCTCTTGAATCTGATCAGAGCAAAGATTCTTTTCTATCAAGTATGCTTTTATATTAATGAGACATTGCTCATTAATCCTGAATGAAGGTGAAAATAAGTTGACTAGTGAAGAATCTTAGGTTTTATCAGATTTTATCCTGATCAAAATTTGTATTAGTCTGGGATCTTCCATATTCTAAAGTGATATTTTATTCTTGAATATCGAAACTTGTTAACAATTGTTGTAATATGGGATACTGTACATCATGGAATTAACAGTAAACAAAATCCCTCCTTTCCTCTTATTCATATATAAGAAATAAAATCTTATTCATGAGTAAGAAATAAAATCTAAGAGATTAAAGAAATAATGTTCACACAGTGTTCTGACAAGAAGGTCACTATAATGGATTGACAGTAAGAAACAGCAACGAGTATCTGATTACATTGGAGAAGATGACAACCTTAAAACTGAAGCAAAATTCAACAAAACCATGGCTTAACATATATCAACTTGAAGAAGAGTGATGATTAAAGTAGAATCAAGTCTATTTTAATATCAAGGATGGTCTAATAACAAATGATCAATGTCTCTTAAATGGAAAAAAAAAAATTCTTCCTACTTCATCAAGACCCAGAAAGTTCTGAAAGGCCCAGTAAGAAAACAAACTTAGGAGCTAAGATACCTGATTAAGATTGGCTGGCATGATATCAGGAAGTTGTATTTCAATGAAGATCTTAAAAGACTTAAGATCTAAAGAAGAATTTGGTTTGATTCAGTATCATGCTTTGTTTGATTTTTAATTGGACTTTTTAATTTAAAATGAACTGAAGATTATAATTTTAGCTGCCTATTTGGAACATAAGTATCTTACCTTCCAAGGGGGAAAAAAGAATGAAAGGGAACTTAATGCATATTAAATAGTTTGAATAAATGTACAGAGGCTAAAGTTGGCAAGCATCAAAGGAGTAATACATACAATGATAGTTTGTGACCAATAAAAACTGTCAGGATTTTAATAATTATTATGTTACTGTTATACTTTTTGGTACCATATTACTGTATTATGTTCATCATTCCATTTATGTAATATTGATTGTTAAACTTGTGTTCTAGTTAAACTGTCTTATTTAATAAGTTAGGAAAGTAACAAAATTTCAGAATGCTTTCCCCCCCCCCCTAAGAATTAAAACTTAATACATAATATAACTGGTACAGCAATTAAGAATTAAAATGTTTCTTACAAATCTTAAATCGGCAATTTGGAAAACTTCAAGATCAAGCTTTTAATGAAAGAGAAAAATCTTTGCATTCTAACCTGCATTTACAATTGGTTTCAAAATTTTCTCCAGTTTCTGTGCTTGCTGATCTATTTGATTTTGCTCTCTTTCCAAATCTTCCAACTCTTTTTGAACATAGGAACTACTCTGAAAAATAAAACATTCATTAATCAACAGAATTCCCATAGATTATAACAAAATATAAAAAAAAGACAGCATTATTTCAAAATATAAAAGTCTTTTGTTTTTTAATGTGCTGTTATATTCATTGCCTGACCTTAAAATTTGTCTGTAATCTTACCTAAACGTATGTTAATGAATATTTGTAAATAGTTCCACATATCTAATAATGGTAACCACAAGCTCAGCAGTGCATTGACAAGAAGAAGAAAATCCTTATCAAAATTGTCTTTTATTGATTTTTAATATCTTATATTCAAACCGGGAATATCATCAGTTAAATTTAAATTATCACATATCAAATTAACAGTTCATCATTTTTATCTAATTTTATAAAGTTTAACAAAATTTGACTTGGCATCTGTGGAATCCATTTTAATGGCAAGGAAATCCATTCCTGAAATAGTTTTTCAATTAAGATGGTTACCGAGTTAGACTGTTTTATTGAGAATAAACTTAAAGGTAACTTATTAAAACTAAATTTTTTCTGTTAGAATCTATGAATTATTACCAATAAACATTTTAAAATTAACAAGATTTACAAATTTTAATGAAATTTAGAATTCTTTTCTCTTTCTTACTGATTTTTCAGGACTTCTCCTCTCTACTGAAGGTAACCGTGGAATTTTAATAGGTTCACTTGTAATTTCTGCAAATTTGAAAAAAAAATTAACAAAAATTAAAGGATGTTTATTATGTAAAGAAAGATTACAGCTTGATCTTGTTATGAATGGCTGATATATTTTTAAAATATGTAAAGATATAATTTTATTTTTTTGAAATACTAATTCACAATATTTATCAAATATAAATCTAATATTTCTGTAAAGTTTCTACATAAATAGAACAAAAAAAACAAACAAACAAACATAAAATCACTTAAAATCACTTAAACAGAGCACATCAATAATTTTTATAGAAAATGGGCAAGATTTCATTCCTGTATTAAATTTCATTAAAATAAAAACTAAAAATATCCAAACATCAACTTTATTTTGATTTCTTCATTCTTATTTGTTTGTTTTTGTTTTTTTTTTGTTGACCTTTTGGATGTTTTTAGCTATAATAATCTTATATACCAAATTCATTCTAAAAATTAATCAAATTCTTTAACAGCTAAAGACTGATTAAAGAAAAAAAAAAAAACTTTTAAGAAACAAAATGAGAATCTGAATAAGTCATGCATATAAAAGAGTACTTCCATAAAGCTAAACTGTTTCGTTAAGTTATTATTCTATAAGTAAACGAGTAAAATAAAAATGTAATTGATATTGAAAATTTGACTTAACAAAACATGCAAATAGAATTCAGAACTTCTTAAAAACAAGAAAAAAAAAAGTAATTTCTCATAGCAAAGAGTTTAAGAAAAAGGTTCTTCGAATGGTCTATGAGACCTTTAAAGGCCAATAGAAATTTTAATTGATGAATCAGGAAAAAAAACCCTCTTTGGAATTCTAAAAATATTCCTGTCATATGCTGAAAGAAACAAAATATACAGGCTTAATAATAGAAAATTTTAAGAACTTCTGAATGAGTCAAACTGAGTATAAACTGATGGTAAAACCTTCAGGGAACAGGAATTTTTATTGAGTACTTGCATGAATTTACACTTGAGAGCAAAAAAATCGCACAGTTGCATTTTTTTTTTTTTTTACTTTTTGTTTTATTTTCCTCAATTCGCATTTTTTTAGAATCAAAATAATGTCAATTTAAAGATCGTTTCATCACCTATCCAATGATACCACTTAAGTGTGTATTGCGTGTCAGCAGAATGCTTTTTGGAGGAATCTCCTAGCCTATAAGAAAACCTCGTTTACGTACAGCCTGGGAAATGGTGATTAAAACAAAATTCAATACAAACATTTATAAAACAATCTTTATTAATAATGGGTATTCCCTCCTCTAGCCTTAATTACAGCCCTCATTCGATTTTCCATCGATTTTATCAATGTTGTTCTATCGTTGTTATTGTCTTGAAGGGACAATATACACTTAAGTGGTATCATTGGATAGGTGATGAAATGATCTTTAAATTGATATTATTTTAATTTAAAAAAAAATGCGAATCGCGAGGAAAACAAAAAAAAAAAAAAAGTAAAAAAATGCAACTGTACGATTTTTCTGCTCTCAAGTGTTAGTTTCTTGACATGGTAGATGTGAAGATGGACATTAGTGGACATTCCAATTACAAATTCACACATTCCACTGTCCAGCTTTAAGCAGACTTAATTTTGAATCCAGAAATTGTCACCAACAATCTCTGGATTCTTTTTTAAATCTATATATAATAAGTAACTCAGATAATCCAAGAATGTTAGGACAAACAAATTAACTTTCTTAAAAATACAAGTGGGCAAAACATATGCTGATGAATGGTTAGCTTCTTTATCAATATTACTCTTTTCAGTAATTGTTCATTATTTTCCCTTGAGGCTGAATTATAAATAATTGTAGAATGCATTTCATATTAAAATTTGCTACATTCATAAGTTTAATTTAATGGAGACTTTATTTTCTTGCTTCTTTTGCTGGAGGCCACTTGCAGGTGTGACGGTGGCCTTCAGATAAGCTCATGCCTTTCTGAGACTTTTATCGGGGAAGGCGGATTGGGCTGATGGGTCCCTACAAGGACGAAATGGCCGTTCCCAATTCCTTCCGATAATTGATTCAGAAAGGTAATTTATTTATCCATGTGCTGTTCTTTTTTCCTTTCTTGTTTTGATTTTAATTAATATATTCACAGCACGTTAAAATGTTTTATTTGGGTTAATACTATAGTGACTTTGATAATTTTTTTAAGAAGAAGGGATAGGTGGTAGCAGCATGAAATTTTTTATGAAATACTATTATTCTTAGGGTAACATTTAGAAAAAAAAATTAAGTTGCTCCCACTATCCCTTTTGAGCTATGCACCTTTGTCTTACACCTATTTTCCCATTGACACTAATGTTAAATGGGCGTAAATTAGGCTTAAGAGCATGTCCTAGAAAAAATTATAACTTCTTTAATTTTTTACATAAGCAAAAAAAAAAAAAAAAAAAAAAAATACGAGTCTCATAAATTTGTTTCTAGAACTTGGAAAAAAATCAAACTCAAATTCTGAGATATGAATTTTTTTTTTTTTTTCAAAATTGGGTGATTTGACATGGAATGACTCCACTGTGCTGTTTGGTAAATCAACCAATAATGAATATATATATTTCAATTTTTAAATGAATATATAAATGTACCTTGATAAGATTTTGGTAAATTTATATCAGTGCTAGAGGCTACTTAGATTTTGAAGACAGAATAATTGCTATAAATTTACGTGAAATCATGCAATATACAAGGGAAGATTTCAATAGCTATACTATTATTATTTTTTTACTATATTGATAATTTTTTATTTTGTGCAATACTTAATTAAGTATTGGAAAACAAAAATAGAAAACAACATACTATAAAAAATTTTATTAATGGATAAAAAAATACTTATCATTTTTCCTGTTCTATTTTTTTTACTTAATCATTTTAAATGATAAGCATACTGAAATCAGAAATTACAATTTGATTTTTATAAATTTATTATTTCAGTTTTTGTAAAAATAATAACTTAATTTTATAATTTCACTTTTACATTGTTTTTTTTTTCATTGTTTTATATTGTGTTATATTCCATTGTATGTACCGCCTCAAATATATTGAAAGAAATAGACACACTTACTAATTACAATTTTCTAAGTTATAAAAAGAATTAATCTATAAGTAGAATCAGATGATTGCTGGAAATTTTTATAAGAATGGTGCATAAACAATCGGCGGATGCAATATACTGAATGAGGGCAATAAAATATTACAAAAACCTTAACAGAAATATAACGATTATATGTATTCAGGTTATACTTATTCTATATTTACTAAAGTTACAGAGTAACTGAATTTTAAATCTCTCTCTCTTGGAAAGTCATTCTTATTATACTAAAGCTTTTAATCTAAAAGACTATTCAAAACTAGTTTGGGATTATAACAAGATGGCTATTTATAAATAACTAAAAAACAAACAGCCAAAATATTTTAGCTCCATGTCCTTAAAAATATATAAACTTACATGACATTCACGAATAATTTTCAATACTTGGAATTTAGGGCAAGCTCAAATTTTGATGAAACAAAAAAATTCTCAGGGAAACTTGTAAAAATATAGCGAATTGTCAGTACATAGCCAAAAACCTGAAATTTTAAAAGAAAAGTACAACAAAATAATTTAAAAAGAATGAATGTCTTAATTGACCTTACTAAAAGCTCTTCTTAAATAGACTAAGTTCCTAATAACTAGCTATTTCTATTAAAAGGAATATCATCTTATTTATATCTTCTATCATGATAAGAAAAAAATGAAAGATTTTCTCAGAATTGTCTTTCTCTTAAAAATTTTCCAAATCTATAATTCAAAAAAATTGGAATACACAATCTAATATCCTAGGTACCAGATATCTTCCCATGTAACATGTACAGCAGTATTAAACAAAATTACAGGAATGATTAAAACTTCAGATTTGGACAATTTTTCAGTAACAGTTCTGAAAATTCCGTGTACATACTTTTTTCTTTCCTATTCTCTTAAATGAACGTTCGTATTTAACTGGTTCTGGTAAATTTGATTTTGGGTATAATATACATCAAAATCACATATGGACTTTGAACAACAAGTGGTATATCAATGTTCAGTTAATTACTTGAGTTACTATATCAATTATACTGCACTGGAGCAATATGTCATTTAAAAGTAATTAAAGGGTGTGAATTTTCAATGCTGTTATAAAAACAGATGAAAGATGAAAAACAGAAATTAGACATTAATAATATCCTTTAGAAATGCTAATATTCACAATATCTAAACTTGCGTAAGGGTAATTTACCATGCACAAATGATAACTGATGGTTATTTATGTAAATGCTTGAAATGTTGTTGCGTTTTTTGCTACCATTGTCCAATGAAACTTCTTGGCTGTTTAGATGGCACTGAGTCGTGAAGGAAAACTTCCTTGCTGACATTTTGTCAGACATCTTCAGAGCTCAAGATATTCTTCTCTACTGACTTTCTTTTTCTTAGGCAGAAATTGGTTTTGAGATTATATATGTTAAATAAAATGTATTTGTAAAAAAGTAACTAATGTGAAACAACACCTATGGAATGAAACTTCTTAACTTTCAGGGTGGCACTGTGTCTGAAGGAAAACTTTCTTGAGAACGTCTTGTCCTTGGTGTCAGTATACATTTTCAGAGCTAGCGATCATTTCTCATCTTCCTTTTTTTCTGGCAGACCTGAAATCAGCACCTGCAAGCATGATCTATCTCCCATTCATCAAAAGAACAACACTGCCTTAAGAAGAAGAACATAAGAAAAGTGAGAAGATGATTCAAGAATATCTCAGAAACCCAAAATATAAAGACACCATTAGAAGCTGCAGGGGTTTATGAAATTCCCTGTTCATGTGGCAAGAAGTGAATAGCCAAACTGAAGAGACAAATCACTAATACGATTGGCAAACACATCAAACAAGTACAATAACACCACCAAGTCAGAAGCAAACCAATATTTTTATGAAAGTAGGAACCATATTATCAAGTTTGATGAAGCTACCATCTTCTCCTGTAAAGATAGATATTACCCCAGGATAATAAGAGAAGTTCTAAAAATAATCAAAACACCTCAGAATTTCAAGAGAGAATATATTTACCCAATACCAAGAGCAGAGTTACCAACACTGAAGCCTCAATCGACCACCCACTATTTAACACTAATCAATTAAGGGTAGGAAAGATTTCCCAGAGAGTCTCAGATTCTCCCACAACATAGCAAGTTCCCACATGTCCTAAAAAAATACCTAGAAGTCCTGGACATGTATATAGCCTCTGCCAGAAAAAAAGGGAGCAAGATGAGAAGATCTCAAGTTAAAGATGTCCCTTGACACCAAGGGAAAAGATGACCTCAAGGAAGTTTTCCTTCAGACACAGTGCCACCCTGAGAGTCAAGAAGTTTCATTCCATAGATGCTGTTTTACATTAGTTACATTTTTCCAAATATGTTTTTAATAGTGGATAGCTAAGAATAATCCATCTGTTATTAGTTCAACATGTATTCAACAGATTTCAACATATTTTCACTTCTTGTAATATTGTAAAATTTTCTACATAAATTTCAAAATCTAGGCAATACAAATCAGCATCAGTGAGGAAAATTAGTTTTAAGTTGGAAAAGCAATTTTTTAAGGTTAAAATTGTACTGCAAATTGTTATCATGTGGCATCAGTCACTATCTTCAAATCCTTTAAAAATGAAATATATATGGTCAGTCAATAAGTAATGCCTTCTATTTTTTTTCTCCTTTTAATTGTCAAGAAATTCAAATGCAATTACATAGCTTGAAAACCACAACATTGACGATTAATTTTCAATATAATCCATTTATATATAATATAATATAAATAATATAATCATTTCCACAGTTTTGGTCCACCTTTTAACAAGGGCATATATTCCAGCGTGATAAAAGGCATGGTCTTGCTTCCTAAGCCATTGACGCACGGACGTTTTCACGGCCTCCTCATCTTCAAAGTGAATCCCACGATGAGCTTCCTTTAGCGGCCCGAACAGATGGAAGTTTTGGTACTAGGTCAGGGCTGTATGAGGATGAGGTATGACTTCCCATCCAATTTTCACAATCTCTTCAGTGGTGTGTGGTCTTGCATTGTCATGCAAAAGAAGAATATCCGCCATAGCTTTTGTTGGGCGACCTCGCTGAAGACATGCTTTAAGCTTTTTGAGGGTTGTGACATATTGGTCAGAATTTATTGTGTATCCCTGCTCCAAAAAGTCAACCATAATCACAACTCTGCATCCCAGAACACTGTCACCATAACTTTCCCTGCTGATCGCACAGTTTTGAATTTTTTCTTCCTCGGTGAGTTTGTGTGATGCCATTCCACTGACTCCTCTTTGATTCAGGTTCAAAAAAATGAACCCACATTTCGTCTTCAGTCACAATTTTTTGCAGAAACTCCTCTCTCTCCAAATGGAAGCGCTGCAAAATGGAAGTGTTCGGATGCTATTGTTTTTTCTAGTCTCTTTTTTCTGGTTGGTTAACATTCTTGGTACCCACCGTGAACAAACTTTTTTGTACCCCAGTTGACGAATAATCGTCATCACACTGCCTTTACTGAGGGAGAGAATGCGACACAATTCATCTGTTGTCACCAGGCGGTCACCACGAATGATGTCATCGACTTGCTGAATGTTGCATGGAGTCACTGCAGACGCCGGCCTGCCGCTCCGCTTTTCGTCAGCCAACGGTGTTTGTCCTTCAGCATCGTAACAGCGACGAACCCATCGTCTAACACTGCCGACATCCACTGTTGCATCACCATAACATTTTTCAGCCTTTCATGAATGCGAATGCGAATGGGCGTTTCACCTTCCGCATTCAAGAATTCAATCACAGAATGCTGCCTAATACAAACATCAATGTTAGCCATTTTCCAAGCGGATGCAGTGCTTCCACCTGTTTTCGCAGGAAGTTGCTACTACAGTGGATTAGAGAAGGAGGTTGCGGAATTGCACCAAATTCAAATTTTTTCACTTAACTAACTTATTTCAGGAGAAAAAAGATAGGAGGCATTACTTATTGACTGACCCTCGTGTGTGTGTTTATACAAAAATATATATATATATATTTTTGGTGATGCAGTTTGTTTCTTGGCCGATTCTATTATCTCAGGATAATATTCAAAAGTTGTGACTTTAAAATACTAAATTATATATGGAAATATTTGTAAATAGACTTCAAATAACAAATGTGTTATATATTTTTCACTCATATTTTATTTAAAAAAAAAAAGTTAAAAATTGATGCTTCTTGTGATTTTCGTAGTTCTCCAAAAGAGCTTTTCAAAATATGTTTGAAGATATTCTTTTAGAGATAGAATAGCCTAAAGTTCCTGCATTTAAAAAAAATGATAAAACAAATTAAGTAATATTCTATAAGAATATCTATATTCCAATTTGCATTAAGTTATCTGAACAGTTCAAGATCACTTCCTTGCAAAGTCAAAGGACAAATGCTGGTCACTAGGCAACACGTTATGTTTTGGACAGTGATCAGATATTACATTTTATATATAAGTAAACACAATAAAACCAAATAAAGTCTCTTTGTATTGAAAATCTCGTATTTCACGATAAAGCATTTCAGGAAAGCAGATTTTCTTTTATATAAAGTTCTTAAACACATGCTATTCAATATTTCCTCAATTTACAATATCACTGAATTGCATTTATATAACCTGGGTTTAATATGGTCAGAAAGTTTCAGTGCAGTCATTCAAAACTGAGACATACAGAAAAAGACAAAGAAATGTCACATATATTCTTAATACCGAGAGCTTTTCATCACAGAAAGACTATGTGTAAGGTCTTTTGTTTTACATCTAAAACATATATTTTTAATTACCGAGGTTTTTCTTTTTGGGGTGGGGGAGAAAATGTAGAAAATCAGGAGACTACAAATGCAAACAGGATATCCCATTATGACAATACAAAACACATTTGCCAACTGTTTGAGTGAAGGTAGATAGGTTACTCTAGAACTACACTGACAGAAATAGAAATCTCAACACCAAAACTGAGTTATGTTAGCTGAATAAAAATCTCACAGAATATTTATCTACATGAGTTATTACATTGATACAAGTGTCAACATCACAACTCACATGATGCGCATGCAGGACCACATTGAATCATAATGGAATTTTCCATTAGACAGGTGTAAAACTGTGCTTGAGCATTAATTGTGGGAAAGGCTGTGGTAACGGTGCTATGACTATACAGAATGCCACAAAAAATGACAATGAACTGCAAATCAGCAATTAATCTACTTTGAATGAGGCCATTGTTAGGCCTTTGTGAGGGTGGATTTTCATTTCATGAGATCGCAGCAAAAATGGTTGAGACATTTCCACTGTGTACAACTACGGCAAGCAATGATCCCAAGAAGGCATTGCTAACATAACACTGTGGTCCGGTTCCTCCTTTCCACTGGAGAGAGAGCAGATTGGCATATTCGCAGGATGACCCTGATAGATCCTAGGGTGTCTATAGCGTAAATTTCAGCCACAGTAAGACCAGTTCAAGAGATGTCCTGAACGGTTCTTTCACATGAAGATTGGTTCTATGTGTCCAGTGGAATGTTTGCAGCTCAGTGCTGCCAACCATTCAATTTGTCTTCAGTGGTATGGCACAAGATCCCATTGGAGGTCAGAATAGAATTCCATACCAGTGATGGACGTACAGGGTCAGGCGGAAGCAATTGTCGTCAACATATCAGACCGATCCCAGACATTATGATATGGGATGGAATTTCATATGATAACAGAGCCCCTGGTAGTTATCCCTAACACCATGATGGCAAACATTTTCATCTGAATGCTGATCGAACCTGTTGTTCTGCAGTTCATGAATGATATAGTTTCAATATGATAACGCTCATCCTCATACCGCAGCTCTAACCTTACATGCTCTTCAAGATGTTGATGTGTTATCCTAGCTGGTAAGATCTTTCTCCGATATAGTATGTGTGGGACATGATTGGATTATGGCTCAGGGCTCATCCGCAACCCGCAACGATCATTGCCAATCTAACCGCACAGGAGCAGCTGGTCGGTCATCCCACAGGATGACTTCTGATGCCTCTAGGATACGTTGCCTGCATTCAATGTGGCAGTGACTATAGTGGGTACTGAGGAGGATGACATGCAACATTCAAATGGCACTGTACATGCATCATGTGAGTTGTGATATTGAAACTGGTATCAATGTAGTAACTCCTGTAGACAAATCTTCCGTGTAAATTTCATTCATCTAGCATAATTCCATCTTGGTTTTGGAATTTCCATTTCTGTCAGTGTATATTTAGACTAGACATTAATGAAATACCAGATATGCTGAAACAAGAAATACCGCTTTCAATAATGTTTTGGAGAAATCACTCAGCAAAAGAGATATCACCCCTAAGCTAGGGGTTATGTTAATTGCATTTACAGTGAACATTAATTCTTATATCTCTTTTTTATCTTCTGAATATTAAAGGTACTACTGTATTCTTTTGAATAATAAAAAATATAGTAGTTGGAAAAGTATATGTTATCACAAAAGAAAAACAAAATTAAATTTGAATATTACAATTCAAATAATATAATTTGTTTCAATGTTTCAAAAATAGTTAACATATATATTTCTGATATTTTGAATTTATTATTTATTTTAATAAATGTTTTCTAGGAGTAAAATTATGATAAGAATACTATTTTTTTTAATAGATGCATAATTTAAACTCAATATCTATAAAATATACCTTGATCTGGAGTCTTTTCTTTTGTAAATGATGCTCTTGAGCAATTCTTATTATTCTCAACAATTTTGTTTGACGACTTAGAATCTGAAGAGTCATTGTAATCTCCAATTGGAGTATTGCTATCATTACTCTGAAAGAAAACAAAAATAATTAGAAATGATTAAATAAATGATACACAGACACACACAAAGAAATCATTACAAGAAACTAAATTCTGAAAATTCTGTAAACCTATCCCAATTGCTCTACTGACAACTATTGTAATTTGCCTAATTAAAATTTTAGCATAATGTCTAAACAATTCAGTTTCAGTACTCTTTTAATGATACAAAAAAGCACAATTCTGCTCAAGAATTAAAAAAAAAAAAAAAAGATTAAAATAAAAAAGTAAGACAAAAAGTAAACTTAAAAACAACAAAAAAAAAAAACCTACAGAAAAGAGATGGTAGGAAATTACGAATTTTTATTAGTCGCATTTCATGGTTACAGAAATTGCAGTAATTGAAAGCTTCATGGATGTGAATAGGAATTTTTTTAAGTAATTACAATGAGCAGTAGCTCAACCAGTGATGAAAGGAGGAAATTTTCCCTGTATGAAATACTGAGCTTTCAAGTTCCAACGGAGCAAAGAATTCACTCCAATTTCAAGGGTTTGTAAGTGAAAGTTTGAGGCAAATGCAGAATTTCACTGCATATTCTTCACTGATGTGTTTATCTCTTTTATATAAATATTCCATGTATTCCATGATGCAGATGTGTACACAATCCAAGTAATGAATTACAGCAAAAGGAACATATAGCTACAATATGGATGTAATTGTAACTGACTATTTTATCACCCCTTGGATCTTGTTGAATTGTGCTTAAGTATCTAGGCAAATAATTATTAAAAATGACCATTCATTAGAGCTGATACCATAAAATGACGAGCAAAGGCTAACAGAGAATATAAAAATGCATTTATTATAGAGTAAACAATGAAGGTGAAACACTTGTTGATTGAACCAATGCTATCATGAAGACTTAAAGAAATCTCTCTTCTATTATTACAAGTATAAAAACTTATTCGTTCCCTTCCTAGTATATATTTTTTTTGCAATTATTTTATTCCTATAGTATTACATTTATTTTGTGTGATTCAACAGTACTACTATTCAAAACCATTTGATTTTTAAATATATTATTTAGAATTTTTTGACTATCAAAAAGACTAACTTGAATTTATCTGGAAATTAGAATACTAAACTGGTGTTCAAAAGTTAAGCAATAAACAACAAATCACAAAAAAAAAAAAAAATCCTTTAATGGAAGTGAATGAAAGTTACAGAGTAAGTTTCTACTAACAAAGCACAGTAATGACCTATAAGAGAGAGAATTCTGTTGACAGTATCACACAGTATGCAATGTAAATCATCAATGTGCACAAATGACATGCCAAAATTCTATGATGAGATTGTGTTAACGGGTTGTTAGTTTCCTTGGGCTGAAATACAGGATTGACATCAATGATACAAGATTTTGCAGAATTAATTGCCATTTTTGTAACAGAGTTGATACGAGCTCGTTGATATATTATGGGGAGGTGTATTGAGACTAGCAATCCAAATTCCTAATGTCCCAGACTTGCTCTATTAGGGTAAGTGTGGGTGATCTGGATGACTTTTCCATATGAATGATTGTTTCCCTCTGTAGATACTGCTCAACAGATGAGTTCTATGAGGATGGGCATTATCGTTCATCAACATAAAACATGGCCCAAAAGCTGTGAGAAATTGAAAACATATATTGGTCCATGATCTCAGTGCATTACCTGTGAAGATCTGTGTGACCAATGATTGTTATCTGAATCCAGACCATTTATTTTGTTGTTTTTCAACGTTACACTTTTGTTTTTTTGTTTACCTCAGCTGTTTGATAATATTCCAGGTTCCACTCCATATCAATGTTTATCAGGAATTACTTTGGAATTTCAATCAGAAATCACCAGAGAACAGCATATTGACCTAGTGCATGGTCTAGAGACCTATTCAATCAATCCCTTATTTATGAGATGTAAAGGAACACAAACAACTAGTCTTCTTGCAGTAAGATGACCATGATCAAGCCTTCAGTTTGCTGGGAGACTGCTATGAATACCTTAGTGCATGTACCCTACAATATCTTGTGGTTAGAAGCAAGTAAACGTCATTTCCCTGCATGTGGCCCTCAAGACATCCATGAACAGAGCTGTTAGATACCAATTCCCTAAAAGACTTTGAGTCTTTCTATTATTCTCCATCTCATTTCTATGAATAAATGTTGTCTTGTATTTATTTTCAAAAAAGAACTGAAATCCTGATTAGGTTTGAGTAAGCAACCACAAAATTTAATCTGCATAGGTTCTAATACAATATACACTATATGACTTACATATTTTTTTTTACGCAACCTACATATATATGTATATTTGTTGCTTAACTTGAGCACCAGTATATTATATTTTTTTATTTAAGATAGGTTCCAAATAATAATAAAAAAAGGTCATACCTTGTTATTATTAAGAATTTCTGCATTGCTATTTAAGACTGCGTCTTGATTATCTATTCAGGGAAGAAAAAAACCATAATGTAAAAAATAAATAAAAAAACTACAACCAAAAAACACAATTAAGATAAATCATTCTGAATGTCTTTAATATATTAAAAAAATACAAAATAAACTGGAATCAGAGATAGAATAAACTACATTATACAACAAGTATAGAGAGAGTGGATCCTGGATTTCCTCACTTTCCAGATGATTGTTACCAAGTTTTGAGAAGTAAAGGAATCCCTTATGTACCCTTCATATTGTATTATTGTTTAATACAAAGTAATTAAACTATTACTTTTATGGAACCCAAACTTTATTTTGGAAATGAAGTCCCAAAAAAGTTAACTTCAGTAATATATATATACTAAAAAAAATACTTTTTTTTTACTTTTACTTTGTTTATAATTATTACATTTTTTCAACTAGTATCCCAAATTATGCTGCATACTATTAGTCAATTTCATAGATTTTATATTTTTTTTAATTTATTATTAGTAATTTTAACTACTATATCAGATTTAGTATTTTTTTTGTATTATTCATATTAAAATTTCTAACTATAAACAAAAGCTCATGGATGTTAATTCTAATACTAATAACTCAGTAAGGAATTAAGCACTTATGGTTCCTGGCCTAAAGACCAATAGATCCATCTTTCAACTATAGAAAGCCAAATGTTCAATTATGTATCTTCTTAATCATTGGTAACTTTCTTTAAGAATTCTACTTAACCATATCTACCTATCTTGAAGATAGGTGCATTTTTTTGTTATTTGGTAGGATACATTTTCATTGAATCAGATTTGTAAGTAATGAGCAAAATGTCACCTCTATGATATTTGGTATTTACTGATATTTCTATATGATCAATTTTTTGGTGTTGTGGATTTTGTATTTATAGTTACAATTATGTAGTTGAAAAGAGTAAATATTATTATATGCCATTTCATTTTTATTCTCTATAATTTTACTTGAAAGAGAAGCAAACCAATATTTTACATATACGATAACAAAAAACTGCTTTGATTTTTCTCTGAACTAGAATAAATTTAATTTGAGATACACTCATTAATAAAAAAAAAACGACGCACCTAGAAGGAGTTGTCCGATGGAGACAAAAATTGGTCGAGAGGAAGATTATGTACAGAATAGAAAATGATTAAAATTTCAGACAAATTGAATGATTTATTTCAGAGTTACAGAGTTATAAAGTAACGAGCTCAATAAGGTGTTGACCCACCTCTACCCTGAATGCAAGCTGCCACACGACGTGGCATAGAATGATAAAGCTCCCTGATGGTCTCCTGCGGTATTTCTTGCCAAATTTGCTCCAATTGTCAGGCTAGGTCATCCACGTTCCCTGGTGAATGCAGTCGCCTTCCCATCATATCCCAGACATGCTCGATTGGAGAGAGATCTGGGGATCTGGCTGGCCAAGGAAGTGTTTCACAAGCTGCAAGACAGGTCGTAGCAGGCCGTGCCATATGTGGTCTGGCATTATCTTGCTGAAAAATAAGGCCAGGGTACTGAAAAAGGAAGGGTAGCAAAACAGGTCTCAGAATGTCGTCGACGTACCACTGTGCTGTAAGTGTGTCGCTAATGACGACCAAAGGGGTCCGGCTATCAAGGGAAATGGCACCCCAGACCATAACTCTGGTTGAGGGCCTGTGTGGCGTGCAATAGTGAAAGCAGGATCGGCATGCTGCCCTGGGCGTCTCCAGACATGTATGCGATGATCGTCAGGACACAGTTGGAAGCGGGATTCATCGCTAAACACTATACGTCCCCAGTCAGCATCATTCCAAACGGATCGAGCCAAGCACCACGTAATCTGGCCCGACAGTGTGCAGACGTGAGTGGCAGGTGGCGTAAGGGTCGGTACGAGTGTAGATGTCGCTCTCTCAGCCATCTGTGAATGGTCATGGTGGACACTCGTGTGCGGGTCGCACGTCTGATGGTTGATAACGATGATTCAGGCGCTGTGACAGCTGATCTGGCAATCACTCTATCCTCCCGCTCTGCTGTGGCCCTAGGTCGACCGCTACCTTCATGACGCTGAAATCTGCCATTGTCCACCCATTCCTGCCAGCATCTTCTAATCGCCGCATCACTTCGACCCATATGACGAGCGATTCTCCGATTTGCCCAACCTGCCTCTTTCAATCCAATGATACGACCTCTTTCAAACTCTGATAGTTGCACGTAATGAGCTCGAATCCTGCGGCGAGGCATTTTTTCAGTCGTTGAAAGGTATCCCAACTCGCAATGCAACAGAAATTTTGACCATCAGATTGAGAATCGCTTCTTATATACACCTGCTGAGTGCGTAGTTCCAATGCGCTGTAGTTCTCGCTATTCATTCATTGGACACCAAAGTTTAATCATTTGCATGGGCGGTCTCAATGTCTTTGCATATGAAATTTCATTACAATCGGACAACTCCTTCTAGGTGCGTCATTTTTTTTGGTAATGAGTGTATTTGGGGAGAAACAGTCTTTTTCACAGATAGCAATAAAAGAAGAAATAAAATTATAAGCATTTAAAAATTAAGCTTTGAAACAATGGCAAAAAATATACCTAAAGGCAAACTTTCAATTGAGCAGTCAGTGTATACTTTTAAAAGAATTATTACCCTAATTTTTTCCTATATCATCATCTTATTTGTTCAATAAAACATTAATGCTGTTTAATAATTAATGATTGTAAGATTTCTAAAAAATACTGTTTACACTGATTCCCAAGTTGTTGCATTTATATACTCTTTAGACCATGTCTTCTTTGAAATTTTATAAAAATTTATAATAATAATAAGAATAGGAATAGATGCAAAGATATGGATTGTAATGATAAAATTGCTACAGCAGCAGAAAAATAAAGATTTGTACTGTTTCAGTATGAATTACTAACAATTTTGATTAAAGAAATGTGGAATGTTATATCTAACAGTAATTGCAATTAGAACAGTTTCAGAGTTTAAATTTTACATTCTGAATTTCATGTGGCTTCTTCTCCTGCATCTTGGTCTTACTATTATTATTATTATTGTTACATAAAAGTTCCTAAACTTGGGTTTCCCCAGTAAAGTCAACATGGCGGGTCAAGGACCAAAGCACATGTTGCTAAGTGTGAGGGATGTTAGCGATGTGTGGTTGTATCCATGAATTTCCTAATTTTGTGTGTTGTGCTGACTACCATAGCCTTCTGGAGTTGTGCATAAGTGTTTTTGTGAATTCCTAGTGTGTGAGGCTGTGGTGCAGTGTGTGAGGCATCAGACTAGTGGTGTACAGGGCGATGGGTACAACACATACTCGATCCTGCCTCCACTGCTTCTGGAGTTCATGTGCTAAGTCGGTATATTTACTGATATTGTCTGGATGAGTTTACTACATATTCTTGCTGATACGCACTGCTAACACTTACTGCAGTGTTAATGAGGTAGATCTGTTAGATGACCTTATCAACAAGTATGGTATCGGGTCTGTTGTGGTGTATGATTTTGTCTGTGTGAATGGGGCGGTTTCAGTACAGTGTGTGTGTGTGTGTGTGTGTGTGTGTGTGTGTGTGACTCTAAACACACTTTGTGGTGTGTATTTGTAGTATGGAACAGTGCTCATTAATAAGTGACATCCTCTAACACCTTCGTTATATGCAATCTCAGTTTACACGTTTTCGATACAATGTAGTTTGTATTATTATTATTAGAAAAATGCATTATAATATAAATATCATAATTTTTTGTTTTGTTCTATTTGCTCACAGGGATTCAATCAGAATATTTAATACATCTTGTCAATAGTGTCTGTGGTTAATATTTCTAAAATGTACTAAAAAATTAAAATATTTTTCATTTAACATAATTCTTCAATCTTTAAGAAAATGCTTTTCTTCATGTATTTATCTTCAATTTAGTGTTAATATCCTTAAAGTGATCTCAAGAAATAAACATAAAAAATAAAAAATGTGAAATATATATAAAACAAAATTGTGAAAAATGTAAAACATAAAACAAACTGCCTCTTGGCATGATGTCAATACTTAAAAAAAAAAAAAACTAAAATCAAAACATGCTCACCAAAGCTTTTCCTAAATTGATGGAATGGGGTTTTTATTTTGCCTGCTAGTAAAATCAATATGTTTTAAAGAATGCATGCAAAAAAAATAAAAAATCACAAAACTATCTCAAGCAATTTATAATGGAATTAAGAAATTAAAAGTGCTATAATATTAAATAAAACTAAATTAAAAAAAATAAAATAAAATTAATATTTCTAAAACTACAAAAAAATAAACAAATTAGGATTAATGGATGTGGTAGGAAGCTGTATAATTTGTTAATGTACACAGTGATAAAAATTAAGATTTAAATAAAAACAATGTGATGGCTAATCAATAACATCATTCCTTCATTAAATATCACAATATTGTTATTATTATTATTACTGGTTAGCTAATAAATAATGAAATCATTATATTTGCATATACATACTTCTACTGGCAATAAGTGACTTGTTATAGTAATGGTAAGAAAAATGAATAGATCAAACTATTCAAAATAAAATAATCCAAGCTTCTCAATTACAAAAAAAAATTCCAATTAAATTACAAAATTATTTTATTTTCTTAGGCAGAAGCAGCCATCAGCTCTTTGATAACTCATTTGTACAACATAAAAAAAAATAAATAAATAAAAATTCGAGTCACTTCAAAATCAACAGGTTATCACCAGGATGTATCCATGATCACAATTATTTAATTGGCAGAAAGTAGAAACCAATTTTATAAGAATTTCCAATTATTTTTGGAGGAACAGAATTTGATTAGAATACTTTTAAAACACAATATTATTATTTTTTTTTAATTCTTAACATTTTCACAAAATTTAACATTTTGATTTCATTAAAAAAAGAAAAAAAGGGGATTAAAGGAGCCACTTAACAGGCCAACAAAACCTATTTGGGCAATGGAAGTAGGTCTCACAAGAAAGAACTGAAGATAAGAATAATGTACGTCCAACTTTAATTTCAGAAAAGAATCTGGTTCTGTTTGAAAGAGAACGAGCTGGAATGTGAATATTTTTGAATTATTTTATTCACAAAAATAAAGTGAAGCAATGTAAAAGTAATATGAAGTCATTTCAAAAAAAGAAAAAAAATATTTTTTGCTCAATTGTTGAAATAAAACTTAAAAATTTCATCAAAAATGAAGGAATCTCTGGACTTTGCAGATGATGTATTATTTTTTTTTGTATAAAATGTAACGAGAAAAAAAAAATGCATGAATTTGTTTTCTGCCAATCCCATATATTTCTTTTAGTGAACAATTATTTTTCTCATGAAACACACTGAAAAGGTGTTTGGTTATGTGCAGTAATTATAGTTTATTCAGAAGACATGAAAGTATATAATAACTTCAGCCCTACTGGAGACATCAAAACTATGAAAACCATCTCAAATAAATAAATAATAAATTCAGTCTTCAAACGGCACAATTAAACAGCATAAAAATACCACTTTATGGATTGTGGATGAACAGACAAGGCCTAACGAAAATCTGTTAAAAAGTATCCAAAACATGCAGTTCAACATCTCCAAGCCCTATATCTGAAATATGTAACAAGCTGTAGCAAAGGATACATCATTTAATTATTATAGTAAGAAGTTTCAACAGACTGAAAACAATGATGGATCATGGATAGACATCTGATGGTATCATGTGCAATGCCATGGCTTTGTTTTGCTTTAGAAGTTTTGATTTGATGACCAAAAAGAGCTGAGTGATACATCTGCCTTTTCAATGGGTAAATGAGAATAATGCTTGCTAACAAAATAAATAAATATGACAGATAGAGGCATAAAATGACTCGTCTTCTGCCCTTAGTTGTCATGAATTGCATATTTTGGATTTAGAAATTTATCAATGGATAACCACTTATACATTATTCTTTATTTTATCTTTTTAAAACTAACTTTAATTCATTAATTTAAGCATTTGTTTATTTTGCTTTTGGAATAAACAAAACTTAATTACACTATAAAATGTAAATATTTTATGAATAATATATATTTAATCCCTTTTAATACTATCCATTTGGATATTAAATGCTGTTTATGAAAGGAACTTGGTGTTCATATTAAATAATTCATTACCTATAATAGTAGATCTTTGCCTATATAAGCTGTTGGATGGAGATGCTGGTGATGAAGGAGATCCAGAATTTGACGTAAGAGATCCATTAAGGTCAGGTGTAACACCTTGTTTAAAATCTGAAATAACTTTTCGAGCTCTTTCTCTTAATTGACGTTGCCTTGCTTCCTCCTCCTATAAATTAAAAGAATATGCTCATACGAAGTAAGAAGTTTCTAAAAGAACTAAAGTCTACTTTCCTAAAAAGGTTGTAATATTTTTTTTTCTTTTTTAAGTAATGAAAACAATACAATGAAAAGTATTAAATTATAATGCTTACCACATACAAACAATCTACCTTCACATATCTCTTAGAAATTGATTAAAATTCTTAAAAATTTCCTTAAAATTGATTAAAATGAAATACAAAGTTTCTAAATTCAATGAACTTTTATCAAGTCAAGCATCTAAAATGGATTAAAATGTATTGTTAGATGTTGAAAGAAATTTTTTTGTTTGCAATCAAGAATTATCTGTTTCATTTATAATGCTCTTCTATACATATGGCATTTACTTCATTACTTTTTTAACTGAGTACCTATAACTTCTATACTTTTATCAGTAACAGAGTAACAAAATCATGTTACTTTTTTGTCCTTTTTTGTTGTTGTTTATTCTCACACTGAGTAACTGAGAAGATTGACAAAAAATCATCACACTTCACCTGCATTAGGAAGCTATTATTGCTCCACACGTAAGACTATCTTTGAAACTATACATCAATTCCTTAGCCATTTTTATATATGGACATGCTTGCATACCATTTAACTCTTTGTTGCCTGACACTGCACTGTATTAAGAGAAGAAATGTAGATTTTTGCCATTTTTTTTTTTTATGAACAAGGAGACAGAACACTTATGTATCGCAAAATTTAATGCCATTTTGTTAAAGTACACATGGTTGGGGCCAACACTCCAGTGATTTCAAGATATTTGACATTGTTTTCATTGATTTTCAAGCAAAAGATTTGAGATCAATTCTGCTGTAGGACATTTTTTTTTATTTTATTTTGTTTTTATTAGAAGTATTTGAATTTATTAAAATAAAACATAAATTCTCAACTTAACTAAACTTTTTGTTTTAATCTTATCTTTTTTCTTTCCCATATGTTTTTCTCTTGGCGTTATGTTAACATCGTTAATACTTATCATGTATCTAGTTTTGATGCTGGCTATCCTCCACATTAATTAAGCTTTTTTTGAACCCATAGTTAAGAGAACACAGATCTTTGCTTTCCTGAACTGCAGTCCTCTTTGATGAAGCCTTCTTGATACCATCCACCTTGATACTGAGACAAATTGCAAAGAGAGGTAATGCATGACAATGCATCTACTGAGCTTTGCATTTAGGGCTACATGTCAGTCACCTCAGTTATTGCAGACAACAGACAATCTCGCGATGATCATCTAGTGTATTTTTCTGTATCTTAGAATTGTTGCCATGGTTTTAATATGACACTTTAAATATATGATAAATATATTGAATATATATTAAAAATCTTGCAATCTCTGCAAGGCTTTAACTGATTTCTGTCTTTCCAATAACTTCCACTTTTGATTATCATTCAAAAGTTGCCATGAAGACATTTAGAACAGGAATAGTAGCAATGGCAGCAATGATAGCAGTAATCATGAAAGGAAGGTATGTGTCTGAAGAGTTTTTTTAAAAGCAATTTGCATACTCATTAGATCACCATATATATATTTGCTAATAGTAGCTGCAAAATTGTGCTTTCCTAATTTAAGCATCCAAGTGTACAATCTTATTTAGTATCTAAAATTACTATTTTTTAATGCAGCTATACTCCTAAGAATAAGAGATGATGTTATAGAAGACTCTATACATAACAATTACAGTAAAATGAAAACATAGTAAATGACAGTTTTTGTTTGTTTGTTTTTAAAATGATATCTCATAGTATTCTCCTTACAGTATCTTGATTGAGTAAATTTGCTGTTGAAATTAATGATGATATATAATTAATAAAATAACTGAAATCCTTAATGATTGAAAGTCTAAATTTTTATTTTTTGAAAGATTCTCATTTAAGAGAACAAAATTTGCTTAATTCTATTCATATTTGTTATGACTCATGAGTATTCTGTTTATATGAACTGATATTTACTGTTCTTCAATACCAGAGTTTTCCATTAAAATTAATGTCGTAGTATCTCATTATAGACTTTTAAGACAAATTCTAAATATACGTGTGGTTTTGTACTGTCTTAAAAATTTATGGTAAGTCAAATAACATTTCTTTGATTTTTCTTTTCTTAAAGCAAACAAGAAATATAAGAAAAGATTAGCAAGATTATGAAATGAAAATATATTAGAGCTGTTTCATATACCACTTCATAAGTTGGTGTGAAGTTGCAAAAATCCATGAATGTTGACAAGCACTTAATGAACATCAGTGATTGTATGTCAAAAGTGTTTATTGTTGTATAATTGATAAACTTTAATAGCAGTAAATTTTTGTTTTGTAAGAATTGTACTAATTTTGCTGTTCACTGTAAATTACTGTTAAACAATACTATGTTAAATAGCATAGTATTGCATGTTATTTGTAGCAAGAAATTAAATAGATAATTAAAAAAAACATGCACTGGTATGTAACCTTTGACCCACATGCTATTCAGTCTTCAACCTCTTCTCAAATGGCTTCTAGTCCGATTTATTCATTTTTATGAAGTAAAATAATTTTCAAAATAGTAAATTACGTTTAACTTTTTCTAACTAGTTTAAATTTACAAAAAAAAAAAAAATAATTAAATATATAGAATGCAAAACAAAAAACTACTATAAGGAAAAATTTTCTTTTGTCTACATTTGTATTAACAAATTTCATAATACAAAAAGCCATTATTATATCATTCTTTCAAAAAAATCCTTAGGGTGCACTACAAATCTCATCATAACCTTGCAACAATGGTTATGATTACATGATTGAATCGGATGATGTGTTACTTGGTCATGACCAGAACCAGCTATTTGTAGATGGGTCAGGTTAGAATACTTAAGAAAAACAAACCTTAAGTTTAATAATAATAAAAATTCAAGTAACTTTGGTACCTTCAAGTAACCTGAATAATAAATTTAACGTGCTGTAAATTTTAATCAAAAAAACAAAATCAGAAAACAAGGGCAGCACAAGAATAAATAAATTACCTTTCAGATTCAATTATCGGAGGGAATCGGGAACAGCCATTTTGTCCTGCATGGGACTCATCAGCCTGATCCACCCTCCCCAATAAAGAACCCAGAGGGGCAAGAACATAAGTGAAGACCACTGTCACACCTGGCAGTGACCCACAAAACCAAAAAAGCAACAATAATCAATCCTATCATTTATTAAGAAAATGTTTTTGGTTTGTGCAAAATAGCACAACATTTATTATTGTTGCTTTTTTGGTTTTGGGGTTCACTGCCTTCACTTATGTTCTTGCCTTTCTGGGTTCTTTATCAGGAAGGGCAGATTGGGCTGATGAGTTCCTGCAGGACGAAACAGCTGTTCCCGATTCCCTCCGATAATTGAATCTAAAAGGCAATTAATTTATTCTTGTGCTGCCATTGTTTCCTGATTTTTTTTTTTTTTTTAGTAACCTGAATACTTTTGCAATATCGTCTCTGAATATTTAAGCAAAATGTTGCATTACTACAGTTAAATAGTATTTTCAACTCATTCATAAGCTTACAAACACTACCTTTAACTATCCCTATCTCACCTCAGGCAGTGGGTTACTATTAGGCACACTGGTTACAGAAACCATGATTCTAGTTAGAATTTGTAGTGGAGTTCCAGCTATCCATGGTTAGATGACTGTCTTTAAGATAGCGTGGGTACAACAACAGTAACCAGGTAAAATTTTGTAGAGACACAGTTAATTAGCAAATTATCATTTTTATATTGCTTCAGTAGTCAAGAACTTTTTCAAGATAAATGTCAATAGTAATAGCTCAATTATTAAATTTCAAGATAAAGACTAACAAGGGAAGCTGATCAACTGTATCGCTCAGATAATTTTTAACATTTTACAGATACATAGATGAATCTCATTGAAATAACATGCCAGAAAATTAGGTTTAGACACATTATAGTTTTAATTTTATAGACCTTTAAAACTGTTGACTGTCCTTATATACAGTGCTTTAGATGGTTTAAGTGTTTCTTTGCAGTAGCTCAGTGGCAGCGAGCAGGACTGGAGAATTGATGATGCTTGGTTTTTTTATGGTTCGAATCCCCGACGTTCCTTTTTTTTAATTTTTTTCATTTTTTCTGTTATCCTGTGTTTTTTGTGTGTTTTATTAACTTTATTAGTTTTTATTTTTATTTTATTTTTGTTTTACTTTTCATTTATTTTCTTAAAATTATATGTGAATACAATATATGAGGCTGACTATTGCAGTCTATTATACATTAAAACAGGAGAGATTTTGTTTTTCTGTTTGTTATTATGTTTTTCTTTTGTGTTTTATTAACAGTTTCATCATCAGTGGCCTGTCAGCATTGCTAAGAGAATATCACTGTGGTGGATAAGCCTTCGACTTCAAAGTCTGATGAGACAGTTGTACATGGTGATAGTTACCGGAAAGAAAAACAGGAAGTAACAGATGCTGTACACTACTGTATATAATTACTTCAGAAATGCAACATTGTAATAGAGCATAAGAGCAACACTATTTCAAGTTGTTCAAGGGTAATGGGTGGCGAAAGGCAAAAATGATCGTGGAAATGATAGAAAACTTCACTCTAGTGGAGGATGAGGAATTATTAACCTAAGAAGAATGGCGACTACGACATGTTGAGAACCAGCCATGGAAACAAGAAGAGGGGAGAGAAGTGGCATTACATCAATTGAATCATGTGGTGTGGCATAGCCCAAGAAACCCTATATAAAGCAGTTACATTAGTTCAGCCATTAGACCAAAACTATTAGACAGCTTAGGAGTAAAGTGCAGCTAAATTAGATGGAAGGAACAAGTACAAAAGGGTGGAAGTGTTAGAGACAAGTACAATATGATAAAACCTTGGAACTATGACCAGTTCTTCGAAACAAGAAGAAATAACTTCATCTCGACATGAACACTACAACAAAGAATAATGGCAGCATCCTTCCAATTCATTTTTCCTGATTTCCAGTTTAAAGCCTTTACAGGATGGGTCCAGGACTTCAAGAAAAGCCATAGAACCAGACATCAACATGTGATAAGATATGGAAGTTGTAAGGACAATGCAACTTTTGAACAGACAATTAAAGGAGCTGAATTATTTCAGAAACAGACAGCAGCAATAATAGAAAAATATGACCCTGACTTTGTAATAAATTCAAACCAGACTGGTTGTGAATACTGCACAAATATCAGACGGACATTGACACACCAAGGTGAGAAAACAATGAAGTTCTAATATGTGACAAACGAAATTTACAATTCATAAACTGCACAGTATGCCATTACTGCAGCTTGGAAACTTCTTCCAACAGTTTTCATCTGCCTCCAAGAAAGAAGTGGTTCATTTGGTCCTCGGATCACTGAAGAGGTGAAGACCTTTCTCCAAAGGTTCAGAAACGTGTTTGTGGTGGCTTCAAAGTTGGAGAAACTACAGAAAGAGACCTACAACATGTTTCTATCAAACGAATTTCTAAAAAAAAAAAAAAAATTTCTACAAATACTTGACTCCTGGAGTGGACAAACAAGCTCTTCTATATATGATGACAAATTCTATGATGAGAATAATGATCCCATCTGCTGTTTGAAAATACCCCCCAAGTGTACACCACTATGCCAGCCTTGTGATGTATATTTCTACAAACAAGTAAAGAATTACATTGCAAGGTTGCAGAAGTGCCCAGAAATCATAGCTGCTAATTGTGACCTGTCTAGTAGACAAGACTGAATTACAATGTATGCAGTTATTCATAATTAGCTATAAGTACCAATGTATGGCAGTATGATTAATTATGAATGGTACACTTCAAAATTACAACTTACATGTGGAGTTTTCACCAACGTAAACCAAGTTGCTTTTCTGAAAGAAATATGAGTTGCAAAATTCATATGCAGAAAGCAAGCATTCACATGATGTTCCTGATGCTAAAACTTCCTGTGTTTACCATGTTTGTTTAACGAGTACCATCCAGAATCCTGCAGTCACTCCTCTACTGTTTGATCTGTTTTACTGCATAAAAGACTATAATAGTCAGCCTCATATATTGTATTAACAAATAATTATAAGAAAATAAATGAAAAGTAAAACAAAAATCAAATAAAAATAAAAACTAATAAAGTTAATAAAATAAGCACAAAAAACACAGGATAACAGAAAAAAATGAAAAAAAAATCAAATAAGAATAATAACAATGATAAAATACAATAAAATAAAATAAAAAATAATGGACCATTGGCAACCCGAACCATAAAAAAAAACAAGCATCATCAATTCTCCAATCCCGCTCGCTGCCACTGAGCTACTGCAAAGAAACACTTAAACCATCTAAAGCACTGTATACAAGGACAGTCAGCAGTTTAAAAGGCCTATAAAATGAAAACTATAATGTGTCTACATCTAATTTTTTGGCATGTTGTTTCGATGAGATTCGTCTATATATCTGTAAAATGTTAAAAATATCAGTCGACCAGCTTCCCTTGTAAAAGTCTATTTTGAAATTACACTTATAAAAAAATCATGTACACAAAGTAATACTTTGCATATTTGGCCACACTGTTACCATTAAAATTTGGTTGAGACAAATTTATTTTCTTTTCTCTATATTTGTTTTACCAAGCCGTCAGAATTTTTGAATTAGATATTTTATTTTAATGACACTTTTTTTCTCTTTCTTTCATAATTTACATCTCATTTATGGAGCGGGACCATAATTCTGTAAATAATTGAGAACCTGCTTAAGAAAAATTTAATTAGAATTAGAAATATTTTGTTTAACATCATTATAGGTACCAATTTAGTTTTATTTGTATAGTTTGAATTTCTTTTTCTTTTTTCCAAAAATATTCATAAATATTTTCTCCACATAAGAAATGACCATAAAATCATTGCCATATGTTCCTAACTATAATCTTTGGTTTATGAAAGATTCTTTAAAATTCAGGGAAAAAAAATATATATGAATGAATGCATAAAAGGATTCTTTAAAATTCAGGGAAAAAAAATATATATGAATGAATGCATAAAAGGATTAGAACTGTTTCAATGAAAAACAAAACATAATAACTCTCATTGAAAAGTAATACTTAAAATGATACAATCATGAAATCATGAAATAACTAGAGAGTTATATAGAAAGTAAGAACTATAGCAATATGAAAGAAAAATGACAGCTGTTAAAGTAATAGCAATGCAGCTCAAAAAGAACAAATAATCAATACAAACGAGACAGCAAGAGCAGAACAGTAAGACAAGAAGCAATAGTAAGATACAAACAACCAATGCAGCCCTAATGACAGCAATTCCATACACTTAAAAACTATCAAAGTAGTAAACAACAACAACAAGAAATTAGATATAGAAAATAGACCAGTCAGTAAATATAGCAGATGATTAAGGATTACGATTAGCAAAATAAATAATAATAAAATAATAATATGCATGCAGAATCATCAATGCATTAATAAAAATCTTTTTCTGAAAAAAGTGGTTTGTTGAACATTATAAAGCATCTTCATAGGCCAAAACAGTATACAAATCCAGTGATTATGTGTTACGGCATGACAACAGATAAAAATATTAAATGTGCAGAAATGTAGCTGGTATATTAGAAATGATCTTACTTCCTAATTATCAGCTCTATTTGGTATTTATCAGCTTTAGTTTTGCTCAATCAAGCAGGCTTTTACAAATTAAAAAAAAAAAAAAATAACAAATGTGCATTATTTCATACCAACTTAAATTTCATAACAAACTTAGAAAGAATACAGAAATTCAATTTAGCAGAGTTGGAGAATCCAGAAAAAAAAAGACGTATCAGAGCCAAGGCAAAAGTAAAATTAAGTTTTGCTACATTAATTGTAGTTATTAAGGTAGAAAGTAGTATTATAAAAATAATAACAGCATAATAAGTAGGAAAAAAATGTTAATATTATATTTTAGAGAAGCTGCATAGTTGCAACAGAACAGTAGCACCACAAACAAAATATTAGTGGTGACTTGGAAGTATAGTAAGCAAGTTACGAGGTATTATTCTAATAATTGGAATTTTTTTTAATAGCGTCTTTCTGAAATCAGAAAGACATTCAAAAGCAACAAATAAAAATATTACCTCATTTAACTGTCTATTAAGGTTTTCTGATTTTTGTTGGGCAGCTTCCATTTTTGCCTGCTCAATTAAAATTCGAGCCCTTTCCTTTAATTCTTCTTGCCTTGATAAAGTTCTCTGTAAAAGAATCACGCCTCAAAAACATTAATCTTTTGATAAGGAAAGCCCATTTCTTCAAAGATTAAACGAGTTGAATCAATAACTTTTCTGACCACTCAGAAAATAATGTGCATAGAAATTTAATAGCAAAAGTTATAAAATTTCATTTTTTATCTGTACCATGTGAGCTCCTACTTCAATTCTGATTTAATAACTGATACCAACAATGGTAAAATAAGTTCATCCTATAAGAAATTGCTGCATTTAACATAATATTTCTATTTGATTATTTTTAATAAGATGCTGAAAATTTGATTGCGAAGTAGTTTCCCATTTCCTTTCAATTCTTCAAAAAACAAACCCGGTGTCATTCATAAAACCAGTAAACTGATATTATATAGAAAGTCTTTTGTATGATTAAAATGCTCCCTATACACACAGACATACAAAAATAAATAAATAAAATAAAGTGCATCCAAATTATGAATACAGAATGGATGAAAAGGAAATTAAAGATTATAGCATATAATGAATTTCATTAATAAAATAAAGCTGCAAGTGGCAAGGCCTAATAGTTATCATTTTTGGAGAAAGGACATCTGGGGCTTAAATCATTCAGCTTAATAACATTTATGAAATGTTTAAGATTAAAATACAATCTTGAACAAGATTTACCTGGAATTTTTCATAAATTATAAAACAAAGATTACTTTTAATAACATGCATATTTTTTTGTAATTAAATCGCCATCTCTGGTGAGCCAATTTAGATTCATAAACCATTCAACAGCTCTCCTAAGATTTTTATATTTATCTGTACAGAGATAATTATGAAAAGATGGTATAATGACCTTGAATTGCAACTTCTATTTACCTTATGAAATTTTCCATCTAGTTAGTTTTATTTTATCATTAAGTTTTGGGTTGTTTTCTTTTAAAGCACACACTTATCTTAAAGCCATCTACAGTTCTTTGTCAATTAAAGTATTAGTATCTTTGCAAATACTAGAGCATTTGTACTAATACGGCATAACTTTCATGCTACGTATAATCCTACAGGATAGAATGACTTTCTTGAAAATTGTTTTAATTAACCCCCGTGCTTTGTTTTTTGCATTATCTGATTCCTCTACAACTTATTGCATCTTAATACCAAATTTGCAAAAAACTTAGCAAAATGAATGTGAAAGCATTGTAGTTTCAATTTTTAAAATGGATTTCGATTTATTATTGGAAGTTTTTATAATTAAAATTCCAAATTTGTAATAAGAAAGAACTTTCAGCATATTTTATAGAATAACCTAATGACAGCTAAAATATATTTCAGAAACTAATTTAAAGCTAATAAATAAGAAGTTTCATTTATTTTCTCAATAGCTACTTAAAACAAGAAATAAAAGTTACGACTGTCAACTTTGAGAATTTTTTTTAAGCTCTTCTCTTAAGTAATAATAAAAACTAAACAGGAATAAATAATGGACTTCCTGAATAACTTTATAATTTTTAATTGCTAAAATTTTAAATTTTTTTTTTTTTTTTTTAGAAAAACTATGAAAAAAAGTTATCCAATTTTGATAAGTATTATTATTACAACTATCAATTATAAATCGAAATTCACTTTAAAATTAAAACTACAATGATTTAACTTTTATTTTACAGAGTTTTGGAATTTTAACCGCAGCATTTAAAATGAGATGAAAGCTGTAAATGTCTCAAATAATAGAAGAAAAAAAAGAAAACAAGGGAGTTCAACTACATCTTAATGATTAATATTTATTTCTACTGCTTAATTGTTTTTTTAATTTCCTATATGAATCACATATATTTTCAAAAAAGTTCTTCTAATAAGAGTTTAAAAAAAAAAACTTTTTTATGAGTATTAAGAAGTGATTACATCACTGTGGTTTTATGTAAGATTTTCACTCTGATCTTTAAAGAGGCACACATTGACTTTTATAGAGAAAAATATCAGCGAAACAGAAATAGAATTCCACAACTTTGGAGAAACTGTTATTCCTCTTCTCATAATTAGTTTATTAAAGTAATTATCACATATTTGAACTTTCTTTAACGTGCGGAAGGAACTTATTTAGGAAAAACAGGAAACACGCACAAATAAATAATGGTAAAAAATAAAAGTTATATTTAAACAGATAAATGTACATGATTAATTTCGGCTACTTCATGTAGCCCTTGTCAAATGTGATATATACATAAAAATCTCACAATATATACGAAAGTGTTGGATCGTTGTCACAAAAGTAGCGAAGATCACCGTGATTGGCTCCTTTTGTGACAACGATCCAACACTTTCGTATATATTGTGAGATTTTTATGTATATATCACATTTGACAAGGGCTACGTGAAGTAGCCGAAATTAATCATGTACATTTATCTGTTTAAATATAACTTTTATTTTTTACCATTTTTTATTTGTGTGTGTTTCCTGTTTTTCCTAAATAATTATCACATACTATAGTGAATACTTACTATAGTAGTGAGTATTCTAATATTTCCTTTTGATTGAACTTCAAAACCTTTATTCTTTGTTTTTACTATGTTTATGGCTGGTTTAGGTGCAAATTTTGAGTATGATTTGAAAAAAATTATTGCCTTATCAACTTTTCTTTCTCTTTTAATTTTCAGACTATAAATAATCCGAAACTTTACTTTCATCATACCGCAAAGTATGATCTCATTCATTCCAAGATATAATTAAAGGAATTAAGATGATGTAAGGTAATTGTTTTGCATGATGCAGGAAAGAAAAATGTGAACAGTAATTACCAAAAAGATGAATTAAAATGAATGAACACGAACATTGCAAAACTATCTTTCACTAAAGCCTGATTTTCACTAGGTGGAAGGTATGCTTGCTGCTTCTCATCTCTCAATGAACTACTGTATATTATGCCCATTTTCGCTAGAAAGACTGGTCAACTGTGAACCCTATAGATTTTAACCTCCAAAAATGACCAAGAGCTAAACTTGGATCATCTGAGTTAGAGGCGGAGCAGCAGTAAAACATCCCCTTCTTCTAAAGGACAGCATTAAAAAAAAGGGGAAGTTCTGGCTTACACCGAGAGCCATGACCTTGACTAATCATTTCCTAAGTGATTGGTGAGGGACCCTTTGAGTGCTCCTTCAAGCATTTGATCATTTAGTGTAAATGGGAATGTGGTTGTTCTGTGTTAATTCTATGGAAGAGATACTTTTTCGATTTCAGCTAGACGACGCCACAGACACCTAGCAGCAACCAAACCCCATAAGTGAAAACCAGCCTTTAGTGAACTGCAAGCAATCAGGAAATGGTGAAAACCCCAACTGAAAACAATGAATCTTGACAACCCAGAGAAAAAACATCTCATCAAAGTGTGAGAACTGAAATGGAAATTTAAAATATTTTCTTGAGTTATATGATCAAAAAACCTTCAGAAAATCAGAAAAACGAAGAGAAAGAACTTACTATTTTATTTCCCTTGTACTGACATACCCTATAGCATAAGACATTTAAGGTCATTGTAGCACAAAAGATCACATCTCATTCAAAAATTTATAATAAAAAGTATCTCAAAAAGTGTTACTTTAGAAGAAAACACTCATTAAACATTCGTGTTATTGAAATAAATTAACATCTCATAAAAATTCCACTTTAAAAATTATGAAATTAAGTAAAATATTAATTCAACATAATTAAGTAAAATTTTACATATCTAACAACACTTCTTCAGAATATGGTAGCCTTACACCTTTTTTTGGCCCAGCTTAGCCAAAGATGCTTTCATATCATTAAAATCAATCAATCAACCAACCAACAAGAAATTAGACTTTATGAAATTAATGTTTCAAAAAACATCACAAATAAAGATGAATTTCTAAGAATATATACAGGATGATTCAAAATTCAGTGACTGTACAAACTTTAAAAGTAGGTTAGGAATACAAAACAAACTGTATTCATAGTGGAACGTATGTCTGTAAACGCCACCCGAATGTGCTAGAAGGTACACTAAGGTTCAGAAATAAAAGACAACAAATAAGGTGGACAACATTTTTATTAACCCTATATCTACAATATGACAGTAAGGTGAACACATACAAGTTCACAGTAGGTGCTCAAAGTTCCTTCCACCAACAGTAATACTCACCACATGCTGGATTGAGGGAGAGCAGGCGATGAGCAATAGCTCATGTACTTGTATGTGGATTATGTTCAATTTAGTGTACGATCTCTTCCTCCATGGTAGGTATGTGTGTGTGTGTGTGTCGATTGTTGCCAACCATAATCATACTTGTTTCAGTTGAATGAACCAGTTTCACACAATTTCTAGAGGAAATGTTAGATGTTTAGGCACATGTCTGTTGGGGAACCCATTCACGATACAATCATACAGCTGCTCGTTTGTTTCTGTTCACTGCCCCATAGGCTTGATGCATATCTGCCCTCTCGAACACTAGTGAAGAGGGAATCCTACTCATAAAAAGTCAACATCTCAAATGATGATGCCTCACTCTGCCCAACTAATGTGCTGCCAAACAGCACCCTCTAGGGTGGCATTTGCGGACATATGTTCCACAATAAATACAGTTTGTTTTTGTATTCCGACCTATCTTTAAAGTTTGTACAGGGAATTTTGAATCGCCCCATATATATATATAATAAAACATTTGTATTCAAATAAAATGCTTGAAATTGGAATAATGATCTTCTATATAGTTATGTTTCATGATGATTTTATTTTAAGCAAATTTATTTAGGTTTATTAATTTAAAGCTGACTTATATTATTCAGAAACGAATGAAGACACCCATGGAAATCCCTTATATAATCAGATGTTAATAGCTATTTTTTTTTAAAAAAATTTGAATCATTAACTGACAGTGATCCAGGAATAAATTATAAAATCCCAAAATCAGCCATACTTATAATTTCAATAATTTTATTGTAGGTATCTATATTTTTTTCTAACTCTCATGTTCAGAAGCCATATTGAACAATAATGTAATATGGACGATACCACTCTACAGTTGAAATATGAATGAATCTGATTCAATTGCATCAAAGAAAGACGAAATTTTCCAAAAAAGTTATAGTTAGAATTGATTAAGATGCCAAAATCTTCTTCAGTCATAAATTTAAAGATTAGACTGAACTGTAACTGCGTGACTTTGTAATGTAATTACAAATTAAAAGAGTTCATAGAACTGAAAAAGATAGAAATTGGAAACAGTATGCTGCAAAAGGAAAGGTTACTATAAAAGAAGAGGCTTTTTTTTTTTTTGAGTCTACTAACCAAGATTTCTTGAAGAAAAAAACTAGAAAAATAATTTCTTAAGTTAGAAGTATGTTTGTCTTGAAACTACTATAAGCAACAAATGAAGATATTTCATCATAAGGCTAACCTAATAAAGATATCAAAACTTGATAAAGATTGTAGCTTACATTTTTGTAAGTTTTATAGTGACAAAGTTGTTCACATCACTCATAACCTATCTAGGAACAAGTTTTACCTCGAAGAAAAGATCTGGAAGAAAATCACATTTCGAACAGCATAAATGATTTTTATAAAGATATTTATGCAAGAGAGAGTCTTGAAAGAATAAAGTATTGTAAGCAAACACAAGTGAGCCTTAGAAGTCAACAGTCGGGATTAGTGTAAAATTACCAGACCACGATTAGGAAAATTTCGTGGAAATCATTATGAATTAAGCCCTATAGGTAATAAAGGAATCAATTAAGTATCTACATTAGTTTTTCCTACATTTTTGCATTAAAAAAAGTAAATGACAACAGAGGATTGCACAATTTTTATTAGAAATCAAATTAACTACCAACAAAAAAAATTATAAATTAATAATAAATAAAGTTACTGTTATGGAAAAACTAATTACATTGACTTTACTTTGGAGTCACTTGCCTCTGTGATAAAGAAAAGTTTTATGAATTCTAAACAGACTGAAAAAAGTAACAGAACTATACAATAACAGGAAATAATGCATGATTCCAAGCTCAGTTAGTTACTATCACAAGCATCTTTCTATGAATGAAGGCCACATTACAGCAGATCAAATTAACAACTCTTACAAATGCATCTACTACTTGGGTTAAAATATTCGCCATTAAAATAAAGCACAAAAAGTAGTTATTGATTAAAACCTTCAATGTAATCAAGATAAAGAAGAATAGTTAAAAAAAGGTATTTTTATGGATTATTTCCTTAAACTTATCTTCTCAAGGTTATTTGAAGTGTGAGTTATTACATTTGTGACAGTTAAGTCAACACAAACAAGTTGAGTTTGTAGTTACAACTAGAGTAAGGACGGGACGGAACCTTTTTATCCACTATTAAAAGAACAAACAAGTTTGATATTATGAGAGCTGTAATCCTATAATGCCTTGCATATCTTTGTATAACTGATACAATATTTTCTGTGTATCTCCTTAGTTGCATTAAGATAATCATGGAAAGTAATCAAGAAATGATTGTCAATCATAAAAAAATGTTATCATTGAATGATGATAAGAAAAGTTACATTAATTTGGAGTTGTTTCAATTATTTCAATTGTATTGAAACAAAATAATGTCTCTCTATTTCGCAGCAAGTAATAATAATAATAATAATAAAAAATCATATTACAGATCACAAAGATAATGTATAAATTATGAATTAGAAATGAGAACAATGTATAGGCCTTATTTAAATAGTTCGGTGCCAAAAAACTATCCTATAAATACAAAAAGTGTACATTTAGAAAAAAAAACAACAATGCAATATCATGAACTAGTAGGAATGATGGAAGTTTTCTTAGACTACAATCCAAGGTATCTTCTCCATATACGCTTCGGAAGTAGGTGACCAATCAAGCAATCCATATTTGTGTCTAATCATTAGTGACTTCATCTACAGTTTGAATGGAGGAATGTTAATAGGGATCACTAAAGACTGCATAGAAGTTGCTTTATCAGATGAATTTTGTTTCAACTATGCTGTGTGAACCACAAGTGAAAGGTTAGACAAAAACCGAGAAGAGGAATCACCCCAATGTCATGGTTCAGCAGAAAAAAGGCAGGAAGCAATAACATTTCGATATGATGAATGTTTTTCCCAGGACTCTTTCTGAGCACTTTGAATATCACAAAACAGCTATCTAATTACGGCTTATTAGATATGCCACTTCAAGGAAACCATCTTTCCAGATAGCATAAATATTTTCCAACAAAATAATGTACCATTTTGATTGTTAGCAATGTTTGAGAGTGGATAGCCAATAAAAATAATGACTTTTACATACAATTAAATTAACATTAAACATGAATATTGAATTTCTTGAATCTAAAGTCATTAGACTTATTGAAGAATTTTGGTATTTGAGTCCTCCATTCATTGCCGTCTTCATTCTAGAATGTTGCAGATCTACATGAAGTTAACCCAATACATCTTTTGCAATATTTAAACACTATATAGTCCATCCATTGTAAACATTATATGTGTCCATCTGCAGCTTCGCAGCTGTTCTGACAGAAACAGTTAGGGAGGAAATATGCATACATACGATTAACAACATTCATTTAAATAAAAAAGATAATATGGGTTAAGGCTAAATGATAAAAATGATAGCTCTTGTAATCCCAGAAAAGAAATTGAAAAAGTTTAAAACATTTTACTTTTTTTTTAGTACTTTCTAAGAAGTACAAAACTTATCATTAAAGCCTCTTTTCAGACAAAGAAGTAATTAGGCAAATTCAGTTAGAATATCAATTAGTGGATTATTAAGTCAATTGTTTCAACATTAAAATTCATAAATTACAGAAAATTATGCCAGACAACGAATGGACAAAACAAACCAACACAGTTGTTATAAAAATTAGTTAGATTAATGTCTTAGATATTTTTCAATGTACAGTTGCAAGATTAATAATTACCATCTAAAGCATCAAATAAAATCCAGTAATATCCTACTTCCAAATGGCTGAAATTATATTCAGGTGACATTTATTTTTAAAAATGAACCTCCATCAGCAGGATTTATCCTGCTGATCACAATGAATTCTTATCAATAGGTCACATTGTAAGCTGTTGGACTTATCAATTTGCATAATAATGTATACATATCTTTTCTCAATGTAAGATCTCCGAAGAAGGCTGCAATAGTTTTAGATTTGCCAAGAATACATCATTGTCGAGCTATGTTGGAATAAAAGATGATTAAATGAGATTTAAGTGACGTATGGTCAATTATCTTTGGGAGTGACTTTCAAAGTCTAATGAAAATGTTTTCGTAACTGAAACTTTCATTTCTGCTGCAATAGTGCTAAAAAACATGTTATGCAATACAACATACAATGTTTTACAGCAATACAATTATTTTAAAAATTGTTCAGTGACCGTGAAAATTATAAGCAGCTTTACACAGTTGATCAAATACTGTGACCTCAAATTTCTGAAACATACTGGCCAAAGGCAACTAAGAATTTCCTCTTTTCGTCTGATACATCTATGAAGTTCATGCCTGTCAAAATCATCGATAGTAATTCATCTAAAGGCTGCTGACTCCCGAATAAACCAGACATCAGGTAAATAATAGTTTCCAAACCATTCAGAAGGCAATATCTGAATATGCAAGCACCAATACTGGCGGATTCTGGATTCTCACATGCAAAATTGCTTGTAGAAAATCTTATTTCATTCAATTGGTGACTGTTTTCCAACAATATGATACACTATCAAAAGAGTCAGACAATTTTTGCACAATATTTTTCACAAACAACAGAAAGGATTTTAAAAGATAACAAAGTAACAAAAAATTAGTTTTAATATAGCACTTTCAATATAGCATCTATCAACTGGTCATTTTTTTTCCATAAATTGCTATTATTATTAATGTTCTTGTAATTTAAAAATTTGTAGTTTGATAGAATTTCTAATGTCAATGAAAAAGACTTCAAGCCAATTTTATAAACAGGATGGGTTTCAATTTAAAGGTACCTTTAAATCTGAGAAATGAATGAACACAACAAAATAAGATTTAACAAAATTAGAAACCTTGCACACTTATTCTTTAAAAAATGTCAAATGAAAAAACAATTGATGTTGAAAACAAATTATTTCCTAAAATTAATGTTAACTTCTTTTTTTTTCTGGATAGCAATATCCTGTCAAAAAATTGTTTCAAATTTAAATCCACAAAATTAATTTTTATTAATACCGATGAAAGCTAAAATATATATTTCATTTAGAAGAGTAATAAACTACATGTTCAGTTTCACCTTAGAATTCTTTACTTATTTCTTTCCGTCAGTCAAGTATTTTCCCAACTTTTTAAGATCTTTTCATAGCTAAGTGTTAACTTATGAAATTAAATGAGACCAGGAAAAAACATATACATGTGTATCACTTGAACCAGGTCAACTCAGTAACTTCTTCTGGGATCCATTTTTGAGAGCAGTTTATACGTTTTCACCAAGAATAGCAGTATCCTAACACAATGTGGGCACCAGAATGCTTTACCTCTGTACAATAGTGCATGCAACTGACATCAATACAAGCACCATGTGACACTGAACACGCCCTACAGTGCACTAATTCACAATGGCAGGCAGGGAAAGTGGTGCGTTCTGGTTGATGTTAAAGCAACATGTATATGTCATTAAGTTTATTTACGAGTCAAAGAGCAACATTTCTGCAGCATGATGTTTATTTGATGAGGAATATGATTTTTCTCTGAAACGAGAAACAATGACTGCAATTAAGAAGAAATTTGAAGACACTGATTCGGCTGTAACAAACATGCTGCAAAAGGGTCACACACCACAACCACTACCGAAGAGAACCAACATGTCATTGCTAAGGTGCTGTTGAAAAGTCCAAAAAAAGTTGATACAAAAGTTGACTAAGTCCAACTGATACATCCTGTATTTCCCAATTGTCTCTTGACTTTTTGATTTAACTTTTACAAATTTCATTATCCTTGGCTTTGTAATCACTTATAATTTAAAGCTTTAGACGTGAACTATTATTTTCTTATCTGAATGTTCCTACAAATTATTATTCCCAAATGAAAAAAGTGAAAGTTACTTACATTGTTGTGTAAATAGGAATGCCGTTTTGTCGAGTAAATGCAGTTTTATGGTATTGTGGATATTTTAATGTAGATATTTTAATAAGTGCTGCTTTTTTCCCCGGTACTGATTCCCTTCTAGACATTATGTGTATTTCAGTTAGTTTCATAAAGATAAATGCTTTTCAATCTAAAAGCTAATTTGAACTATTAAATATCAAACTATAAACTACAGGAACTAATTGTGCTAACTTAATATTAAACAAATTTTAAATTAAAAATAAAAGGCTATATTCACAAAAAACCACACAATTTAATGGTAATAAACCTTGAGCAATTCCATTTCAAATTCTCTTTACTGCTTAAGAATTTAATTGAGGAAGTATTTTTTTCATGAAATAATCATTAACTTAATCAGGGACATTATTAGGAATTTAAAAATACCTTGTAATGTGCTAATAACAAATGCTTCATAAGTATTTTGTGAATGTAACCCACATTTTAACATGTGAAACAATAACAGGAAAGAGGAATGGCCAACACTGGGTAGAAAATTTTCTTACCCTAGGCACTTCATTTCCTGAAGACTGACTATCTCTTCTAGGTTGTTTTGTAGGAGAAATGTCAATAATTCCTAATGCTTCATCAGGAGTATTATCTAGATTACTATAATCTATCCTAACCTGCTGAATTACATTATCACTATCATCTTTTGGAGATGGGGGACCTCCTTTTCTTCTTCTTTTCATGGGTTCACGCTGCAGTGAATTGCGCACAAATTCTCTTGGTTCGTCAGGGGTTTCGGGTGAATCATTTTGTGTAGGTGGGGGAGTTACTGCTACAGTTACACTTTGTTGCTGAAGCTGCTCCTCTTCCTCACCATCGGAGTCAAAGGGATTCATCAGCTGTTTCCTAGTCATTAGTTTTGGACGCTCTGAGTTCAGTGATGATGACGAGGGCGATGCAGGTGGTGTAGCTTGGATATCTGTTTTGTTTTTATCTTTAGTAGGTGAGAGGGATTTTCCTATCCTCATGATTTCATCTGTGAGAGACTTTGTAACTGATGGTCTTTCCCTTAGAGTGGGAGATTGCTGGGGTTGCTGAGAAGCACTTGCTACAGGAATTGAGGGAGATGTAGGTACGTGGACTTTTTTCTTACGAGGAATGACCTTGGGTGCCTGCTCAGGTGTGTTTTCTTTCACAAAACTGTCTTTCAAAATACCATTACCAGACAAAGATGAGTCACTAGCTTTTTCCTTAGACTCAACTTCTGGCTTTTCATAAATTTCTTTGGCAGACTGACTAGATTCTTCGTCCTCTTCATTGCTATCAGAGATTTGAAATCTTCTGTTTTCTTTGTTAGCAGTACTTTCTTCTTCACTGTCATCAGCACAACTTATAGTGTACACTGAATCCTCTGTGGTAATTCCTAACTGCTGTACTTCTAACTCACAACCAGTAAAATGTGCCCTTAATTGATATAAATACGTAATCACTGACAATTTATCGGGTACAGCCAGAATAACCATATCGGAAGGTTCGATTAATTTTGGTATGCCTAAACTCCATGCAGCATCAAAGGCCTGAAATGAAATATAAAAAAAAATAAAAATTATTTTAGAAAAAGAAAATAAGTTTTAATTATGAGCACAAATTTAAATCTACACTTTCAATATAATCTGGAAAATTCCACACTTTTCCCATATCTTTCAGGAATGGATTCAAATGATCTTTCACATCTCTCACATTTACATAGGTGAGAGCTTCAGGGTGTTATGCCACTGATTCATAGATTCTTCAAGCTTAAACAAGTAATGCTGCCAATTCATTTAATTACAAGACAACATAAGAATTTTAAAATGTCAAGTTTTCTGAGAGATGTTAATTATTTTAGATTTAAATATCTTAAAAATAACAGACTCCAGAGATTTTTTTAAAATTGTATCTTTAATTAAAAATAAAAATGAAAAAAGGATGAATTAGTAATTTAAAATGGAAGTTGTGACTAATTGAAAATACCCTTTTATACTAATTAGAAATAGAAGAAATATTAAGTTAACAAAACAACTACAACAACACTATGTTGCTATTTCATTTATATCATAAGTAGCAAAATTAAAAGAAGACAAGTTCAGTAGCAATTAAAATTAACATTTTTCAAATTGGGTTTCAGTACTGCAAAAATGCCAAATTCATTCAACATTAGACTCTTGGATTGCTATTCAGTTTACTGTTTGTACAAGTACAGCCATGATACAAACTAAGGACAATTTGGTTCTGTACAGTTTCATTTAGAAAGAATCCAAGTGACAGTGGAGTATTTTAATGTTTGGATGTACAAACTTAGTTCAGGAAAAAAAAAAATTAGCAAATTCTCCATCTACCAAAACAAAATCATAAAAACACCGCTGAATTTAGATCATCTAGAAATTAATGATATGATAAATGAGTTTTCTGTGAATCAAATATCTTAAATTTATCTTTAATCCACTAAAGGAACAAAAATCATTCTATTTGAAAGCATCAGTGCAAATTTAGGCTTTCCTTCCTTTGGTCCAACTATGGACCACGGGCTAGCCCTATCTGACAACGTCAAGAGTGAGGCTAGGAAATTCAAGAAGGGGGACGAGATTTACATCTCGTCGAGAATAATCCTGAGATAGTAAGTCCCAGGGAGAAACGGACGAAATACAGAAGAAGAAAGAAACAGCCATGCCAATGCTGGGATTCGAACGCAGGTTCCGACACATCGGCCACACGACAGACCGTCGTCTAGACTGCTCAGCCATGCCGGAACGGCAATTTAGACTTTATTTATTTATTTCCAAGTTTACTTTTTCTACAGTGCTTAAGGCATGCAGTAATAACATTACTGAAAGAAGCACCATTAAGTTAACTAGTGCAGATTGACTTTATCTCTGATGGTTACACTCTTACTGCTTTTAGCATGGCATGTTCAATGCTGTTAAAAGAATAGTCAGTCATCTTCTTTTTTTATTTACTGATGCCAAAAACACTTTTTCAAATTTACAAAGAATAATTTAAGATTACTTAGTTTATATTTGAAAATGTGAAGTGATATTGTTTTTTTTTCTAGTAAAGGTTTTGATAATTGTCCAAAGCTTGTATAGGTATTCTGATGAGTAAGAGATCCAATTAAATGAATGTCTGGATATAAATATGTAAATGACAATGCTCTGGATACTAATAAAGCTGAGTTTAAAGGATGTTTGTGGTGATATCAGTAGATGGTGCAAATGAAGACGAAAAAGAGAAATTTGGAATAAGTTGAAAGAGATACTGAATAAATGCAGCAGTATTGTGTATGTTATAATTATTAGTGATGTGAATGGATGGGTAGGCAAACACAGATGAGTAGGTGTAATAGCTTAGATGGAAAGTATTTGAATAGTGAACATGCAGTGGAAGTCTGTGCTCAGAATGACCTCAGTACGGTACTTTTTGTCTCTCCAGGAGTACCAATCTACAGAGCTGAAGAGCATGACTGTTTTAAATGTTATTGAAAGAGAAATTGCATACAAAAGTTGTGGATAATAGGGTTATGAGAGATAATGATTGGTCGAATCACTATTAAAATCTGAGGATGAATTTGCTGACTGGATGTAGGGATGTCCATCCAATAAGCAAAAAATTATAAGAATGAGAATGAAAGTTGAGAATCTGATGATGAATAAAGAGAGAAGAAAGTACTTGAGAGGCTTCGTATACTTGATGAGAAAATGGAAAGTTTTAAGGAAGGGTGCAAGCATTTAAAGTTATACTGATTAGTACCATGGTGAAAGTCTGGTAAAACTAAAGTGGTTAGGAAGCAAAGTGATAAATGGTGGAATGACAAAGCTGCTAATGCTATAAGGGAGAAAAAGAATGCTGAATGGTAATACTTGATGATAACAGATATAATAGTAAATTGATTAGAGAAACTTAAAACAGTGATTAGCACGAGAGAGGGAGAGAGAGAAAATGCACAATGCTTTGAAGAAAATAAAGATTTGCTCTGGAAATATGTTAGAAGAAAAAAGAGTGACTATGGAAGAAGTGTACTGTGTGAAAAGAAAAGATGGGATGATGGTGCAGTGAACTGTGATGTCTTGGAGATGGTGAGAGTATTTTCAAGATCAATTTTCCGAATTGTGAAAATTAATAGTGAAGGTACAAAAATGAAAAGACTAAATCTAACAGTGTTGAAGTTAATATGAAGTAAGTTTTTGAAACATGTTAATTTGAAGAACGGCAAGGGGTGGTGTCACAGCTGAAATGTAATATTTATGTAAATGTATATGTTAGTAGTTTCAACAACCTTTTGTTGAAGATGCATGCCCCATAAAGCCTCGCAATCTATAAAGATCACTCATGCATTAATAAAGGCAATGTTTGTCATGCCAGGCCAACAAAACTTGCTCACGTTATCACAAAGCCTAGACTCTGTTGCTGTTTTGAGTACAGCTTTTCCTTACTAATATTATGCCAGCAGCAGCTTCTAGGACCAATTTAATCAGGACAACAGTCTAAGAAAAACAATTATCTGAAAAGATGAGGAAAAAAGTTTAAGAAGAAAGTCTGCAGAGTAACTTAACTGATGCCAGGAAAAAAAAAAAAAAAAACCAGGGAAGAGGATCTATTATAAGTGTTGACAGGTTTATTTGGCTTGGCAATATTAAAATTGTTAGTAGATGGATGAATGCTGTAGATTACTAAAATTTGCTCTGAAATGATCTCCCACTTTGAGAAAAGCTGAATAATCACTTTGGAAGTTTAACAAGAACAATGAACCTATTCACATTGTCATGCATGGTTTTTAGATAGTGGAGTACCTTTACAACTCATTAACTTTTGGGGGGAAATTTTAGAATCAGAAATGCATCTGAGTAGAAAGAGACACAATAACGTTAATGAACTGATAGCTACTACTGTTTGGAAGTAGGAAGACACAGCTATTAACATTTTGCAATTATGTGGAGTCAACTTCTCATAGATTTTACAAGATTATCTTGAAATGTAGTTTTAAATGTGTTATGTGTCTATCTCTTTGGAAGATCCTAAGACCTTTTTGTTTATGCATAATTTTTTTTTAAAGTCACTGGAAAATAAAAATAAAAATAATAAGTAGTCTTTGAAGGAAATAAAAAAAAAAAAAAAATTGAAACTTTCTCTAATTCTTTGCAAAAGTTTTTGCAAAAATTTAACAGAATTATAATCATCAAATGACAATCTCATTGTCTAATCTTAATGTTATTTTGAATTAAAATTAACATAAATTAAAATTAAATTAACATACAAAATGTCCTAATATTAATCTGAAGGTTTTTTAATTAAGTGAATTAGATAAACATATAAATTTTTTATTGATTTACAAATTTGAAGAATAAAATCTATTAAATTGTGAGAATTATTTTTAGGTTTAGTATTATTATATTTCAAAATACTTTTATTTTAAAATGTTCAAAAAAGATTTTTTTTTTACCTTTTTGCAGTTGCCTTTAATATCATGAGGTGATAAAGAAGCAAAATCTCTGAAAAACAAAAAGTAAATTGAATTAATTTTACAATTTTAAACACTATCAGTGATTGGAGAGACAAATTGAAATAACAGCACAACATATACAGAAAAGCAGTAATAATAATATTTTATGAGATCTATGCACCATTATCATTTATTTATTTATTTTTAACTTTTTAATTTTAGATGGGAAACGGATTGAAATGAACAATTATCTTGTTTTTGTTTTTATTAATGGGAACTTCTACTTACTATGTAACCTAATCATACAGAATTTATTCACATACAATGATTTCAATAGATTTTTACCAATGAAAATAAAAAGTTTTTGCTTTAGCTTAATTTATTTATTTTTAATTGTATATTAAAAATAAATAAAGTTAAGTAAAGCTATAAAGTTGATCCTAAGAGTTCTCATCTGACCCAGAGTCAAATAAAAAACGGTATCATCAGTACCTATAAAATATGAAAATTTTCGAAGGTCCTTTCCTCATTGTTCATCCTTTTTTCTTTGCATTCCCAATAAAGTTGTCAATGAATAATAATCTGAATTTACAATTTTCCGAAAGCAAGGGTAACTTCAAACACCATCTGACAAATAAGATCTTTTAGTGAGATAACGGTATGATAATAGGATTCAAGCTTGAATAGCTCAAAAGATTAATCTTATAAGAGTATTTGCTGGTAACTTCTTCTTTGGAACAAGGAGTATAATATCTTTGTTTAGATTTGTCAGATGATGGGAGTTCCAAAAAGAATTAGGTATGTGCCAGTAAAGATAATAGCTGTGGTTGGTTTTCTCACCAGACCCTCTCGCTTGCTCCGTCTCTATGTGGGGAGAGCTGTCATGACATTACATTGCCAGGGAGTTAACATTCCAGTGGAAAAATTGACCCATCACCCATAACTGGAACATACTTCTATTGTTTCAACATTGAATTACTTTTAATTCCAGCTTTAAAAATTATAAAATTCAAATTTTTAGTTTTAAAACAAATGAAATGGGATTGTTCATACTTTAATGACGTGACAAACTTCAAATTACATTGTGAATTATCCAAATTTTGGCTATTTGATCTTTTGTGAAAAACTGGTATACACCAGTAAGGATGTTTCTACCATAAACGGGAGGTAAATTCGTTTACTGATATCACTTTTGATTTCTTTGATAGAAGATTTGTTGTATTGCTGTATAACATTATCAATAAGACTTACTGGATATCCATTATTCATATAAATTCTTTTCATATCGTCTAAAGATTCTTGATATTGTGTTTCATCTGAAGTTACTTGGTCTATTCTTTTGGTATTATTGAAGATCTTATTCATTTTAATATTTTTAGCTTGAGCAGAGTGAAAATTGGTGGTATATGAAATTGCGTAGTCTTTCTTAAAATGCTTGAATTTTAAACCTGCGCCATCCTTTTGAATTCTTACGTCTAAGAATGTTATTTCATTTTCTTTTTCTAACTCTTTAGTAAATTTAATATTTTTGTGCATTTTGTTTAACTTATAAATTAAAATGTCTACTTTATTCCCGTTTATGAATAAATATTCATTTATATTGGCTAGAATATGTCAGACATTTGGTTTCAACACTGTGTTTACATATAAAAATAAAATTAAAAATATATTAATAAAAAGATTAAACCAGCTTGAAAACCAATATGAGATGGGAATAATATATAAAATTAATTGTGAAGATTGCAGGTCCTCATATCTGGGAGAATCAAATTCGGACACTAAAGGAACGAGTCTCCGAGCATGCCGGATACCTAATGAATAAAAAGTTGAAGTCTCAGAACTAACTGAACATTGCCTCAAATTCGGACATTCTCCATCAACTGATGTAATGATCTTGGAAAAAGAATCAAATACATTTATTAGAAAAGATATAGAAGCAATGTATATAAGAAATACTATTGAAAGTTTGAATAGATGCGAAAGGAGCAACTTGGATGAACTGATTATACCCATGTCGAAAACTTGTTTTTTGAAAAAAGAAAGATTAAACAATAAAAAATAAAAATTCACTAAACTACAAAAGTTTCTAATAAAATGATTCGTCATATTATTGTTAGCATTCTGATATTTCATTGTTACTAATAACGACTGTCATTCTATTGTTAACACTTATTAATACTATTATTGATATGTGGTTTTTAACTATATTTAATTGTTTTTCTGTAGCCTACTTATTGCAATGTTTTTCGTATTATTTAACTTTATTGAAATCTTCGTTCTTTTTTTGATATATATAAACCTATGAAGAAGGCGATTGGTGTGTAAAAAAATCGCCGAAAATTCGGTTTTTACCATATGTGAATTTGTGTGTGAGTTTTTATTTTACATACTCAGGACTGTCTGCATCAAGGCATTTTTTGCTGAAACGATGTTACATACATGTATATAAACATTTATGTAACTATATGATTGCATGCACAAACAACAAAATCAAAATCAGAGAAATTGGACAAAGATATAGTTGAAAAGATGAGTATAAATAATTTGGAAATTAAGACAGTTATATCATTTTCACAAACAGAGAGGTCACTGATGTTTTGTTAACAAAGTTTTAAATTTATTACAAGCATACGCATTAAAAAGCGATGTATGGCAAAATTTGATAGTAAATAGGATAAATATAAATCAACATGGGAATCTGGACTGAAGTAAAGATTAGGCTGAAACAGAATGGAGTAATTGTGAAATTTAATGGTAAAGAGCAAAATGGAGATGTTTTCAAACTACAAATTAAAAACTTTAATTTAAAAAAAAAGCAATAAGCTGGAGATTGCATAATATTAAGGTGACCTTTTTTTTCTAAAATGAAAAGGAGGATGCAACTAAATTGAAGAAAAAAAAATGTTAAATCTGTTCAACCAAAAAAAAAAAAAAAAAGGTTTTAAACTTCACATATCAAAAAGGAGGGCATATTATTCTTCAAACATCAAAAAGGAGGACATTTAGGAAGATACTTCTCAAGGGAGGACAGAGCTTCAAAAAGGAGGACTGTCCTCCCTAAAGGAGGACGGTTGGTCACCTTAATAATATCGGGTACCAATCTCTAATATGTGAGGAATAATTGTGGACATGGACTGAATGATGTGTCAAAAGAAAAAAAGATTTGCAGCAATGAAGCTGCTTAAGGATGGTTACTATTCTTTTGAAGATAATAATGGGAAATGGTATAGTTCATACATACCAATGGAAATTCAAATCAAAATCTGGAATGCCTAAATCAGGATTTAACAAGAGAATGCTTCAAAAAAATTAACTGAAAATTACAGAAGCTATTAGCCTTGGATTTTATTTCCATCTCTTACTGCTGTAGGTATGGTATTGTTCATGAAAACAAGGCAAAGTAGGTTGCTCCGTAATGTGAAGGAAGAAGAAATCTAGATCATAACTCTGACTGATCTAGTTGTCAGTGCAAAGCAATTGACTTTCAAAACAAACAAAAACTAAAACTTTTAATTTGGAGAAAACTTCTTTCAAGAAAATGAATAGTAAAGTGTGGATGACTTTGATGAGTCTCAGTATGCTTATCAAAGTAAATCTGCCGAGAATGATGCGATGTAGATTATATATTTTCTGAAAGTAGTATTATAAGAATTTAGATATCATGAAAATTCACTTCTAATAGAATCTTTTGTTCTAAAAGGCAAGCATTCTACCTATCCTTTCTATAATCAGACGAAAATCAATATCCTTTTATATAGTTGCGTTTTTTTTTTTTTTTTGCTATTAACACGAATATTGTACAATTTTTAAAAGTCTTCAGATATTATTGCATACATACTTGTATACAATTTGTAATTAAATTTGTACATTTTTCTAATTAAAAACAAAAGTTGTTCATAAAAACAAATAATTTCAATTCATTTTATCTAACTAAAAATTGGAAAGTTAAATGTTAATTATTCCTTTTCTTATAGAAACAGAATTAAAAGATTTTTATTTCAACAATATTTTATTTTAATAATAATAATAATAATAATAACACTCACATGAGATCTGGCCTGAAATGGTGAATGATAGCACAAAACGCTAACCCATTCCTCCATGATGTGGTCATATTGGTCACCTTTACACCACGATAGTCTTTGGTGATTTCTTTGCACCAGGATAATAAATCTTGGCTTGGGGTCATGATTTTCTCACGTGGCACAGCAGCTTGAAACTGAAAATTATTAAGCAATCAGGAAATGAGAAAGATAAACAGAAAATAAATAATGAATAAACAAAAAACTTGCTTGTAAAGAACTAAGAAGTTTGTGATTGCTAGGTTGTGAAATGTATTCTAAAAATTAAAACATGTGCTGAATTTTTGTGTACACGTATTTCAACTGCACCTGATTATTGACGATTTCTGAAACAGTCGATAATATTACTTACTAGCAATTCAGTAATTATACTAGAACTGAGCATTCAATTTGCCAACCAAAATGTTCTAATTTAAGGAATCGAAATGCTTGTTTATATAGCAAAATGATCATTGAAAGACTAATACAATCAATTAACTTCATGGAAAATATCGTTGAAACTGTGAAATAACTGAGAAAACAAATACATTTCATAAACTATATAAGGTTAAGAAAATGTCACACGACGTTTCGGATATTCAAAATCAATTTTCAAATATAAAATGAATTTAAATACATACGTATACTTACACTGCCACAAAATATTACGTAACAAATAAATACAGCGCTACTAATTAATGCTTCGTTTGCTTTCGATACTTTTATGTCTAGTAGTATATTTCATTTGTTTTGTTTTTACCTGTTTTAGCTCGCATTTTGGAGTCGAATTATTAAGAAAAAAGTTAGTTGTGATTGAAAGCATTCACATTTGTCATAACAGCATTAAATAAATAAATAAATAAATAAATAAATAAATAAATAATTAATAGCGCTATATTAGTCTGAAAATAATACCAGATGGCATTAAGTACAGCTGTTAATAAAGTTCTGTCCTGAAAAAATAATCCTTAAACTAGTAAGTTTTATTTATACTTGGAAATGGATTTCGATTATTTATAGAACCCGAGACGGAAATATAATAATTCCGTGGCATAAATAATGTGTGATTTACTTAAAAAAAAAAAAAAAAAAAAATAATAATAATAAAAAAAAAATGTCAATTTATTCCATAATATTTTATAAAAAAATAAGAACTAAAAATTGCTTAAAACAAATGAAATTTTGAATTATTCTATAATCCCATTTCGCCGCTAATGCTTATCTTTATGTTATCGCAATTAAAGAGTAACGTTTTTATAAGTAGACTTAAACACACCATAAAAAAAAAAAAAAAAAAAAAAAAAGAGCTCACAACGTAATTACTTAAATTTCCTGAAATCCATTCAATTCACATAAAAAGGGCAAAACACTAGTTTTTTTGTATCGGAATCAACTTATGATGTATATATGAGTTGATTGATCCTCCTAAAATTATTCCGAATAAAAAGAACAAAACAAAAAAAAAATCTATAAAAATCCATTAGAATTTCTAAAGTTAAAGAATTCAGTTTCCTCTTTAATTAAATAAAATCCGAATATTTATTGGGTGCTAACAAAATCCAATGAAATATTTAAAAAAGTTACTTAATACTGTAATTAAGAAGATTATTTTTTTGTTGCTAAAAATATTTTTAGAATCTTATAATTATTATTTTTTTTAGATATTTTTTTCGTGCTGTGATAAATCATCTTATTATAAGACTTTCTTGCAATCCCAACATCTGTTGCTACAAAGCCAACTTTTAAAATGAAACTTCAATATTCTTTTTTTTTTTTTAATACAGTGGTAACTAACAAAGTGAAAACAACGTCATTCTTTTATCTAAAAAGACTGACTCTGATACTTTTACGAAGAAATCTGAATGCAAATAAGAAATTAAAAATAATACTGTCGTGAATGAGGAAAATCTGATTGCAAGTAAGAAAACTACAGAAATAAGATTTTTTTAAAAAAAATCAATTTAGGAAAGTCAATTACAGGGAGGTGGATAGTGGATAGGTGCGCCGAGATCGCAAGACCACGCCAGCACGGCGGGAGGTGGATTAGGGGAGTAATGGCCGGTTGCACCATTGAAGTTCAGGAGCTGAACCACGTTCAAACTGCAAGATGAACGGAGATCATCCTTAAACCTATTGCGCCAACAACGTTTAATGAGAATGTCGGTTCAAAAGCTTCGTCAACTTGATCTGCCGAATTCGGCCGTTCAAGGCGCTGAACTCGGTTCAAAACCGCTGTTCGGCGTTCGGCCTTTACTGATATTCGCTTGCGAATTGAGACCAAAGCATGTTTTCTCTCAACTATCAGAAATAACTTTTAAAAATGACAACTTTACATTTATTTGATTCGTTGGACAGTGACTGTGAAGAGAAATTTCAGTTGTTAACAGAGTTGCATCATTTGTATCCAAAAGGCAGACTATTTCGCGATTATTATATTAGGGTAATCGTGGAGTTTAGTGTCCCAAATTAAATAACAATAAAAAACCTATGACAGTCATAAAATGTGAAATTTCACCACACTTGGGTGGGTGGGTGGCCGCACGGATAGTGTCCCATTCCCCACCGATATCGCGCACCGAAGTTTGCCGCTGTTGGTACAGTCAGTGACGCTGATGCGTTAGGCCTCCAGAACGCGGTGGCACGAAAACAGAGCTTACGATGGCCCGTTGTCGGTCGGGGGTGGGACACTTATAGCCATCCACCCATCCAAATGTGGTGAAATTTCACATTTTATGACTGTGTGTCATTACACTGTTGTAGGTTTTTATTGTTATTTAATTTGGGACGCTAAACTCCACGATTACATATATTAGTAATATTCCGCATCGATTTTTTTTTACATTCTAAAATGTGTTATGTATGTATGATTCAATTATATCAATTAAAAGGATTTTTTTTTTTCGTCTCTGTGTAAATAGGGACTCGGCAGAATTCAGTTTTTTAATTCCTGAACTCCATTTTCGTAATGAGATTGTTGACTGCTGAAACAAAGGACAACTATTGAAAACAATCCATTGGGTTGATTTCCCGCAACGAAAGACGAATCTTGTAACCAATCAGGAATCAGCTTTGAACGCATGACGTACTTCCGCCGCCATGAACGCAGATCACAGAACGTCGGTTCAGTTGTGACTGTTGTAGCTTGGTGCAACAAGGCTGAACTTCAATTTGAGGTTCAAGCAGAACTCGGTTCATGGAAACCGTAGTTAAACGCTACTTTGGTGCAACCGGGCATTAGACACACACAATCGCTACATTAAACAACATATTGAAATATGTGGAAAAAAAAATAGTACTGTCACTTATAAAGTAAAATCATTTGGATTATCTGAATTATTTGCGCACAGTTCGCTTCCATCAGCCCAAGAACATAGCATATCTTTACTTTATATAGAATAAAATTAAAATTATATATATATATATATATATATATATATAACAAATTTTACTCTTTAAAAAAGTTACACAGTGTAAACGTTCACCCAAACAAATATATATAAACGTACACTATAATATATAGTGTAAACGGACCCTATTATAACGGACGTCGCTTATAACGGACAGTTTTTAAAAAAAAATTGGCACCCTGCAAATTAAGGTGATCGAAGTGAAAGACCATTTAAATTTTGTTATTCAATATAGTGAACAATCGGCAAATGAAAATATGTTTGCCTATATAGTTTCATGTCTCACTCCTCCTTCAGGACCAAACTATATGTTTGCCTATTATGAACACTTACGGCACCTCCGTCAGTTATTAACTGAAGAAATAAGTAGCAAACAAACCCAGCAGAAAATAAATTATTTTTTCAAACCAATGAATGTAAGCAATCAACATGAACCAGAATCTTCTTGTTCTAAAAATTAATGCAGTGTATATGTACACATCTTTTTCAATTCAACCTACTATGTTGAAGGCTGTTTTTTTATTTGATATATAATAAATACTTTCATTGATGTACCCCCTGCTGCATTACACCCCTATAAGAATTATTTGTTATAAACCGGACTTTCATTAAAACGTACAACCTTCAGCCCCTATTAGTCCGTTATAATGAGGTTCTACTGTATATTAATTAAACAAAAAGTTAATAGAAGCTTTGGTTTCTACTTTACAAGAAAAACATTATTTATACAGCAAACGTAAATGAATAATAAATTTTAACAGCAACTCGTCATTTTTTTTCCTCATAAATTTTACTGCAAGTTATTATTTATTTATTAGGTTTTTTTTTTTTTTCCATCTAGGCGTTAATTACACCATACAATACTGCTTATAATGTATTATTCCAGCATGTCAAGGGGTTTTTACGCATTAATATTCTATCTCCTTACCAACAAGCTCTGAATAGCCTAAAATATGGGGCTACTTATTTACTTCTTTGTAGTTAGAATTCTTTTCATCTTGGATTAAGTTTCTAAACAAGAATATTATCAAATGTTTTTCATCAGTTAATCCTGGCAATAAATTTCCGGTTCATCTCTTTTCATTTCGGCGGTGAGGTTGGTGGGTGCTTGTTTTACCTTTGTCCTTCCATGTTTTCTTGCATTTAAGAGAGGAAATCGTCGCAACGTCTCAGTAAAGCAGGTGACGCCAACAGGTTTACGACGAGTCATGAATCTTGGTGGTTGTATCAGTGGCCGAATGGTGCCAGTGGACCGTCGTCTCTATTTGAAAAAAGCTTTGGTTCAGACAGGACAAGATAAGCCTTGCGCTGATACTGAATGTGGTTTCTGTGGCAAAATAGAACTCAACGTTTTCTTCCATTCTAAGAGGAAATCGAGTGTACGCTCTTGCAAAATAGATCACATTTGAATAATGAATGGTCTTAAAGGCTGTTTCAGATATTTTTTTTCCTTAAAAAATTAAATCCCAGGCTTATTTTTAAGCTATTTACAGTTAAAAATAACAATTTTAAACCTCTTTGTGAATATTTCTTAAATTATATCACTAGAATTCTCAATATAATTTTAGTTCTGTTTTTCTGTTTGATTGAATGTAAATAATTTCAAATGTAGAATTGCTGGTAAGACCCTCACAACGTGGCAAGGAAAAAAAAAATAATTTCAAACATAAATTAAAAACAATCAAATCCACACGTGCGCGCCTACACACTAAAGCAAAATACCAGAGGTTTTGAGATCTAGATAAGAAAAAAAAAGAATTTTTGTTTTGAAAAAGAAGTCAGAACTTTGTAAACAAAAACGAAATTGCAACATTTATGTTGAAAATTCCAATTTTTAAACAAGAACGGTGGACAGAAAAACGTTTTTTTATGTCTTAACCTCCTTTATTTTAAGTAGGGGAAAGTCGGGTAAGATGACGAACTCGGTATTTCTCCGATGCATTCATAGATAGGAGCACCTGTCCAAGCAATTTCTGGGACTCAGGTGAGTTGTAACGTAGTTCATAGCAAAGGATCTCGGACAAGATTGTTTTGCGAGCAGTAGCGACTAAGATGTGTTTGTTTCCCGTGCGTTTGTAATTGTTCGACTTCACAGCATCAGGAATTACTCGAGTACGTTAAGTTGTTTTTGCTTTTTCATAAAATATTCTCAAAATACAACTCATAATGTAAAGAACCTTAGAGGAGCTGTGATGTACGATAAGCTACGGTAATGATAAATAAGTTCTAAACCAAATTGGCGGCGTGGGGTAAGATGACAAATGGCAGGGCGGATAGGATGACGAGAAGTTTGCTTAGTGTGTCATCTTACCCAACATGTTTTTGAGTACGTTTTATGAATAGCTTTTGTCCTATTTTAAAAATTGGTTTTGAAACTGAATTTTAGTTGCAGTTATTTTTTCTTTTATTTTAAATGCTCATGTATGACTGTTTATCTATGAATGTTTTAGGTATTATAAACAATATGCCACAAAATTATACAAGGAAAAGTGACAGGGGAAAGTGGGATAAGGAGACAATGAATGCAGCTATTGCTGAAGTAAAAGATAAAGCCTCAAGTGTAAATACTGCAGCAAATAAACATAACGTGCCAGAGCCAACACTAATGTTCTTCTAAATTTTTGTTGTACCTAATTGTTCAAAGTTTTGTTTCATTACGAGCAATCTGTTATTGTAAATTAACTGTTTCATCTTTTACTTTTCTAATTCATGCCACACGTTAGTAAGTGAAATTGTTTCTCTGCATTTTTAAAATAAAAAATTTCTATCTTAATGTATTACTTTTATCTGTTCGTCATCTTACCCACCTCCCTTCGTCATCTTATCCCTTAGATAGGGTAAGATGATGAAAATTACTCTTTTTTTTTTTTTTTTTTTTTGGTGAAATATTTTTCGTAATTTAAGAGGGTAAAACAGCGTTTCACATTTTTTTATTGAACATAAAGGTTACAAGAAGTGTCCTTTCAAATTTCGGGTTTTTAAACCACTTACTAAGCCGAGGGACAATCTCTGAAGCTTAAGTTCGTCATCTTACCCTACCTCACCCTATATATGAAGAAAAAAAGTTTACAACTGAAACTGTCTTTCAAATAAGGCATTTAAGAAAAAAAAAATCACCTGTTATGCTCTAAAAGAGTAGAAGCTTCATAGTAACAAAATACAGTTTGTTCTAATTGAGCTGATGCAAGTATCGAGCTAATGAATTACATGTCATCGAAATTTCTTTTTTAGTAAATTCGAAACACTTCAAAAGACGACTGAAAGACTTATTTTGGAATAAGGAATTAAAAAAAAATACTGAGCGATTTATTAAACATTTTTAATATTAATTTCTATTGCAAAGAGTACATCAGATAATTTAATTTAAAGGTATAAATTTATTTTGGTATATCAGCAGTGCTACCAGCAAAACGCTTAATAATTTGCTCGTTGAAGTTGGTAGGAGAGAACGTCTTGATGGTGAAAGTTATTAAGTTCCTTAATATTTTAGAACATGGCTGTTCTCAAGTGATCAATGTCATTGCCGGGTTTTTTTAATAAATAATTGAAAATTATTCATCAACTTTTTTTTTTTCTCAAAAAGTCTCTAAATCTGATTTGTTGATTTCTCGTTCGTTCACTAATGTTTGTAAGAAGTGACTCCAAATGCTATCCAGGAAAGCTTCCATAAAAAGTGGTACAGTCGGACCTCTATTGAACGAAGCAGCTAAATCCCGAAAAAAAGTTCGTTAGGCCTATATGGAAAATTCGTTAAATAGAGATTCACCTTTTAAAATTACTTTAAACTATATAAAATAGATTTAAATACATAAACAATAAATATTATTAAAAAAGTAATAATTTTAATGACATAAAGCATACATTAGGTCTACCACATGCGTACTTAAATTTTACTAATAAAGTCTGTTAATTTTGTCTGAGTTTTTTGTTTTGAAAAAGTGTTTTCGCTCATATTACATCTCGCATCTTTGCAATGCACCAAAAAACCCCTTCAGGAATATTTTCTTCAAATTGTAATCCGATTCGGATTGTTTCAAATGATTTTAGCATTTCATCATATGAACGTTTTTTGATTTCATGATCATTTCCATTTTCATCATCTTCATCTTCATCGGAATTCATTGCTGTATTGTTTTTATTTTTCACACTGTCTAAAATATCCGATTCAGTTAGTGTTTCCGAGGTGTCTACTTCAAAATCAAGTGTATGATCATCATCAATCAGCCCATCATCGTTAATTTCTACTTTTCCCCTCAGCTGTATCCTCGTAAAAGTTCGTTAAATAGAATATGCACTTCGCTATTTGGAGGTTATTTTACGAAGAAATTAGCAAAATGTTCTTGGTTCCAAAGAAAAGTTCGCAAAATAGAGGTTCGTTAAATAGAGGTCCGACTGTATTTTCTCCAATAATATCAGGCCTTAGGGTGCTTGGTGATCTTATGCAAGGATTTCCATATTAATTTAACGATTAGCATTAAATGGCTATTTGTGACTTACACTGTAATTAAAAATAGGTATAACTTAAATATTTAAGAAACAAAGAAATATTTTAAACTGCGTTTATTCTAATAATTTTTACATAAAACTTTCCTAGCTTTCCATATTAGCAAAATCTCGAATAAGTTCTTTAATGTTTAATTTTTCGCATACATCTTGTTTTATTGAAATCGTAATACAAATTTAGCCTTTTCTGTGACGTAGTTGATCTTCAATAATTATTGATAAGTTTTAATCTGGAAAAATGTTCATTCTCCACTAGCGACACTTACGGGATTGGTAGGCAGATACTTGGAGCTATTGTCAAGTTTGGAAAGATTACATTATTTGCTCAAATAAATTTCAAAGTTAAAAAGGATTTTTTTTTCCAAAAGGATTTTTTCTAATTCAGTCTTAGTCAGGTTTTTAAACGCACGTATTTCATCGTACAGTTCCGTCCGTTTATTGTTGTTTTCGTCGATTAAAAAAATTATTTGCAATTTTTCCAATGATGGTCCGTGTCTAGTTTGTGCAAATTGCACAGAAATTCGAAATGATTATTATGAACTTTTAATAGTTCATATCTTTCGTTTATGGAGTCAATGTTGTGTCTAAAAATGTACAGAAAAAATCTACATGAAATTTGTCTTCCGGAGACTATTGGTTTATCTGCACGAGTGTAACTTACTGATTTTAACTTATGTCAAATTCTTCACATAGCTGTCCTACATCTTCTAATAAATTTCCTATAACAGAAGAACGAAAGGTTGATACGTAGCATTTTAAATTATCAATGGCTCTTAAATGATAATACCATATTCGCATTTATATTTTGTAATTTTTTGCTCACAGGATTTAGTTTGTTTCATAGGTCGATCCATAATACGAGACAACCGAGAAACGTGAAATTTTTCAATTTACTACATAAAATATTTGCTCCACATCATGTTCCTTTAGATATTGATTCATCGCAATAAATTTCCCAATAAAGGATCATAAAATTCGCCAATTTGATGTCGTAAGGCATCAGTGTGACTTTCCCATCGCTGTCGGCAACAGGATTTCAAGTTAAAGACGATATGTGATTTTTAAGAATTGCCCAATGTTTGATAATTTTGAAAAGAATTTGTACAATTCCTTTGCTGTTCCAAAGAAAGTTCTTATTTTAGCATTCATTTTTAATCCATCGTTAACTATCAAATTGAGACTGTGGTCAGCACGTGGGACATAGACAGCACGTGGATTTTAATTTAATACATTCTGAAGTGCGATCTTCTACCTTCATATCCTTGTCCTCCTATGTTTCGAATATTAAGGCCCCAATTTTATAATTTACTTAGAATCATGTTACTAAGCACTTTGCCGGACAGAGAATCATGTTAGAATCATGTTACTAAGCCCTCTTCAATGACAAAGCGAATAAGCAGTGGGTAAGGGATAAGGTTAATGGTCAAAAGAGTCCTGTGATTTACATTACGACTGAATGAATTTGAAATTAAGTGATCTTATCAGTGATAAGATCTTCCATTGATTTTTAGCCAGAGCAGGGCAAAAACTTAGAATGTGAAAGAAGGGACTAGGCACACTTAAAATGACATCTATAGTTAATTAAGAGATTGCAACATGTTATCAGGAATCACGTTGCACACAAATAAGTGTGCCTAGTCCTTTCTTTCACATTATATTATTACACTTCTGTCATGAATAACTTAGAATTTGATCAAGAGCTTCCTGATTCATCACAATTTAGCCTGTCTCCTATCCTGCGAGGTAATCCAATGTCAGAAGAATTATTTTCCTAAGACAGTCCTATAGTCCCAAGTAATCATTTATGAAAAGAAAAGCCTAAAAAGGGTTCAAGGCCATAAGGAAGCAAAGAGGAACCTTTCTTGGTCAACTGATCTGCTTTCTTGTTTCCATCAATGCCAATATGTTACAAATTGACATATATCCAGTACAAACTGACCAAATTTATCCTAGCCATACAGTTAAGGCCTCCCTAAATTCAGCCAATAAGCTGTGATGGACAAACAGACCGCTCAGTGTGCAGCGCAGCCTTACTGCCTGAACATATAAAAATAGTCCTATTGACATAGTAACGGTTGAGGTTTTCATAAACACAAGAATAACAAAGACCTCTGCCTGGAATATGGTACAATAGATATTCAGGGCATGAGAAAAATTTGCTCTGGTCTTAGCCCATAAAATCCCATCTCTCGTCTACTACCGATCTTGGAGCGGTCTGTAGACTCAGGCAATTCTCTGAGAAAGAACAAGCCTATGTCCTCTAACGATCCATTCTTTTTTTACTAGAAAAATGAACAATGAAGTTAGGTATCAAGTTAACAAGTCTAGATGGCCGTCCCAAGGGAAAATACAGGACACAAATATTGCACCTCCCCCAGATAATGGAATGATTTCATTTTGTAATTTACAAACTGTATGGGTAAGGCTACAGCCTTGGCTGTGCCACCTGATTTGATTTATTTAGTTTATAAACAATATACGCCGGCTTTACATTCAAAACAGTCGCTTTAATAAATTATAAACTTTCCTTTTGAGTCCGAGGCGCCACTGGCATCAGGTGTCCTTATGCCTCACACAGGTTGCTTAGTGTGTTCCGCCGGTCTTGATATTAGACAATGAATGACGTTAAAACATGCTTTGTTACAGCATTGCTAACTAACCTAACATTTTCCTATCTGAGCTTTAGTAGTTCTGAAATATAACTTACATTGAAGTTATACTAGTGTACTGCACACAGATAAACATGCAACCATTTCAAAACATATATTATAGTAATAATAATATCTTTGTAGTGTCTGTTGAAAATAAAGAAATAAAAATCAGAGGGTTTGAGATTATGAAAATCCAAGCTAATCCATTTTTCCAATTTATTTTGAAAATCACGTTCTTTAAATGCAAAGTATATGATGATTACGACTGAGGAACCGTGCCTTTCTAACAAGTGTTTGCTGGGCGATTTCTTGCCATCAACGAGATCTTGCAGATAATCACTCCATTGTTTATGAAGAATCGCGTCAAATGTTCGTCTTCCATTAAGACCCATTATCATCTACCGCTCGTTAAAGATTCAAAGAAAAATACTAAGAATTATTCACGAAACACAAAATCATGGGAAATCGTCGTTGCCGCAGAGGTTTTATCGTTATTACACCTATAAAATGTTTTTGAATAAGAAAGGTCTTAGAGGCAGAACCGCAATGAATGCGAATAAACACGCTTTCTCTCATTTTAATTGTTTCAAGTCAAATATTCGTGCAATGCAAAGGATCGTGAAATCTTCTCGACTCTTTTAAAGTGTTAGAAAACAAAAGAACTGCTAATGCATTTGCCACTGAAAAGTTACGCTAGAAATTTGAAATGCAGATGAAAAGTAATCTAGTACATGATGAAAACCAGCAGCTTAATTGCAAACGCAATTGTCATTTCAGTGTTGTATTCCAGAGTTTAGAACTGCCATTTTCTGTTACAGAAGAAACAATTCTACTGGGAGTACTGACAAGAAACTTCTTTTTTTTTTCATTGTCCTGAGGAGAAAAGACTTCTCAAGATGCTTTCCTTTGTTCAGTGATTTCTCATGGGTTTTTTTTTTTCCTCTCCCCTTCTTCTTCTTAGCCTATTTTCCTAAGGATATGTAGGTTCTTGCAATGTACGCCTTCCTTTCCGCTAGTAATTTTGTGGCCAGTGTTTGGATCTTCGTCAAACTTCGCGTGTACATTTACAAACAGCAGACGATCTAGCTTCTGCATTTCTCTTTGTGGAATTTTCTCTGTGTGAATCCCTGCAGAGAATTTAGGGTGTGAAGGTGCCAGAAATTCCTGAAGTAAACCTTTAGAATCGAAGCAACTAATTCTGGGACGGTGATCAATGAAACTTCTGTCGATATCTAAACAACGCACGACATCCATTTCAGTTTGTTTTGATTCGATTAAAACTAAATGAATTCTGGCGAAGTTATCCAACTAAGTAATTACTTGAGGACTTTAGTAAATTAATTTTCATCAAATGGAAAATTTGACGATAAAATGGTATATAAGGAGACTTCTATGCATTTGAAACTTTCTTTGTACAGTTTTCACTACTTTGAAAAACAAGGAAACTTGAAATAAGTAAATTTTAAAATACAATAGGCTTTAAATTCTTTCATGATTTAAATTTAGCTTTTTGTTAAAAAATTATAATATGAAAATTTTGTGAAATAAAAAAACAAAATAAAAATCTAATGCAATTATTTCATGGTTTCATCAGTTATTGCTATTGTTAATACAACGTATTGTAACTATGTTAATGTTAGTTCATTTCTAGATTGAAATGTATTTGATCTGGATTGTGACTTTTGGTTTTGGTAAAGGTTTGGTGTGTGATAGTATAAGGTTATTATCAGTTATAAAACGCTACACAATCGCTGTCTATCACTAATGTAATTATCTCATCATTGAAGTAATTTCCACATCCAAAAATCTGCGGAGTTTTCGTTTTCAATTACATTTTTCCTGATAAGTGAAAATTAGATTAAAATTAAATTAAACATCTTCCATGGAATGTCAAGGCATTTCATATCTTTCTAACATTTTTAAGTTCTCCTCGGAGATGTTTCTGAAATGGACACATTATCTCAGAGGTTTTTCGTTTGTATTTTTCTATAGTTCAGCAAAGCAATAATTAAAAAAAAAGAAATCTGCTGACACCCACAAGAAAGTAAGGTTAATCATAAAATTTTCAAAAAGTGAATGAATATATGAAATAGCAAGATTTATTCAAATAAACAAAGAAGAACTAATAATAATAATAATAAAAATCTGCGAATTATCTTCAGATTTAGTGGATCATCATTTGATCCCAGCCTGTATTTTAAAAACTCTGTCCTAGATGATGTAAAGATCAATATTATTGCGGTAGTTGATGCAGTTAATGACTGAGAAAAAAAAATGACCACACCTTGGAAAATGGGTAAAATACCCATGGATATGACTTAATATTTGAGAGGGTTCGAGTAAAGTAGTGAAATGCCACATTCAATAACAACTGAAACTGACTAAATAAGATGATAAGAAAATAAGAAATTACTTTTTTTTTCTTTTTTAACTAATCAGCTTATTGGCGTTTCTTATGTTTCTCGTACTTTGATAATCGGGGCCTAGATTTTCTTGACATATTAGAACTTCACAGTCTTTATTTCCACAAGTTGATATACATGTTTTTCTGTTATTCTGACGAAAACAATGCGGATTTTTGTTGTATACAAATGAAGACAATGTTTTCGTCATATTTAGGGATGTTTTCGAATATGGTTCACAGCATTGATTTTCGAATTGTTGATCGAGAGGCTTTGAGTTGGCGTTAATTTTGTTTTTATTTATTTATTTATTTATTTATTTATTTATTTATTTATTATTCTTTTGGAAGGTATTTTTGTAAATTTCAAGTTATAGGCCTATTTTTGATTTTTCTAAGCGTATATCTAATAAATTAATTAATTCAGATCATTAATAAGTTAGTGTTAACCAAACATTCTTTGATTATCACTAATCAAAGGTCGTTATTCTTGGCTTGGCAGAATATTCCTTAAAAAAACAAAGATAAATATACTAAAAAAAAAAATGTTGATAAAACTTCAGCCTTCTGTGTTTAATTACGAAACAGAGGCTTTACTTTCAGTAATACATACGACCTATGGTGCAGAACTTATTAATTCTGGAGAATTTGCATTTCGGTTCTCGACTTTTCCTAGTTTATCGTCAAATTTGCAAGATGCCATGATTTATTTATTTATTTATTTCTCTTCTGGAGAATGACAACAATTTGTAAAAATCGAAAAACCAGATTAATTCAGAAACATCATTACCAATTCAAAAACAAAAACATAAAATTAGCACAAAGCTTCAAACACAGATGAGAGCAGCTCGGAATTAGTGCCTGCATAGGAAATTACGGAGTGGCACGAAATAGGCAGAAGCACGTACGGCAACCGTCCTTAGAGGCAAAGATCTGCGGCACTTAACTGGGTTGATGCACTGGCGAGAGCACGCACGCAAAAGATGGGCACGAGACGAATCCCACCGATGGAATTCTTTGCTTTGCAATTCACGGACCTAAGAAAAAGTTGTGATGGTGCCTTTCGCAGGAGACACGAGATGTTGCAAAACCCAGGCGAGCATTAAGCTGTGCCGTTAGTGTAATCCTCGTTTGGCGGCAAATGACGACGACGGAAGTGGATTGCATGTTTTAGAAAGAGGAAGAACATGGGCCTGCAGCCTCTCCTATGCTCACAATTACTTAAGAGCGGTATTAGATCCGACCGAAATAACCTTCCCTATCTTTAAACTTTAAAAACACGTTTAAAGGGCGCTTTCATGTTGGAATCTATTCAACTTCAGATCCTTCTGAACCAACAGCAATCCGACAGCACTGAAACGACAGAAACAGTGCATTTCGAAAACATTTTAATTTATATTGATTTTCAGATAGCTAAGTCGACTAAATTACTAGTTTCATTTTATCTCATGAAAAAGCCTTCTCAACCTATTTATTTATTCTGCAAATTCAATTCCAGTATAAAAGTATTTTTTTCGATTGCATTTTCCATCGACTGTACTTGGGAAAAAAAAAATCAATGAAGAATCATTATGAGCAATATTATTCAAATCTTCTTGTTGACTGGTTATAAACTACAAAAATCATTCAGTTGCTTTTCTGAGAATTAGAAAACTTTAAAACATTTAATGTATGGAAATTTAAAGCAAATATTTACGTACATATTATATTGGAAAGCATTGTAGAGAAGCAATATATATTTAGTCTTTACATTGTATACCACTACCACTTGGATTGAGTAGTTTTCCAATCTTTATAATAATAATAAAGCATGACTCCAAATTACGTAAAAAAACCCGATACAACGTTCTAGAACGATCCACACACTTAAGTCGGAGACAGTTTCTGTTTCCTCTTCTCCATTTACAAATTAAGAAACATCTAAGTCACATCCAAAAATTACAAGGTAAATGTTTCATATTTTGCATCTGCTCTTCTGTATTTCAGCCACTGCGTAAAGCAAATACACGAAAATCCTATAACATCCATTCATAAAGAATTTCTTTTGTTTGACAAAACGTTAAATGATATTGACAAAGTTGCAAAACTTCATTAATATAATTTAACAATATCTGGAAATTTATTTCAAATTCTATTTGTTTTCGATGAAACATTTTCTAAAAGTTGAAGGAAATAAATAACCAAGATAAAAGTAAGCAATTTCAAACTTTCCTGATAAGAATTATGTTGAAAACCCCTGGTTCCCTTCAACTTAAATAAATAAGCTACCCTTTTTTTTTTTTTTTATTGTTGTTCTTCTTCTTCCTTAAGGCAACTCTTCAATCTACGAACACGCAGACTTTTATTAATGTTTCCAGTAACTGGAAGACAGTATATTAACCCACTGACATTTCTATTAAGTGCTCACGAAATCGTAAAACGAGCCAAAACAGAGAAGACCTTATTGGCAAGATTCTTTGCTGCCGAGCGTGTCTTGTCTTCGTAACTTTGCTCTTCATTAAACCTCTATTACATGTATCATCACAAAGTCATTAATTAGCTTAACAATCTCTTAACTACTGCCCTCCTGCGGTAACGAAACAATCTAAATACCGCCTGAGGTAGCCCAAATGAACCATTACAGGGATCAGTACAAGATCTGCGAATGTCACGTAATAATTACCTGAGCGTCTAAACCAAGTCAATTTCGAAAACTCGAAAGGGTGATAGAATAGTCAGAGCCAGTAACATAAAAGCCTGAATATGCTGTAAGTGTATTCGTGGTTCTAATAAAAAGTCGCATTTTACGTCAGTGTTCTAAGTCAGTGGTTATCAAACATGCCATGCAAGACCAGAACTGCCTTTGGTAGTGTCAGGAAGACATTTTCGTAATGTTGAAAATCTGCCTCGAGCGCACGAACACAGGAGATGTGAAGATAAGAAAGTGGACAAAAAACAAATGTGTTAAAACTGGAATCAATATTTAGAGTTATCTGTTTTGTTACAAGGTCATCGGGAAGTTGCTGTGTATGAAAAGAAGATATAACATCATCTTATATAATGAAACCACTGTAATCATCAAAATAAAATAAGTATTTGTAAATAATCTTGTTTTAAAGTCTATTCGGGTAAATTTTCTTAACTTCGCCACGTGAAACAATTTGAATTTGGCATTACTATCTGGAATCCGCTACCGATATTCATAAATGATTTCGGGGGCCTGGTAGTGTAATTTGGGGAGCATCTGTAAAGAAATAAACAAAAACACACACACACACACGTTTGTGTTTGATGATCCGATTAAGTGTTAATAATGAAACAAGCTGTTCCAGGAACCCATTTCCAATGGTTCAATGATTTTTCACAATCCAATGATTTTTGAATAAATTTCTGGTTGTTGCTGTTGTTTCTTTTTTCTTGTGATCACGTACAGGGCCCTGAATTGCAGATGCAATTTACTTCATTACATTTGGGTTTTTTCCTTGTTTTCTAAAGACGTCAAAATACAGGGACCACTTAATTTTGAAAAGCAAAAAAAATAAAAATAACGGAACTATATAGTGGAACCGGGTCTCGGGCATTTTTCAGTAATTTCTACTAACTGCTTATCGTAAAACTCCATGAGACATTCCTTAACCCAGTGCTTCCCAACCTTATTCTCTTTACGGAGCACTTCTACATTTGCAGAAATCCTACGGCACACAAAACCTTGTCCCTAAAATCCCGTGGAACATCAAAATTTTTTATTGCTACAACCGAATCCTTTGACAAACCTCTAATACTTACCAATGAATTTAATACTCTATTTTAAACATTAACAGATATCCTGAAATAAATTTTTAAGCCGATTTGAATGTGAATTAATACTTTATTAATCTTAATTGTTAGAACGAAACAAAAATGTAGTATGAATTTCTATTAATCCACTTACTTGATTTAGATTTTATTCTAGATGCGAGCTTATGACTAGTGTGAAAGTAAATATAGATTACTCTTAAATTTCCTCGCTGCACACCAAAGGCTTTACTGCGGCACACCGGTTGAGAAACTCTACCTTAACCCATACGGTCACCAAAGTATAATTGCAAAAAAATTGCTTCCTCTCCTAATCAACATAGTGGGGTAGAATTTTAGACGCAAACTGGACCGACCTCGAATCCTTTCCTTCAACCTATCTGTAGTAGGCAACCGCGAAAACCTTGTTCCGTTATATTTCTTGAGTTATTAGTTATTAATGTTTGGTCATCCCCACCACCTTACGCTATGTATTCAACTGTTAACTCGAATAGAATTAAGTTTTTCCTGTTTTTCAAAGTAAAAAATATTTGCAAAACTGATTTCTTGGAATATTTCAAAAAACATTTCAAACAATCTGTTTTTCTTGAAACTATTCAATTGATTAAGAGAACTTTCAATTTAGTAATAGCTATTGATTAAATGTTTTCCAATGAAACTTATATGGCGCAGACAATACTAGAGAAAAGGGAGATTTTTTACAAAGGAAAGCGTTTTATTTTGTAGTGGATAATAATCAAGGTCACAGCTGTGTTTTACAACTAATATACTTAGAAAATGAAGTTTTCCAAATAGGCCAAGACAAACAATGTGTCCCGTAATTCAAAGATATGATTTAACGGTTACAATAAAAGCACCCTATTATGGAAGAAATCCTAAAGAAACTTCAAAATTCTCCTTTGTTTGGCCTGAGGCTAATTATTCCACACTCGTCGACGAAACCTATAACAACGCTAACTAACCCATTTGAATTGACACTTTTACCATTTCACTCGCCATAATGCAGGCCATAGCGCAGGCAATGTCAGGGTAGATTGCGAGTGATTAGTGTACCGCTTTACACTTACCATAACGCCTTCCATCACACGGAACATTTACAGTTTTCAATTGTCATCATGCCTACGTTTTATTTACGAAAAAAATAGCGTTGATTTATATAAAAACCATTTAGTCAATGCATCGGATAGGTGAAAGAATGTTTTTAATTAATTAAAATAGGAAATATTCATGTTTTTTTTCATCGTTTTGTGTTTCTTTGTTTTCAGTTTCGATAAATCAGTTTCGATAAATAATTCAGTCTCGTTAAATCTCGATCAACGACGATATGTTTTCGAGATCTCGATCGCTCTTCGATTCGAATTTTCAAGCCGAAATTCTGAAATGATTTTGATTAATAATGTAACATTTTATGAAAGCATCCACGAAAACATAAGGAAAAGATGCCCTCCGATCGTGAAAATCATTTTTGTAATCGGTAATTTCGAATAAATAGATACAAATCGATTGGACTTCCACGTTCTACAATTCGTCACCAGGAGCGTTGGTGTGACATTGCGCCATCTCTTCAAAGATAGCGCACGGGCTATCTATCGCAATGTCCTCGACATGTGTGATGGCGAGGTTATGGCGAGTGAAATGGTAAATGTAAAACGCGCTTAAGGTAAGGACTTGATGAAAAAGACAGAAGGTATTTTGCTTTAATAACAGAACGCTGAGAAATATAACAGATATAAAAATCTATAACATACATTAGATTTTTTTTTCTTTTTTTCGTTCAGATGATTTTAACAATATGTACCATCAAAATAGAAAAGAAAAAAAGAAAGATTTATCAATTTGATGTTAGATCAAAAAAAGCCCTTTAAGCGATATTACAATTGCCTTTGAGACAGTTAGTTTGAATTGAAAGCGATGTATCGGTAACTGGTCAACTTACCTTACTAAATAAAGAGAACCAAATGGAATAGAAAGCAATAATTTAACGTCCATATCCTAAAAACTAGAAAAACCAGAAAAACGATAAATAAACAATAAATATGCTTTCGTGCACTGCACCAACATCAACGGGTACCCTGGCCAGCTGTTTTATTCTTATTAGGAATCATTAGCTGGGAGTAGGGATGGTTTCCATTTTCCTTTCGTGCAGTCTGAGCCTAACATCAAGGGTAAATCCTGCTAATGATTCCTAATAAGGATGAAACAACTGTCCAGGATTCTCGTTGATGTTGGCTCAATGGCAAAGCATATTTACTGTCTATTTATGGTTTTCTATTTTTAAGTAGCAAATGGGATATGGCTTAAACATTAAGTATCGTCATCTAGTGTACTTACAAACAACATCTTTCATCTTTAAATAGTATGAACATTCCCATAAGGAAATACAATATACACGGAAATAAGATCTCGCTGTTCCTCTAATGTACTGGAAGTTTCAAGTTGCAACTCATGATTAGAAGATGACTGCAAAAGAAAGTTGATAATCATCTTATAAGCTTATAATTCTTTAGTTTTACCCAAAAAGGTAATAAATAAATAAATAAATAAATGACTGAGCATGCAGTTTCTTACTTCTCCAGTTGAACATTTATCTCTTTTATTTATCTGTGCTTCATGCTCAAACGGCTAGAAGGATTTTCTTAAAATTTGATATAATTGCTTATTTAGGGTCAACTTGAAAATATTGCCACATTTGTTTTGTCTCCACCCTCCACTTCCCAAAACTTCACTAATACGACTAATTTCCTTAAATTTGGTATGAAGCTTACTTGCGGTCGAAATTAAAAAACAAGCACGAATTTTTAATAATAATAATACGGTCCTAAAACGAAAGCAGTAGAAGTTACAAGCAGCAGAAAATCGTATCCGAAGCATTCATCAAAACAATTAAGAAAAATTTCAAAAAGAAAAGAGAAAATTTATATTGTTAAACTGCACAATGACTCAACGCCTATAATAATCCAGAATCTTAACGAAGCTCTTAAAGAGTTAAACAAGCTAAGATGGATTTGTTATTCAAATTATCTCAGTACAATCGATGGACTTTAAAGTCATACAGAGAAATATACACTCGCTTTAAAGAGAAGCCAATCGCCAGAACATTAAAGAACAACAGGTGGTACTGTGGATTCTTGTACCTAGTTTAGAATAACATTCTAATTATTTCAACAAGGGATCATTACTAGGGATGAAGTCACATCTAACTTAAATGATAAAATTTACATTTAAATAAACAGAAATTGCAATTTTCATAAAACGTTTAAAAAGTTTATTATTTTAAAAAAAATTAAATTAAATTAAATTAAATTAAATTTGACATTATGATAAACAAAAGAACTTTTTTTGTCCTAATAATTCAAATAATGTATAAAAACTTAAAGCAAGTTTAACGTCTTTCTATTGATATTTTCATGTCGCCTATTTGTAATTAACTTCCTTAGTGCCTTTCAGTGAGAGGACAAGGGGTTAATATTTTGGATCTTTCAGGATCATTTTTTATTTTATTGCTGTTTATCCCGGCGGGCCACTGCCGGGACCATGAATGCTTTTGGGTAAGCTTTCGCGCAGCGAGCCAAACGTCAACGAGTATATTCTGCTGATGATTCCACAATAAGGATGAAACAATTGTACAGAATTCTCGTTGATGTTGGCTCAATGGGCGAAAGCACATTTATTGTCCGGTTGGCGTATCTCTCTCCATAAAAACTTAAAAAAAAAAAATGAAAACAAACTAAGTGACTAATTGAAACAATGAAATATTTAGTTGGCATGCCAATTTTCGAATAAGAATGCATAAAAAGTTGTTAAAAAAACAAAAACAACAACAACAACTCATGTTGACCGTTTTTTACCAGTAGTTTCTTCCTTAGTTTTTTGATATCAAAATCAATAGGATTTTTTTTCTTATAAACGCCAAGACTGTCTACGAAAGTTTCAGCCTTATAAGATAAATAGTTTATTGACTTATTTTTGATTGGATGACGGATAATAAACGGACATTTTTTTGGCCCCTACCTCTCTTACCAGATATGTACCAAAATCAATACGACTTTGTAAAACACTATCTCTACTCTAAAATGTCAGCTTCCTAGGATTATATTTTATTTTAGTGTTATCGTGATTACAGATGGGCCAAGCGAATTTTGATGTAAACTTGCAATTTTAAAACTTTTGATTTTTACCCTTTTTTCTCTGCGACGCATGTAAGAAAGATTCACAAACGTATTGACAAAAACTACAATGTTCTACCACGGTAGTGCAATAAAATATCCTGCATTTACTGCAAAGACGAATTTAAAAACGTAGGAATGTAGAAATTTTTCTTTTGACATTAAATTTGCTTGCTAATAAAATATATATCCTTTTTTTTTTCGGATAGCAGCAATAAGCTTTTCTTTTTTGTTTAAACAACGATCATTTAATGTGCTTACATTTTGATTACATGTTTCTGTTGACGACAGGAGTGGTTCTTCTTTAACTAGGTCTTGAAGGATTGAAGCACGACCGCCTCTCGTTCGCCGACGTCGAACAATGTACGCCTAAATATAGCCTGTGTTTGTCAGATGCCCGAGATGGAGGCAAGCAAGAAAAATAAGACCATCTAATCAAATTAGATCCGGTTAAGAGAGCAGTCAGTATCTTAGATGAAAGCTTAAGGCTATCAAAAGCAATATCGTCTAAAATATGAAGGCCCATTTCCTTGAAGCAAATACGCTCCACCAAAACCCCTTCCAATTTGCTCGGTGCACAGGCCACACGAAAACGACCTACCTTCTTCCGATCGTGGAAAGGATTATGGAATAGGTGAAGCTTTAATGAAACATTTCCCCCTCCCGAGTAAGCAATCGAATAAACTATAAGGAAGGTTTACAAGATCTTTTCTTTTTTTTTATAGAAAAAATAGAAAAGGGCATCCGTTTTTAGGGACCCTTCTTTTCTATTGCCTAGGGGCACTGTCACCACTTGAGAGTCAAGCTCGCCGTTCTGAGAGGAACTTAACTGGGCATCTTTACCCGGCGTGCTCTCAATCTTAAGCAGGCGACAGTGAGAGGTGGCTTTGCATTGGGTGATTTATGTTGGTAAGCGCAGAGTGCACAGCCACAGATCTACATCGGCAAAGCGTGACACACGCCTCTGCCAGCCTCACTTTTCAAACACTGGCTACATTACTTGCAACTACTGGTATTTCTTCCAAACTTAAACCTCTAATCTGATGCTTTTCTTTGCTCCGGTGGAAGACATATGCATTCAGGCTTACCTGTAAGCCTTTTTTAAAACAAAGGATGTTAAATAAATAACATAAACAAAAACAAAGAAAGGAAAGATAATTATAAAGGAATCTAAGAAAAAAAAAAAAGAGGGTTACAGGTTATTCAGAAAAAAATAAACAAACAAACAAACAAATAAACCAACAACAATAGAAGAAATAGTTAACTTTTAAAAAATATTATACATTTAGTAGTTCAAAACATTTAATGCACGTAAAAATCGTAAGGATTCATTCAAATAACTGATCGGTAATTCGTCTTGTTCAAAAAAATTCTAAAACAAAAGCATAAATATTTGCTTCTCAATCATAAATTAATGATAAAATTCTGCAAAAAAAAAAACCAAAAAAAAAAAAAACCTCCTATTTAATCGACGATGCAAGGAATAATAACTACTAAATAAGATATTAAAACGATATAAAACACTCAAGCATTGAAATTCGAATCAAATGGTCATATCGCTTTAAATTTACTTTAAAGTTTTCAAAAACTATGCATTTATGAAGAGAACTCGATCATAATAAGCAACAACCAATAGCGAAGCAACTTGAAAATATCATCAACTAAATTACACTAAATATAAAATTTCAAATGTCATTAATAAGGGATGCAAAATAATCATTTCTATTTCGTGTTATTAGTCCAATGAAAACATGGTTTACGCAATTTTTTTTTTAATGACTTTTAAATTGCATGCAATTTTGATTAAATGTGATTTATAATTAAAATACATTAAGCGGGGGCCAAGTCGAAAAAATTAAAAGAAAAAAAGAAAAAAAAAAGTAGTGCCGTTTAGAAAAGACCAATGCAACTAACAGTTTGCAGCATTGTAGCAGAAGAATAGTGAATGATTTCAGTTCAATAACATCGAAAAATCGATTGAGTTTTTTAAGAAATAACTGAAAGAAAGTAAGTCTATCAACTGCATACCTAAAACCCAGGTTTATGATTTTATTTGTAAATAAACAAATTTATTTTAATTCATGAAGAACAATTCGTTATGTGACTGATTACTCAAAGCAATCTCTCTTAAGTAATCATAGCTTTAGTCTATTATATCCTCATATCCTAATATCATCAAATCAGCTGAATCACTCTAGAAAACGGCAAACATCACGTTTCAATTGCACCGGATCTCGCTCAAAACTTAATATTCAAGAATCCTGTAATGTATGTTTTTGTTCAACCATTCCATCGTAATTTCCATATTGAATTCATAAGACAAAGTTTCGTCTTTTCTTCGTATTTGTTTTCTAGAAAAAAAAATTAGAAACGTACACCAGCATAACAAAGACACATGTACAATTTTAATTGAATTCGACCTCCGGCTACACTTGATCGTAAACAACACGAAAAAAAGAGACGAATCTTTGTGTTTTGGGGGAAAACAAATACTTACATTTTTATGATCTACGAGCATACGGAATTTTATGAATAGGTCTAAAGTTTAAAGGTTACTTTAGAATTCTAAAGTCTAAATAGTTTCAAATATAGTTTCGTTTGAAATAGAAAAAAAAATAGTGTCTGTTTTTTCACAATATTTTGATTCGATCGATGATTTTTTTTTGTAAAATGGCATCAAAATGGAGTCAAGAGAATGTTTCAATCATACAGGTGAACACGACAACAAAGTTGGCTGCTTTGCATAACGAAAAAGCTTTAAAACATACACTAAACAAGATTAAAAAACATGGAAATTAAAATTGACAAGCCAACATCTGCATCGAAAGTATAAACGGTATCATCCAATCTTAAACTTCAATTAGTTTGTAGACTTGAGACTAAAAAGGATAACAGTAAAGTTTACCTTATTACGACAAAAGTTCAATAGTAAAGTTTTAGAACTCATTTTTAATAACTTATTAAATTGGGAGCTATTACATCGAGTAATCTCCGCCAACCGTTCAACTTTCGAAGATAAGTGGCGAGTGAGGTACTGTGGGTTTTTAGTGCAACGTATTACGGCTCTTCACTTTTACTTATAATTCAGTAAGTAACCTAAGCTTACAATTCAAACTTCATGTTCTTGCATATTTTTTTTTTATCTTGATTGCAGGTGGATGAGTGCGATAAAGGATTATAAACAGATATGAATTCCCGCTTTCCGATTAACGTGTGTTGTTCGCCATTTTAAGAATTTTCTGTTAAGACCAAACCTGTAAACACTAGGGAAAAGCGAGGAGAGATGACGCAAATTTCGATAATAATTTATATTTCCAAAAATTTGGATTTCATTTGAGAATGAATTATGCCAAATCATTCTATAGACATTAATTCCTAAAAAAAAAAAAAAAAAATTGGTTTACCCATTGCATCATTTAAACATATAATAAATTATGTTTTTTAAAAATACTATATTTTGCCATCTCTCCTCATACGGTAGGTGAGATGACGCGCTATGGGTAGGAGAGAAGCCTTTTTAAAAAATTAAAGTATAGTAAATATAAAAGCCAGAAATTAAAGTTTTGAAACATTATTAATGTATTTTCCTCGTTTTTGACAGGTAATTGAAGAGAATAGAAAGTGAATTTGGCATCAATTAATCAGACTATATTAATAAAGTTTAATGCTAACAGGAGACAATTATTTTTTCGTATTGCCTGTGATTAACTTAATGAAATTTCTTTATTTTTTTTCTCCCCAATCTTCCACATAAACAACATAGTTTTGAATACAGCGAACAAGATTTCCGGTAGCTATCTTTTGCAAGACAGGTCTTTTCAGGTCTCATCGTTATTATTCCTCCTGGTTTTGAAAAATCAAAACTGCGTCATCTCTCCTCACATTATGAGGAGTCATCTCTCCTAAAACGATAAGAGAGACAACGCACCTAATTTTTCCCCAACAAACATGGCCGAACACGAAAGCATTGTGAATACAATCCCGCCAAGAATCCAGTTTCAACTTACAACAGCAGAAAATCCTTTATCGCTGCGATAAATATGCTGTGTGAAAAAAATAAGACAATTACTTGAAAATTCAGACACTTGCCAAGGTGAGTAGACGTAGAAATTCCCTCGCAGAATCCACAAATATTCACAAAAATGTAGAAGAATTTGACAACGTGTACACTCCACACCACTGTACAATCAGACTTTGGGTAAGTATCACCACGCTGTGTTAGAAATGTAAACTGAAAACCGCGTCAACTTTCCTACCTGCGTCATCTCTCCTCGCTTTCCCCTATGTTATCATTTATTAGATTAATTTAAAAATTTAAAGAAACTGGCATTTCTTTAGGAAAACTCGACATTATGGGATAAAAGAATAGACTTATTTTCGAAGGTAATGCCCAACTTCAACGTGTTGACTACAGGTGACAATCTTATGTTAACTGTAATAGCAGAAAGACACGTGATCGTAGAGTAATCCGAAAAATTTTGTTTCAATCATTCAACAATGTTGTCATATCAACCATCGATAACTTACATAAACACGACAATGCCATTATATACTGAACTAAAATGGCTAGAAAAAGATACGAACATCCTACAGAGTAAAAATAAATATATAATTACTCAACATACCCAGCGTATAATATTAATAAATCACATTTTCTTTTACTAGGAAAAAAATCATTATTAGATGGATAGTAATAGCAATGACTTTCTTTTAATTAGATCACAGCAACAAATAATGGTTAGAATAAAATTAATTGTTAGCAGGAATTCAAAAAGAAAATATAAGCTAAACTTATCGCTAACCATCTAACAACAGTCCCCCACAAAATCTGAGAAGGGATATAAATAGATTTCAATTAAATTTGCAACAGTGAGAGTCGTATATTCAAAAGAGATACACTTTATTACTGCACTAGAATGCAGTAGCACATTCTCTCTCTCTTAGGTAATTTTGATTCAAAATATTACAATGACAAGTACTACATCATTGTACAGTAGTATTCAATTTTGTACAGGTAATGTTTCATAAATAAATATGACATGAAATGTACATATTCTACAGATACAAATAATTATGAAAATAAATTTGAAGATATGAATTCTGATTTATTAATGTTTAAATGACAAAAGATATTTGAGTAGAATCTTGGCTAAGATATGAGTGCCCTTTTTTTACCCCTCATCTGTCCAGAGAGATCTATTTTTCCAAACATTTCCATTTACCATATTCTTATCCCAGGCAAAGCTTTTATCGCTCTTGTTTTATTCATATTAGAACAGAGTTCCTATGTTGAATGATCATATTTTGGCTTAATTCTCAAGCATGAATTAGAACTCTGATTCTAACTGTGTACCTAAAAGAACTTTAAAGACGAGCAGTAATAGATGATGATAAAGAAAGATATTTGGAAAACATCTAACGTGTTCCAACATACTTCATGCTCTTTTGTTCCTTGTTCGTAATCATTGCTAGAAAAGCGGGGAAAAAAAAGAAAAAGAAAAAAAATCTTAATGATCCCTTCTTGGAAAACATTCTTCAAATAAAAAAAAAGAAAAAAGAAAAACAGCTTTATTTCTCTTTATACATTTGCTTTTTTTCTTTTTCAGTTCTTTTATTTTTTTCTGATCGATATGTAAGTGTGGGCAGACAGCCAATGTCAAATGAATAGAATCTTTCCGGTCAACTTCCAAAACAAGTTGATATTGACATATCTTTTTTTTTTTAATACCCATCCCTCCCTTTTATTATTTTTCTTCACTTCTTATTCCTTGTCCGTTTTCAAACTTTTTCTTTTTTTTCTTGGAGGGTCCTTTCAAACTTAATCGATTTTTCTTTGTTTCTAAGCCGCTGTCACGTTCTGTGCAACGCCCGATGATGTATGTGTTTTTCTTTTGCCGGATTCTCTTCAGTGGCTTCGGTGAATCAATTTGTCCACCATTAATAGCTGAACATGAGGAGGAATTTTTATTAAGATTATCGTTTTCAGCCTTGTTTTCTTAACGAAAGAAAAGGCTTAGAAAGCGATCTCCGCTAATGGTTTCTACAACTCACCATAAGAAGAAATAATACGAAAACCTTTCGGATTCCAATGAAAAAACATATTTTGTAAATCTATACAACTCGCATGTTCCACTTTGAGAATCAGATCAATTTATGGGTTTGTCAGCATCAATTACGACGAAGAGTTCTCCTAGACTCTTCCACTGAAGAAATCAAGCTCTATTAAAATCCAACTTTTGATCTAAGCGCTGGGCATAGACAGTAAAGCAAGTCTGACAGAAACAGGCAAATCAACATTCATGAAAACCAGTAGAAGTTAACAAGTGGTAGTAATGTTGTTTAGTGTTTTGTTTCTTATCTAGTCTTGAAATCTGAATGGTGACTTTAAAGCATGGTCACCGTAATTACCAAGCGACCCACAGCATTCATATGGTAGTTTATTATTTAAATCAAGAAATGTATTCTTTTTTTTTTTTAGCTTCCTCTCTTCTCCTATTTATTTTGATCACAGAGTGACGGGGTTTGATTAAATTGTCTTTCAATCTTAATATCGTAACAGAAAGACTAAATAACAGTAGCATAACATTAATTCATATGATGTTCACGAAAATATGTAAAACTTAATAAAAAATGATATTTTGGTAGTGACATTACAATTGTGCGATTAGGATTTCAATATGAATATCAACAAGAAGACAGTTGGCATGCAAACTTTCAAATAGTCATATAGTAAGATTCAAAGCTAATTGTTCAAACTGTTGTTTAAACTTCACTTAATAATAACTTTCAACTGTGGGCTCTCACCTCTGAATATCAGAGTTCTTTACTCAAGTTTTGTGGTGATGCACGAGCCGTTTCGGGCAGCTTTTCTCGGGGTTCTTCCATATCCACTGCACTACTTCCACCATTCTTTCTTCATCATTTCCCTCGTCTCTTCTTCTTTCCGTGGGGATAGCACAATAGACCTAAGTCACAGTGCTTGGTTTCGCTGACGTTCACATTCACCGCCATCCAATCTAATCTAATTTTCAACTTTTCTAAGGAATATGTCTTCATTTTCTCTTTATTTATCTTGTTAATATAAGAGCATCCATATAAGTTTCTGGCCCAATTTTAACAAAATCAAGAGAACGTTTCTATTCAATATCTTGATACGGTATTCAGATCGCATATATAATATCTATACTTACTAAAAATTAAAAACGCAATTTAAGTGTACAGCACAGTCATTAAAAAACATAAAACGAAATGCTTAATAGAGTTAGGCGAACATACAGTAGCATACATCTAGTGTTTGCTTATCTAGTAAACACTGAATTATTGTCACAGACGAGAAAATTCTATTGAACATAAAACGGAATTCGATGATATAGTAGATATTTCGATTACTTTTTTTGATGACTCTTGTCTTCTGTATAAGACTGTAAAAATTTAGATTTTTTTTTTCAAACCATTTCTTTACATTTTCAGCTTTCTTTACTGATCCCCTACGCTGATATCTTTTTTTACTGCATGAACCTAATCCAATTTGGATTCTAAGGTTGTCCTTATCTAAAGTTTTCTTTAGCGTCCATTGCTTCTAAAAACAATTCTTTAGCCATTTTTTTGATTTCAAGGTAATGTTTCCTCTTTTCATTAAGATCTATTATATCCAAATCAATTTACTTTTTTCTTCAGTTACTTTGAGTTCATCTCCTCTTTTTGATTTCGCATTCAGCAACCTACATGACTGTAACTACATTACTTTCTATCTATTACTTGTTAAAACTTTGTTGGTCACATTTAATCAGCTTCTTGATGACTGGCACTGGAAGTTTCTGTATTCTTTCAGGGTACCTTTAATTATTGGAATAGCACTGAAAAGTTTTTTAGACACAAATGGCTTATCTTTTCCTATCTACGTTCCTCATTCCGTTCTAATGAGGCCGTGGAGTCGGAAAAAATGTTTTTCGACTCCAACTCGAACTCTGACTCAGCAAAATACTATTAACTTTTACCCCATAGCCGTGATATTATAGTAAGATAGTTGAAAGTTTGACAATTTGAATCAATAAGTCTGAAGAATCCTGACCTAGCAATCTATGTGTGGCATTTTATATCTGAAGAACTTTTCGTTCATCTAACAAGATATCTCCAAGATGACAATTGAAATCAATGTGACAGCTGGTTCAACACTTTCTGAAAGTCTTATTTGATCCAGAGTAACGATAAGTTATGTTAGTTTATAAGCATGACCTTATTTATTTATTCACACACTATTTCCGTTTCACGATCAGGAAAATTTCTCAGAAACAATTTCTTTTTGATTTATTTTACAGAAATTCCTTTTAAAAGTTTAGATTTTAAAACAAGTTTCTTTCCAATCAATCACTAATATGAGAGGTGGGGGCGTGTCATGGTATGGGGGATATTTTTCTGGCACATGTTTGGTCCATTGATGTCTCTAGAGGAATGTCAGGATGCTAGAAGGGCCGTGAAACATCGTAGCGTACCAAGTGAAAGGGTAGTGTTAACAGTCTACCCTCATGCATATGACTACTTTCAGCAGGATAATAGGTCGGTGCATAAAGCCCGCATCACTATGGGATGGTTTGAGGAACATGACAATAACTTTTCCTTGCTGCAGTGGCCTGCCCAGTTCCGGATCTCAGCACGATTGAAAATTTATGGGATAAGCTAGAACGGGCTGTTCGCTTCAGGCCAACACCTCCATCAAATCTTCAGGAACTGCATGACACACTCATGTCTGCATGGTAGACAATATCTCAATAACGTTTTCAGCATCTTGTGGAATCCATGCCTCGACAAATTCAGGTTGTTTTGAGAGCTAAAGGAGCCCAACACGCTACTAGGTAGGTGTACCTAATAAAATGGCCGAACACTGTATATATAGTGGGAGTGTGTGTCAATTTTATAAATGGTCACATAATTTCCTTATATAATTTATCTATGACATAATAATATCATTAATACAGCAATAAGAAGACGTAATACGGAAAACAGAAAGACGAATGTAAGAAAGAAAAAAAAGATTAGATGTATACAGAAATTCTACATGAAAATAGAAAGACTGCAACTGAATAAACATTTATAATCCGAAATTAATATTTAAGATAAAGACAACCGTTACAATTGAATTAAAGTTACAATTGCATTTGGAAGCAATAATATAGCCATAACCCTGCGTAAAATAACTGACATTTATACAATTTAAAAGTTTACACAAAGTTTCGCCGTCGAGAGACAGACTTATCCTTATAAAAATCGTTATAAATATTAACGAATTGCAACTTTGAAACTAATAATATGATCTTACTAAGATCAAAGAACAGAATTCAGAATATCTTCTTCATATTCTTTAACCAGTGACGCATACATTGATATTCCTATCATAAATATTCTTATGGCGTTCATGAACGATTAGATAATCGTTCCTGTTGTATCTGAAATAACACAAAGAACGACATTCTCCAATAGACGTTTTCTTTCAACGTCATTTTATGTTGCCACTATCTTATTAAAAAAATTAGTTATATGTAATTACAGCTCTATACTTCAAAAATGATATCTGATCTTATTTGAAAAGTTGTCTTCACTAACTCCGTGCAATGATCTGTAATTACTATAATAATCTTTTTTTCTAAGATCCCTATTCTTAATACTAAGATCTAAAACCAACTAAATCTTCCTTTATCTTTATATTATAACTTTACTTCTATCTTTCACCCAATTCAGTAAATTTAATACTGAATAAATGCCGCCAATATTTATTATATTGAAATTTAATGTTTGTCAATTCTCTTATTTTATGTTTTTGTTTTTTCTACATAAAAATCCAAAGTTTTTCTTAAAATATTCAAAGTGGGCGCCAACGTTTAGGAAGCGCGCAACTTTAACTGATGGGGATTATATGGTTTTCGGGGTTGGGGAGGGTCAACTTCCTGTAGGAAGGTCAGTGCAGGATCACCAGTGCAAGGGATTAACATTTCATAAGTGTGCGTCAGTGAGAACATTTCGCCATGATCAATGGCAACTTCAATGTGCCAACTTCGGGAAACGCGATGAATGACAAAGCATCTCACGTTCAAAGCAATAAACCCACACTCGATAGTAATTTTTTCGTCTCCTCTTTCGTTCTTTCTTTTCTCTCCCAACTACCACAAGAGAAAACCAACCCAAGTTCAGAAACTGCCGTTTTATTTTCATCAAGTGGAAAGTTTTCTTCCCCTTTAGTTTACTGCGATTGCAATAAATGAGAAGATTTAGAAGAGTTTTCGAAGGCTTAAAGCAACGTTACACAACATCAACTATAAAAAGTACTAAAGGCTTACATTAATAATAAGTATTATCAGTTACTTTAAAATAATAAAAGAAAATGTCGTAAGGAAATGCTTCACTAAACTTTTTTTTATTGCATTTTACGAAATAGAAAAGAATTTTTAACTTTATTAAATAGTTTACATCTGTAAAATTAGAGAGTTCTTCTATAAAGAGACTTTTATCAAATTTACAAAGGATTTGTGTTGCATTAGCCTGAATTTCGATCAACTAAGTTACATAAGTCTTTCCTGAAAATTTCAAGCAGATCTACTACATAGAATATAAACTTCATGACTTTAACACATAATTCACACAGCACTTATTTTGTTAAGCTTTTACAGACTGAGACAGCTTAGATAGATACTTTTTTTTGTCTCCAAATTTTGTACTTTTTCTTCAAAGCTTTTTATTGTTGTTTTTAATTATCTGGAGAAAGGAGATCTCCGAGAAATATTCTATAAGTTAGGCGGTATTTCTACTCTAATCAAGAATGTGCTCTGTCCTAGACAGACTTGATTAGTAGGCTCTCATTTCAACGCTCTTCCAGTGTTTAAGACAGTACAAGTATTTAATGACAGCAAAATAGAAATCCTCGTCTAAGCTTTATAAGTTATTTTCTTATTATTTTTATTTTCTTATCGTTATATACATAGACATCACTTCCTTTTTCTTTACAGCAATAATCTACCATATTCTGAGATTTCTGCAAAAGGAAACTCAGTAATTTATTGTTTCTTAATGTGGACAAGATGAAAAGAACGAGAATACAGGTAGTAGTTACAAAACCAACAGAAAACTAAGTGAATCATTAAAACAGTAATCATTTTGTTCAAGTCCTTTTATCGAAAGTAAAATCTTCAACTCATGAAATCGGGATTTCAATCAAAGCAAACTTAGATATATAGAAAACGCTAGACATAGCATAGGATATACGGTATCATTCATCAACAAGCAGTTCTTATTATAATTTCTGTATAGTAAAGCACACTAAATCCTTTAATTTGCAGCTCTGGCTCATAAAGACGTTCATAATTTCTCCGATTTCATATACACTATTCAACAGGATACTCCGCCTTTGTTCTAAAGTCATTAGATTTCTTCGAAGTTTTCCAAAATCAATCACATAATGTGATTGTTATTATTCTACTTTAAAAACTTAGCTTTCATATAAAAAAAACAAAAACGTCAATTTTAGTACATTACTTAACCACTTCTCTTTTATTAGCTAACGCATTGTCTTTCTCTCTCTGGTCATCTCTGAATTGACCACAAGCTCACTGACCACCACAGTAGATGATGGAAACTTAAATGACCCTTTAAACAACACATAAATCCAAAAGTCAAGCAAAGACATCAAAGAATTGAGAAAGCTTCTGTTAATGTAAGTGAAACTCACTTCATCTTTCTAAGTGTTCATCAAACAGAAAAATCCCATCCGTCAAGACAAAATAAAGTGGATTATTATTTCTAATCTGCAATAAAATGTAGAATAAAAGGAATAAAAATATTCAGATTTTTATGTAAGGGATTTTAACAAGAAACTTTTCTTATCTGTAGAATAATCGTTTATTTAAAGGTAGAAGCAATTTCATCAATTATTATTGAAGCACAGAAAAAGGTTAGCCGTGGAAGGGATTTAGGAAGGTAAAAAAAACTAAGGGAAAGAAAGAAAGGACTTGACGAGGCGGAAGAAACGAGGAGGTATTAAAATCTAACTTTTGACTGATGATATATGAATAATACAGTGACAACGACCAAGGAAGAATATACTTGTCTCCACAACTGAAAGAGGATAAAAAAAAAATATAAGCAGAGAGCGAGGGGGGAAAAAAATGGTTTCACGGAATACGGAATAAGGAAAAAAAAATATCTTGGCAGTTCGTGGTACGCCCTGTCCCACTGCCAACTGTGCGACGTTTTTCGTTATAATAATTAAGACGATGAATTGGCTTTCATGTCGAGTGAGCCTCGCTTGATTCAGATCGCAAAATTCTCCTGCTGCGTCTCCAAGTATCTCTCTAGTCTTTTCTTTCTTTTTTTCTTTCCTCCTCTTACCAGAGCATTGTCAAATTCCTCCGTCAGGGCAGCAGGCTTCATTTTTCAAGACTTCAGTGGTCGAGAGAGCACATCACCGGTAATCCCCAACTCCCCAAACTGTTATAAGGCCGCATAATAACTGGCAGTATTCTGAGGATGTGATAGCGGGATGGGACACAGCCGGGTCGACATTTTTGAACCCCGTTTATCAAGAAAAACTGCGCACGCAGGGCTTGCTGTCGGCTTAAGAATTTATATTACACAGGGAAAATTAAATTTAAATAAAAGTATAAAAAAAAGGAAAGGAGAATAATTGAGATTTCCTCAAATTCAAGAAAGTGACATGAAAATGTATTTTTTTTTTTTTTTGAGCCAAAATCTTTTTAATCAATTCTGTTGTTCTTGTTTTCCATGTACTGAGACTCCTTCAAGAATACATTTAGATTTACCTTAAATAAAATTTCCTGATGAAAAGAAAGTAATAAAATAGATTATCATTCAGTCATTGTCTTTATTTTTTTTTAAATTATTAATAACCTATATTAATAAAACTCTTGTATTTATTCCTCCTACCACAACTTCAAAAAGCGATATTTCGTAGATACAAATGTCTGCGAAGTATTACTTTTGGGAGTTGTTATAGGAGAAATAAATACAAGAGTTTTATATATATATATATATATATATATATATATGGGGAGAGAGAGAAAAGGGGGGGGGGTGCAAATATGGGCTAGTTGAAGTATTCGGGTATGGGAAGTACTGCCGTCAATGGAAATAAAATGAAAATGTGTCCGAGTAACAAAGAGAAATGAGTGGAACAGTTGGTCACCTACAGTCAAGTTATTCAGAGGTAGTGTAGTGATAAAAGTGTCAATCAACCAATAGGCTTTCATGACATTGAAATATTTCACAGCTACGTTTTATTATTTTCTTAATCAAATTCTATTGAATCAAAAGCTGATTTGTACAATGCACGACATTAAGGACATTATAAACTTGTTCTATCGTAGTTTATTTATTGCATAGAACCACGCTAGCCCTAAATACGGGCTAGCGATATTTAGACCTTTTTTATTTATTTGAAGCAAAAAAACCAATTGATCTATGATTTCTTCATTTCAGAATGCCCAGAAATACTCCCAAACATTATTCGAAAGGATAAAAGATAGTTAAAAACTCAATCTAACTGAAGATGATAGCGGCCTAGAAATTCCACAAGGGGAGGGAACTTTGAGGCAAAAGTATTCAGTGCTTTATGTGGCCCCACAGTGATTGTGGAGGTGCTGAAAACGACGTGTATATTTGTGACTTTGGAAATAGACAATTAACATTAACAAGTGATAGTCAGTCAGTCTCTCTCTCTCTCTCTATCATTTTTTGTATTTCAGTTAAATATTCCTTAATGAATTCGAATTTTAATTCGAATTTCATATTATATGAAACTGAAATGAAATTGTAGCATTAAAAGGGTTTTGATAGAAATGGCCTTAAATAAATTCTATTTATCAGGAAGTATTTTTGAACCGATCATTTAAGATATAATGCGATTATCTTCAAGAAAAATATTATCATTTAGTCTACAAAATAGTTTACAATGCTTTTGTCTAAAAACTTCATTTTAGAGCTACCCAAAGTTCGTAAACTTAACCAAAGGATCTTCTGTCATAAAAAAATAGGAAGTCATAACTTTTGCAATGCAGATCTTTTTACATTGTGTAAGTAAAATTATTATATGTTATATTATTTTACGTCAACATCCGTTGCCAAAAATTTTTGGCATTTTCCAAACTCTTTCATTGAGGGAAAAGAGTTTTATAGGCCGACAGACGGTACTTGACGATCGCGTTTGCGCGAGAATTACGAAAAACACGAGATCTGGTCATTAGCCTCTTCAGCAGGTCTCAAGGAATATAGTATTTTGAATGTCTGTCACTAGGAAAATGCTAGAGAAAAAATGTTAAAGTTGGATTTTTACCTTCAGCGTAGAGACGATGGATGCAGCGGCGAATAAGGCATCGGTCAAAATCGTCTACATCAGTAACGGGGCTTACTCATGGTCGCTTCTTTCCCGGAGTCGATAAGCCTTCTTTCTCGCCATTTTGTGAGAAGACATGGATAGAGGCTATTCTCGCGTCAATCACGTGAAATCGCGAAAATTCGGGATCGTCAAGATCCGTCTGTCGGCCTATATAAAGATGAAGTGCAGTATTGTTTTCCAATTCCGAGTATGCTAGTTGTATAACCGTATGTAACATTGTTTTTTTTTTTGTTTTGTTTTTTTTGAAAATTCTTCCATCTCTAAACAAAACTGTAAAATTTGTAAAGAAGCTACACTTTCTTTACAAGAAACAAGCCCTGGAAATCGCCTTTTTAAAAAAAAAATTACATTTTATTCCATGTCTGCATTTAACATTTTTAAAATAAAGAAAGAAAGACAGAAAAATATATTTTCCCCTCTTCTTTCACTTTTTAACTTAAGCCTATTATACATACAACTGTCTATCTGCCGAATTGACAAGAGAAAAAAAAATATAGAGTGAAACAAAATTTTGGGGAAGAAATGCAGACTATAACATAACATAGTTCCCTTAAATTATTAAGTTTATCATTAATAATCAATACAACTTTTGAAATAAGATAAATTATGATATTCTAAGATTTATAAAGTGATGCTTACATAAGATTAATCATTATGTTTTTGTTTTTTTATTGCTGTGGGGTAGATCTGTTTGTGTGTCTAGGTCTCACCAGAAGTCGATGCCTTATTATTGAAGTCTTAGAGGTTGCTGCCAAAAGAAGTCTTTCATAACTCTATGGACTTTAGAGTTTGAGGCGAAGCAACGCTTCACTAAAAGCTTCCATTCAGTGCTTTCACTGTAATAACCAGAGGGAAAAAATGGCCACAATGCAGTGAAAAACTATTAAGCGACGCTGAAGTCCGTGTTATATAAATGTCGTCGAAATTTCATCCCAAAAAATGATCGTAATTAAAATTTATTTTTTAAAATATGAAGATAGTACATTAAATTACATAATATGAAATCCGTGTATTTTTTTAATTAAGGAAAATGGCTTATCTTTCATGCAACTCAAACTGAAACCAACGTAAAATCTAAAGCGCATGAGGAAAGCGATGGCAATGATGGCGCCATCTGCCAGCATTTCTGGGTAAACGTCAGAGTTTTACTATTGGCTTTTAACTTCAATAAGAAGTTGATTTTTGTTTCATAGTTAGTACTATTTAACTAGTATATCATAAATCAAATAAGGAAACAATTGATTTTTTTTTAAAAACCACTTATGTTTATTCTCGGGATTTTCAAGAGTTCCATCACTGAATTAACCAGTGAATATAATTTTGTGCTAAAGCATAAATTTAAGGTCGACCCATAATAATAAAAAAGAAAGTAAAATAACAATAAGGACAAATAAAAAAAAAAAAAGTTAGGAAAAAAAATTAAAAAAAATTAGGAAAATAAGAAAAACAAAAAAATTTCATTCAGACATTGAAAAAAGATTAAGAGAAAAAAAAAAGCAAAAGTAAATATACGGATTACAACCAACAACCTTCAGTATATCAGTCCGAAACGTTAACCATCAAGCTATAGCTGTCAATTGAAATCAGATAGTTCATTTAAAGATTTCTTTAAACTAACAGCGGAAATCCATTTAAAAAAAACCCAGAAAATTAACTTCCTATCAGCTTAATTTAAGATAAATCACATATAGTTTAAATAGATGCAAGACAATTTATTTTTCGCAATAGAAATCTTTTTCTTTTTTTACGAAATACATACTGCTTTCACTTCAAAAAACAAAAAAACAAAAACAATCATCATCAACATCGGGGGCGAAACAAAACTTCAGTGAATGCTACCAGTCGCTTCTACTGCAGAAAACCTAATGTCTAAATGCAGCGAAAGAGTGCTGAACGATGATATGTTTTTTTTTTTTTTTAGCAAACTGTAAGATTTCCTTCAGCAAACCTCCAAGTCTACAGCAAAGGATTAGTCGTTCGGTGATACAGTTTATGGGCAAAAATGGTCACTGTCAGATTAGATAAATATTGATATATACATTTTTAAGGATATTTTGGGGACAAAAAAAAAATGTCCTTTCAGCCTTCCCTTAAACTTATAAATTTAATCTTCGAAAACTCCAGATAAAATTACCAGTTTTAAAATAAAAATATAAATTTGAGTTAGTTTTCATTTTGCTTGACATTTTCCACAGGCAGTGGAAAACGTCTCACAAATTTTCACTAAATACCGATACAAAAAATGGTCCGAAATTTTCACTGGCTGTTGTGAATTAGTTAAAAAAAAAAATCGATAGTTCATCAATAAACTTTTTTTGAGGGGGGAGGGGAGCTATTCCACAAACTTTCAGTAGTTTAAATCAGCTTCTCAACTGGCCAGAGTAAGAACAATTTTATTTTATATGTCAAATCTAATTCTACACTGAAAGGTAGGGCGGGCAACCAAAAGACTGCAAAAAAATGAAAAATATACCACTTTCCATGTAATGTCTTCTGTAAGAATCTGCTTTAAAGCTCTTCCATGATAGATTCAAAAAACCGCCATTCACAAATGATACGAGATTTTTGACAGGTCAGTGCATGTTGGAAGCATTCCTTAAGATGACAACGAAATCGATGACACAAAGGAAGAAGTGCGGAAAAATTTAGGAGGTTGCCTGAGTTATGGGCAACAGACTTACGCCAAGGAATGAAAGAAGAACTAAAAGAATGAAAAAGAAAGCAGAAGGAAACAAAATGGGAAGGAAAGATGAGAAAAGAATAAGTAATAGTAGATGCAAAGACTATTCTATATGCAACTACAAATGAAGCACATTTTTCAAACACATTCTGTGGCACGTGCACTTTTTTTATAGATTTTTTTTTTTTTAAACAAAAAGAAAACTTTTGAAAACTTTCTAAGGGAAAAGCACGCAGTTTTACAAGTCATTAAAAAAAAAGACATTGTTTTCTCGACATTAGCTTCTCTGCACATGAGTTGCTGAGTTCAAAGATATACATTTTTCTTCCATAACATTATTTGCAGTTATTTGCAGATTTATTTTTACAACATCTTCTCGTCAAAAATCAATGAAAAATAAATTAAAAGATAATCTACATTTTAATTTTCTATATTTATCACTAAAAATGTAATTAATTTCTGAAATGTAGGATAAAAATAAATTAAGTAGTACAGTAGTTATCAACTTGATGAAAGGTAAGAGTATTAACATTCAAATTAATATTAAGCAATAATTAAAAACAGTAGTATATTCATAAGAAAAAAGAAGGCCATATAATAGGAGGTATCATTGAAACGCCTCTTAATAAGCATCACGAAATTAGTTTACAATGTAATTTGTTATAATAGTGATGTCCGTCTGTCTGTGATCAAGATTTTCGAAAAATTACTTGTGTACAACGCTGAAACTTTAGCAGAAGATTTAATTTCTTATAAGGAGGATCTTTATTAATTTTGTTACGAAAGGCAAAGTGCAAGGAGCCTTAAACTGCAAAAATGCATTGGAATTCAAATCAAACAATAAGATAGTTGAAAAAACTGAAGTTCGCTTCAGTCTTCTTTTTCCAATTGACCTTTGAAATGTTGACGATATCATTCCTCTCAATTGCTGGTAGCCTCCAAACAGCTTCTTTTTCTTATTTCCTATCTATTTCCTATTTGTTTTGAATAGCGAAGATTTTTTTTTTCTGTTTGCGAGGTTACCTTGCAGTTATTCAAAAGTTTACACGACAATTTTATCTTATTTTAAATTCTATCTTATTAAGTTTCTTATGGGTTGATATTTACAGTGATATTTTAAATACAGTGATATGATTGGTATAAAAGCAACACTTTGGTAACTAAATCGTCTTCCAATTTATATTCGTAAGGAATATCAATGATAAAATACAACGTAAATTACACAAAAGAATTTTCTAATTCCGTAATGTTGTGAAATCTGTTTACTCTTTCTCATAAAAATATAATGCCCATCTGGAGATTTTACATAAAAACAAGAATCTTATATAATAATAGTCACAAATCACTAGTAAGATAAGAGTATAACCAGATTCACTGAATACTTTTTTCTAGTGATGTTACTAGCCTTCTGTAAATAATTTTTGTAGTATATGTATACTGAAATGCCAAAAAGTAAGTTCGAGTTTCTCACCACAGGACTGTGTGGCCTTTGGGATCGCCGGAGTAAGGCTCTTGGAGGTTCCTGACCAACGGGACTAAATTGAGATTAGGGGTCAGGAACGCCTTTACCTCCCCTCCATCCCCGAAAGGATACCGGCTACCCATTGGGTTGGGTAATCAGAACGTAGAAATATCTCCAACATTGGGTTGGGTAATCAGAACGTAGAAATATCTCCAACCTGCGCCGGGAACTGAACCCGGCATCTTCCAAGTCACAGTCTTACAACTTGGCTTTACGTTATATCAAAAACTATCAGGTAAAATTCGATATTTAGCAAAGTTCTACAGAAAATAGTTGAAGCATATTGAAGTGGTGAACAACAGCATGTTTCTATAACCGCGCTGATTTTTCGACAGGAGTCATAAAAGAGAAAATTTCAAATATAGAAGTCAGAGGGCCTCTTGTCCTTAACTATGCAAGCCAAATTTGAAGAAGATCCATCGAAGGGTTATTAGAGGAGGTGCAGGACACAAACGCTTTTCTAGAAAAGTTAGTTAAAAATTAGGATAATCACAAAGCCAAAGACCGAACTATAAATTTAATATAAGAAAGTTTCTGATGTGATCTACATTAGTTCGGAAATCAAACAAATGATTCGGAGAAAGCAATTTTTATAAAAACTTTGAATGGCTGTATGGTTTTGTTCATTTTTCTCGTAGCTTGACAATGAATACTTTGTCTTTGAAATTAGAATTTCAACGCGATTTAGCGATCTCAATAACCTTCTGTTTCCCATTGGCTAGCTGCAATCGTATGTGTATATTCACATTCTTACAGAATTTATGATATACAGGTCTCCAAGGACAGCTTTTTGTATTATACGTATACTAAAACTTCGAACGTTCTCTTGGTAAGATCTAAAATGGTTCTACCAAAGACTTTTAAGCAATTCTATTTATTTATTTAATTTATTTATTTACTTGTCGTGAAGATTTCGGAGACTCGTTTATGGATAGTTTTCGAACTCCAGTTCGAGTTCCAATTTTTATGAAATGAAAAGGGAGATCACATTTCATCATATTATTTTATCTACAATCACAATTTCTGGTTTCAGTAATATTTTTGAATTATTGTGGTTAATCCGTTTTAACGACAAAATAAAGTGCTTTTGACGATTTTTGCCCTACTTCCCTAATGGTGATCAGCTTATGCACAGAAATCCAAAGGGATTTTCCTTTTACTAACAGGCACCTACTTCTAAAATTTCAGCTTCCTAGGACATGTGTTTCTTTGTGTTATTTGATCACAAACTGACGTACAAGTGATTTAAAATCCATTTTGAAAGCTTTTTTCTTTTAACCCTAATTTTTTAATTCTCCCGACGAGGCTTTACAAATAATTAGACTAAATAAAATATTAAAATTTTGATCGTCTGTTCTTTAATTTTACCATTATTCCTTAGTGGATTACTTCTTTTTTCACTGTACACTAATATATATATGATATAAAATACCCTGTGGTAGGTCGATGTTATGTGGATATAAAATTAATAGAATTCTAAACAATAAAATACTTAGTGAAAAATAATTGTTCTGATTTGAGTCGCATTTTCTCATAAATCGTAAACTTTCAGAACTAAAGAAGGGAACTTTTCTGTGATGAAAAATATGAAGCTAAAAAGAAAAGAAAGAGAAAAGAGGAAGGGGTAAAAAAAAACAATCCAAGGACGGATGGCTTTTGTCCGTGACTTGCCGAGGATTGCGATCCATAGACACTGTAGGTATGGGCGTCTCTTATAAGGTATTCGAGTCATGAATCCTTGACAAAACAATCCCACTAAAATGTCCCCGTCACAAAAGGATGGTCCCTATGAAATATTCAAAGCTAACGAGATGGGGAATCCACTCATTTTTTTTTCCCCCGTCTCTCTAATTCATCTGCCAATCAGAGCAAAAGAGAAGCGCCCGAGGTGGAAATCTGTACATGGCACCGCTCCCAGCCACTAAGAATAAATAAAGAAGGATTACGAGACGTTTGGGATAATTTCAAAACGAAAATAAAAAAAAATCCGCAAACTTCAAAAGCAGGCTTCGATTTGTCGTCATGTGAGGCACTTTTCTTTCACCCCCCCCCAAAAAAAAAAAAAGAAAAAATATTCCTTTCATTTACATCAAATTCATTTACAAATCATCAACTACATCAACTGTCTTCTGTGTAGGAATTTTAATATGAGATGTTTGATTAATTCCTTTATTTGATATGTACTATCCTCTGTAACAAATCTCTCCAAACATTATTAAGGGGATTTGTTTTATTTTAAAAGCTATCTAGCGAGTAAAAAAATAACAAGTAATAAGTAAAAAACGTAATAATAATGCCACATGTTGATAGTTTTAACGAATTTCAGTAACAGAAGTGTTATTTCATTTTCAAATGACAGTATGCGACCTCCTATGACCCACGAGAAAGACCACACACTGAACATTCCAGCTCTATTGAATATTGCAGCAACAGCCGCCATTGTGACAAACTCAAACATATAATTTCTCTGATAGACTCTGATGAAACTTTTCTCATTGACACTCGTACAATTCCTTCAAATATTTTGAAAACGCATTATTATGTATTTCTACAGTATGTAATTAATAATAATAATAAATAGTAGTAGTTAAAAAGTTAAAGGATGCCACGACAGGCCCATGTAGGCCCAAGGCTCGCGGGAGGTAAGGCTCCCGGTTTTTCTTGACCAACGGGACTAGGTTGAGGTCGGGGGGTCAGCCCGACGCCCACCCGCCTTTAACTCCCGGGAAAGAAACCCGGTACCCATTCTACAGAGGACTGGGTAGCCCCTAGGACCCGTTTGGAGGAGAATGGAAAATAGTAGTAGTAGTTGTTATTATTATTAATGTAAGTAGTTGTTTAATAATAATAAACAACTTGGAATCTGTAATAGAAGACGCAATCAAATCAGCATTCTTTCACTTCCAATATTTTAAGAAACTCAGCTAAAAGTGTTTTCATGACTTCCTTCTTTGCCACAAATTCCAAATACTTCTGTGACACTGCATTCTTCCACAATAAAAAGCTTTTTTTATTTTTTCTGCTAAAGCAGAAATAGATTTTCAAATACCAATTTCATTGATTCACAATGAATGGCCGAGCAAATGGAAAATAAGTTAACGCAGTAATAAAATTGTAACTGCAGTTTCGCCATTTGTGTGTCAGCTATTTTCTGAACCTTAATAAACCTTAATACTTTTCGAAGCTGTTAAGACTACAAACCAACATCATTACACGTCATGACTTGGAGTTGCTAAGGTCACCAGGGAAAAAAAAAAATGGTTACAAAATATATTTTATTTGTTACAATTTTGTTCATCAAGTGTTCAAGCTACTACAAAAAAGTTAATCTATGAAAAATACGTTATTTAGATTGTAAATGCTAGCATCAAATCTCAATTCTCCGATCAAGACATCTCACCTGTCATTTCAAGTGTCCTCTTGAAGTCTAAACTTTGATTAATAAGTCTTGTTGTAGCTAGACTATTGTTTTCAGTATGGAATCAATTACAATATCAAGAACTAAATAAAATTTTTTTTTTTTATTTTTTTTTTGAAAATCAAAATTATGGGAAATTTTCCGCCAGAAGACAAATTAACAGACAAAGAAAGTCCAAGACATCGTTTGTTTACTTTGTTTAATTTTTTTCTTTTATTTACAAGAAATTAAGGAAACAATTGTTATGAAATAAAGCATATTATTTTGTGCGTGTCTGTGTTTGTTTGTTTGTTTTTTTATTTGTTCAAACTGAAGTAGATTAATATAAAAGTTATTAAACAAGCTACTCAATAAATTATTATTCGATTGAATCAAAATTTCGGATTTTTATCTCATTGGCACAAATATAATCTGTGACTTGTATCACTTGACTACAATTGTCTACATTCTATTATTATACTGATTGTTGATAATGTCTTTCGTAATCTAATTAAAATAATATAATTTGTATTTTTTTAGAAAATTACGTAAAATGGATGTTACTAAAGTGCCTTTTCGACATGATGCTCCATTATTTCCGAAAAGGCTAAAAAACGCAATGCACATATCAACAAGAGTTGTTTTAGATAAGTATTAATAAGATGCAAGTTTTATGAAAATTCATTAAAAAAAATATCTTAAATCAGACAAAGACCTAGTTTTCCTAATCATTATAAATAATCTATATTACTAAAATCTTTTATTTCTCTGTCTGTCTGTCTTTCTGTCTGTCTGTGTGTCTGTCCGGCGCAATTTTCTGAGAGAATGGAAAATAGAAATAATTTTTACAATGAAACATCCGCGACAGGAATCGAACCTGCAACCTTCTGATCCGAAGTCAGATGCCTTATCCATTAGGCCATAGGGACTACAACTCTCTCCAAATGGTTTTTTGACTTATATCTCCTTTCCTTTCCTCCATCAATAAGGAATGTATTCAATCTTTTTTTTTTTGAATCTCAAGATTGTTTATTTATTTCATATCAGTCAGTTTATTTGTAATTCGAAACTGACAATTAGAACGATAATTGCCGAAACGTTGCAATATTTTAAATATTCTTACTTAACCAAATCCTATGTGATATTGAAAAATATGTGGGTGTACACGCCAGATGTTGGAGTAAAGAAAACAGAGTCAAGAAAGAGAGAAGCACTCTTTTTTTGAGGTGGAATACCGAAAAAAATCACTATTTGCAACTCAAAAACCATCAATAAATGTAACTCAAACGTCACTGAAAAGTGACAATTATAATTAAAATGAGAGTCAAAAAAGAATGAAGCGATACTTCTATTAGATAGAATACTGAAAAATCACTATCTGTAACTCAGAAACCATCAATATTTGGAACACAAAAGCCACTGAAAAGTGCCACTTAGAATAAAAAAAGAGACTCAAAAAAGAAAGAAGCAGTATTTCTATTAGATAGAATACTGAACACTATTGTAACTCAGAAACCACTGAAAAGTATCATTTGGAATAAAAAAAAAAAAGAGTCAAGAAATAAAGAAGCAGTATTTCATTAGGTAGAATACTGAAAAATCACTATTTGTAACTCAAAAACCATCACTATTTCTAACTCGAAAACCACTGAAAAGTATTAATAGGAATAAAAAAAAAAGATAGTCAAGAAAGAAAGATGCACTATTTCTATTAGGTAGAATACTGCTCAGAAGTTAGACGTCTTAGCCATTAGACCACTAGGCCTACATTCTAATCTCTGTAAAAAATAAAAATATATCATAGATATATGATTTACAAGGTGGTTCTAAAAGCAGTCGTAGATTGAGAGAATATAGACATCAAAAATTAAATTTAAAAAAAAGCTTTTAAAAAATGTTAGTTTTAGTTTCCTTGATGTAATTTGTGTGTGTGTTTTTTTTAATAAATAAAAAATTGTTTTCCGTTACATAAGGGAGGCTTCCGGAGCGAAGCGACGGGTAGCCGACTAGTTTCTTTAAAAAAAAAAAAAAAAAGACAACCTGTCATTTCCGTAAGTAACAGTCACTTAATGTTAGGTGTTGACAATGAATCGTGTGAAACATGGGTTATTGTTAAGTCAATGACTTGTCCTAATACAAAGTAAAAATTTCATGATCTTAGTTTTCATAGTTTTGAAAATATATCGCGGATCTGTGGATCTACAATAGTATCTATTAAATTCACTTAGGTTAATTCACTGACAGTAGACAATACTGTAGTGTTTCGACAGCACTTCTTCGACTTCAAAAAATACGATATGACACCATAGAAAACAATTCTTTCCGAAAGCTGATTTACTTATGTATCAGTTATTGTTTTTTTGTTTTTGTTAATATTTACCTCCGACAGAATTCGCCTTAGATATTTCTGGTGATAATTATTGTGGCTTTATTACTTTTTTTTCTACGGTTATTTTCTTCTTGAGACTATTCTTGAGTTCACCTAACCTTCAGTCAAAATGCGCACCGGCTTCGTTATATCAACTTCATCAGGTAATCACAGAAACTTTACCTTTTGCGCTGCTACCCTCTAATGAGACTATTACGCTTTAATCTCAACCTTCAACATTTTATCATCTCGTCAGTATCCTTAACAAATACGAAAGAAATGGGATTGGGAATCGTTGAAATGCATTAACTTTTAAATATAGTCATCTTATATTACGGCGGACTTTCAAACAGCAGCAATTGCTGAAATTTGGAAGCAAACAACAAGTGCTTCTGTTCTTTCAAACCCAAAAGACGGCTCTCCTGAGAATTTCGACTTGTGTCAATCTGAAAGCAGCGGTACTCAATGTTCACTAATGGTCGATGGAAATACAGAAATAAAAGTGAAACAAAAAGAGGATAAGCAATTTAAGCCGAATCAAGAGTGAGCACGTAAGCTTATTAATGAAGAGAAGATGCATGTAAAATTCCTCGTAGGGAAACAACAGTGTTGACAGCTTTATGAAGTTGTAAAAGACTTAATCCACAGCGGACAAATGAATTGCAAGCTTATTCGAGGTTGAGGCCTATAAAATTAGCAGCAGGAGGGAAAACAATCACGGCTGTATTTATTTTAAGAAGCCCTTAATAAAACATCATTACTCTGATCTCAGGAAGCCCCATTATAGATTTTTACCGTACGTTAGTTTTTATGGCTGGTTTTTAATTGACAAACTGACAAGTGCTTGGTACAGAACATTGGCTTAATAAATTATTTAACGAAATAGACACGAAAGAATTATTGAAAGAAGGAAAAAAAAACGAACTTCATAAATAAAATGTACAGACATTAATGGCTTTAAAAAAAACCAAAAACATTATTATTCAGATACTATTTCTTCTGCTAACAAATTATAAGTAAAGGATAATTTTACAAAGCTTGGAAATAACTCGATACAACGATAAATTTTGGTTTATTACGATTTTTCATTCTATTACACGTTAAAAAATTAGTATATGGTGATGTCTTCAAAGTCTGCGGGAGTCCCTCACCCTTTCTTATTTTTTTATTCTTATTTTTTTAAAGGTTATTCGAACTAAGCAGGAAATCAGATAAAGTCACTCAGAACCTACAGTATATTTTTGTACATTCGTTTTCCAGGAAATAATTCAGTTTCCAATTAGGTTTTTCGAGAGCTTTTTGCTTTAAACCAATGGATGATGAAGCAGGGTGTCTACTGAATCTCAAACAAAAAAATTAAGGACAATACCCGTACATTTAAGGACATTTTCACAAAAAATTCTGTTCAACCAAAAAAAAATGCTGAAAATTTAAGGACATAGTCTGATTTTCCCGTACATTTCATGTCAGCCCAAATTTCCCGTACAATTCCCGGTTTTCCCGGGTTTCCCGGTTGGTAGACACCCTGTGAAGAGAAATATTGAAGTTTTGTAAAATGACAAACATTAGGCTATATATATATATATATATATATATATATATATATTTATTTTAAATATTTTACCCAAGATTTATTTAGGATCTTTAATAGCAACCTGATAATAAATCATCGTCAAAAAAAAGTAACCAAACTTTCTAAAAATATTTTAAAGAAATAAAAATCAAGCACTCAAATACTTTGAAAGCATTTTTTTTATAAAATATAAAAGCTTTAAATATTAAGAATAACATAGATTTTGTATAATATTTTTATACTAATTGCAGTAAACGATTAAAAAAGAAAGAAAAATGAAGTGATATGAAGTTTAAAATAGGTCTCTTTCCGTGAATCCGACTGCGATTCAGCTAAATCCGAAACTCTTTCTCTGATGCACCTAAAACTTCAGTAAAAGGTCATTAAATAACTATCTACTATTAAATTGACGATATCTAATTGATTTTTATTAAACAACAGTTGACGAGCTGTAAGGTTCAAATCTCTTCAAATAACAAAAAAAAAAAAAATTACGCATCCATTTTAAAGCACAATTATTGATAAATAAACAATTTACTACTGAAGTTGGAAATTCATTGGCATATTTCGATAAGCCAATTCATTTGGATTATGTATGGAAACCTAAGTGCTACCAATTCCCTCTGAACTCAAGGAACCGCTTGCATGCTTCATTACAAGCAATATTTGGAAGATCGTATCTTTCCTTAAAATACTAAGTTTTGTATTTATTTATTTCAAATCGTATTTTTAAAACCGTGAAAAGAATAAAGGAGAAGCTTTCATAACATCTGCCTAATTTCCATCAAATTTTTCAACTGCTAGAATCTGATTAAATCCAGTTCATCTTAATCAAAGCACGTGCAAGCATTACGTTGCGTTGTTGGACTTCGAAAAAAACATGCAGAAACAATTAAGTCGTTGCTGATGCTTTCTAGGGAATTTTTTGTCATCTTGAAGATGAAATTTCTCTGCAGAGATCCACTCCGGGACTTTTCAAATAGAAAAACAGCTTCTTATCCGTAAATGAGCACGAGAAATTTCAAGACGATCAAAGCTTACTGAGAGGGTTGAGTAGAAGACGTACAAATACACCACACATGTAGTTAGATGCACTGATTTTCTGCTGCTAATATTTCCTTTGGAAAGTAGGCTTCAATAATAAAAAGCTCTTCATTCCAAATGTTCAAAAGACAAGTAGTTCTGTAAGAGCGCAAGTGCAGTGCTAAAAGATATCTGCTGCTCACCTTGAAACATGAGTTATAAGAAGAGAGCGAGACTTAAGAAATGTCCTTATTTCGCAGACTTACCACTTCGCTCGCAGAACGAGAAATATCCCTGAGAGAAGGAAGTCGGCAATTGGGAGCTGTGGCTATAATTTCACAGGAAGTGCCTTGCTTCTACTCGATGCGATCCATACTTGTTTTCAATTGGGGAAAGAACAGATGTAACAGCAAATTTTCGCGCCATAAAACACAGGACTCGAAAGAATATGAAACACTTCCGAGGAAAGAAGTAGCAGCAAAAAAAAAAAAAAAAAAAAAAAAATCGATAGGACCGTACATCTCATTTTATTAGTAATCATTTAATTTAACGATCCGATCTCGTTAAAAGAAAAACCCATTTATTCAACGATAAAAATTAAGGACAAAGAAAGAGAAGACCAGCCGATAATTTAAGTTTTTATAGTATGTTTTTCTTTTATAATTTTTCTTATGACCAATTACAAAGGCTGTCAGCAGTTAAACGTTTAGCTATAAAAAGAATCCGTAATGGCCAGGAACTAAATTGAATACAATCCCGTCTGTCTTATTCCAAAATCTAAGATAGGAAATCTACTTCCCATTTCGTACTAAGAAAGCGAGGGATAGCCATAAAAACAGCAACACACTGCTATTCAATCTTTTTCTTCCCTAAAAAGAAAAAAAAAACCTAATTTCTGGAATCATGAAAAGAAAAAACAAAACAAAATCAGTAATAATAAACACCTAAGATTAATGATCACAATACGCCTAAACAGGCCCAAAATGTCGAAGTAGATAAAGACTCTCGGAGTTCCGAGACAGGACTTCGTTCAGGTCAAGTTGATACTCTATTCTTAACCCCCCGGGATAGAAATTCGTTATGCATTTTACGAAGGTTTCGTAGTTCTTTCCTGAGAAGAAACAATTCCCCACCGCTTGAATTAAAGCCCCTAATCTCTACCAGAATAAAAAAAAAATTACATTCAGATTTCTTGTGTGTTTTTGAAAATTGCCCGCATATCCCGCTTAAATTCTCTGTGGTAGAACTCCTCTTGGTTTTTAAGACCCGAACTTCATAGAACATATACGTATTTAATATACAGTACGTTCTATAAAGTTGAGGGTCTTAAAAATTGAAAGCAGGTCTGCTATACACACACACAAATCATCATCAGCCATTTTCATCCAATGCAGGATAAAGGTCTCCAAGTTTTTTTCCATTTCTTTTGGACGAAACCTTTCCTTTTCCAATAGAATCAAACAAAACTTCATCCGTGTGCACGCTTTCCAGGCCTCCTTTTATTCCTCGGAATCCAGTTTAGAATTTCTGTTGACAAGGCCAGACCATTCCTTTTGAGCTTCTTCATTGTGAAACCATACATTTCGTGTGCGGTCTTGTCGCATGATTTCTAACATGCATAAAGTTGCTTCATTGAATTGTCTGCAGACTCTGATTGCTTTCCTAGGTCAACATCGATATATTTACATGTACACCTACATAAATACAGAGTGGCCCAAATTTGTATATAATTATATATACAATTGGTCATACATTCGTATAAATGCATCGTATATATAAATATGAGCCACCCTTTCTATAAACTTTAAAGGTAAGTCAAGAATATAAAAACAAACCGTACTCATAGTGGAACGTATGGCCGCAAAAGCCGTTCGAATATGCTAGTAGATACACTAATGTTCAGAAATAAAAAACAAGTAAGGTAGTCAATATGCTTATTAGTCCTATTTTTTACAATATGACAGTAAGATCTACAGTTTCACAGTAGGTGCTCCAAGTTGCTTCCACCAACAATCTCTGGCGCAAACGTTTGATGATTGGACACATATCTGTTGGGAACCCGTTCACGATACAATCGTACAGCGGCTCGCCCGTTTTCGTTCGCTGCCCCATAGATATAATTGGTAGCCATCTAACAACATAGCCCACGGAGATAGGGGTGGGTGGGGAAGCCTAGAGTTTTATTCAAACATAATTGGTAAAATATCCGAATCACGTGAAGTCGTTTTGAAAACACGTCGAGTGTCGACAAAACTATCTCGGATTTTACTGTCACTGGAGAGACATCACAATATTTTATTCAGTGATGAGCCATGGTCTTCTGTTACGTGCTTATCCACCAGAAATATCTCTGCGGTACCTTTCATATTTAACCCTTATTTTTATCTATGTGTTGTACAGTGGAGTGTTGAGGAAAAATATGCGTAGGGAAGCAAAGCGAATACGAAAACCGATTAGAATGCAAGAGATGAAAATAATGAGTTATTTTTTAAAAGAAATACTGTAAACATTATGTCTGTGGCAAACGATATCTTACAGCAAATTCTTAACAAATTCTATCTGGTGATGCGGTAGCGATGGTTTCAGCATTTTATCCTAATATGATTGTTTTACAATTAATTACATAGTAATGCTTTATAATGTTTCTTTTTTATTCAAAACAATGGGGAAATTAGCTCCCGGTTAACGGTTTTGTACAGAATTTTTGTCCAATTTTTAGCAACGACTTACTGATATTGAGAGGAAGATGCCTGTAACTAGGAACAATAATTTAGACAATGCAAATAAATTTCTACATCATACACTATTTACTAACAAAGTTCAACAACTTTACAGTGTTTGTAAAGCATGAAGCATTAAATCAAAAAACTTTAGTTGAAATCACCTATTGGGCAGAATACTGAACTTAAAGCACATCTAACAGAGCTTCTATATAAACAGTTTATATATTTGGATTTCAACATATATTATTTTTTCAGATAAGGGGAGCTTTTTCACTAAAATTTTAAAAATGCTAGTAAAAGACTTGCTATCGAAAATAAAGGTCATAAGATAACTAAAAAAAGGAAACATTCGGCTGAGATTGCCTATGTATAAAAATTGAAAATCTTAGAACCTCAGTATAAAAGCAATTATCAGCTTCCCGCCCAATTAAAAAAAATGTAAAAAGCATAGCCTCGTGCTTAAGTTGAAAACAATTTTATTTTTCTTCGAGGAAAATATGCCTGGACAAAACAGAAATCAAAGCAAAATATTAACGACGAAATAAAGCCATTCGACTTTTCTGCAAGAGAAACAAAAAGGAAAACCATTGAACTGCTTTGTTTTTTTAATTTTTTAAAAAAAATAACAGTCATTGCACAACTTAAACGTAAGAAGAAAGCAACGACAAACAATACTGAATGCTTATGTTTAAGTAAAAACTGTCTTCTTGTAGCATTAAAATTATTAATTTCTACCAATAACTTGTATTTACTTACTTTATTCAACGCATAAAGACCTGTAAGCATAAACTTTTTTTTTTTTTATCCTAGAGTCTTTAGGCAAATAAAAGACAAGAACTGCTGGCTGTTGTTGGTTTCTCATTTGTTAATGCACAGTAATATCTGGTTCCGTACGTAGAGTGGTTATGGAACCCTTGAGGTTGGGCTCTAAATCACTTAGTTTAGCTTAGGATTCTTTTTTTTTTTTTTTCCTCCTTGGCTGCCTTATAGACCGTCACCTCAGCTGCCAGTAACTGGCCTGATGAGCCGAGACAACTCTCCAAGGATTGCCGACCGCTCAAGACAGCCATAGGGAGAATCCGCCTCCACATTTGCTTTCCACTAAATCCTAGTCGAAGTAACAAAACAGCCGTTGGGTAAATAAAAGCACAAAGTTTTCTGAAATTAGATGTCAGCCTTGGCAGAAGTGGTTCTGTCATTTACTAGGTACATGCGAAACTTTTAAATGAGGATGAAAATAATGAAAATAAAAGATTTTTTTACGGTTAAGGAGAGATGGTAAAATATATGAATGTCAATATCTTATAAAGAACTAGTACCTGGAAGACCGAACTTTGCTCGGTAAAATAAAACGAAAATAAGTAAGAACACTGAAGTAAGTAACGAGACCATCATCTTGTTATTTAACCCTATTTCGGAGAAATGGATAGCTCCGCGTGTTTGAATGCATGCGACGTTGAAAGGAAAAAGTTTTAAAAATTATTATTAAGTAAAATGTTATGTTATTACAGGTACAAAATCGAGTTTTCCCGAAGTCAAGACCTAGCTAAATCGCTTTCTCGCCACCCGAAAACGGTAGATTCATCCCATTTCATCACAATCCTTAGACCCGTTTTCAAGATAAAATTTACAAGAATTGCTCGCTTTGATAATTGATTTGATTTGATTCTGGAATGCAAAGGTTCACATGAGATGGAGAATTCTGATTTTCAATATATAAGAAAAGAAAATTTAATATTCACTTTCAGATAAAATAACATACTGTATTCTGTTTTTATAAAAGAGGCAATTTTATAATACAAGCACAGAAGCATAGTGAGAACTACAAACATTTTTTGTAACAAATAGGAATAAATTAATTTCACCTTTATTTATTTATTCTTGTAACTTCACCTTTATTTCAGTCAAGCATAGATCGATGTGCCAGCAAATTGTTCCTTTGGTGTAATTTTTCATTCTGATCCTCCATGTTCTTCAGTCACAAAGTTCACTTCACAAGTTCCATTAACGGTGTCCTGCAGTATTCCTTTACCTAAATTCCCGCAACTAATTTCAGCAGTTTCCACTACGTTTGTGGCAAGAGCTTATCCCCCACCATCTCGTGAGACACAAGGGCTGGACTGACCCGCGGCCCTTATAGTAAATGTCCATCGATGGATGGCGTTCAATTGAGATGAGTATTCAATTGGTTTAATAAAAGAATTTCCATTTCAATTAATTCCTTTTCCTACGGGAGACATCGGAGAAATGAGTTACAAACGAAAAAGTCCTGAACAAATACGGCTAATTTGAATTTCAATTTTTCGTCTTTATTAATTACTATTCAGAATAAATACAGAAGAAAGAAAAAAACAAACAATGCGATTGAAATAGTATTGCAAGAAAAAAAAAGAAGCTAATTTTAAAAATAGTTATTGGAAAAAGAATAATCAAAGGAAAATCTCGTTGTTTGTACAAGTATCAGAAGCCTTAAAATCCCGGTTTGTTTGTCTGTGGATAAGTATCATTAGTAACAATCACATTTATAATAAAGTTCTAACAACAATCACAACAATCTCAATAATTGCAACAATTGCGCCTTTTGCATTCGCAACAATCACATTTATAATATACCTCAGCAACGAGGACAAGAATTACAATAATGGAGAAATTACGTCTTTTGCATTCGCAACAATCACATTTATAATTGAGCTCGACATATTAGTTTATGGTTTAACTTTGAGATATCATTTTACGTATCAGAAGCCATTGCGAAGCGTCGTGATTGGTTTAATAATCGCTATCCCTACCTTGTTATAGGAAAAATGAGAGAAACAGGTAATTCTTCATAATTGGGAAGATTAAAAATTAAAGTAACACAAGAACATTTCTAAAATAAAGATGAGAAAAATAAAAAAGTAGACCAACCAAAAAAACTTAAAAATAAAGAGAAAGGGATTTGAGATGAATAAGAATAACTGAATTAAACTAGCTATTTATAACAGTGGCTGAATTTAACACCTGCTACAGGAAAAAAAAAAAAAATCATTATTGTCTGTTGTTTGTCTTCACTTCTGCGCAACCATTATTTCTGTCTCAGAGAAAAGAGCTAAAAAGCGCTGTTCAATCTGTATTGCTAAAAAGAAGGTAGATGCGTTGTCTCAGCTGAAAAGATCGAGGATAGCAACCAATTTTATCGAATCATTCTAGGTTTTCTTTCCTTTTTTCCCCAAACATCATTCTGCACTTAAAAGATTTTACATGTCATTTCGACCACTAGACAGCACTGGGATGCGCTCGTGGATTTGGGATACATTAGTAATTTTCTTGGCTATGATTTGTAAGTGACAGATAAAATTACAATTCGATGAATAGGGGTACCCCATAAAAAAAAAATTACCTCTCTCTCGGGGAAAATGTTTTCCTTTGTCTCAGATAAAATCCACGTAGGCATTGGTTATGTATATCTGCAAGAAGAAGAGTTTTAAACCTATCCGAACACAAGAATTGGATGGGAAGGAATGGGACAACAGATACAAACTAGGAAGATATAAATACAGGGTGTCCCAAATTTAAGTATACACTGTTTGAAACGTTATAACTCAGCAACGAAATGAGATAGAAATGTAAGGCGTGTTGTGTATGATCCAGATGGCGCTGGAAAAGCATAGCAACACGTTCATTGTTGTTCATTTGTTTAGAAACCAAAATGGCGGTGAGACTTTCATTTGATGAACGTAAGTGGAATCTGAAGTGTTATTGGAAAGGGGAGAATGTTGTTGAGGTTCAACGACGTTGGAGGGTTGAATATGGTACACCACCAGCAAAAAGGGTAACAATAACAAAACACCGAGATAAGTTTGAAGCCGAAGGAACGGTGAAAGATTGTTGAAAGGTCGGTGCGAAAGAAAGAGAAGTTCCACTGATAACGAAATGGAGGTTTATGCATGATCACCAAAGTCAGTGAGGCAATGCTCTCGTGAAATTGGTATCGCCAAATCCAGTGTTCATTGAATTTTGCGAGGTCAAAAATGGAAGCCTTACATTCCGCGACTTGTCCATGCACTAAATTAGACGACCCAGATAGGCGACTGCAATTTTGTGAGTGGTTCTTGCACAAGTGTGACGAAAGGGAGGATTTTCAAGACTTAATTGTTTGGTCAGATGAAGCAACATTCAAACTTAATGGCACTATTAATCGTCATAATTGGGTGTACTGGGCTACCGAAAATCCAAACATCATTGAAGAAAAGGCCGTTAATGGTATGGTGTGGTCTGTCCTCCAAAGGATTACTTGGGTCGTACATTTTCGAACGTACTGTCACGGGTCAGACTTACCTGCAGATGTTGGAACTCATGATTCCACGTCTTAAGGATCTCTTCGAGAATGGTTATGAGGTTTACTTCCAACAAGACGGAGCTCCACCTCACTTTCATATCGATGTGAGAACTTTCCTCGATCACACATTCAATCACAGATGGATAGGACGAAGAGAAAGTGCTTCGGAGTTCCCGCCTCGATCTCCCGATTTAACCCCTCTCTATCTTTGGGGAACTTTAAAGAACATGGTGTACGCCACAAACACTGACGGAATTAAGAGATCAGATTGAACATTCCATCAATGACATTCCATTGGCTACAATCCAGTCGGTAAGTAGCTCTGTTCGACGTCGGTATTGGGAGTGTACTGTGGCACAATGTGAACATTTTGAACATGTACGGGCTTAAGGAAGTTTTCGAAATAAAATACAACACACCTTACATTTCTATCTCATTTCGTTTCTGAGTTATAATGTTTCAAAGAGTATATACTTCAATTTGGGACACCCTGTATATGCTTAAAAAAATGAAAGTATAAAATCGATAATTTTATTAACTGCATTTGTATCGTATATTCTGTTGAAAATATCTTTTAATAAAAGATTATTTAATTTAAAAAAAAATCAACAATTCAACCTATCTTCCTCAAGAAAAGTGAAGTTCATCTAGTCGGTCTGTCTGTCTATATCTTCCTAATAACTTTAGAGGTGCTGATGGACCTTCTTGAAACTTGGTCTGCATATTCAAGGACTACGGACCATACTATCTTTTATAACTGAAATCTGTTCCAATGGGTCCTTCTCGAGAAATTAGCAAGGAAAGACAACCAAGAATTCACACCGGAAAGCATTTGAATTTATTTCTGTAATACCTGATTGTCTTAAACGATAAATATGAAGTCCATTCCGCGTGAAAAACCAAACAAACAAAGATTAAATATGGAAATTTTAAGGAATAACATTTAAGAAAGTTCTTTCGAGTCGTTTTGAAGAAAAGTACATTGTTATCAACAAAGTAAGTTGCCAATAAAGGAAATGTTGATCATTATAAAACTTGATTTAATATTGTATTATAAGACAATATTAAATCAAGACACAGTCACAATAACACAGATCTAGACTTTTCTAAGGAAATTCACAGCTTCTAAAATCAATTAATTCATTTATAGAACAGTTCAACTTTTACAATCAATTTTTTAATACAAATATCTAATATTGATCTAAATAACTTTTTAATATTTTGTATTAAAATACTTGTATTAAATATTTAATACTTGTATTAAAATTGTGCTCAAAGTAACAGCAGAATTCCAAACTTACTTTAAAAATGTTTTGGTAAAAACTGATTTCTGCTTGACTTGCTAACAGCTTGTGCTTGCAAAAGCGCTTTCTCAACTGATTGCGAACATGTGTTGCCTGAATTTCAGAAAATGCATTCAGAAGGCCTGGAAAACCAGGCAGATTCTTACCATTTGTAATTCATTATTTAAGCCTGTGACAATTACAGGTTTAAGCTCACCTACTTGTGAGTTCTTGAGACAGTGATTGCGGAAATAAGAAATTGTCAAAAGCTTCAGCGCATGATTAGTTAGTTATGAAAGATTCGTCCAATAACAGCCGCCAAAAGATAAGCTGATAGGAAATAAAACAATAACGGCTTAAATTAAATCTGATAAGTTTTAACTTTTTTTTAAGATGGAATTTCAAAAGAATTAATTACGAAGCCATAGAATTAAAAACTATTTGATGACGAATTTACAGCGCAAAAAAAAAAAAAAAAATTCTTTACAAGTCGATTTTCCCACAAACTACATTAAAGTCCCAAATGATATGGGAGAGGACAAGAAAACAGAAATGTCTTTGATCTTCACTGTTGTCTTGAAATTCCCGTTTTCGTGAATTTCGACAGAATTCGATAAAACTGTAAACTTAAAAAAGTCTTTGAAGGCAGTTTTTAATAAACTGGAAATGTATTAAGATGAGGATACAACTTTAAAATCAATCTGCATTAATTTGCAGATTGATTTTGTTTTATTTTGTTTTATTTTTTTGATAAATTCAAAAGGACTCATTTTAAAAGCGACTCAATAAGAAGGGATATATCCTCACTTTCTAAAAATACTGGCTTTTCTTTGAAATTCAACTTTAAATGGGATAATTTAATCGGCATTGATTTCCAACTATTTCAAGTAACAAAATGATTTTTTTTTAATAGACCTGATAATCAGAAATAAATCTCTTTCTTTTTTTTTTAAATCTTGAGTAAATAATAGTTTATTTTATAAAGTCTATTTTTTTTTTAAATAAAGTTTTGGAAAGTGTGATCCATTCATCATTTCGGAAATTCCAGAATTGAGTAAAAATAAAAATAAAAGAAGTCAAAACTTTAAAACCGCTATTTTTAATTATAATTTCTTAATTCAGTACTAGAAAAGTTATTTGCTGAAAGTTATTTAATAAAAAAAATATAAATCCAGAAAAGCGGATTAAACCAATAGAACATTCATTTTGTTTGAAATTTATTTATTTATTAATTCTTCTTTTTAACTCTTTATATCTGACAAAGAATAAATTTACGTAATGTAATAAATTTTAGAAAACGAACAAAAACATTATTAAATAACCGAATAGACTCTTTCATGTAATAATTGAGATAATTTAACAAAAGGTAGATGATACCAGGAAATAACGTCATATTCCGATTTTAAAATTTTCCTACAATTCTTCCAGTGGATAATGACATCACAAGATAATCGCCCCGAGCTGCAATGGAGAGGTAGTGAAGAATCTAGGAGATGGTTTATAAAAGAAAGTGTTGGCGAATGTCTCTTATTTGTTAACTTTTTATTATACTATGCTGTAATCTAACAAAACAGATACAATATTTGGAGCAGCAGATTTGATACTGCATTTGATAGTTTACCTCATAAACTACGAGTTTTGAGACCATTTTGCTTTCCAATGAATGAAGAATAACCTTAAATCATTAAGAGATGCAGACAAAACACTTTTTCTTTTTTCGTTTTTTTTTTTTTTCAATTTATGCAGACAACTTTAAACTTATTTTATTGAAAATTCTATTTTACTTCTATTTAAAAAATAAAATGGAGTTGAAAGTGTTTCTACTTTATTTTACTTATTCGAAGTAAATTGATCTCTTTCGCGTACATTCATAAAAGAGCCTTTTTATCTTGGCCTTGAAAATGTGGCCATTGCTTTTCTCGGCCCGTATGAACAATCACCTAAGTCTCATCAAGATACAACAAGTGTCTTTACTTCAGATCGTAGCTGTCGGATCTGCCTAAATATCTGTGCCGATGTGCAGCCCATTCGATGTAGAATTTCCTTATATTAATTCTTTCTTACTTCATTCCCAACTTCTCGTGAAGAATTCGTTGCAAAGATGTTTGGCTTCCATTGAATTCAATCTTTGACTGAAGCTTCGACTGAATGATATCAAGCGTTGATTATTCATTCTCACGAATAATTTCACTGATAGTGGCTCTAACAATAGATAAGTCGTCCACATCCACCACTGGATTTACACGAATCCGCTTCATGCCGAGAATGGTGAACAATTTCCCTCTCTCAGCCTGATCTCCCTTCGGAAACAATTTTCTTCACCGTCTAAGTGGACTAATTTGTTGCGGTAGCCGTTCTATCCAGCACTACATATTACATCGCTCTGATTCTTGAAATATTGAAAAAATGTTCCGAATTGTACTCCTGGCTTAGCTGTGTAATGTCTTCTCTCCACTGGCTTACAGTAACTTGCTGTTGCAGAGATGCCATTTCTATATTTGACGTCATAATTTCCATGAGGACTTAATTGATTAAATTTCGCCATATAGGGAAGTCTTCCTCAGTTGAAAGTAATAATAATTTGTAATTATTAATGTAGTATTTAAATAAAAAAAATCTTACAAACTTTTTTTAACTGCAGCAATATTTTTTTTTGGGGGGGTCTCTTTTGTCCTCATTTATTTTATCTTAACAAAATAAAAATATCAAGAGAAATATAATGAAATTCCTAGCAGTCACAAGCTTTAACAAGTAGGTTTTGTTTTTATCAATTGTAAAAATTCAATGTTTAAGAAACTGCTTTATAAGGATGATAAAACAATGTAGTCTGAACTTATGGGTGTTCAGATACTGTGAAGGACTCAAGGTATTGGCTTTCAGACAGACGCTGTGTTTCGTCTGCCAAAGCCTGAGTAAAAGGGTGAGATGCAGTTGTTGTTGTCTATTGATTGATTTCGTTAACTGATTAGAAAGTGCTGTGACTGGTTCTAGTCCTCTGTAGAAATCGCAATGACATAAATCAGAAGAGTGAAGGGATCGTATACTCACGTAAGGTTGTTTGTTCAGGTTGAGTGGTTCGAGCGCCTTGCGGTCCTCAAGGGTTCGGCGTCCTTCAATAGGAACTGACGCTGGAGGAGGAGGAGGAGGACTGGCACTAAAAATATCAATAGAAAAAAAGTCATCATTATCACAAGGAAATTGTTTTACTAATGTTTTCTATATAAGATTCAATAAAAACCAGCCCTCTTTTTAAATAAAAAAAAATGTAACTTAAAGTATATTTATAAATAACAACAACAAAATTGGAAAACTAGCAAATTTGTAATAAGTTGACTCCCATTTACAATGTTGAATAATAATAATATATATAAAAAAAGCAAAATTGTAGGTTTTAACAAAAGTCTAATAAAAACACACATTAATTTTATGCATTAGGAAAACGCAGTCAATGCTAATTGACACAAAAATGATTATACTCATAAACGGGACTGGTTTAAAAACTTAAAATCGATACATTGTGCAAGACTGTCTGGAAACATCAACACCAGAAAAACAATTCAATTTGGGAATATACAGGAATTAGATATCATACATTCGCTTTTATATATTTTAAGATTATTATTTATTATTATTAAAAATATTTTTAATAAAAGCAATTGCAAGTTTTTGTAAATACTTTCTTAAACAGATTAATCATTGAAATGCCATAAAATGCAAACAAAACACACACAAAAAAATGTGTACACATATTTCTTTAAATAAAAAAATTAAAAAAATTGAATTCTCAATTAACTTCTGATTCCTTTATAACTTTCAAGTAAGAGGAAGCCAGCAAACTTGCATCAGACGACTGGAAGATTTCACAAATTATCAGTACATGTTAAGAATGTCGTAATTAGTATTTCAAAATCTTATCGTGGCAACATTTCGTTGGTAAAGATTCCCCCCCCCCTCCATTACTTTTTACCATGATTGAAAAATATATCCAATTACTGAATAAAAAAAAATAAGAATAACTAATTCCCACTACAATTTCCCACAAGTTGAAAAGATATCACTTGTGCCAGACAGCCGGGGGCTTTGACACTCGATTACAATAGAAGTTGGCAAGGTGACAGGCAAAAGTCTAGTAAAATATCACGAGTAGAGGCTTTCGTTACGATATCGATAGAAACGTGTTTTGAAGAGAAGACTGAGCTGAGATTCCAATTGGACATTTTAAAAAAAAAACGAAGCTGTCTGAAATCGTAACGAATGGTCCCCGTTAGACAACAGCACAAGACTGTGGGTTCTCTTCAATGTTTGCATGTATTCTATCCTCCCCTCTTCTATAGAATTGAATATTAAATGAAATTTATATTCAAAAGTGGTAACGGTTAAGTTCATGTTATTCTTCTATTAACATTAAAAATTTTGTTATACTTTTTACAGTATCTATAAGCATCTATTGATAGATGGTAAAAAAGCACAGCCAGGAGTTGAACCCGGGCTCCTGCAGCCCGCAGTCCCACGCCTAAACCACTGGCCAACCGGACTCGCCTACTGATAGATGGAAACAGCTAATTACAATTTCTTTTGGGCACGGTTCACTTAATGTGAATTATTATCACTTAATGTGATAATACCTTTATCAAAGTACCAGTTATGTTATTAATAACTTAACGAATCAGTGGGATAATTCAAATCTCTCTTAAGCTAGCTCAGCTGAGAACAGATGAAAACTCGAAAACAGCTCTGTCCCGGGCTGATTAAAAGATTTCTGGATGAGAAACGCAAGGAAAAATTCCTAATAAAACTTACGGTAAATAAATAAATAATTAAAGGCAGAAAATGTTAAAAGTAATTTGGTAATTAAAAACAAGTGTTGGAGCACAACTTTTAGATTATTGTTGGTGATTTGTTTAATGATGTCGAAGAGCAGGGTATATCAAAAAAGAAAAAAAAAAAAATGCCTTTAAATTGGAGAAGGGAAAAAGTTCCATGTTATTGCTTTTTAATTCTCCATAATTTCCTAAAGAAGCTAAGCAACTGACGAAAGCATCGTCTAAATAACATTTCTAGCATTTAGACTCAGTAAAGCTTAGTTTAAGACGCCTCATTAACTAAGAAAATGCAACGTAAACATTTTAGTTATTACAATTACTAATGAAATCTTTTAAAGTAGCAAAATCTTAAGCATGAGCGGCTACAGTGGCGTCATTTTCTCTTTAGGACTCATTTAATCTTCCCTCTCCCTGCAATAGGACCGTTTTCGGTGCTGCCCAACTAATGACGAGGAAGCTTCATAACAAAGAGTATGTTTACCCCGAAGGGTGATCCGTGAATAAACAGGGATGAAAACCGCAGGCGCTGATGACTTCCTTGAGGGCAGTTATTTACTGCGACCTTCTCGTTATTCAAAGCACAACCCTTGCATCTGCACCGAGAAGCACTCACAGAAGCACGTTTCGCTCTTCATAAGCAGACGAACGAACATGCAAATGAAAATATGGAGATCAATAAACATTGGCCCATCAATTAGAAATCCTAAGTTATAAACTTTTAAAATCTATGTTGTTTGTTATTCTGCAGTAAATGGCATTTACAAATCTTCCAACTTTCCTAAGTTAAACACACTGAAGTAGGAACAAGTGACAACAAGCAACATCTTGTTACGCTAAGGAATAAGCTTAAAAATAATTTATAGAAGAGAGGCTGTTTTCTTGGGATCCTTATTTTCAAAATGTTGAACAAACTATCTTTTTTATTCTAGAAATATTAATTAGACGTTTGCACTTCCTGTTTTATTATTTGTCTGCAGGAAAGTTTATAGAAAGTTTATTTTATTCGATTACCTACGACCCAAGATATAAGGGGGAATTATACTTTGATACAACTTATATTATAACTTGGGATAAGGCATATAAACAATACATGGATTTAAAAAAAATACACAGCAATTTATCGTACTTTATTGTACAAATCATTTACTTAATATAACGAACATACATTTTTTATAGTTATTTTAAGATATAAAATTGCAACTAAATAACGAATTTTGACCTGCAGGAGTTTCGTTCAAATAGAACATCTGTTATTAAAGTACGGAATTATTATTCGAGTAATAAATAAGCTCGCTAGAAAAATATTCTATTTCAAACACTTTATTTCAAGAGTACAGCCAAGCTTTTTTTTTTACATTTCTAGCACCGTGAAGTATTCCTTCTTCTCTCGTTTTGTTTTGTGCAGTGCAGTTTTCATTTCAGCATCAGAAATACCAGCCATAAGATAATCTTCTACATTCTCATCTGCTAGACAGAAATCATTGATGATATTGGATTCCGTTCGTCTTTCGCTAAATTGTAGAAGTCCATGCTGATGCTGTGGCTTATGTTTTATATGTATGAGGTGGAACTGTAGAAGAACCACCTAGAATATTCAAATTTGTAGGATATCTAGAGAATGGGACTTCAATGAGTATCTATTTATTTTGTTATTTATACATACAGCTCTTTTGGTAAAACCTTCGGATAAGTAATAGATCAACATAAAACTTACCCCAAGGAACAGATACTGCATTACTATAACAACGAAAGCCTTCTGTGTCAATTGGTTTTACGATATCTGCACTCATGAATATAGTTTGCATACATAGTTAATTAACTTTATCTTTTTACATTTCTTCAGCAATTTAAAGAGAAAAAAAAAACTAAAGTGATTTTTTTTTGTAGATTACAAACATTTAATTAACAATACCGTCACACAGTGTCCGCTTTTACAGTCAATGAAGTACGCAAAGATGACTCTTTAGTGTTAGAAGATGCAAAAACACATGGTTTAATTCTACTTAAAAAGTCAGTGTAAGCATATCTGTCTCAAGGTTATTAGTCTCTCTTCTAATGACAAAAAATAATCTTTTGCGTCAAATACAACAAAACATCAAAACATAGATACTTAACACAGTGAATAGTCTAAATACCAACAAACGCCATCTTTCCTAAATGAAAGAAATAGGAAAGGTTCTTTCTTTATTTATTGATATGAATAAACTTTAAATCAAGTGATGGTACGTTTTAGGTTCAGCTTTGTATTAATGTTGGTAGAATCAGGCTCAAATTCTACATTTGTATCCAATTTGTACCCAAATGAATGCAGAACTCAAACAATGAATAACAGCCATTTAATAGTAAAGTTCAGCTATCTAAATTAAGAAGCTTTTGCGCATTACATAGAAAAATCCCACTTTAACAGAAGTACAAAAAGTATATTTTGGTTCCTCTTGCTTGCTTTTTTAGAGACATAGTAAAAGTATCAGTACCAGTAGAGTTCTTATTTTTCTTAGCCTCTTAAGTTTTGGTTTCAGCTTTATAGAAAGAAACAGCAGAAACAGTTGAATATTCGTAATTACTGCAATAAAATGATCTATTGATGGCTCAAACTTCTTAGTTTAAGTCTAACTAGAATAAAAGAAAATCTCCCTTTTTTATTACCTTAAATCTACAAGTGAAGTTTCAGCTTCCTAGGATTTATAGCTTTTTAGTATCTTGAAGACACACAGATAGATGTACATTTCGCATTAAATTAAATTTTATTCTAATTTTAATTCTCACCAAAAGTAGTTTCAGGGATTCATATACATATACATGATACATATACATACATATGCCATGCAGTTATAAAAATGATTCTATAGAAGATAGGAATTGATTGTTACTGTAACGAGCCCTCACACATTATCAAATCTAAAACGGAAATAGATGTAAAATAAGAATTACAGATTCATTAAAACTATTTTATGTTTTATTTTAAAAATCCCATCCTCAAATTACAAAAAGAAAACGTTTTTATACAGAACAAAGCCTACAAAAATGTTTTTATTTCATGTATTTCAATAAGCCACTAAACAACGTTTAATTTTGATCACTCCCTAGTAGACTATGTAGGGAGAAATGAACCAACTTGTAAATACTTAAACAAAAATACTGAGGAGAAAAAGTCCAGCTTAAAGCTGAAGAGAATTATATATTATTCTTGTGAATCTTTTTTTCATTTCATATTCGAATGTTTGAAATAAATAACATTAAGGTATCAGAATAAATTCGTCCGTATCAGAATTTATAAAAATAAATAAAAGAAAAAAAAATGGAGAAAGATATTAAGGATCATTAATTTGAAATTACTTTACCAATCTCATCTCGTCATGTTCGTAAAAGCATATTATATTATCTGTTAACTGAGTTACGAAACAGCCTTCTGACAACTTTTGCTAAAATTTACATGTTAAATTTTTCTTAAAATCAATTTACTTTTTCCTAAAGATATTTATTTTGATTCCTTACACTAATATCACTGATACTCTAGGACAAAAAAATTTAGATTAGCATTCGTCACAATTATTTTCTTAATAGACCAATGACGACCGTCGATTTGTTCCGAATATGGAACAGATTCAATTTTATACGTGAACTGAAACTTCGAAAAACATAGGAAAAATGAAAAAAATTGTTTATTCCTTATCATCACAAAGTACCATCACTTGCTCAGTTAGCTTTGCACATCAAACAAGCTAAAAACAAAGCGTCTTCGAAAAAGGAAAAAAAAAAGGGAGTTTGTTCCGTCTATTTTTCTCTCGTTTCGTTTAAAAATTCGATCTCTATAACAGCAATCTGATAACCTTAAAGGAATTAATATGCAAATGGTGCTGCTGCTGGGCTTCGTCTCTTGTAAATTGAAAGTTGTTCCAATTATTGGAAATGAAAATTTGGTCGTTGGATGAAAACCAATTTACACAAAGCTTAAGTATCAAAAATTTACGATGCCCCGGTGGAAAAGGCTGTCATTCTTCCGCTATGACATTCGAATTTAAATTTTTAATAGTAAAAATCAAGATAATGGCATTGGACGTGAATCTCCTCAGTTAAAATTTAATACAACTAAAAATCGAGATATCAAAGGCACCGAAATGGATATTTACATCTTTCCAATGGGTTGTAGCGTTCAATTAGGCCTATTTACTTTTAGGCAATAAGTCACTTGAGAATGTCTTACATGAATGAAGCCTTAAAGACAAGCTTTGGAATCTCTGAAAACAATGCCTACGCGTTCAAGGATTTAGGAGTTGAAATGGAATAATTGTTTGTACATTGTTTTGCAGTGAACCTTTCAGAATAATCTGGATAAGAGAAAAATTATAATACATCAAATACCTAAATTATAATAAATTACGTGCATTGTGTATGTAATTATCCGAAATCGATTTTTTTGTTGTTGTTTGCACCGCAATACAATATTTATAAATGTAGCACTGTTATCTACAATTATTAATTTGAATATGGATTGATAAGTGTATTGTTGCTGAAACGTAATAACTTAGAAGAAAACCAGCTTGAATAAAAGGCGTTACATTTAAATGAAAAAAAAAAAATAAAAAAAAAAAAAAAACGTTCAGTAATAGTTTAATATCACAGAAGTTCCGTATGCTGCAACATTATTATACACTACTTCATCGTTTTGCTTTGCAAAATCTGAAAGCAAGTTATATTTTAAGATTTGTGCTTTTATAGATTAAAAAAAACAAATACTAAATGCAATTTCAAACAATGTCGAAAATTCAGGTATTTGCCTTTTGAATTTATTGTAACATAAGAGTTGCTTGTTTTGATCTGTTCTAGGCCATTCCCGCTCATCCTATATCTATTATCGAATATCTATTACTAAAGCTTATTTTTTTTTTTCCTCTAATGCACTTTCAATCTGAAAAACAAATACACATTATTCTGCTCTGATTTTATCCAACAAGAGCTTCAGAGATCACTTTCTTTTTCGCTTGAGGCGTTCATTCAAAAAGACATAATTTTGTAATCAAGAGACATAGATTCAACCGTTAACATCAACGATATATATGATTCGACGTTCTAATATACGTTTTCCTATTAGTTGCTTATATTTTATGTTTTATGTAAATTATTGAAAACTAATATTCCAGTTATGTAAAGGAATGAAATGCAATACTGGAATGTAACTTTACATAATATTCAAGAATTGCAATTTAAAGTACAATTTTAAATTGCTTAGTTTTTCTAATAAATGCAGCTTACTATAAGTATCATAATGAGTATATTTATTATAGCAAATTAACTAATGTTTAAAATTTTAACAACAATTAACTAAATATTTTAGTATGTTAAAGATTAATATGTAGCCAACCACACAGAAAAGATAATTTTAGAAAACTATGCCTACAGTATTATTAGTATTTTACGGTAATTTCATTTCAGCATATTCCTCATGATATTAAATACCATGTCCTTTGTCCAACCTCTTCAAAAGCAATCCAACTACATAAATTCCTTGATCTGAATTCTCAATGAATTATTTATGAATTCATAAAATGCCACCAATGATTATTTCACTTTCGAATCTAGACAATATGCAAATGACAACATTCAACTCAAAGAGGCTTGAATTCCGAAGATGAGCTTAAACACTGGTAAGATTGCATGTGTAAGCTATTAGGGAAGTTGCAAAACACTTCACTTCTAGTTTATTCTCAAAGTAACAACTGCCTCAGATCTTCACAAAGTATTACACAAAAATCCCAAAATATGAATCCAAGTTTAACAAAGAGGAAATTAAAAATTTGGCATACTTTCCAAAACAAGCAAAAGATTATGGAGATAGGGAAATAGTCATTTTACAGATGGGTTTAGTGAGCGAAGACAGTGAATAGTCAACATACTATTAACTTTGAGTTCTACAGGATGTACGTAGTTGTTAAGTAAACAACAACGATTTAACACGTTAACGACAACTTCTAATAATGGTTTGGGGCCAATTTAGAAGATAGCTTTCTAAGATAATTAGTCTTTGAATTAACATGATATTACTGTTTCTGTTTGTTTTTTTTTCAAACGTGTTATCGTAATTTTAATCTGTAGCTTCATAAATATCCAAACAATTGAAAACTGACCAAAGCCTCTCCTTATAAGTTGATCACAATCAATCTGCTGGATTTCTTTTATTTTTTTTTTCAGTTTAACGCTGAATACTATTTTTTTTTTTTTTAATTACAATCCTTATTTTGTTTTTCTTGCAGAAAGCCTTACAACTTTGATAGCTACTTAGATATGAGAAGAAGATAAGACAAAAAAAAATATAAACAATAAAGAACTGAAAACCTATTTTCCTTCTGTTCTTGTCGAAGGTCTATTATAAATTTGAATGAAGCTACATTCCGAAGATTTTAAAAAAGAACATGTCTAATATACAGCCAAAACGCATTACCTTAAGTAACCTGTCTTTCACAATGCTTCTTTAGGCTATTAATGTATTTTTGTTTCTTTTTTAAAGGGCATTGTTGATCAAATTACACATTTACTACTAAAATAAACATATTGGTTTACTGAGAGAGAGAGAAAAAAAAAAGACATTCAGTTATATGACTTAAAAACCTTGTCAAGATTTACGACTTCCGACTTATCGGATACATGTCTATTTTTTTTTTTATTCCCAAATAAACTTACTTTAAAAGACCCAATGCATTTCCATCCGTATCTGTTATTCCATAAATATAAAATCATGCCTGCCGTGTCGTACTAACAACCAAAAAATGGAAAGGCAGAGAGAGATTTATGCTACCCTTGATGGGGATTGATTTTCTACAGTGACATAATTCTGAAGGGAGAAAAAGTATCCCACACTGATGGCGTGGGCAAACCAGACGCAAATTTTATGAGGGTCTGAATTTTTAAACATGTTTACCTGACAGTTCCCCCATTTTTTTTTTCTTTAGAGAGAGAAAGGTGTATTCCATTTTGGCATTTTGGATGACATTTTATCAGATCAGAGACGGCGAAAAACTTTCCTAGAATCTATTCAAGAAAAAAAAAGGAAATACAACTGCAATAATCGCAGACAAATCATTTTTATCTAAGATCACATAGAGAATTCCATCTTTTACTGGATATCTTTAATAAAGTAGATGAAAGAGTATGATTTATACTCAGATCTAGAAACAATAATGCGAATAAAGACCATAGGAGCATACAATGTAATAATCAGTGACTTCCAAAACAGTTGAGACAAAAAGCAAGGTAGTTTTTATTGACGCTTCAACTTTCGAATAACGCAGGGTGAGATCGCCAATAAAAAGTTAAACACAAAGAAAAAAAAAGAGGAAGAAAACGTTTTCCCTGAACAAAAAGAAATAGAGAAAACACGAGAAATAAGAAAGAGGCCAATAGTATTTGGGTTCTCTTGATGACGGATGGGAGAGCGCAAATGACCATTTCCATTGAAAATTGCATTCTAAAACTTTCGTTATCTAACCCTTTTTTGTCTCTCTCTGACGGGATGATAAGTCACATCAGCGTTAGATCAAGCCTAAACTAATACCCCGTGGAGAAGGAAAAAGCAGGAAAAGTGGATAAGATCCACTAAATATTACTTTTTGGAGTTTTGACGAGATTCATCTGAACTATGCTGCAGTTGAAACAGAAACTAGAATTTAAATAATGCTGAGAAAGTCCTTATTTCTTTTTTTCCACTACTGTTTTAAGGTAGCAAGTTAGCGACACAAAATAGTTGAACAATCTTAAAATGAGGAATGGTGCTATATTTTCTTTCATTTCTTTTTAAAACTAATAATAAATCATTTTGCATTAAATATCAAAACAAGAAGAAAATACGATAATCTAGACATTCATTGAATTTTCATTGTAATATGATGACCAGTTTAGGAGGTAGGGGCGACTTGACGAGACATAAGCACTTTCATCATAAAAGAAATGTATCAAAACTCAAACACTAGATGGAGACAAGTTCACAATTGTTGTAGTAGTAGCTGTAGAAGGTTTGTGTTAAAAGTTACGTTTTGTCCTTACTCTTCATCCACTCTCATAAATTTCTTATTTGCTAAAGTTTCATGAGCATCAAGTTGAAGTCATGTATTGGATGTAAAATATAAAAATAAAGACAAAAACCGTTGGTAATCGGCGATTTTTGCACTTCTTAAGTTCTAATGCTTCTATACACGTATAGTAAACTAGGGTTAGGTAAGTTAATAAAGAACTAGCATTTGTAATAAATTCTTGTTTTACTGCTACTTCATATTCGACAACTGTGAATTATTATAATTGAAAATCGTTAACTTCCTTTTGATTCAATGAAAGCACAGAATTATTTAAAACCAACTCGAAAAATATGAAAGGTCTCCTCTAGAAGGCCCTGCGGTCTCAACAGGATATGGGAGGTAGAGGCTACCAGCGGTCATTCACCAACGGGATTAAGCTAACAGCAATAGATCAATCCAACGCTCTCCCGAGAAAAAACCTATTCCAATTTGATACAGCCCATATGGAGAACCTTAGAACTCGTCTAAAGAAGAAATAAGCTGGGAAAAATACCCGATCTCTGTCGGGATTGAATCCAGCTCCTCTAAACATGCCTTTGGATCCATCGAAAAATAAGAAATGTAAAATTTCTTAAAAAACACAACTTCAAAAAAAAAATCACCCATACTATGTCAAATATTTGAAAGTTCACATTTATAAAAAAAAAAAAAGAAAAAATCGTATAATATAAGAGAAAGAAAAGAAAAGAAAACAATCTTAAGAAGAGTCTGATCGCTATAAAAACTCCTTTCCTTCGTAGTTCAATAAAATCCACGGATGAAGCGATTAAAGAAAACTACAATTTAAAAGTTGAAGGAAAGGCTTCAGAAAACTTTTCTTAAACAACTTTACAGCTTCCTTTACTTCTTGAAATGACGAAAACTGCAAAAGCCCCATTATGCTTCTAAGCGTACGAATTTTTAGTTTAATGTACAGAGAGAGACTGTGCTAAGGAAGTGGCTATCTTTAATGAAATGTGTCTGGGAGTGGCCAAGCACACTAATGGCTTCCTCAGGTGGTATTGTTAGCACATGGGGAGACTGGATTATCGCCGAATGCTTTCATCATTCAAGGCCAGACAAATGTTAGCCAGTAAGCGAATTGCCCGCTCAGAAATCTCGGAAATGAAATGGGCTGTTAAGAAGCCACAAGAGCTTCACTAACCTTCAACAAGAACTCAGCTGCCGATGAATTACGTCTCCTCTATGTTAATTCCCTATCATTTGCCTCAGGGATCTCCAGAAAGGATCTGTAGGGAAATATACTGAAGCCGAAGACTGCTTAAATCCGTCTCAAGAATTTCGCCTCTCGAAGATGTAATTTTCGAATTTTTAAGGCAAACGGTCTCCCTCTCTAATCCTGCAGTATGTAAATGGAGGCAAGTGCATTAAAGTGACGAAAAATAACTCAGCAAACGGATATCCAGTGCAAGATTACATCAAAGTAGAGTGGAATCCAACTAACGGTCATCAAGATAAAAAGGACAAGACAAGACAAATTTATAACCGTCGTAAGGAATTTATGAAAGAAGACCGTAACGTTTTATGGAGCAGAAATGTTGCATCTAAGGCTCAACCTGTAAGTATTCTTCTTCACATGAAGGATATTCCATTCTCTTTTCTATAGGTATGTTTTGTTACTAATTCAAAGCGTAACGTATGAAATAGGAAGCATAAAATAAATATAAGCAAAAAAAATACATTTACAAAATTAATTATTATTATTTCTAATTAAATTATTTCTTTGGCAAATTGTTTGAAAGATAAAAACATTTTAGATGATCCTAAAGATATGACAATAAGAGATAACCTTTTACGTTGTTGCATCTTTTCTGTACAATTCAGAGGAAATTCTTTTTCAAATTAAAAGATTAATGCCCGAGTGCACCAAACTTCAGTTAACTTTGATGACTGCAGTTTGGACGGAG
>JAFIDM010012231.1:88832502-88853007 GCA_023159025.1 Thereuonema tuberculata
ATTTTAGCTCCGTCCAAACTGCAGTCATCAAAGTTAACTGAAGTTTGATGCACTTGGGCATAAGAATTTCGACCTAATGCAGCCAAAAGTTAGTTACCATTACTGTATAAAAATGTAAAAATGCTTTATCAAAATGCAGTAAGTTATATATTCAAATTAATGGCCAAAGTTAAGAAATTTGAATACTATACTTGAATGTATTGTTATACAGTACATAGATCGACTGCATTTCCGTATGACTTGTGTATTACTCCGCTGCCAGTAGCAGCAACTTTTCTTTATTTTTTTTTTTATGCTTCGCTGTCGAAATCTTTTTCTTGGATTTCAAAATTGAACTAATTTCCTTTGCAGATTTCTTTGTACCACTGTTAGGTGACTAACCTTAACTTTGACGTATGCTTTCTTTGAATTCGGTTGTCGCAACAATGAACTCATTATTGGGTTGTTGTGACACAAAGAAAGCCTTCGTCAATGGCAACTTCACTGTTAGCTACTTAATATTTGTAGGTCTAACTCCAAATCGTTCTACTAACAAGAAAGTGAAGAACGTGTTAAAAATACAACTAAAAATCTGAAAATTGAAAAGAAACAAGTTAAATATGAATGAATCATATTCTTCTATTCTTGATTTTAATATTTTAATATTTTAATAAAACCGGCCAATTTTTTGAAAGAATTTTCGTTCTACTAAGTTATTTTAGAAGAAACCAAAAAGAGACAAGAAGACAGAAGAATAGCACCTGAATCAAATAGAAATTGTCCTTCCGATTCAATTATTAGGAGAGGAGTTTCGTCCTTCCAGTTTCTGATTCTATGAATAAATAAATCTAATCATTGAATTCAACATTTCCTTTACTTTCTCAAAGGTTGAATTTAAAAAAAAATAAAAACCATGAAGTTGATAGTTTTGATTTATGGTTTTTATTTTTTTTAAATTCAACCATTGGAAAAGTAATGGAAATGTTAAATCAAAGGAAAACAATTTGCATCTATCGTCGTTAACAGTAATGCTATTATTGATTGGCACGTTAAACTCATTTATTCAAAGGTTAAATATATTTTCCATCACAAGCTCCTTGATACGTCATTGGCATACAAATGGGCTTGGGTGAGAGGTAATGATGGCCAAGCATTCCCAGTGGAAGCGATGCCCACACTGAGTTCCTTTACTATGCCTAGCTATCCATTTTGCACCATTCACGAGACTAACGGCCACTTGCTCAGCACAGTCGCACAGTATAGTCACTTCTTCCCGATTTTGTTCAATCATCATTATTTCCCTAGGGCGGTCAATGACCACCTAAAACCGGAAGTAGTGTATTTTCCCCAGTCCATGGGGAGAACAACTAGGCTTGACTCATAGGATTCCGACTCCCTGTTTGGATTGTGGGGGGCATTACATACACATACATACACACACAGACAAGAGGACTCTTAATAGTTTCTCCCTAGGGTGCGCAAAAAAAATTAAATTTTCATTTAAAGCATAAACTTCAGCTCCATCCATTTAGAACCTTTCAAAAATCTTACAAAGTTTTTCAAAATCTAATCTCGTCGTTTCCGTGTCCAAGCGAAAAATCGTATTTGATTTTCATTTATTTTCTTACACCACTGAAATTTGGTTGACCTTCGAGGGATTTGGAACCACTTCTAAAACTTTTCCTGCCATGACAATGCAAAAAAGGATGAAGTACATCAAAAATTTCCTAACGGTTCCGTGACGTTTTCCATGTTTTTAAACGTCTTGGTTTCTGCATTTCAATTAGGAAATTTTCTCCAAAATGACAGATTCGTTTCATTGATAGGTTATTTGACAAGCCGTAAAGAAGGAAAGGTGAAAGAAAAACGAAGAAGAATGAAAGAAAAAGATCCAGTGCTGACACAGCAATAACAACGACGGAAAGAAGAATGAAAAATATAATAAAACGAAAATCAATGAAGGAGCATAATTTTAATATCATTCGTTTCTAACAAATTGTTGTTATTAAAGTATTAACAGAAAAAAAAAACCTAAAAAATAATATTCAATTCTTTATTAAATGTAATTTATAAGTAAATTACAGAATTATCAGGTTTTTTTATTCTCATTGTATAAAAATAAAATTATAATATTTTTTTTGACATACTGAAATTATAGAATTAACTTTTTCTTTTTCAAGGTTAGGTTGAAAAATAGATTATTGAAAGATTAATTATAGATAGTATATTTAAAACTATTTTAATTGAAAGATGGAGAAAATTTTTATTAGTTCTTTTATGTTTAAAATTCCCAATAACGAAAATAACAGATTGAATAACTGAGAACAAGAAATCTTTCTTCTTCCTCCGTTATGATACATTTTAAAAAATGGTTACAATACAAACACGTACGAACAATATATAAACCGTCCGTGTATTGTAAACATAAATCGTCCGTTTTTACAATACAGAAAACGCCAATTCCTGTACTATTATTGCGATAAACAATTTTTTTAATAGTAAATTTGAAGTAAATTACAAATTGAATTTGAACTGTCAGTAAATAAGTTAAATATTCATTTATCGCAATAATAGTATAAGAATTGCGATTTCTGTAAACGGACGATTTATGTATTGTAAGGGGCGTTCAAAAAGAAACGAGCCGGAGTGTGTAATGGGCAAACCGGTGACAGAAGGATAATATCGTTGCATGTGTAACCAAGATTGGTTCCGACACGCCGCTAGAGGGTCACGGGTGCAAGTCACGTGTCTAAAAGCTAGCAGAAGCATGCGTCAATCGTCCAACGAGGTCATTCACGTTGTAAGCAGTGAAACAGTGAAATGGAGGCGTCTAAAGAAGAGCAAAGAGGTGTTGTTCGTTTTCTGACAGCAGAAGGAGTAGGGGGAACGGACATTCATCGAAGAATTTCACAAGTGTACGGTGAACACTGCATGTCCCTTCACTGCATAGGCTTCACTGATTAGGCTTCACTGCATAGGCTTCACTGCATAGGCTTCACTGCATAGGCTTCACTGCATGTCGGACGACGACGTTGTGAACTGTTTTTTTTGAAATTCACAACGCAGACCCGGGAATTTTACGAGACAGCCATTCATCGCCTTGTATCGCAGTGGGACAAGTGCCTCAACAGCCAGCGCCAATACTTCTGACATACCTGTACTGGTTTCTGTTCCTCGGCTTCCGGCTCGTTTCTTTTTGAACGCCCCTCATATAATCATCTTTTAGATTCTGTATTGTAAACACGAACGGTTTATGTATTGTTTGTACGTGTTGTATTGTAAACATTTTTTAAAATGTATCTTCACGAATTCAGTTGAGGAAGAAGAAAGATTTCTTATAAAACTCAGTTATTCAATTTGAAGAACTTTTCTGTTAAAGAAAATGAAATACCGTTTTGTTATTAAAGAAGATATTTTAGAAATATTGTGTATCTCATGATTAAACGAAGAGAATAGTTTTAGGAAAATAATAGACTGTGCCTTTATTATTTAACATATGATTTCGGTTTGTGAACAAATGATTTCGGATTAATTTCGTAGACTGGACTCCAATGTGACATTAGAAAAAAATAAATAAATAAAAATAGAGAAATAACAAAGCTTTGGAATCCCTATACGCAATGTAATAAGATATTTTAAAGACAGCTGATCCATTTTTTAGATCGATGGAGAAACGGAAGTCGCGGTTGTGTAATGCAGAAAACTAAGTAGAGGTGGACGGACTGCTGCTCGGAAAGATGATCTCAATAAATTTAATGTTTCTGACCTTTAACCTGATTACGCGAGATAGCTTTTATATATAAAAAAACTAACCTTTCCACATTTGTTTAAATATCCGTTCTAATTAAAATATTACAGTCAACTACTAACAGAATACTAAATTTAAAAGAACTGACTAAACTAATGAATTCCTTATTTCACTGTGTGAACAACAATTTGTAAATAGATTTTAATAATAATTAATTGATTACATAGTTCTGAGTGGTGCGTTTCAGAAAAATGCATGAAGTCCTAAAGTTTCTAACATGTAATACTGCTTTCAACACTAAGGTTTACAATTCTTGTTTCGGATATTGAAAATATCGGCAGAGTTTTAAACTAAACTATTGAAAGACAGGTTTAGGAAAAAATATGAAACACTGCGAAACACTCAGAAACGCTGTCAATACTATACTTATCTTTTAAAGGGATGCGTGTTTCGTTAATCGGCGGAGAACTCACTGAGAGTCACTGGTATCTATTACGCCACTTTTTGTCTCAGCCAATTGTATGTCATCTCGCCATTGTAATACTCGAATAACGGAGCGCATGAGAAGCACAGAAAGAAACCAAAGGCAGAGCTCATAATAGGTTAACTAATATCAGAACTTATGAATGTTATGAATTTAAAATATACGCAAAAAATAAAATAGGAATCATTTTAAAATATCTAATCATTAAAGTAGCTTCCTTATTGTCTTTTCGCATAGAGAGCATACGATTAATTTTTCAATATCAAGATATGGCGATGGTCCTGAACAGCATTTGAAAATGAGAAAGACTCAACAATAATCATTTCAATAAATACGTTATATTATACGTTACCTAATAATCTTTAATGTTTTTTGTAGCTTTGCAAATCAGGATTTGTTTGTTTTTGTTTGTTGAAGCTACTTAAAAAAAAAAAAAAAAGGTACTTTAGTACTACCTTATACATATACTGTGATACCATCTTCTGGTCTTTATGAATTTAGACAAACTTCTGCTTAAAATTAATCTTTCATTTCTGTTAAAGGCTGATAACTAAGAAGCTAAATAAGTCATTTATTAAAGTTAAAGTATCCCACTATAGGACCGCAAGGCTGTTGAGGGAAGTAAAGGTCCCGGGGATTCTCTGACCTATTGGGACTGAGATGAGAGCGGGAGGTCAGCCCACCTCCTTTAACCTAGGAAAAGAAACCCAGTAATCATCCTACAGAGGACTAGGTGGAACATAAACCTATATGGAGGAGAATTTAGCGTAGAAAGTCCCGACCTCCGCTGGGGGTTGAACTCTGCTCCTCTATGCCGCAGTTTGTTCCCTTATCACTGGATCAATATTCAAATAACAATAACAGCAAATAAACGCGGAATGGCCTGAATGAAATGATAATAATAATAATAATAATAATAAAAACCACTCAAAATGTCTCAATCAAATTCAATTTGTTTATTCCAGTTGTTTCACTTCTATCTCTTCAGAGGTATCATCAATGGATGTTCCCTCTACTTTATCCATAAAAAAAATTGCTTTCTTTGCCAAAATAATAACAACAATTAAAAATCTACTCACATCTTAAATAACGAATCGAGTTGTAAAATATGCCTTTATCGAGCTCTTATCCTAACAGTAGATTATCGAGTTTTTTGATAATAGCTTCGTAGTTCATAATGGTATCGCAGAAACTTAAACACACAAAACTTTCTTAAATATTTACTACATTTGAAAAGGAAAAAAAATACAGCTCTAGGAATGAAGACCGCAAATATCTTCTTGATTCCTTCCTAAAGTAATTACGTTAGATTGAACTCTACCATCATAAAAAAGGGTTACTTACTTTGACATTAAAACGGGGCAAGTTTTTCCATCCCAAGTTCGTCTGTTCTTTGACTGAAAACGATCCATGAAACTATCACAGCTTTAAGCCTCACTGCTCTGCTTGTCAATAATTTCCTAACCTTGAATCTTAGGATTGATTACGGTCACAATTCCCAGACACCCAATCTCACAATGTCGCGCTCAAACAGAATAATAACAATAATAATAACTTAAATGAAGAAGAAAAAGAAAACAATGTAGTTGGAAAGCATTAAAATCCAGCTAAATACAAAGTTCAGTAAAGTAATAGAAGAATTCCAATAAAACCAGGACTGTTATTTCAGACCTGTTTTTTAATTACCACGACCCTCCCCCTTCCCACTGTGGTTTCAATATCAAGTTAAATCTTAAAATTTTTATTAGATATTTATAAATAGTCTGTTAGCATTGATGTATTTTAATAGTATTTTTCTACTTTTCCCGTTTCCTAAACACGACGGAATTCGGTTTCTCATAAGAACATCGTTTGAGCGAAGGAAATGGAAATATTTACATTCAGTGACGTCATCTCATTGATTCGTTTGACTTGGAGAAGGAAAGTGGAGTAAAGGCAAAACCTGAAAATTTTCAGACACACACAAACACAAAAACTAAAGCTTCAAAATTCATACAGTCGAGCTTATTTTATCAAAAAAAAAAAAAAAAAAGACGGAAAGAGTCTCATATGTTAATTTATTAAAGTCCATTACCAGTAGCCTATTACCAATATTCTGTATGGGACAAGGTTTTCTTTAAAGTTTTTACAAACACATTAATCACAGAAATCAAAATCAAAATCTAAATAAAAGGGAAATAAATTAAAGATCAAATAAATCCTAGGAAGCTCAACTTTTCTTCACAAAATGAGAAAAAGAAAACAAACCAAAACCCTGAAAATAGGTAAAAATGAAAATGGGATAAATTATTAAGTTAGGAAGCCTCTGAGTCTTGCTAAGAATGTGGATTAGTTGTTGTGAGCTGGTTACCGCTTTCCTCAGCCAATGAGTGAAAAGAATACGACGGGATAAACAGTTTTGTACTGACTTTCCTCAGAATTAAAGATAAAGAAAATCAAGATCAAAATCTGGAAAACTCTTTTTCTACGGTTAAACTTCTTTTCCCTTAAGTACCTTTCCACGCTGAATAGCTCTAGCTAACCAGATCCTGTTATACTCGAAACAGCTGTCCTAAGATCCCAGAAAAATCCAAAAGGCTTCCTAATGTAAGAATAAGCACATTCTCACAACAATTAGCTTTCCATGGAAAACTGAAGAACTGTTAAACTTCACATGGGAATGATAGAATCACAATATACGTGCATCTACAAAAGGCTAGAAAAAGGATTCATCATCGCCCGAGAGGTAAATAACAAAAGTTAAAAAGTACGAGTTTATGTGGCTGTGGTGGGATGCCAATCCAGATCTCCCAAAAGATTAACGCCTAAAATTATAGCCATAAAGTATTGTCGAATGCCTATAAATGTTTTTTGAAACTAACTGCTGAAATTAAAGATCATTTTTCACTTTTCGTAATATTTAAAATTTAAAATACTGGAAAAAAAAGAAACAAGCGCTTTCAGTGACAGATTTGTAGAAGCTGAGGTTCTTTGTAAAAAAAAAAAAAAGAAAATTATCTTAAGCGGAAATGAAAAATAGGAGAGTATAAACTTTTAATTTTTTTCGTTCAAATATTTCTCTTCCTCCAACATTTACTAAGACGTCCAGATGTTATGACTAAACGCGTAGTATTTTTGCTTACAAAGAAAATGTTAATTTGGAAAAGAAGTCCTAGAGGAAATAAACACGACTGCGATGTTTGTGCCAAATTCTTAAAACTGTAACTTAGTAAGCGGTAAAACTAAAACAATATTAAAAATTGCAGTTCAATTAGTTTTAATTTTATTTGCAAATTAACGAAGAGCAACATTAATATTTTTTTTTCCTTTCAACTTAAGATATTTCGAAGTTCTTCAGCTTAGCCCGATTTGCAGTGTTTAGTAAGAAATATTTAAAAAAAAAAAAAAAAAAAGCGTTAGGCGATAAATAAATACTCACCAAAAACAAAGAAATCAAAGGACATTCATTAAATGAAACCAGATTTTCTGTAAAAACAAAACATCAATGCAACATATGCACAACTTTCGTGATCAGATTTCCGATGCAGTGTTAAAATCTGATGTATTTTTACAATCTAGATATGTTTATGGCTACGAAAACAACAACAATGCCTTTTTTTTTTTTTTTTAATTAATCACTAGCACGAAGTATACATTCTTCTACAAATGCATAAGACTAATACTGTGAAGGTATCATTTTTCTCTGAATAATATGTATTTTTATTTATTTATTTTACTAATATTGTCATATTCCTTTTCTTGTTTTTACGTTCTTAAATATATGGTTACATATAGGGCCGATCCGAGGGTAGGGGGAATCTAGGCGGACGCCTGGAGCCCCACGGCTGGTAGAGGATTTTTCTTTTTTTTAATATTTTGCTATAATATTATCAAACTTCTATTATAAAATATTAGCCAGCCATAAAATATTATGGTTATTTTCTTTGATTAAAATTCGAATCTCTCCAAGAAAGCCCATGACTGTATCGAACAGTAGATAATAAAAAAAAATATGTAATTTTAGAAAGTGTCTGAAGATCTCAATTTGATTGGCTTCTAGAACCGCCAGTGGCAATTTAGGAGGTTTAGGGAAGTTGGTCGGGAAAGGGGGGGGGGGGGATCAGGACATTATCACTGTAGAAAGGCAGGGGAGTGCACTTCTTGCTAGCCTGGGGTCCCGCACCCCCCTATGGGCCGGGCCTGCTACATAATATTATAGTTAAATAATGGATTTAAGAAATAAACAAATTAAAAATGAAATTCTACTTTATATGATTTCTTTTTTGTCGTACGTATAACTGTTTCATGATTTTTCTACTGAAAAAAAAAAAAAAAAAGAAAGAAACGTTGTCATTTGCCGGAAGTAAGGGTCAATTTCTTCGTATATAGGGTGTTCATTTTATCTGAAGACATTGAAATATCCCGAAAACAACAAATCGGATCAAAAAACTTTATAATTAAAATTTGTTCGTCTCGAAGGGGGGCATCCAATGATACCAAACTCGACCCCCCATCCCCTAGGAGGTAGGGGTTGGGAAGAAAAATGTAAATAGGAACCCCCATTTTTTTTGCAAATTCGGATTCTTCAGAAAATTTCACATTGATTTGATGTACTGTACGTCGGGGTTGCTCGTAGATGGCGCTGTAATCGACAAAAATCAAAATGGGTAAAACATCGTTGAAAATTGGGGATATCTCAAGAAATAAAAAATCATATGAAATCAGAAATAAAAATGTAGACGTATGGGATATTTATCAAAATGCTATCCAATGGCACGTGAATTAATCCCCCACCCCCACGCTGCGAGAGTGGGAGAGGCAATTATTTCATAACAAGAAAAGGAAACGAAGAAAAACTGTTACAGGAGAAGCTAATGAAATAGCTGTACTAGCAGCTGTTCACCAAAACCCACAGATAAGCACTCGGCAATTACAACGCGATTCCGGAATGTCCCTAGGTAGTATTATCAACGTATTGCATCGTTGTAGGTATCATCCATATCACATTTCACTGCATCAAGAACTTCATGGCGAAGACTTTCATAATCGAGTAGTATTTTGTGAATGGGCTCTTCAACAACTGCAAAGTAATCCCAATTTCTTTGCTAATGTACTATTTTCAGATGAGGCTACATTCTCAAACCATGGTAGCATTAATCGGCATAACATGCATTACTGGAGTGTAGAAAATCCCCACTGGTTACGACAAGTTGAACATCAACGTCCTTGGTCAGTTAACGTTTGGTGTGGAATCATAGGGAACAAACTCATTGGTCCTTATTTTATTAAAGGTACTTTGAATGGAATCAGATATCGAAATTTTTTGGAACAGGAACTACCAATACTACTTGAGGATGTTGCCTTGGACGTTCGACCAAGTATGTGGTATCAGCATGACGGTTGCCCAGCGCATTACTCACGTCATGCACGGGAAGTATTAGACCATGATTACAATGGTCGGTGCATTGGCAGAGGTGCCCCTATTAATTGGCCTGCTAAATCGCCTGATTTGACATTGTCGGATTTCTTTCTGTGGAGTTATCTAAAAGATAAGGTTTATCAACAAGTGCCAACAGACCGTGAGAACATGGTAGAAAGCATAAGAAACGCCTGTGCTGAAATTCCCGCAGATATGCTTCTGTCCTGTGTACAGTCATTTGAAGACAGGATTAATAAGTGTAATGAAGTTGAAGGTCGTATTTTTGAACACTTACTGTAATTGGACAAAACACTCCGATATGTGAGACAAGAAAAAGAAGAGACACAACGGAATACATTACAAGTTATGAAATAATTGCCTCTCCCACTCTCGCAGCTTGGGGGTGGGGGATTAATTCACGTGTCATTAGATAGCATTTTGATAAATATCCCATACGTCTACATTTTTATTTCTATGATTTCGTATGATTTTTTATTTCTTGAGATATCCACAATTTTCAACGATATTTTATCCATTTTGATTTTTGTCGATTACGGAGCCATCTGCGAGCAACCCCGACGTACAGTCCATCAAATCAATGTAAAATTTTCTGGAGAATCCGAATTTGCAATAAAAAATTGGGGTTCCTATTTACGTTTTTCTTCCTAATCCCTACCTCCTAGGGGGTGGGGGGTCGAGTTTGGTATCATTGGATGTCCCCCTCCGAGACGAACAAATTTTAATTATAAAGTTTTTTGATCCGATTTGTAGTTTTCGGGATATTTCAATGTCTTCAGATAAAATGAACACCCTGTATATCTTAAAAGAATATCATCTTTAATTTACAGCAAATGAACATAAAAAGATAATAACGATAATTCGTATCAATTACTTCGTGCAATTTACAAAACTACTTCAACAGTGCTTGAAAATTTAAAGATATTTAATTAGTAATTCTTCAAAAAAAAAAAAAAAAAAAAATTGGAAAAGCAAGAAATACATAATAAAGGAGATAGAAAATGTTCGAAATTTTTCCTACTAACAATTCGTATGCCAGCTGTGAAATTTTCTTAGCGAATTCTGGTCGGGTAGGCTTTTTTTCTGCCGTTGACAATCTTGCGGAAAGGCGAAGCTAACTGGCTGTTTCCTGATCTGAATACGCGGCTGGTGCCGAATTGCTCGCTTGATTCACTTAAAGTTGCAGGCTGCGTGACGGGTGTGTCACCAGGAATTGTAGGTCTAAGGGAACTTCGGCTCTTTTTTTCTTTTTTTTCTCCCTTCTTTTATCCCTTTCCTTCTCTTTCCAATCCAAAGACACTCTCTTTGAAAGTCCAGTCGTAAGTTAGGCGCCCGGAAAATGCGGAAAACATAATCGCATCAATTCAAGTTTTTAAGCCTCCAGAAATGAAAAAAGTAAATTATAGACCGTTCTAATAAAGTTTGCTCCATATGGAAAAAAAAAAAAAAAAAAAAAAAAAAAACCCTCGCTAAAAAACAAAATCAAATTTACATATAAGTTATTGACTTTAATTATAATATAAGATTAACTATTATTACACTTATTATTATTTTCTTCAAATTTAATTAGATTTCAAAATAACAAAATCAGAAACAAGGGTAGCACAAGAATAAATAAATTGTCTTTCAGATACAATTATCGGAGGGAATCGGGAACAGCCGTTTCGTCCTGCATAGGACTCATCAGCCCGATCCGCCCTCCCCGATAAAAACCCAGAAAGGCAAGAACTTAAGTGAAGACCGCCGTCACATCTGGCAGTGACCCTGAAACCAAAAAAAAATCAACAATAATAAATGTTGTGCTGGTTTGCTAAACCAAAAATCTTTAGGTTAATTAGATTTAAATTATAGAAAATAAAAAAAAAAAAAAAAAAAGCTGTTACGATTAAAGCTGACGTAATTCATTTTCATTAAAACCTGACGCATGGATAATGGCCAATAATTAGCCGTTGTTTACCTAATTCACAATGTCAGCTGTGGCATTGATTGATTGTTACAAGAAAACCCCAATTTTAGTTATCATTGTTCATTATTGCGCCGATCTAATAGAAAAAGCAGTGGTCAATGTGATTCTTAGCCAATCTAACAATGGTCCACAGAAGACAAACAAGTAATTAATTCTGAATCGGATTGACTGCGACCAAAACTGAGCTTTACTTTCACACATTACTATTCCTCATCTACTACACATTTCGTATCATAAAAACGGTGTTTGGCGGACCTAAGATAACAAACCTAGCTTCTAAGAGACGTTAACATATAAACCATTAACATCGACAGCTATGGGGGAAAAAAAAAAAACTTCTTTAAAAAAAGAAAAAAAAAATCTAATTATTTGTAATATAGGACTGTTATCGTTTCGAATTTAGAAAATAACACCAAACAAAAAAAAAAACAAAAAAAAAAAACAGTAGAAGGGTTAATTTCTGCCGTTGAAAATTAAAAAAAATAAATAAAGAATCACTGTTTTTTTAATATAAGTATTTATAACTTGAGAGAAAAATTATTAAATATTCTCTTACAGAATTTTTATTAAAAACAGTTGGAATTAGGGGTCGTAAGATACTTTCTAAGCAATCGCTATAATGAGTAATTTTTAATTTTTATAGTTTAAAATGATCATCACCGCAATTTTAAAGACCGAAAAACAATGAACTAAATAACAAAAAGATAAATCTTTATTGTGCTCATTGTAAAGTGTTTTCCTACAAACACTCTTTTGCAAAAATTTTTGTTTTATTGTTTTAATTAGTATCCGCACACCAGTCATTTTAAATTCGACATTTAAAAAAAATAATAATTTTGCAGTTTATTTACCTTTTTAATTATAATCTGTGACACCAGATGGTGACTAAAGGCGTTGGGATTGGTTGGATTAAGCAAGCCTTTCGATTGATGTTTGAGTTTAACTACGGGGTTTCCACACCATGTTATTTGTGATGTATCCAGGATGGTTTTTATATTTATAGGGTTGTTCCCGGTGGTTTTCACCCGCATTGAAAAAGGTTTGTAATTCGGCAGACCGAAACTATATGCATTTCTAATTTGTTATTTAAAGTTTTTATTCTTTCATTGTGTGTTTGGCTTTCTTCATCTTAATTCTACACAACGCACACAAAACCAACCCCAGATAAATTTTTACTATAACTGATTGTTTATTGTGCACTCAAAACTAGAAAATAATACGGTAAAAGAAAAATCTGTGAAACAACTTTCTTTTTCTTTTTTAAAGGAAATTTTAAACAAATTTTAGCAAAATTCAATTGCAAAGAATTAGAACTTAGTTCCAATTCTTCCAGAACTCAGCCCAGTTAATAATATATCGATTTAGGTTAATTTAGGTAATGTAGTTAATTTCACTTAATTAAAAATAGAAGTGAAAGTTCAACTCATTTCACACAATTTTACAACGATTCCGAGAAATTGAAAAAAGAAAGAGACAGGAATCCAATTTCGCTTTGAGCTTCCAAAACCTTCTTAATTGCATTCGGATTGGTTTCGACAGATTAAAGCAAATTCTAGCAAATGACTTCCCCAGTGAGGGGGGAAAAAAAAATAATTTACGATCAGCTCTATCGATCGCTGTGGTCAGATAAATGGTGAAGCAGAAAATGCATTCAAAAACCTTTGCTGCCGTTTATGTCTTTAATCTGCCTTTATTATTCGTTCAACTGATCCGCGTTGGGATAAAACTAATTAAGTGGAATGTGACGACTCTATTTTCTCCCTCATCCTCGTCTCGAGGGTTCTCTAGTGAAAGACACACCCTCCATTGCTTGCCCACATTCCCCAAGTACACCCTTCCCCCGTTCACAGTTGGGTGAAGTTTATCATAGACCGAAAAGCTAATTTAGTCTCCCTGGAATTTAGCCACCCAAGAGAGAGAGAGCACGTGGCTATACAACAGCCACTTGTTCTTCCCAGTTCCAATTTCGGCTATTGTCATTTATTCAAAATGAAAAATTAATCAAAAAAGCACTGAAATTGTTAAAAATCCAATAAAAAAAATACTGATCTACATTTAAATCTTACTGTATATTCCCATTGGCCTAAATCAAAGTAAAACTTCGATGTTTTGCTTTTTAATAAGGATTATCCTTTTAACTAATATCTAAGACTGAGTATGTGTTAAACTTTTCAGTTTAAAGTAGCGCAAATAGTCAGTCTAAATAGTCACGGTAATAGTCAAATATTACGTTTAATACTTCCCAGCTTAATAATCCATCGATAATTCTTATTTGATTAAATCGATCGAAGTGATTCTCGAAAGCTCTTTACGCTAACTCATGTCAAGGAATGACAACTGAGGAGAAGAATTATTGAGAAGGAAGGTGAAATTTACCTCGATTAATATTTGACAATTCGTAGTCAAACGCTAAAATCCATTCATTACAAGTCTGAAAATTTTTATTGACATTTTCTCTAAGTTCAGAATTCCTTTGCCAAAGTAATTTTTGAAGAACGAAGTCTTTAAAAGACTCTGATTTTTATTTTTTTATTACGTTGGATTCAAAGAAACTGTTCTTGAGACAACTGACACCGTACAACCAAATGACGAAATTAACAGCTCTTTATATCCATTTCAAGTCATTATCTTATCTTTCAATGCCTGACAATGGCGGAAAAAAAGAAAAAAAAAAAAGAATAACGTTTTTGATCCTTTTCCTTACATTTGTTAAAAGTCTTGAGTCTTAGATCATGAAAGTTCAAGGAAGCGCGGGAAATACAAACTCCAATGATCCGAGCAACGGAGGATTGAAAAGCTGAAGGCCAGTCCGACGCTTGTACGATCCTTAACTCTAGAAAAAAATTCTCCAGTTTATAAGCAGGAACCTATACCACCTGATCCAGCAGATTCCACATTAATTTTTTCCATGAAAATGGAAAAATTCGTTTGCTACAATTTATCAAATGTAATCGTGTTAACGTGGAGGTATTAATTCATAATGAGATTAAGAAAGTAGCTAAGTAGTGTGATGACAATAATAACTAACCGTGAATTCTTGATAAGTAGTGAATCTACGTAAATTAAATACAAACTATATTTAAAAAATACACTTGAATTTATTTAATAGTTATTATGCCACTATATAAAACTTATTAATGATGAAAAGCCATACAAGTAGCCTTGAGATTTTTTTCCCCAGGCATGTGGAGGAGTAGGATCCAGACTTTTTTTCCTGAAGATTAAACTACAGCCCTTAAAATAGCTTTCTTTCTTAAATAGAGAAAATCTTAACTTTAAGTTTAAAAAAAATGAAAAAAAAAAAAGGAAATGTCAATTATGAAGCATACTAAAAATACCATCGTTCTACAGTTTTATCGTGTTTTGTATAAAATTAGTGCAAATACAACTTGTTTAAAATAGGCTTTATTGGATATTTTTTATATGTTAAGTTATTTTACTGTAAATAATTGTACAGTACTAACTGTACAGAATTTAGAAAATGATTAAAAGTGGAAAACCAATATAGGAATTGGCGCAGTTCCAGCTCCTGCCAACTCAAATTGATAAGTTTGGTAGTAATTTCCATCAATATTTAGTTGTCAGTTGTACCAATTGCGGTCAATGGCTATTGGCCACTTTGGACTCATTATTCCTTGTTGATTCTGACACCTCGATATCCCTTGCAAAGATCGCTAACTTGGTCATCTGTTTCACTTTTAGACTCTGAATTTTACTTAGTATGAAATGCGATGGCAGAAATAAGCAGTGCCCGATCGAACAGATTTCCAAAGATGTTTTCTTGGACTAACTCAGTGACTCTACAATGGAAACGTACAGAAGCTATTTCGAGAAAAACAGATTTAAAGGTTTCTGGAAATCAATCACTCAAACCTCTTTTAATATAAAATGAACTAACACGTTGGACGGATCGATTTTCACCCTTTCCACAGCACTTTTCTCGGTAAACACTGCATTGATAAAATCTGGCTTGGTCGACGCAAAAAGTATAAATAAATAACATCTTTCATAATCTTCACATGCACACACAAAAAAGTATTGATTTATTTTTTAATCCTTTCTTTTTAAATGCCAGTGATTACTTAGTTCACTCGAAGGTTAAATATCTGTTATTGTCCACAATCGTGAGGGGAATTGTCCCCCTCCCCGGCCTTGAATGTAAGGATAAAGAATAACTTCTACGTTTTTTTGATTGGATGGTCGGATGAGGGAACTGTAAGCCCCCGCCCCCTCAATTCTTTTGAAAAAAAACTTTTACGCATGTGAGTGCGTGAGCTTTTAACTTATTAATCTCCTAAGTAATAATTTCTTAACATTTGTCGCGGAGAATAAGTAGATCAAAAACAGCTTCAGATACAGCACGAGTCAAGTGCCAAAATCATCAAAATCAGCGGTTGTTAAAGCACTTATCAACTTATATAATTGGCTAAGTTCGTCTGATCTGTAACTCGATATAATTAACCTATTAAGATAGATCCAACGGTTCTCAATGATACCATTGAATCAAAAGTACTGAAATTGGATGAAAATATTAGTTCATTGTGTCATTCCATGTTGTTTCCATGAAATTTTATTCTTGGGAACTGACCTTGACAACTGAAATTCTAACAAAACATATGTTCAAAACCAAATAATTTTGTTACCACTGCATCCATTTTAATGAAATTTGGCATACTTACTCAGTTGTTTACGCTAATTTCGAAACTCAAAACCATTTTTGCCGTAGAAGCTTCGTTCACAAGTTAGCACAGTATTTAGATTACATTTACTTTATATTTGATAGTTGATAATAAAATGATTTTTCAGATTTTTTTTGCCTGTCAGCCGACAGGCTTTGCTGCTAGTTCTGTAATTAATGAATATCACTGCTATAGGTATAAATACTTAACTTACAAAACATATTGAATTATTGTTACGAGCAATTATTTGTTGAAAAATGCTTAAAAAAAAAAAAATCAAATCTCTTCGTGACATATCAGTTTTATTCTGGAAGATTCATATCATTCAATGTCCTAAAGAACCTATAGAGTACTGATTAAGTTCGATTGATTTTTTTAAATGTTTAAGGCACTGGTTTATTAATACAGTATTGTAAATATTCAGTTGTCGCTGTGGTAACTTCCAACGATCATCTTCCAACGAAATTGCAAATATCTTTTCATATTTACTCAATTTCTATTACCACATCTACAAGTAAATACATCGAGTAGGAAATGGAATCTGGCGATGCATCTATTGCTAATAAACAATAAGAAAAAAAATCTCGACTATTAACGTTTTCTTGTTTAAACAAGAATATTCTTTGTTCTCCAGTTAATTTGAGAACCTTTTGAAGGGAAGTTATTATACAGCCATTGGCGGTTTTCGCCATTCATAGGAAAAAACGATCGATCGGGGAATTTTATTTACGAAACGATTATAAAAATGCAAGTCCGCAAGAACATAATCACATCGCTACCGGTAGTGTAATGTCCAATAACGTGTCCGATGAATAACCAATGACGGCAGTAAATAAAAGGGTGGGCTAGGCTTTGATGGATTTTACACGATCGTAAATAAGCAGGAAGTTGTTATTATGTTCTAGTTATTTATCTTTTGCACGTTACCTCCCTTCCACCCCCACAAACTACCATTCCTTTACTTCACACTTAGTGAAGGCATCTGATTAGATCTTAAACAGGTTCGTATCCAATAACGTTTTTTGAAAACTTCGCTTAAATTTAATAACCAAATTTCTTAATTTTTTTTCAATATTATTAAACTACTGTTTCGTACTTAAATAACATTAAACAAAAATACACATTGTAACTTAAATATAAAAAGGAAATTTTAAAAAAATTTCTAAATAAGTGAATTAATTTCAAGTTTCATAGGAATTTCATAGACATTTCAAAGAAGAATGGCGTCATCATTTAACAATAACTCAAACCCAAGAAACAAAACTGAAAAGTGAGTGTAAATGTTCGATATAAGATATTAATGATTGCTTAATGGTTCCTTTTATTTACGAAGGAACAATAACTGATAATCGATATCCGAGGTTCTTAGCAACACCACTCGATGATCTTCCACCGAACTGCTACGATTCCACAAGTTGGTTCCTCAAGAGATGTTTCTTTTACAAATTCTTGAGTCTTTTTTTTATATGAATATAACCATAACGGAAAATCCAACAACATCAATTACGTGAAATATAATAGCCAAACAATTTTAAATTCCTAAGTTCCATTCTTAAGAATGGTGATACGTCAAAAATTAACGCATTATACAGATTACCAGATCACATTTAGAAGTAAGCAATTGTCGAAATAACAAGTATCAGAGTAGCAGAAACAATACAGATCTGTCATAAAGCTAAATGATATTTGACTTTTTCATCGTTCATTCTTCCCTCAGTTTTCTCCATATTTTAATAACCGAAGCAATGTTAACTGATAAATCACAGATAATGTCTACTCGCTTTGCCAAAATATGGACAAATTTTAACAATCTGCTTTAACACGTAACGCTATGAACTTAGAAGAACTTGACTTGGATGCCGCAAAGTACATGGAAAACAAAAGCAAAGTAAAAAAAGATGTCTATGTCTTTTATTAATCTAAAATCATTTGTTATAAGACTGAATTCCTAATGCCTTTTATACTTTCAGCCCAATTAAGAAAATGTGTGAGTTCTATCATACATATTATATCAGAAAATATAAATTGGCAGTTCAGTAATGATAGATCTAAATGAATTAAGACGACGATTCGTAATGCATCAAGAAGATGTCAGTCAGAAAAGATGTGAATCTGATATTCAACTGACAAGCAAATTCGTTTTTCATTCGTGCCTTTTGCTATTTATAAGACGTTCATTTGTTTGATTGATCGACTGGAATTTTGAGGAAAATCTTTGTTAATTTGATGACAAATAAACTATCGGTAGGCTTCCAAATTACCAATTAATATAATAACAACAACAACAACAACAACAATAATAATAATAATAATAATAATAATTAGTATATTTCTCTGTGAGTAATGGAATTTTGCTTCATCTACATAAAAATAATCGTGTTTTCCTATATTCCAAAATAAATAGTTCTCCAGTTAATGTTTACTAATTTAGTTGTCTTCAGAACCAAATACATCGTCTTAGAAAGATTTCTAACCAAAGCAGTGCTAATCTACAAAATGATCTTAGACAAAAAATCAACAAGGAAGGATAATAAATTTTAAGGCGTGATATGCAGATACACTTCATCAGATAGTCTCATAATTTATGTTCTTGGAAGCTATAAACTTAAAACAAGGTATCAAAAAGCAATAGAGGAAGACACTCATAATCGCAACATCAATTTTGGTAATTAACTCTACCATTAAATGTAATGAACCCAATGAGGAGAAAAGAAAGAAAAATCCTAATCGGAAATTAATTCATTTTTTTTCCTTATTAAATTTTATGTTGTATTTTGTTTTAATTAAAAATTTACATCACTATTCTAAAAGTATTTAAAGAAAATTCTAATATCCTATAATTTTACTTATCAGAATAATTAAATGAGACAGCATAAATTAGTAGAATTTATGGTACATGTACATTTATTATTCGCTTGTTACATTACATTTTATATTGTCATTAATGCCGTAGTTTTATGGTCGAATAAATTGGGGAAAAATAAACAAAAAACAAACAAATATTCCTTCACTAATTAAAAAATATCACGTTACAGGTACCCCATACCCTAATTGTTATTATTCATTATTTCCCTGTAATTGGTTTTAGCAGTCCATGTTAAGTATTGATAAAAAATTAGAATATTTTTTAACGTGTGTTTTCTAATAATATTTAATTCATATGTACAATTTACACACTAATTCCACTAAAAAATTATTTACAATTAAAATTAAAATCAAAAATTAAATAATCCATTAAAAAATTAAATAATCCATTAAAAAAAGTTCCTGTACAGTTTCGGGGATATCATGATCCCCATCATCAGCAAGATCTTGCTGACGATGGGGATCATAATATCCCCGAAACTGTACAGGAACTTTTTTTTAATGGATTATTTAATTTTTGATTTTAATTTTAATTGTAAATAATTTTTTAATGGAATTAGTGTGTAAATTGTACATATGATAAAAAAATTAAAATAAAGGACGAAACAATAATCAAACATTCACATTTTATGAATCCATTGATTCACCCTAATATAGTAGCCATTTTTAAAAAATAATTATTTTTTTATCTTAATGTTTTATTCTCTGAAGACATAAATAAAAAGCTCCATTTGCAAAATATTATTATTTTTAAATAAAAATGACAACCGCAATTGTTTTTTTTTTTATTCCGATACTAAATAATAAAATTCACTTATTTCATAATGCTTAATTATGTTGAACAGACGACCATAGAAGAATCTGAATATTTTAAGATCTGTTATTCTGAAATACCACAAAAGCTATATTAAAAATAATGTAAATAATTTTTTATCTTTTTTTTTTTTGCAGTCAAGTTTACGTCATTTATTTTACTATTAATTTACAAAATTTGAAAAATCTATTTTTCGTCCAATAAAAATCACATTTTCTTTTTCTTTTTTTTTTCATTTATTTTTCCCTTATCTCTGTAATTTGATTTTTTTTCTTCTTTTTTCGTTAAACCAAAATACGACTTGAAATTCTACCAATTCATTCTTTCCGAAGTCCGATGGAGGTTTTGAAAAAAAACTCGTTAATCGATTTGAGTAAACTCCCCTCCAAATATCGATTGAAAAAAGATGAACTCTTACTGATTACGCAGTGAAACTACAACGAAGAGAAAAAAATGCTTATGTAACAGCTGAAAAAATTTACAAGTTAAAATAAATAAACCGATTTTAATCGATTTACCGTAAATAGAAAATAAAAAGATTTAATAAAAAAAAA
>JAFIDM010012231.1:88853107-88863962 GCA_023159025.1 Thereuonema tuberculata
AAAAAAAAAAAAAAAAAAAAAAAAAAAAAGACTTAACTACTATGAAATCAATTTTGTTCACTACGACATTTACAACTGCCTGAATTATTCAGTAACCAAAACGCAATGTCACTTTTTTTATTCTTTTGTACATCTTTTGATCCAACAACGATTCACGAAAGTCAATTTTAATATCTAGCCATGGGTTTGCTTTGGCTACTGAGCTGTTTTCCAGCTGTTTTCCAAATGTTTTCCTTGGTTAATTGAATCATTTATACTAAAATATTTATAAGAAATATTTCAAAGATTACATCAAATAATGATAACTGAATTGCTTACGTCGTTATTACTCTTTCATTCCTTAAACGGTAAAAAGAATAAAACAAATTAATACACAAAGGCTTTGCGAATTAAACAAACTTTTTTTTAAGAAAAATATAAGCTTAAAAATTTAAGATTTTTATTACTACAAATAAAATAAAAAATGAATAAGTTACATCTTTTGCCTTAAGTTCAGGGTCTTTCAGAAATAATGGAACTATTTGAAAAGGATGTCGTTTGAGAATGGTACAGGGTACAGTAAAATAAAGACACACAGATGGACAGAGGAAGTATTCATTTGTTAACTTACAAATGTTCAATATTTCCGCTTTTGGTCACTCGGCAGACGTCCAGCCGGTAATCAAGTTCCAGCCACACTGGGTGCAACATGTCTGCATCACTGCTGTATGACTGAGACAGTGTGAATTTTTCCTGTGGGGCTACGTCAAGGACAGTGTTTTTGTGCCACCTTCCCTCCAAACATGCAAGAGCTAAAGAGACGCATAACACATGTTAAGCGTTGATGCAGACAGTTGCACCGAGTGAGGCAGGAGCTCTACTATTGGCCGGACGGCTGCCGAGTGACCAAAGGCGGACATATTGAACATCTGTAAGGTAACAAATAAAATTTGAATACTTTCTCTGGCCATCCGTGCCTCTTATTAGTACTCTGCACCATTCTCATACGACATCCTTATCAAATATTAGCATTATTTCTGAAACACCCTGTATTTTTTATTGTAAGAACAATGTTTGAAACACTTATTCTAAACTACAGGAAATTTCCCTGCAAGAAATAAGTTGTTTGCCTAAAAAGCACTGTGGTGGGCTTCTGTGTAAGATTCCCTGATATACAGAGAAGTAGCATCTTCTCAAGAATGGGAAAAATATAGGATAAAAATATTTCTCTAAAAAATTCAAAACAACATAAAGCTTTTGTTATTTATAGGACACTAGTAAAATCTGGTCGCGACAGGTCAAAGGGTAGGAGAATGGTAGAAATATATATGAATGTTCCTATTTACTATACAGGAATTTACACCGTAGAGACAAACAAATTAAGATTGAAATGTAGAAACTCTGTTTTTTGACAGACCTTTTTTATTTTATACATGGAATTATTTTAATTAAGAGTCTGAGTAAAAATTACTTCGATTTCCCCCTCACCCTCAATTTTAATTTTTTTTTAATGTCAACCTACCAGAAGGTATTAAGGAAGGAAAAAAATGTAACTTTATGTAACCTAACCTGTATTCTAACGTGACATACTGAATACTAAAATGTCAGAAAATACAGATGAAACATTGCATATGTGATGTAAACATTCATTCCTCCCCAAAGAAAAAGATTAACCACGTTTGCATAAGAAAAATCACACGACTCTTCAGAAAGAAAGGCTTTCACAAGATTTATAGCGAAGCATTAGTCATTGCAGTAGGAAAAAATGTCTCCATTTAAATGTTTCATTCCGAAAAAAAGTTTGGTTGGACACCTCCATGATAAATGTAAATCTCTGGAAGGTCAAACAAGTAACAGGGTTTGTTATGTAAAATCCACTAAAAATATAAAGTACAATTTTTAGAGGAAAGAAACATATCTGATCCAAAGATGAAATACGAATTGTTTGTCTATTGATTTCATTTCGCTTTGATAGATTTAAAAGTTTTTGGTTTGTTTTTTTTTTCTTTTTACTTTACTCATGCACGGCATAAAAATAATTTCAAAATTCTAAGACCGGAAAAATCAAAAACTTTAGAGCAGAAACACTTTTGAATATAATAAAAAGTTTTCCTGAAAGGCATGTTTTAACTCTTATTTATTCAATCCTTTCTTCAGTAAATAAAGTTACAGAAGAAATAAACAAAACTACTCACTAAATCTATTCTTAAATCTTTGATTTCTGCGATCTCCCGATTCAAATTAATTACTGATTTGGAATTTCAATATGATAATCGATTATGAGATTACTATGTTAAGATTATAAACCTTTAATTCTAATTGCACCAGAAAAACAAAATAGCAATCCGGAAACTTTTATGTTTAAGTATCTGTGCGAAATAATAGAAGATCGTAATTCAAATGGTGATAACAATCTAAAACACAAAAAAAAAATCAGCTTAATAGCATTGTTGTTGTCCTAACGCTGAAAAATCAATGAAATTCTAATGGAAACCTGCGACCTCTGGTGGTGTCTTGCCAAGCTCTTTGACTGCTACAAGACAAATAGCTCCTTCGAATTTTTCAAGTAGTTTTTGAGATCTCAATGGCCATTCAACATGTTTGAATAATGGTTAGGTTTGTTTGTTTGCTTGCTTTTTTTAAAAAAATGAAAAAAGAAAAGCAAATCAACAATAATTCCAAATGGAATCCCTTGATCAGCATATGGAAAATTAGGAATTATCTTTTAAAGACGTAAGCTATATTGCAGAAAATTTAGCACGTGATCTTTTTAAGTTCCTAAGAATAAAGCTATATAATTTTTTTTTTTTTTTTTTAAAGAAATTAAAACAAAAGTGCACATAAGGATATTTTGTAATATTTGGTTTTTTTTTCCGTTTTTGCTGACAAGTATTTATAAAAAAAAAATATATATATTTTTTTAAATATTTCCATTTCTGAGTAGGAAGTATAACATTTCAATTTATTTTTAATGTTTCTAAAGGAAATTATTTTCAAAATCGACTTGTTTTTGTAATATACAGATGGATCCGGTTAATTTGCATACAGTAGCAACAATCAAATGACCTTGTCAATTTTGACTGTTCACCAGCACTTCGGCGATGATGTATTGGTTCTTTTCGGTAGCGATTGTGTATGTTTCGCAGCATGTTTTGTTGCAACAGAACCATTGTCTTCAAATTTCTTCATGATTGCAGTCATTATTTCACATTTCGGAGAAAAAAACGATATTCTTCATCAAATAAACGTCTTTCTGAAGACATGTTGCCCTTCGACTCATAAATAAACTTAATGACGTTGCTTTAAAATGAACGGGAACTTCCCACTTTCCCTACTTGCCATTGTGAATTACCGCACGGTCACTAACGCGCTTTCAATGTCACGAGTCGAACTGAAGTCAGGTGCATGTCCACTGTTGAACACAGGTGAAGCATTCCGGTGCCCGACTTGTGGTAGGATAATGTTTTATCACAAACGTAAAAACGGCTCTCAAAAATGGCTCAAAAAGGAAGAAGTTACCGGGGGTTGATGGGTCCAACTGATACATCTGTATATTTAAACAAAATAAGATCTGTGATTCACGGACTTAAGTCGTAATACTTTGATTCAAGTCGTTGACAATCATCTAAAAAGACGGCCCCCGTATCCAAAACTAAGAAAGAAGTAGATTCTTAAGTTACTACCACAGTTCAGTTCTATTTGGCTATGAGCTAATTGAATCCTTTCAATCAAAGCTCAAAAAACATCATGTCTCTAAAATTGCATAAAAACTTCAATCAATAAGATTACGCATAACCACTGAAGAGCCTAAAGAATGGGGAAAAAAAAAGCAGAAAAGAACAAGACAAAGAATTTAATATGCACATAAAAACTTTATTATCCAACTTGTTAATTTTCCTGCTATCTATAGTTTAATTTTCCGTCACTACTTAAAGTTCTGATGAATTTAATACCATTACTTTATTCCATGACTTCCAATAAAGCTAACCTCGTTAATCACTTCTCATAAGTAAGGATGTTGCAAAACACATTCCGGCTATTTATTTATTTGGAAAAGGCAGACAACCTACTCCCAAGTTTAGGAATTTAATCAACAAAAAAAAGCAACCACCTTGTGTGATAAATAACAAATGAAATTGAAGAAATGAAGAAAATAAACCGAAGCTAATTAAAGTTATTATCAATCTCGGATAAGAAGAATTATTCCAAAATAATAAATTAAACTTTTTTTAAAAACAGAGTACTGATGATTAATCAAAGAAGCCAGGAGAAATAAGAGATTCTTCCCTTAAAAATGAAAAGCAAATATCGAATATTGCTTACATAGACTCACCGCAGAGTAGATTTTCGTTTACTAGACTGTTTTAACACTAACCGTTTTTCTTCCTCCACTGAAAATATCAACTATCTTTCAAGTCTTCTTATGGTTAAGAAAATAAAACTTCGCTGTAAACTACTCGTTCTTTAAGAGTTACAACTTTAATTTATTTGGAGATGTTTTGGTCAAATTGAGTTCTAATTTCACACGCACTTATCTAGAAAGTAATTTAAAAAAATAACAAAAAAAGAAGTAATCAAACTTCATTATTTATTAGCAGAGTGAAGATTTTCAAAATAGCCTGAATTATCCCACGTGATGGTACAGGATCCAAAAAAGAAAATATTGCAGATGCTGTAATAACAATAGTAAGGTAGTGGTGAGATCGCATATTAATGTTAAGTAAAATACATTCCTTTATTCTTCATAATTCTTCCAAAAACATCTGAAATTTCAAGGGAATGTATCCCTTTCCCATCAGCCAGATCATCTTTCAAAATTACTCCATAATATCCCCTCTTTTTTTTTCCTGGCACCACGATAACTACTCAAATCTTGTGCTTATCGTTCCTCCATTAGAATTCCGCCAGGCGCGCTCTGTTATGAGAAATGCCCTAACCTCTGCTCCCCCGCCTCTAGTGGCGGCTGTGGATTCGGCAGAAATCTTGATTTACAAGTCTTTATCCTACAATCTCATCATCACTGGCAAAAGCACACGACTCTGGCAAACCAAATAATCTTAATTCATGAGAAGTTTTTCTAATGTCCGACCGAGAAGGCGTCGGCAATGTTTATTGGAGGACTTAGAAGAACGGTAATTCCAGCGGCACAAGTTCAACGTCAAACAAGTGAACTCAAGCACCAGAATTCCCAATGAGTCCCCAGACTTCGCAATCCCATCTTATGTACAATGTTTAATACGATGAGAAATTCCCTCATCAATTTCCATCTTTTTTTTTTTCCTTGGAAGATTTTTTTTTTTTTTCGTAAGAATTCTTTCGATGTAAGTTTAGAATTTAAGTATTCGAGAATTAAACTTAAGTTATTGCAGCTTCTACTTCTAAAAGACTTTTTTAAAAGAAAAAAAAAGAAAAAGAAACCTTGAAGAAGAACACCACAATAAGATTTCAAAATATCGATAATTGTAAAGAAACTTCTCTTTTACAATAAAATGGAATTCTTTGATAGAGGAATATGAATTGATGGAATCAGGTTCCAGAAAACTGATTTAAATGTTTCAACACTAACGATAAAAATTTTAAAAAAATGAAATAAAGACACTAATCACTACCATTAAAAATGTAATAAAAATCATATTACGGTTTAATTAACCGTTCTTTCCGGTTTAAAACAAATAAGGAATGAATGCGACAAGACTATTTCGAAATCTAAAGCCTCTTCTCCCAATCTCTGTCCCTTTTAATGGTATCTTTGATGGTACCTTGCACCATCTAAGAAACAGTTCAATTTACGGATGTATCTTTACGAGTGATTACACTTGTATCGTCTCGTATGTTAACCTTAGCCTCGTATGTTAACAATCTACGGCATATGTCTCATTATCGAAGCAATGCAATTTGCAAAAAAAAAAAAGCCCAATGAAAAAACGACTAATGTAAAAAACCTGATTATATCTAACACTTGTCAGCATTTGCTTGTTTGGTTCAAAGTAGCAATGGCAGGAAACATTAGGACAAAACAGATTGCGGAATGGAATTGTGGGATAATGCAAGGGAGAAAAAGAACATTGGAAACTCACCATTACATATCGAAATATTTTACCGATCAAGCACGAATGACCCTCACACGTCAATAAATCATTAAGTCAAAGTAGATTTCCAAAAAAAAAAAAAAACTAGAAATGAGTCCGAGAAAATTTAAAATATCCGGGAAATAAATTTATTAAAAGCAACATTTTTTTTTAATGCTCCATTCCATCAAAAATACCTGACTACTCTGCAGGACTTACACTGCAGTAAAACACTCGTTAGCTAATTTACTACGGCAAGACAAAGGCTGAAATACCGATCCAAATCCCAGCTGCATTCTTACTTTTAAATTAGTCGACTGAAAATCAAATGGAGTAGCTCTAAAATCATGTGTTTCTTCTCCTCCACGCTCCAAACAAACAAATGCCGCACAGTATCATTCATTATTTATCTTGTAAGATACATAACTATCCTACGTTCTTACTTAGCAGACAGAAAGAAACAAAATCTGTAGGATCTTGATTTTGATCATTAAACTCACCTTTGAAATTCCAAACAAATACAAACGTCATCAACATGTCTTCAATATTTCGTCCTATTTTTCAAGGACGAAATTTCAGCGTCCCTGGAAATGTATTTCTCGAGTTATCCTGATCACAGACGCAGGGACGAAGATGAGTATTTCGATAATTAGAACTTTTTTATTCTAATCCTTACTCCTTTAATGTATGTTAAAGGGGAGTAGAAATGTTAGACCTAATCTTTAATACTCTATGATAGCTAGCAACGATATGCCATACGCATCTCCATTCATGAGCATATATACAAATATATATATATAATATTATTAACTATTGGATGACCCAGATTCATGGATCCTATTTCTATTTTGTTTTTCTAATTGAACTGTATTAGCTACATTGAAACTCTAGCAGTACGTAATTAGTAGTTTAGCTTACAGCACAAATTACTAACTTTCTTTTTCTAAATAGTAATAATGAAATGCACTTGTCAAAGACTCCATCTTTTCTTCAATCATTTCTTTATTCTTTAATACCGGTATGATATTAAACGTTTGGTTTAACTTCTGTAATGCTCCTCCTTAATGTGGATCGTAAATAAAAAGATAAGATTAAAACAAAGAAGTTTTCGAATACAATTTTAAATCGAAGCACACATGATTCTGTGATCACGATAACCAAAAAATGTATATTTTAAAAAAGCAGAAATTCTAGATTTAAGTTTAGGATGCTATCGATTTTAGTAAAAAAAAATTGGATCATCCGTACGGGATCTAAAGTACAAAAACCTTCAATAGAAGTGAAGGAAAAAAAAACTTTTTTTTTTTTTTTAATAGCTTTTTTTTTGCTGATTTATTAGCTGCTATTGGTTTCCTTGCTTAGAAAATCTTACTAAACTGTTCCTCAGGACACAATTTTAGTGAAACTTTCATCAAAGAAGTGAATGCAATCAAATTATAATATCTAGTGGAAATATGGCTTTTCATCACGAGTGTTGGACCGGATAATGTATTATTAATTTGGCCGAAGACATCGGCTCATCTGTGGCGAAGAGGAAAAGCTCCAGGGAAAATTCCTTCGCTGCGCAACAACTTTCCGTCAAGGGAATGAATCATGATGTAATTATAAAACGATTCACTGGAAATTATAAGTTAACAACGGAAACTCCGCAAGACTAAATTTCGTATCTCAATTATGATTACGATATAAGTTGGCGACCAGATGACAGCACATGAATAAAGCCAATTCACTATTAAGGCTTTAAACCTTAAAGATATACGAGACAAATTATTCACCAAAAGTAAGTTATGCGATTATAAATCAATGTCTGACTTTCATTTATTAGCTTTAATTGTTAGGGGCTTAGGTTTTAGAAGAAAAGGAACTTTTCATAATAACAACAAAAAAAAATTGCAGACAACTTGGTTTGAAGGTCATGATTATAATAATAATAAGAAGAAGAAGAATGACGAAAGTATCCAAACAGCCCGATCTTACTGGATTATAGAAATTCAAAAACAGTGGCACATGAAAAAAAAATTCACAACGTCCCAATCATTATCTCTGCAACCAGTCTGATTCCGAACTATCTTCATCACAGTCGTAAACCACTGACACTTCATCCAAACATAATCGAACAAATACAAAAGGCTATCTTCCAAGTAATATCTAGTTCATTTTGAAGTTCGCAAATTTCTACTTGGAAACCAACATTCATTAGAAAACAGAACACTATACGATGAGAAGTCATATCAAAACCACCAGTCAAAAAGTGAGCAAAATCAATAATAATAATAATACTTAGTTCTTGAAGAATTAAGAACAATTATAATCAGCCTATTGCAAAGTTCTTAAATCACATGTTATTTTATATTAAGTAAATCTATATTATTAAAATCTTTTATTTCTCTGTCTGTCTGTCCGTACGGTGCAATTGTTAATTTCCTCTGAAAAAATTACCACAATGAAACGTTCGCGACGGGAATCGAACCAAAACCCTTTGATCCGAAATCAGACGTCTTATTCATTAGGCCACGGGGACTACATTCAAATTATTGTTTCTTATCACTCCCTTTGTGTGTGTGGCGCAATGAGAGAAGAGCCAGAGAAAAAAAGAAAACAACTCATTAATTTTAGCCTGCTAAATTAAAATTGAAATTTCAATGTTCATTTTTTTTAAATTAGTTTATTATGAAATTAGTCATATTCAAAAATTTTCAAATGTATGATTTACATTTCATAATTTGTTTGCAACGTTTTTCCGTTATTATTTACAAAAATAATTAGAAATGATTACTTCTAATTATCAGTAATTAGTAGAAGTTTACTTAAGATAATATTTAGTCTAGTAAAATTCAGAAGTTAACGTAATTGGAGTTCTTATTTTATTTTGAATAACATTCAAAAACCACAAGTAAAAATCAAAAAATAATTTGGGAACTGTCTTACAAAGGGACTGTGGTACAAAGAATTCCAGTCATCACTGATAAAATTTTATAAACATCAAGATCAAGAAGCTAACGAATAATAAAAAAAAATAGGAGAAACTCATAATTTAGATTAAGTTCAAGTGATCCTTTTAAGTGAAAAGATTGATTGACTTTTTTTTTTTTCATTAATAAATATCCTTGACTTTTTTAAAATTCTCTGATTACAAATCAAAATAAAATTACTGAACATAAATGCAAAAACAAAATTGATCAAACTCAATGCTATTACATATTTGATTTTATTCTAAAACACTTGACATCTTTTCATATCCAAGTATCTAAATGATAAGTCATTAATGTTAAAGTAATCATTGATTATAATTCTTCAATCTTAGTAGACCTGTACGAGGTTCCCTTCCCCGGCGGTTCCTAATTGCAAAATCTAAGAGCCTTGTAGGAAAGACGGTTCTAGTAGCCTCAGGGTGGAGTCCCTCCTCTTCCAATTGATACATATCTCCTTCCTGATGACACTGGCTCTGTGGTTGTCGGTGACTAGAAAGTGGCCAACGATGATTGAATTACTTCCTACGCCGACCAGGAAATCAGGCAATTCGCCCCTACTCTAGATTCCATTTTCCCCAAGGTTTCTCATCAAAACTCAATGCTTGCCATCACCAATAGATGATGTTGCAACATCCAGTGTTTAAAACAGGTTTGAAAAGATGGAGTTCATTAAAATTTCATGGGGTGTTCTTGGTTTAATTTGTTTGGATTTTTGCAATAAATGAAATTGTTATAAGATTTTATAATCGCAGTTTTTTTAAGAGTTATTTCTTCTTATAACTGAAGTACAAAAGTCAAAAGTAAAGAAAAAGTTAAAAATAGACAATAAAATGTTTTGAAACTGATACGATATTTTGGAAATTAAATAGTATGCTTTTGAGTAACATTTGCACTTCTGTTGAGACGGAAAACCCCTACTCGGGGATACCTACTGAATTGACATTCAAGGAATTTGATTTACAATACAAAGGTTTTCAATGTTAACCAACACTTCAAAATGGGAGGAAAATAACGTTAATTTTTCTATAAACCTTTTACAATACTGCTGCTACAACATAGAGTCTTCATTCAGCGTCTTCGATTAAAAAAGGAAGAAAGTACTTAATAAAGGTTACTATTTACGGCGCATATTTATGTTTAAATATATTTTACAATTTTACATAATTATAACAACCTGAAAATTCAAAAGGCCTAGTTAAATCAGCATGGAACCGGTAGCCAAATGGTAGGGCTCTTAACTGAAAGCTTTAGGAGCCGGAATAAAATCCCGGCGAAGATCAGTGATTTCTCCTCCAAACGGGTCCTAGGGTCCACCCTGCTCTCTCTCAAGAGTGGAAACCAGATTTGCTTCCAAGTGGTTAAAGGTATGGCTTGACCACTAGTCCTGAACTTACTCCCGTTGGTTAGGAAATATCGGGAGCCTTACCCTCTCGCGACCCCAAGGATCATATAGGCCTGTAATGGAATACTTAAAACTTTTTTTGAAAAGTCTGCTGACGTCGGTCAACTTATTTTAAAAAGTATGTCGTTCATTAAAGATTACAGCACTCCGAATTTAACTGTTTAAAATTATGCCATACGGGAATTTTAAATCTACTTCATTTATAATTACAAAATATGTTCCACAACTATTCCTCAATTCAGTAAAATTTGTTAAAATTTAATAGATTTGGTCATTGGTCCTTTTGTCACCGATTTTTTACCTTTTTTTAGAAGGTTACAAAAGACAAACAAACAATCTATATTACTAAAATCTTTTATTTCTCTGTCTGTCTGTCCGGCGCAGTTTTCTGTGTGAATGAAAAATAGAAAGAATTTTTTCAATGAAACATCCGC
>JAFIDM010012231.1:88869523-88900675 GCA_023159025.1 Thereuonema tuberculata
CAAATATCAAAAAATAGCTCAGTGAATTTGTGTTTTGTTTAGTTATGTGCGTTCTTTGTTTTATTTTACTGTCTATATATATATATATATATATTATTATTATGGGTCGTCCTTAAATTTAAGCTTTAGCATAATGAAAAATTTTATTGCATGATTATTAACTCACATTTGAATTTTAAACTCTAAATTTTAAGCAATTTTTTTAAACTGTGTGAAATTTAAGATGCTTAAAAGTATTAACATTAATCAAATAATGTTTATAAAACAATTACTTTTTTTTTTTACAAAATCATATTATTAATAGGCAAAAAACGGATGTATGTTTGTCGTGAAAGTGGAGAGAGCGGGGAGAGTCAGAGAGAGAATATTTTAAAGTGTATTTTAATTTTAATTTTGTTAGTGTGTTTTTAATTTTAAACATACACTAACAAATAGTGTATTTTTAATTTTAAAAATACTGTACACTAACTAATGTCTTTTGAAAAGAAAAAGTAGTTGATTTAATTTTTTAAAAAAGTATTAAAAGGCCAACACACATGATAATTAAAAAACAAAAAAACAAAAACACATTAAATAAAAAATGAACTACGTTTCGGGCCGAAACACGTAAAAAAGTGCTTTAGTTGATTTAATGTTGGTACATAATTCCTACGCCCCTGTAAGGCATTGTGTGGCACTCTCTCATAGGCTCACTTTGGACAGCCTATTATTGCACGGTAGGAGGTTTAACTTCCGTGAATGGTTCACAGGTTGCAACTAATCTTTCTCTAATTTCTTCGAAGTCCAATTTTGGTCGCTGGCTTGAAAAAAATAATTATATTACTAAAAAGTTAAAACAAATCTTTGTTTCTTTTATTAAAGGAATTTCGCTTCCTTTAGTGTAGAATTCTAGTGTAGAACTGCCACTCAAAGACAAACACCAATGATGCGAACGCGGCGTCAATGGACAGAATCCGGAAACTGGACTGCAAAATTGCACGGGATGACAGATACCTCTATCACATGGCAGAGTGAGAGATAGCACAGCGACATCCACGTTGTTAGCAGTGGAGCACTAGCCCAGTTCGAAGTCGTCTGCTTAACACAGGACTGGTCGTTCACGGCCCATTGCTGCGAATTTCTTTAATCCTTAAACCACAGACGTCTCAGGGTGCAATGAGGTCTCGAACATAGACATCGGTGTGCTATTGCTAACATGTCGTGTTTTCTGATGTAACACGATTCAACTGCTACATCATGATGCTTACAAACGTGTTTGAAGAAAAAAGTAGTGAACGCCAACTTGCAGCGCCATACAGGCCCAATGCCAAGTTCATGGTTTGAGGTGCCATTGGGTTCAATTCACGAATCTCCCATATCCGAATCAGGGAACCTTCAACAGCCAGCGATGTAGCAGGGATATTTTAGAGGTAGAGGCGATACCTTCCTTCAGAGTTGTCGTGGAGCTATTTTCCAGCAGAACAATGCTCGCCCATGTGTGGCCCAGAATGTCTAAACTGTACTGTATGTACTGCATATACCGCTTCTTTCCTGGCCTGCACGTTCGCCCGATGTTCTCAAATAAACATTTCTTATATAAGCAACTGACTCGTCAACCACTTTCACTATCCATTGCAAATGAACTCTGGATTCGAATAGAAGCAGCCTGACAGGCTATTCCCCAGGACGATATCAAAAACAAAATTTTGTATAGTTCTGCAAATGAATCAATTATCTACTGTAACATGAGTAAGTCAATCTGTGAGATAAATTTCATTTGAACAGCGTGATTCTTTCTTGGTTTACAATTTTCACAAACAGTAGTGTAAATATAAATCTATTTATTTTTGATGGTTTCCACTTAATGCAAAGCAAAAAAGAAAGTCAAACTGATGCTTCACAGAATGAAAAATTAAATCTCCAAAATTTGGATAATTCAAGAAACAACGAAAGATTGAAAAAAATTATTGAATAAATATAGGGAACAAAACAAAACAATAAACATCAGGGAATTGCAGTGAAAAGCAGTTACAGAGTTAGAAGAGAATACAACTTGTTACTAGAGAAAGCAGATGAGTGGGTTTGTCCTTAAGATATGGAGGTTTGTTTATGCTTTAACAACAAAGAGAATTTCAGCTTAAGAATCGTTCAATATTTGTTGCAATGAAAACATTTCCCCCCTTTTTTTTTCCTTCAAGAGCATCAACTCTATCGTTCACGCGAAGCCCAGGAATTCCAATAGTCACATCGCTGAAAATTTTTCGATCTCAAATGTACTTTTCCGATCAAGCTGATTCGTGGAATTTAAAGAAGGCTGTGCTAATATTAAAATCAGGTTTCTTTAAGTAGCCTTTTTTTTTTTTCCTTAAAAAAAACTTAGAAACGGATGTAAATTTTACAGTAAATAAAATGAAAAAATATTTATTAATTTTAAAGGGTTCCTTTATTTATAAAATGTTTAATCAATTTTACTGAAAAGTTTTTTACCATCATATTAATAATAATTAAGATTTCACTAAAATTATCAATGATTTTTTTAAAAATAAATGCAGTAATCATTAAATCCGTTACTAAGTAAACTGTATCTCTATCTCTATCTAAATAGTAATTTACATTTGGGGGAAGGAGTGGGAAGGCGTTACTTTAATCAATAATATAAAAAAGAACATTATTTCGAATTACCATAGTTTTAAAAGCGTTTCTGCTTCTTTAAATTTATAAAATCTATAAAAAAGTAGAATCGGATGTAAATGTTACAGTAAATAAAATAACACGTATTTTTATTAATACTAAAAGAGTTCCTTTATTTAAAGAATGAATATTTCGATTAGAAAAATGTTTTTTTTTTAACAACTTGGAATTAAATTGGAAAGTGTAAAATAGATGAAATAGATGGACGGTTAAATAAAATTTCTTATAATAAATTTTCATATAGTCGCATTTAATTAATTTATTATACTTTTTGTAATAATAATAATAATAATTTAATAAATATTAAATTATTAATAATATGAAATTGGATAGATAGATAGATAGATAGATAGATAGATAGATAGATAGATACAAAAACAAGATTCGGTCTTCTTTAGTGACAACATAGTTGCTTCATTTTCAATAATGACACTCAAATAAAATAAAACTCTTTGAAAGCATATGTAGCGTTTCATGAGATAAAGTTTTTTAACAAAGATGATTATTAACCGTTTCAATCAAATACTCATCATCAGTTTACCATTTATTTAAATTATTTTCTGTTCGTTCTAAAAGTTTGCCATAATAACTTCAGCAATGATGTAAAAATACCCCCTGGTTAAATTTACATCGACAAGTTGAAATAAGATATTAATATAAAATCTCAAAACTTATTATAATTAGTACTTACTTTATCATTTTTAACTTCTAATATAATACACAGAGCTTTAATAGGAACGTTATGTTAAACTACAAGGAGTACAAGTAGTTATAAGAAATGAATTACAATTTTTACAACATTTAAACAAAATAGCTCGTGAATGTAATACAACAGTGTGTTTAGCACGTAGGCCTATTGACCATTTTAAACAGGAATTTGTTTCGTGTATCTAACAAAAACCACCAAAAGAGTAACTGGAATTGCATAAAAACAACTCAGATACGCGAATTGTACAATTTATGCAGCATAGTAAATTCTTGAATTTCTCTTTGCACTTCATAAAATCATATGCTTAGGCTCACTTTTTTCTCATAGCAAACAAATTAAAATATATTTTAGAAAAATCTATCTTTTTGCTCACGATACATTTACTTCAAAAAGTGTTAATATGAATCGAACTTTATCTTTTTTGAAATTGCTAGCAAAAGTTTTTCTGTAGGATACTTCAAGAACTTCTTGGACTGCAGCTTAAGTCCCTTGAACTTAGCTGAATCCAATTTCCGATCTTCGGAAAAACTTTCCTAAAGATTTAATTCTTCGGCAGGATAATGCCATTGTAATTCTTAATATAACACTCAAATACTATCACAGAAAACGTAACTTAGCGTTACCTGGTCGCATCTGAACAAACCAAAAACCAAAATAAATAAATCCCACCATTTCTTTTCTCTCTACTGTGACTGTTTGTGTAAGCTTATTTTTATAAGCTGTGATCCACAAAGAATTTACAGATGAAATGATGGTGTAAATCAATGATGCTCTAACTTGAAGGAAGCTGACACTTCGATCTCAAGAAGAAATGACAGGTTCACTTTGGCAAATAAAATCGCATCAGGAGAGAAGGCATTTTTGACAAGGGAGCTCCGTGAAAGAAAGAAGAACGTGCTTCCTATCACTCGAGTCTCCTTTTGGTAAATAAGTAACGAGTTTAAATGCATTAAGAAAGCCATCCTGGGGGATTTCTGAGCGGCTGTTGTTTCTTTTAAAGAGATTAGAGCTGTAAGACGACTGCCCTTGAAAAAAAGAAGTGGGTAGCTGGCTTCCCATGTCACGTCACTTCCACCAATACATATCGAATAATAAAACTCTCCTGAGAATGCTTTCCTTTCGCGCGTGATTACATCATTCTACAAATCTGAATACCAAACGAAGAGACGACGAGAAGACTGTCTAAAACAAAGCAGCTCAGATTAAAAAAAGAAAAAGCAATCCCTTTTCAAAAGGAAATGATTTTATACAAAATTTAAAATCGAAATCAAATTATCTCACGACAATCGTATTTTGATAAATCTTAACTTATCTCGTAAAAAGAAACAACCAATGCTGAGCCTCAGTTACAGAAATTTATTAAAATAAACAGACATTAAAATAAAACCTTAAGAATTCAAAAGGCAAAGTCTGATTGATTACTTTCCATGTCTCTCCGTAACAATAACCACACAAAATGTTAAATGACAAACTGCAATTTCATAGTAAATACTTTACATTGGAAATAAATGCAACAAATCTCTAATTGAATAGATGATGTAGAAATACTATTAGTAACGGATTTTAGGCATAAATGACTGTTTATCAAATTATGTTAAACCCTTCTACCAGTGTTTTTACTCATAAATAATTCTTCAACAGATCTTTTACTCTGCCATTCCTTTACTGCAGTGCCTCGTCGTAACTTAGGAATTTTGATGCCTCTTCTTGAAAAGCAGTATCTTACCAGGTAAAAACGAGAAATTTAGGAGTGCAAATAGTCTAAAATTACGAAACTCTGCATTGCAACTCAAGTTTCTACAGAATTATGGTTTTTATGATGCAGTATTTGGCTTATACAGAAGAAATGAGAAATGTCTGTTGTTTTTAGTTTAGAAAGATCACCAGAAATCTTAGAGCGTTAATCTAATTAGCAGGGAAAAATTAATTTAGTTATTCATCCTTTTTTCCTAATTACAATTCGAATTCACTAATGTTTTCATGCATAAACATTGTGCCTAAAAATTTCCCTGCTGTTTTCATGGATATTTATATCCAATTTTACATATATAAATATTCAAGAATTTTGAACAAAAGCTTTTACTCTTTTACGTGACCGAATTATTGTCAAACTGTAAAAGAACAGTAAAAGATGGATTAATTATTTAAAAAAAAAAAAGAAAGAAATGTCGCTACAACAAAAATGTATTGATCTCGGATGGCAACGTTCTCTTTAAACTTCATGTCATTCATAAAGACACGGCACATTGACTTTGTTTTTGAAATTTTAATGAGTTGGGAAACTAGAAATAAACAGATACCAACAAAGAAATTCCAGCAGTTAAGGAAAAGCAAACAAAAAAAAAAGACAACTTTTCTCGAAAACAAGTGTCGTTATATCTAGAAATCCCAATGCCAATTCCCTTTTTTTTGTATAAGATGTTATTTAAATATAATGAATATCGTGTAAAATAATATCGTCATTAACAATATAAAATAACTGTCTAAATATATAACGCAAACTTAATCTCACGATAACCTAAAAAGAAGTGAATAATTTCTATTCCGTAATTAAGTTCCCCTTTATATTAGCATTCATAGCCATATAGTGAGGTAGTAGTAAGACAGAAAAAAAGCAAACAGCTTAAATTATCTTCTTGATATCTTAAAAGTTTACATTAACTTTACGTAACACATATTCATTAACGGTATCCAAATAATCACTAATTAGTTCAAAATAATCGAAGAAACGAAGAAGATTTTGTGTTTGTCAACTTATTCAATCTAAGACAATATAGTTACGTAGAGTGTCTTGATAAAATTAGGATAGGAATAATCTCGGACAGACAGTGAGAAAGGGAAGACAGCATCACCGGCCTTACCTGTATCATTGCGGCCGCCTGCCGGAGCGATCGACGGCGAGCCTGCGGTTGTGTCGCCGCTCAGTTCCGATTCAGCGTTGGCGGGACCGCTGTGTAACGGGAAACGTAGCCGCTGTCAAGGCCAGCCGAAAGCGTAGTAGTACTAGTAATTGTAGTGGTGGCGGCAGAGGAGGAGGGCGTCGTGAATGGGGTAGCCAGGAGCCAGCAGAAGGCACCAGGTACGTCGTTCATGTTCCTGGCGGGTATTGTGGTAGGGTCACTCTTCCTGGCAGGAAGGAAACTGCTCATTACCTTCCGTACAGGCCTACACCATTGGATGTAAGACGACGAAGAAAAGTATTGATTGTCTCTCACACACTCCACGAGGAGTGAGTGCATGTACGCTCGCAGCCAAGTCGAGCGCAGGACGGGGTAGGCGGGTGCATGGGTGGGTGGATATCGAGAGACTGATCAATCCTTGCCAGTTGGTATGCTGCAAACACGATAGCTCTCCTTTCGTTCTTCTACCAAGCAGTTCGTTTCGTCTATGGATTCTTATTTCCAAGTACCCAAACACAACCATTAAACCAATCCGAACGCAAACAAGCAACCAGTCAACAATTATTATCCCAGTAGTTTATTCCAAATTAAATCAATTCCAAATATGTAAGAATTTATTTTTACTATTTGATTACTGTATATCAAATATTTACTTCAAAAATGTTACAAAGTAAATATTTAACGTAATAAATAATCCGGAGTGGTTCTAAGTAAAAAAAAAAATGCATTAAATTACAAATTCTTAATTTGCAGCCTCTTATCTGTAGGTGAATAAAACTGGGTAATTTTAGTTTTCTTAATGAACCGATTATTAGACCTCAAACAAAAAAAAAACACTCTAATCATCTGCAAACACTTATCTTTGAAATAAAAGAAACAAAAATCCATAATTCAATTAGTAAAACTTGTAAATATTTCACGTTTAAACTTTGTAAAATGGAAATCAAAATAAAGATTAGTCGTCCTCTCGAATTAACTTCTAACACTTTTTGTTTATTAAAAACCATTTTTTTTTATAATTGTAATTTACTGCATTGCTGGTCTACATATCCATCCATTTTTCTGTGAAATAAATTGACAATGCTGCAAATACGAAATAACTTCTTTAATCTATTCTTAAAATGTCTTCTTAAAAGGCAAATTGGTAAATTGAAATAAATGGAGATTAAAATAATAGGAAAAAAAAAAAAAAAAAAACTCTTATGCTGCAGTAGTGTTACGTAATATCGATTCCTTTTCCAACTCTCTTAACATAATCATTAGCCTGGCATAACCTAAGGTTCTCTTTGGTACATTATAGAAAAATTTCTTCTTAATGTTAGTTTATCAATGCAGAAATTGAAAACCTCATATTTTTTCTAATATTTTTTTTTCTTTCTAGAAAATTCTATCATTTTAAACCTACAACATTTTTAATTATTATTTTTTTTAAAATTTTAATGAAGATTTTTGACAAAAATTACACATCATCTCTTTTTCTTTTTATATAATCTTGAAATTCCTTTTCAGTTGATTTCCGCGAATGCTGAGAAATTTGAAAAATAAATCTTGCAAAATAACACGGAACAGCAGGAACTATTGGAAAAAAAAGAAAAGAAGCTATACATAGATATATATGAACTTTCAGCTGTTGCGTCGTAAAACTTATAGATCGCTGAAATCTGGAACAGATTTTGGTTATTTTACGAAGACCATTATGAAAACAGCAAATATATTTCTTATTAAAGTAAAGTATGAAAAAGTAAAATGATTAATTACCATACTGAGATCTCTTTTGATGTCAGGCTCTTCGATCCAATTTCATAGCATCCTTTATTAAAAGTTTTTACAAATTACCTTCAGACAATCCTTTTTTTATTATGATTACTATTATTGATTAGCTATTATTCTGTCCATACTTATGTAGAAAGAAATTTGCTGTAGAGCCTAAAGCTTACAAATAGCCATTCTTTATTACTAATCACGATTCAATCGAAATGATACAATTTTCCTTGGATAATTCTAACTGTTGTTTATTTAGTATATCAGCAAATCAAGCTGACAGTTGACTGACATTTGGTAAGCATCTATTTACTTATGTTTTATTTACAGATGGACAGCTCTTATAAAACTAACAAACTGTATTAAGCAGCCGAACCGTAGATAAAGTAGCTTTGAAAGACCTCGAACATGGACGCTTCTTAAGAAAGTCTTCACACGGAACATCTGTAAAAAGAACCTGGCTATTCAAGTTCATTCGCATTTTATCGTTAACATTTTAGTGCTGAAAAACCGCTTTCCTTAAAAATTCCGCTAATTCCTTTTTTTTTTGTTTTGAATAACTTGAGGGATAAATTTCGGCTAAAATGAAATCATTTTCTCATTTGAGAGGATGTTGTTCTCTCTCTTTGAAAGTTCCGTCACCTTTAAGTACTTACTGGTAAAGCTTCATCTAAGAAGCATCATATGCCTTTCTGGTCTGTTTAAAGAAAACACGTCAGAAACTTAATGCAAACGCGAATTCACATCTTGCGCCCACCCTCCCAAAGCTTTCAAACTCGTTCATCTCGAATGAGTTGCGGTGTTTTTTTTTTCTTTTTTCCTCTCTTATTCCAGGCGGGAGCATCACCTACTCTGAACGCCAGCGAAGACAACCTAAATTTCGTCGTTCATCGCTGTGTCAGAGAGGTACACCACAAATATGAGTTGTATTGCGCAAATGATGAGGCATTACTATAAGCCATCAATTCAAAGCAGCTACTAAAAGGGCACGTCAAATAAAGATAAATAATAAAATAAAAAGAAGATTGAAGATGTGGCTAGATTTATATTAATATTTAATAGAACAGAAGTATTTATGCCATTACCGATAAGATAACCAGTCAAAGAAAAACAGTAATATGTATACGTAGAGTAAAATTGAAGTTCAATTTCGTGTTTTTTTTTACTTTACTATATTTACTTTTCTTTCTTTGAATACAGTCGCAGTGTTTTCTTTCCATTAAGATACAACAGCTATCAAAATGGGAAAGGAAACTTTATAGAATTGAATGAAAAACTAACTTTTAAAAAATATATTTAAATTTCAAACGTAAATTTTTCCCATTTAAAATAACGTTTTACTGTAATAGTACTTTGATAATAATGGGACTCTGAAGTTTCTCTACTTTCTTATATAGGGCTTTTTTTTCCAGATTTGTTCCAACTTTTTAATGTTTTTTTTTTTTTTTTAATTGCTGCATTTACATTTTAAAAGTTGTATTCCTTAAGGTTTATCTATTATTATCTATTATTATGAAATAGGGAATGAAACATGTACCTGAAATGAATTAAATGTTCAAAGAAATTTTATTTAAAATGGAGAACATTTTTAAGAGAAAAAAAAACAAAACAATATATTCCTGTCTGTTCTCCAGTTACAAATTAAACATTGATTCTAAAGCCAACAAAAATTCGGCACTTATTAAGAAATCAAAAGGAAACGATCAGTTGGATTTTGGACAAAACTATGGGTAATTCTTCAGGTATTTTTACTTAATGATACGGTATCGGAAACGTTTAATTAATTAATTTATTTTTGCTAATTGATTGACACTAAATTCGGTTTTGTTTTAATGAAAAAAAATTAGTAAAGGGTTAAAATGATTTATAAACAACAACAAAAAAAAAAAACCAAAAAAAAAGAAGTATTTTTGTATAATATATACAAACATTAACGTGATAATAACTAAATGTTTTAAGTCTTTTGCATTATTTGTACTTTCAATTTTTATTAAAAAAAGTTTTTTTTTTTTATTTAATTTGTTTTTATAATTAAGCAATATCTATTTTAGACTGGAATCTTAAAAACAACCGATTTTTTTTTTAAAGTACTGTATCTTTATTATTATTCCATTTAAAAATATATTAAAAGACGACGCCGAAGAAGTTTATGTTACTATATTTTTCATTAAAAGATTTTCTTCTCTCTATTAACTTTAAATTTCTTGTGAAGATTTATTTTTATAAATTCAAAATTTTGATAAAATGTCGTACGTATTTTCCAGAATCTGTTAATATTTAGCTAAAGTATTTAGTTACTGGAAGAACAGTAAAATTATTATTAAATTAATTCAATATTTCAAAAAAGAAATCAAAGTAACAACTTATTCGTAAAAAAATGAAAAATAAAATAGAAAAAAAATCACAGAATTAAATGTATAGAGCTACGTAAAGAATATACAAAGGATGAGAATTTACTCATTTTAGGATTATAATATTTTCCAATTCTAAAATGTTAAATTATCTTTCTTTTGTTTTTTTGTAAAAACGAAAAAAATAGAAAGATGAGAAACGATATACTTAGTAAGCACAACAATACTCACTGATGTAAAATTAAAACTGAATAAATGTGTAGGAAATCTTTACTAATCAGACAATTTTATATTACCAGAAAGTATTGCAGTGAAGATTACAACGAATTGACCTAAGAAGTGACCGCCTGCTGTACGGCTACACTACAAAGCACGGAAGTTATTCAGGGAAATTTATTCATATCGAAACAAGATTAGCTTATTTTATATAACAGAAAAAAAGTATCTGCAACAGGTATTGCGCTACACTAATAATAATAATAATTAAATTCGTAAATTCTAAGCAGGAAGTTAGTATCTGATGACGAACATAGTCGAACCTACTGACCTTCAGATGGCCTCTTTGTAAGAAAACCTGAAGTAGTTGTTTTTAATTATTCATTACTTCATTTTCTGTATTATTATTTCTACATAATATATGGATTCAATTAAGTTTATGAAGTCGGCTTTATTTTTAGTAATAGATAAACCTTGAATAAATGATGTTATTGCCATATAATTATCTTTTTATAAAAATGTTAAAGGGTTTCATTTTACAGGCCAAGGCGGCCCAACGATTCAACATCATCGGGAAGAAGATGGGGTAGGGTGGTCATTCCGAAGCCCTCCTATCTTTAACTAATTTTACAGAGATTGGGTAACCCTGGGATATGGGTTTAGAGAATAAACATCCCGAGAAAAAAAAAATTCATGATCTCCGTCAGTTCCCTCCTCCAGTCCAGCGCCTGTATCACAGAGGCCAACGAACTCACACTTTTCTTTAAAGTTAATTAAACTAACTTTAAACTAGTTAAGTAAAAGTTAATTAACCTAAACAGACAATTTGCGTTGCGACTCTAATTTTCATGATCTTTCCTTTAACGTAGAAAAAGATCCAATATTTAATGATGCTATTAATGTTTTACATTTATATGACCTTATTATTTTAAAGAACTTTATTATTGAGAACTTTTTAGAATACTTCTGGCTATTTCACAAAACAATTTTATCTTTCGATGACTGTAAACTCGTCATCAAACTTCAACCAAAATCCGCCCCAACTTACAAAGGTAAGTTTTCTTTTAAGAATGAACTTTTTTAGCAATGGTGATTTCAACCTCATTAAATTACAACAAAGAAAGATACACTGAATAGAGAATATATGTTTTAGAACATTAACTTGCAACTACAGCTCCTGGCACTTTTAAAATTATATTTAATAAATATAAGAATACTTATAAAAAACTCAAAACAACAGATCGCGGGATGATTCGTGCTGGTCAACAATAACTTGAAAATAACAGTTTGATATGAAAATATCATACATATGGACATTTTCAAAGCGTCTAATGGTTAAAAAGGTACCAACAAAAATCGAACTGTGCTATACGATGGCCCGTCACATTGATCTATGCAGTACAGTGCAATTTAAAACACAGCACAAAAATATCAAGCTGTTGTTGTGACGTAGAGGTTCACTCTTTGCATCAATGCCGTTCTGAGCTCCTAAGAGTTCTAGGCGGTGGACGGACGACACCTGCAACATATCTCTTGATTGTCTCCTTGCCGCATGATCAATCGGGACATCGAGCTGGCTCCTCTAAGCGCCGGATATATTGTATTTTCAGGTAGTCATCCACTAGGAAGCTCGGTAAAGGCAAGCGCTGACGTCCATAACAAGAAGTCAGATCGTTTTCACCCGTGAAGACATGTTGTTGCAGACTGACATCAGGTTATATCTGTCTTGTTAAGGTTCGAACACATAAAGAAAAGAACGTAACCCAAAGCCACCCACTCACCATGATACTATCTTCCGTTGCAGGATGTTAAAGAAATTGTAGTGAGTCCGTGCTTCTCTCCAGATGAAGATAAGGTTCACTCTACTGACTGAACCTTGACTTGTCCGCAAACACAATACAGCCCACCTCTCTGCACCAGCTACATGGGCTCTTTTATGGGCTGCGAGATGCATCATGCAGGCCTGTGGGCATGCAACCCGTGCTCACGGAATCGGTCTGGAAACGGTCCTTTCTGTTGCGCCTGAAAGGTCCTATAAAGGTCTCTTGCTGTACTGGCAGGTAGTGGCGAATAATGATCTTGTTCTGCAGGTGTGAGCCTTGAACGTATTGTGCTAAGCGTTGACTGACAATTCTAGCCTCTTGAAACATCTGCCAGACTCTAAAAATATACTTCTGGGACACGAAACTCCTGGGATACAGCCCTCTGGGTTTGACTAGCCTCGAGGCTAGTAGCCTTAAAATACTGCTTCGCATAATATCATCAATATGGGTTCGCTGAGCCTTATTCACGTAGTAAGAACAGCACAGCACATGCTTTTTTTTTTTAGCTCTGTCATGTCTAATTATGACCTGTCTAATGGTAAGTGACATTTGTAGTTTTATCGGCGCCACTCTTTTGAGAGAATAAAGTGCCTTTTTGGCGGAAATATGGAGTATTTTTTACGACGATTCACTTTGCATAATGCAACATTTTCCAGTGATTAGCAATTATCTGTAATTTTAATCAGACAGTTTGTCAATGATTTAACGCCAATCATTTAAATGTAGTTCGAATCAAAATGGCCGCCCTCTGATAAACAAAAATTACACTGAAAATTTTGAAGCCATGTAACTAGCAAAATGTGTTTGTTTTAGCTAGTTAAGTAGATAAATATATTGTTGATATATCTGTAGATTCATTTAATTAGAAAAAAAATGACAGGAATAAAAAAAAAATTAGAATCTGATGGGTTAAAACGTATTTTTAAGTTAAATCGTAATTTTTTTCAGTAAGTCGAAATGTGTTCGACGGGTCGATTAATAAACAAATAGAAATTTTATAAACTTAAAAAAGAAATCAGATTCACATTACAAGTAAATCAATAGATAATGTTTATGGAGCTCTTTTAATATATATTCTTAGGAAGAATGAGCTATAAGAAGAATTCATTCCTTGATGTAGAAGTAGAATCAACTTAAATTGTATCCGTGTTTGGTTTCTCCCATTCGAGAACCTTTCTTTGAGGTTTTTTTTTTTTTTACTTTTCTTTCAAAAACTGATACAAGATAATTAACTCTTGACACCCTCTCAGTCGACAAAGAATTCTTTCGGATGAGTGTGTTGCATTATCTCACTTCTGCACACAACAAAAGAATGTGAATGGGTAAGAACAGACAGAGCGGCATTTTTCCATTAACCCCAAGTGAGGAAAAAAAAAATGAAAGGAAGGAGTAAGAGGGGAAGAAAGGAGGAAGTGGGTGTAAAAGAAAAAAAAGAAAGAGGACAGGTGGATGGTATATAGAAAGTTGACAGAGGGCAGAAGCAAAAATAGTAGACTGCTTACACTGCGTAATTGGCTTTTAGTAGCTGGTCACTGAGAAACGTTAACCTCACAAAAATGAAAAGGTAAGTTCGTCAAATATTAAAAAGGCTGAGAAAAACACGTAAAAAAAAAACTGTACTGAAGTAAACTTAAAGTTCCGTTAATTGTCTCTAATGGAACGAAGATGCATTAAGGAAATTAACGCACTAAGACTTTCTTGAAAACAATAAAAGAATCTGCACACAAAAAAGTCAGAAAAAGCCGTATTATTTGAATTATTATTATTCTTCCTTTCTTTCCCTGATTTGTAATAAACGCATTTCACTTAATTTTTTTATTATTATTCTTATATTTTTGGAATATCCTTGATATTCATTTTCAGATATCTTGTCTATCTGTCTGTCTGTATGCCCATAGAGCTAAAACGGTTAGGCCTATTTTCCTATTATCTGACATAATTAATTTAAGGGTCAACTCTAATTATGATTTCCATTATTATTGTCTTAACCTCATTTACTAACTCTCAAATCAAATTAACGCCCCACCCTCTCCAAAAAAAAGTTATTTGATAATTTTTGATAATTTTCAAATACTAATGTTAATGACGTCGCGTACACAGACACTGAGAACTGGATACCTCAGAATAAAACTAGTATCTAATCTTGGACTAGACTTTTATTACTAATTACTGTGAATGTTTCCTCTAACTGTGTATTTTTGTTCATCTGCAAACTAATTAATAAACTAAAGTGCAGTTATTAATAAAGCTTCAAATCAACATTAGCTTTGTGAAGGTCTCTTGATTCGAAATATAATCTGTGTAATTTTTTGGCTGGTGTCCATTACTTTGAAATCCGATGAGGTGATTGCGCTTCTATAAACAGCTGTTGAGAATGAGTTTAAACATTAGTGGAACTGTCCTGCCACCAAAGGATTAAGTTAGATTATAGAACCATAGAAATCTCTATTGTAGCGCTTAAACAACACAAATATCTGAAAATATTACAAAATACTAAAGAGGAGGAAACATCCTGAAGATAAATACAACAGGGAGATAAAAAAAATTAAATCCCCAAGAAAATCGAACCATGACCTTCGTCAATTATCTCCATCGATCAAACTACTACTGGGATAAATATTTGATTACTGTTAATAATCAAACTCAATCAAAGTGGACTCAATTCAACTGTATTGAAAATAAATCAAAAAATTATTCTACAAAAATATTAGCATGGTTTATTTCCAGTTTATTCTAAGTATTCAAATTCAACAGACCCATCAAGATTGTAACGTGACGTATAGCTAACTAGAAACAAAATAATCGCTAGGAATGAGTTTACAACGAAACATTAGGATTTCGATTAAGGAAAGTAGAATTTTTATTAATTTACAAGTAAAAATTAATAGAAAACGTAATACTTAAAAATCGAATACCATTTAAATAAATATTAAGCTTTTACATAATATGGGATAATTTTATGAAAGACTTACGATAAGCGATGGCTAGAAAAAACAAAAATATCGATTTTTTTTTCTTCTTCTTTTATATCAGGTTGCATAATTATAATAATTACACAAGACACAAGGAGTCAAACTGGCGCCATAGCTTTAAATGAGTTCTTCTAAAAAAAATTTCCCCTCTCAGCTATCAAAAGATTTTTTTTTTTATTTGGTAAGCAGCTTATATATATATATATATTGGTATATATATATATACATAAAAACAACTTCAAATTATTTTGTAGCTCTATAAATCTCCCTAACAAAATATAATTTACATTAAAAAAAAGCCTACGATATTGCATGATAACAAAACTGATTACTATCTCTTCTTTAAAAAAAAAAGGGAGAAATTTCTGAACGTTTACTTTGCTTTATTAAAAAGGTTTTTATTCTTTTCTTTTGTTTGTAAGTTATGAAAGTAATATAAAGGAAAAAAAATCAAGTCGTATTATAAATTATTAAGACCTGTCGAATGAAAATCTTTAAAATTTCATAAAATAAAATGTCCTAAATACATTACTTACATTCCTAAATACAATTGATTCAATCACATCAAAGCATTTAGTAAAAGACAGTGAATTAAAATACTGTCTATTGTTAAACACAAATTGTCGATACAAATTCATTACTTCACTTCTAGTACTAATTTAATATGGGAATTTTTTTATCGTATCCGCGCAAATTTCTTAAGAGTGTAATAGAAAACTTTTGTCCACATCTTTAAATTTCGGAAGACACCGTCCATACATTCAATTATTCGGGAGTGAGGGATGGGGATATAAACTGGATACACGCAGTTACTTTATGAGTGATTTTCAGGTAAAAGAAACGATTTCAATCATTGTCAAAAGGAAGTTATTTTTCCAATAACAAACATTTTTTTTTTAATGAAACATCAAAATTTCCGATATGTATCTCACTGATAAGTTTTTTTTTTTTAGTTAAAGACATCCATCTTATTAATTCTGGAGAAAACAAATGAAATTAATTTCCCCGAAAGTTGTTTCCTGATGTCTTACTTCTTTTTTGTTTCTTTCAATTTCTCCTTTAATTAGAGTCGTAATTCTAATTGATATGAAAAGAAAATAGAAATAAAATTTATGATTTTTTTTTTTAGCAACTATAAATAAAAGAGAAAAAAAAATAACAAGAAATGTGAACTTCTAACAAAGAGTCCAAACTCCAATGTTGGACATCCATTCCTCTAAGTGTGTCGAGGGGGAAAGAACAACAGCGCCTTTGCTGTCGGACTGGCAAAGAGTAATGGGACAAGAATCCATCCGTACAACTGTATGTACATCCACGCGTCCGGGAGAGAAAAATAAGATGAGACGATAGCTGACCATGAGCCAAGGGACCCCAATCAAACATTTATGGGGGAAGTAAATGAAGCGTAACGTGCTTTATATGGCCATAACTTGTGGACGGCCACCACTGATGATTGCGGTGTGTCATCTGGAGTCATAACACTTGCTACTTTGCGTGATACGGTGGCCAGACAATGAATGCCAATGGAAAACAACCACGGCCAAAACAAGGGCATTGAATAAGTTTTCAACAGCCCAGAGAGAATGTCTCCAAATACTTTTAAGAAAAAAAAGATTTTTCAAGCATCCTAATTAGTAAATTTGAACGTCATGGATTTATTACAAATACAATAAAACGTTTATGAGGCACAGAGGTCATATAATTATGAATTTATTAAATGACTTCGTATTTGATAGAACTTGATAAAAAAAATGAAAATTCATGCATTTTTAATGATTTTTTTTTTTAAATTTCAATTATTACTTAAAGAGGAGCAATGAAATTCTAACTAATATCACAGAAAAAGTTAGCTTTGTTAAAAAAAAAGGGTCAAAATTTTAAAATCAAAAGAAAAATTAAAAAATAAATAAATAAATAAATAAATAAATAAATAAATAAATAAATAAATAAATAGAATACGACAAAGTTTTTGTTTGCAACTTCACATAATTTTATAATTTCATTACATTCAAACAACAGAAAAAAAAAACCAACCTGTAACTACAAACATAATTCTCAAATTTTCAGCCTATCATTCATCTAATAATTCTTAAACAGCGAAAAGTAACAAAAATTTGATGACTTTCTTAAAAATTAAGATAAAAGAATTAAACATTTTATTTTTATTTATTTATTTCTTTTTTTGAAAAAGCGAAAATAAGAAATTATTTTTTAAAAAAAAGTTTTCGTTACGCTCAGAAATAATGCTTATTCTTTTAATAATGATTACAAATAAGCTTTCTTTCTGAGCTAAAAGATAAAGCTGAGAAAGGTTTGACGATAAGGTGAGAAAAACTACTATTCTATCATAATTAATGCAAAACCTCCGACGTTAACTCCAATTCGAGACAATGAATTCCCGAATACTCTCGTACAGCACTAAAATTAAGGTAAGAAATCTCTGTACAGCAAATGATGGCACAGAAGTGTAGCCGAAAATCTCAATAATGGGAATTAAAGAGTTTTATTAAATAAATTGAAAACGGTAGGAAAGATTATTTAAGTATCTGACATGTCTATGTTTCAAATCCTTGGAATATTTTCCTTCTGATTCTTGTAGTTCAGTAATTGCTTAATTAAGTCTTGTTTTGTATTATTAGATACAAAAACTGATACCCTGTTGTCTTAAATTTCTTCAACGAATTTAGAAATCAGTCTAAACTTGAAAGTGTCTTGAATACTTTCAAAATCTATTCCTTTATATCTTCTTCTTAAATGGCGCTACAACTCTTTACGAGTCTTGGCTTGCTCAACAATAGATTTCCATTGTTGTCTATCCTGTACACACTTTCTCCAATTTACTATCTTCATCGTTCTAATATCATTCATTACATCATCTATCCATCCCAATTTAGGTCTTCCAGAAGGTCTCATAGCTTCCATTTAAAAAATTTTTTGACATTTCTTTCATCAAGCATTCTTTCGATATGTCCATCCAGTTTAATCTTTGAGCTTTTTTAAATCGAATAATATTTTTATTATTTATTAGTTTATCTAATTCTTTATTAGTTTTAATTTTCCAAAGGCCATCTTTAGTTTTAGTGGGTCCAAATATCTTACGCAATATTTTTCTTTCAAAAATTAATAACTTTTGGGAAAGATTATCTTTTAAAACCCAAGTTTCACAAGCATATGTTACAATAGGTCTAATAAGTGTCCAATATATTTTAAGTTTGGATTTAATGGAGAGAATCTTATTTTGCAATAGTTTTTTATTTGCATAAAAGGCTCTAGCTATTCTTTCCTTTATTTCTTCTTCAATGGTATTATTAATATTAATAATTGAGCCTAAATACTTAAAAGATTCGACTTTGTCGAAACATTGAATCAACCACTAATTGACATTCATCATTTTGTTTTCGGCTGCATTTCATATATTTTGTTTTGTCTTCATTAATTATTAGTCCATATTGTTCTGATTCATTCTTCAAATTTATAAAAGTATCAATCATGGATTGTTTGGTTCTAGTTGTGATAAGAATATCATCTGCATAAGCAGTTAATTGTTTTAATCTAAAAGAGATGTTTCCACGGTACTCCAGTTTAGATATTATCATATCTATTACAGAGCTGAACAAAAGGGCTGATAAAGGGTCTCCTTGTTTTACACCAGTATTTATATTCCTTTATATATTAGAATAAATTTTCCTTAGGAAGTTAACAGCAAAAGCTTCAAATATAATTACAAATACAATAATTGTTTTTCAATTGCGACTTACCTAAATGTCTATTGAAATTTTCAAAAACCTCGAAAGCTTTAACAGCTGATTCAATAGATTGGGTTGCTCTGATGTAACTTGCAATTAATTCTCGTTCAACCTACGAGCTGACGCCTACAATTTTGATAGTTGTTTGTCGGCTTGCTAATGACTTCTTATTAGCCGTGTAGTTTCTGAAAGCTTAATCCTAATGGAATTCCGGAACTATGTTAGATGATAATTATTACATCAGTGAAGTCGGAAAGTAATTAAAGGAATAAATAAATGAGAGCATAAAGCTGAGGTCTTCCGAGCGCAGAAGTGGCCTGGGCAACCCATTATTTCAAAAGGTTATAAACAGAATAGAACAGCAAGAAAACACGACAATTTAATGGATCCGACTGCGAAACTCATACGATTGGCCTCATTTCCAATTTGAGCCATTTTTATTGTTACAGGTAATTCCATAAATGAATTTAATTTTAATAATCACAATTTCTCTCTAATCGTAGCGTGAAAATGGATGCTTCAGAAATCCATAAAATCTAATACCCTGACTGCAAGACCTGAGTTTAGAAGCTTACGAATGTAATTTGTCCATCGAATTCGACTTAAAGTCAATTGAAAACGTAAGAACGCCGGAAAGATGTTAACTTAAAGTAACTTTAAGGTGAAGTTACAGATCAAATAAGAATAAGTTAAATGTGTCTTTTGAAGAATACTTAAATTTGCTCTAAGCCATTCGTTTAAGAGAAATTAATCGAAGCAAAAGTTTCAAATAAACTCCATTTTTTTATTTTATATCTCTAGTCAGAATCTTAATAATATTACCACAGGTTCAAGGAATAAAAGTAGATTTGCCTTTAACTGAACACTTATGTATCTATCTACATAAAACGTTGTTTATTTCTGCCCGCTATTCCTCCGAAACCATGAGACACAGAAATGTAAATAAGGTGTCAAATGTTAGATATAGTATTAAGGATGCCTACATTTCATTTTTCATCGACGTGGTTCAACCGGAAGTCACGTGACGTAAGGTCAACTTCTAAACCGTTCATTTAAGATGACCAAAATGTAGAGATGAACTTAAATCTCATTGAGATGAACTTTTTACAGCTAGTGCGGTCGCGATCAAAGATCACGTGACTGGGAAAATGCCCTTAGAATCCAGGGTCACGTGATCACTAAAAATTTTACTCGACAAGGTTTGCTACTTATACATAACTGTTATCGCAGTAACAACAACTAGGAATAAAATAATGCTTATAACATTGTCATGCGATCATTAATATCAAATAACACTTTAGAAAAAGCAAACTATTATTATTATTAATCAATTTATCATATTAACTGTATTATCCGACATTAATTGAAATAGAAGAGTTACTATAATTTTACTTTTATACCCTATTTAATGTAAAATTAATAATAATAATATGATGGTATTTCTTTAAAAAAAGTTTTTTTTAAAGTCGTAGAATGTCCCTATAACTCTGGAAACGCTATTATGTTCAGCAGATGCTAACTTTTACAAAAGTAAAAAAAATAAAAATATGACAGGTTTAAAATTACGACAGCATATTATAAGAAGAAAAAGTTCGAAAATAGATTCATTAATAACAACTTATAAAAATTTCCGGTAAATTAGGCATTAAGTACACAGAATTGATGATATAATGAAAGGTTTTTGTTTTGTTTTTTTGCCGTAATACATATTTCAAGAAAATTGATGGTTATTTGAACTCAATCTACTAAAACGATAAAAAAAATTATTTTTTTTATTTCAATTCCATACAAAGTTTAATTGTTTAATGGATTTAAAAACTTTAAAATATTTTCAAAAAGGAACAAAAAAAAAAGTCATTGGTCTACAGGATTACAACTTTTTCGGCCAATGGCGGCATTTATTAAAAATAAAATTAGTGGCATTCATAAATAATGAAATTATTTCTTTTTAACAATATCGTACAGTTACGTGCTGTGCAATCGTCTAGGATATCCGTAGCGAACAGGAATTAATTATAGTCATCGTCACGAAATGGAAAAAAAAAAAAATAATAATAATAAAAATAAAAGATAAGCGATCGATTACCAATGTCTGGACTGTAGAACAACGCTATTACAATTAAAACACAGATGAAGAAAAAAACATTATGAACATATACTGAATAATCGATAATCAGCCTAGCGAATGTTGAATAAGTTAAGACAATTAAATGAATTACTGTAATTAAGCCCGTTTCTTTTTAGAATGACTTTCCATACAAGGTCATTCTGTGTAAGCGGGTTTGTCAGTTGTCTGCGCGCTGTACGTAACATAACAATGAGAACATATCAACAACGCTTCTTGCTTTATCTAATGACTGCCAAGATACGACAACTGGAAATTTTGTTAATGAATTTAGATGACAAACTCATTAGTATTTGGCTACTAAAATAAACATTAAATTTGCGTTAATTCAGTTTATCCTTAATAGCAGCCTTTTCCTTTATTTCTATAGATTAATAATTGACCTTTATTTATTGCTATTCCAATTTTGTTTCTTGCTATTCAAAAATCATAATTTTAATTTTTAAGGTTCTAAGCATGTCAGATGCCTGAACTGTACGGAAATATAACCTTTCTTCCCAACATTAAAATTAACATTTAAATAAATATAAAATCACTCATTTTTACCGTCAAGATGATCTTCGGAAAAGAAGGAAACCTGTACTTACCTAAAGAAAACGAGAAAAAAATATATAAGCCAACAAAAACAAAAAATGTAAACTTTTTTTTTTTTTAAATAAACGAAATTAAAAATAATTATAATTATTATTTAATTAAAAATTAGACACCGTTACACAAATATAATTTAAAAAAACTTTTAACACATTAACTTAATTTTTAATTCAACAAATGCACACGTTAAAATTTATCAATTATTATTTAAATAGCTACAAAAATTAGGCACTTATAAATGATATCGTAATCTGGATTACTGAAAACCACAGAAAAATTAATTAACATTAAACTTTTGAAATATTTAAAAAAATACTTATTTTTTTACATATTTTAGATATATTAAATGATCGACATTTAATTAAACTGTTATTAACTTAAAACTACTGAATTTATTACGTATCCGCTACTACTGTATGTCTAGGAATCAAACAGACGAAGAAAATACTGTACAGGTAATCAAACACTTCGTTTGATGTTTGCTCATATCCTAAGTTGATAATGGCTGTTAAATATTCATCATGGCTGTTATTTCGATATGCAAATTTATTTTTAATTTAAGTTCTTTTATTTTTTAATAATCTTTCGGTTTTTGTAAGTTAAGCATCCATATGAAGTCAATAAAGTTAACTCTGAATTTTTGTTTAGGGTTTGTGTTTCACTGTGAGATAATCAGAACAAAATGCCCAACTCGATAATAACAAGTTTAAAAGGTTTAGATTCACGAAGTGCAAATATAATCCCTGACTTGGTTTTAATACATTAAAGTATTTGTAGATTCACCTAGTATACTTTTAGGGGGGGGGGGGATTGGTAAATTTCTTCGTCATTCTCATTCTGAGGCCATTTTCCTGAGCTCAGAAAAAGACATTCACTCGAGAATAAGTCGTTAAGGCTGAAGTGAAGTTGTCAAGTAATTAGTGATTGTGACTGGCTCTGTCGGATTGCACCTTCGAAGGAAATGGCTGAAAGCAGACGCCTTGCAAAAGCCCATTTTTATTTCTGGTAATTTCAAGAGGATGCCTGGGCCTCTATCCGGGGCTGTTGCAGACGCCGTTATGTGCAAAACTCGCCCGTTCCCTGTAATGCTATGCAACCAACTCCAACCTTTACGGTCGCATTTCGAATGCAAGTTAGGACTCCTAGGAAACAGGCCCACAAGCCTGCCGGACGCAGGGTCTTCATTCTGCTACACCTCGGGGCCCTTTATGACCTCTGTAATAGTAAGGCTGAATGCAGGGATTAGCTCGAAATGCTTTCCTCTTCATGGGAAATGACTGGAGATCCTTTCAAGCACTCCATCGCTTGCTACCCACTGCCAAAAACGCGCCTGTCGCAAAGACTCGCCCGATAAAATGGTCACTGTTCGCGATTTACAAATAAATTAAATAAGGGGCGCCGATTTCAAACTACCTGAATGTAAATCGCGGTAGCTATTTATACGCAGTCTCTGCCAATACCTCTGAACAAAGCTAACGGAACAAGCACACAAGCCAAAGGTTCCTTTTTATCACCATTTACCTCATAAATAAAACAAGAGCAGAAAAAGACACATGGATTCAGACTTGGCTGCCGACAACACACGAGATGCAGAATTTTATTATAATAACAAAGAAAATCTCTGTGAATCTTTGAAAAATTTTCAAGTAGATACGTCTTGAAGTAGTCCAATTGAATATTTAAACCTTAAATTCCAAACAAAAACAGTTTACTTTTAAAAAGAAAGCCCTTGTTACAAAGCCCTTTTGTTATTAAGCCCTGTCTTTGTAAATTTCAATGAACACATAAATGTCGGGATTGTGTTGCCTAGCGTACGCACACGTAAATACAGTGTATATAATTTCCTATTTGAATTACGGAAGGGGAAATCAGAATAAATAAATAAAGATATTAAAGTGACAGAAAAGCCTATATCTTAGTGCTTGAATTCTAAATTATTGCAAATTCCTACAAAATTTGCAAAAAATGACAAGTCAAAATGTATTTTTAAAACCATACTTTAAAAATAAAATGACTTTTAAAACTCAAATATGTAACAAGATTCGAAATCTCTCGCACTTCAGAATTACGAGAAACTTTTTTCAAGTATTTCAAAGATTCATGGTTATTCTACGAGCGAAGTTCAGTATTATTTAAAACAAGTATTACCACCAAAACATTTCTCGGAAACAGTGAATACATTAAAACTGAATAAATTCCGAGAAAATAAGTATGAAAGTCGCAATCCGTAATTAGATCCCTAATATATATATTTAAGTAATCAAAGGGGAATAAATATACATATATATATTTATTTACCAACGTTGATTTTTCACTTCTGTTGTGAAATTTAATTCCTAACGTTAGTACAGTAGAGTAAAATCTCTGTGGATGCTATCCATGACGTTACTCGTATCTTATATAAAAAAGCATAAATTTTGTATTTTCTTCGATTAATATCATGCTATCATTCAAATCTTAACATTAAAGCGATATAATACACCAAATGATCTTAAATAGTTTTAGACTATTACAAATACAGTGTAAAAATTATCTTTCGTAGTTTTAAAAGAATTCGTTCAACGATAAGTAAGTTTCCTAAAATGCCTAACTTTTTGAATATTACAGCATAGTATGAACCTATTTGAATAGCTGTTTCGATAACTCAATAAACATAGATCGAAAGTTCTGCAGTTAAAGAAGAACACATATTTAATGTGTAAAACACAAATAATTTATTCAACGTTATCAAATCGAGAGCTAAGGTACTTTGCAATGCATTCTACGAGAAGAACACTGTTATTTAAGTGTCTTTCCATTTGATTTGAGCCACTCCAAACACTTAGTGGTCCATTATCGCATTTCCGGTACCAGCTTATGGTTTCCTATTGTGGAAAAGGAAATCAGAATAAATAACGAAGGTATTAAAGTGAGAGAAAAAATCAATATCTAAGTGCTTGAAATTCTGACTGACTGTGAAATTGTGCATCCTACCACATTACAAAACTGATCACCTGAAAGCATTTTTATAACTGTACTTAAGTCCGTGAGCTTTTGAATTTCAGACAGAGACCTTCAAAATCTTTTATACTTCAGAAATGTTTTAAAAATTTTCTTTAACTGACAAGCGCGACTCCAACAACACATTTTTTTTCAAATGAGTACTGGGAATCAAGTTACATCATTTTAAACACGTGCTTCTTACTCAACGACTCAGCGTTACTGAATTGATGAACAGTGTCTTGGAGGCAGTGAATGGTCATCAACTTTGTTTTCGATTTCAAATCAACTTGTTTTCACTTTATAGACTCACTGTGTGAGCCTATAAAGGAGTCTGCAGGTATCCACCCATCTGTAGGGACAATAACTATATCTATACTGCTAGTCTTCAATGTCAACAAATATTTGGCTGATAAAAACACTGATCAAATTCATTTTCAACAGATGCATGTTTATACACTTTCTTATATAAATATGTATATAGTAGAGCATCGATTATCCTATTACCAATCAACCGAAACATCGGTTAACCGAAGGCGTTCCAGTAGACAAAAATTTAAGTTGGACAAGCCACAATATTAGACATTAAAAAAAACAGCTGCCCTTACAAAATTTGCGAGTCTACTTGACAGTGAAGAAGGAAGCTTGCACAGAAAAAACGATGAAAATGGCAGAAAACCAGTGACTTCGTTGCGTTGTTTTTGTTAATTAGCAATGTTTAAAATACAATATAAGGTTTTGTGTTTAATATGTATCACTGTTTCTGTGTTTCAAATTGCTCCTAAGACACAGCTACAATTTTTTCGTAAATGATCAGCTATTCGAAATATCAGTTATCCGAACACCCCCGTGCCGCATTGTTTCGGATAATCGATGCTCTACTGTACATACTGGTTCAGGAATTAAGTTTAATTTTTTTTTTTCTCTTCTCGTTCTTCGGTCTTTATTGAACAACAACATTCAAGTTTTTCTTTCATTTTCAGGCTATTTTTGCATTAAAAACTAAAACGTCCTGTATTAAATCATTGCAGCTATCTTTCTGGAAATTCACTATCTCTAACCAAATTCTTCAAAGAAGAACGGTTCTTGTCTTTCAAATAGTCTGCACATGTTGTATTTTCATGGTTACATCCAGGCAGCTGAGAATATTCCCAATCAGGCATTTCGTAAAGCAAGATAGCTGCAGTTTGGTATTACAACACAACTGATAAATAATGTAACTACAGTAATAATATTTAGCGAACAAAAATGGATTAAAAGCGTGCAAATGCTATGGATGATCAAAGTAAAAACCCTAAATTACTAGGGAAATTTCTAAAACAGATAAACACTGTTTATAGAAATAAAGTTTCAAAATAATTAGAAATTCTAATAACATCCCTTTTAGTTTTCATTACTATAATTATGAAGGATTCAAACACGGAATTCTATTTTAAAGAAATTAGAATTACAAAAAAAAAAAAAAAAAGTAAAGTACCTTACTTATTTTTTTTAATCTTTTAGATTAACGACATTGCGGATAATTCCATTATCCACGAATTAAATTAAATCCCATTCCAACACATTTTTAAAAGTCTTTCATATTATTAACAATCGAAGCGTTCCTTGCAAATGTAAAAAGTTCTTCTAAACAAAGTACATTACCTGAAATTTATTATTAAAATGCAATTTTAAGATTTCTTAGGCATTATATTGCTAACATCGTCCTACTATGAATATAAACTAAAAATCAAATCCAGCGATTGAATTGTTAGACTGCTGTAATTAAATTACGTTTTTTATTACAAAATTGCGATAGAAAATGGGTCTCGAACATTGAATTCTGACCGGAGGCAAATACATTGATTTTTTTTTTTTTTTGGTAATTATTGTTTATTTGGACTATTTTTTTTTCTTTTGGTGGCCATAAAATTTAACCATTTGATTTGAAATTCTCAATCAATGTTAGAATTAGTCAACCTTGTTATCATACATCTCTATTCGCTATCAAGAATCAAGATAAGAGTATAAAATCTCAACTGCAAATTCACATTCCGGTCCTTCATTTGATAAAACAATGGACGATAGTATCGTATATAGCTCAACATTCGAAGCTCAATTTTTGCAATGCACTGAAGAAAATGCTTTGTTTGAAATTGAAGGTCAAATTGTATTTTTTTTTTTTATCGAGACGGTTTGAAACAAATTGGGAACTCAAGATTCGTCTGCGAACACTTTATCCATGCATTAATAAGGAGGAAAATTTTCTAAAATTGTAAGGGGAAAAATATCAATTTATACAATAACAGTATTAAACTGAGCAAAACTCACTTTGTACTACTATTCTTTTATTCAATTCTTTTATTACTTTTTTATATTATTTAATTCTTTTATTTAATTTTGGTTGAAAGATTATCTAACATATTCGCAACAAATCAGCTTCTTAGGGCAAGAATAAAAACAAACAAAAAAAACAAAACAAAGAGCTGGAAAGTTTTGCTTACTACAATTTTTGTTCTAAATTAAGTTTCCTTATTATTTAAGTTTGTTAGGGAAAAAACGAAGTTACTGCTGTGTTATGCTTCAAGTATAGAAAAGTTAAGTAAGATTCGAGATATTTATTCATAAACATTTAACTCTGGGTATGTATAATATTAAAATAATTATCTACTTAGGAATTTTCACATGGTTAGAATAAACAAAAGGTATAAAGCACTTTAACCTTAATATCTTTTATACCTTTATAAAGGTATAAATATTTCATTAGTAGAACAACTATATACACTCTTAATGTGAGTCAAAACCAACTTTTAATCTTTAAATCATTTAAAACTTTTAAAATTGCTAAAATTAACGTTATGTTAAAAAATCACATTATTTACAATAACGATTTTTTTTATTGTGTTTAATTGAAATACTTTTCGTACAAATTTGATCTTCACTCAACAGATCATTGAAATTAAAAAACAAAAATATAGTTGCTTCATATAATTTCATTTTTATTATTACCATTAATATGAGTTAATTAGTTACTAAGAATTAAAATACTAAACTCAATGCCTTGCCTTTTTTTCCTATTTATTACTAACTTCGTCACTGTAAACCCTCCTACACGAGTACATGCCGTTTTTATGACAGCAATTACACATTTATGAGGCAACAGTAGTTTTTCTCTTTACACGATAGCGTGTCTGTCAACTCGTCAATAGAGAAAGAACGAGAAAAGACCTTAAATAACTGCCCTAAATGCAATAGGACTCAATTAGTTTTACTATTTCAAAAGTTTCATAAAATATTACAGCTAACAGATTATCCACAAGATATACAGACACCAGATTGCAATGAATAAATTTGAAAATTAACTATCATATATTATAGATGTTTTACTGAATAAAGGCTGGCTTCTGCAATGATTGCACCTAAACTTATAGCAGCCTAACTTAATAAAACAAAGCAACAGCTAGAGAGGCAGCACTACAGGTTGTGACTCATCACAGAAACTTTAAATTCTTTCCTAAATGATACAATCCAAACAATGAATAAAACTGCCACTCACATCCGATACCACGTTACGTAAATTTAGTTGTGTTGCTTGTCGTTATTATATTGGATAAATTTATTTTAATCTTCACAGGAAAAATATTTGTTTGGAAAGTACCTGTAGATTCAAAATTAAACATGGCTTATATAATAATTTCTTTGAAGTGCCTTTTCCCTTTTACCGTATAATACAAACTGTTATTTCGCAGTATATAGATCTTGTTTTTATGCAGTCTTGTAGTTACATTTATCAAAACAGCTTTGTTAGAAACTTATAATAAACTGGACTCAGGACCTTTGTTATTAACAACTCAATGAAATATTCGTAAAATTTACAACAACTATTTACATTGATTTGATTAGTAATTAGATTAGATTAGATTAATTGAAAGTGGGTGGCTTCACTGCCGAGCACGTCGACCTGAAAGATCTTTTGTGCTATCCCACGGAAAGAAGGACAGACGGAGAGAAAGACTGAGAAAGGATGGTGTGAGAAATGCAGGGGAAACGGGAGAACCCCGGAAAACCTGCCCAGCGCGGATCGCCACCATCAACGAAACCCACATGAGAACAGAACCCGGGACTCAGAGGTGAGAGGCCAGTGTCTTAGCGACATCGCCAATCGAGCGGCCTGATTAGTAATTACATAAATGAATCAGTGCACTAATCCAAAACTTCATAATGTAAAACTTCATAAAAGACCAATTTCTAAGTAGAGAATCATTTCTTTAATAATCAAATACGTAGCTGCGACGAAATAAAATAAAAAAAAGTTTCAGAAATTTAAAGTCATTTTTCTGCGTTTTTCTGTATCAGACATAGGCTATTTTTATTAGCTCCTTGAAATCCCGCCACTTCACAGAAAAATACATGACTTTTGATTTCGTTTTCATTGCATTTTGATAAAAGAGTTAATCTATCAAAATCCAGTTCATCTGATAATTGCTTCAGATGAATTTTTAGTTCTAAAAATAAAATGGAAATGAATTCACATTAAGCCTCAGTTTAGGTAAAAGTTATAGATTGCCACTAAGGCCTGTGATCCTTGATGTATCGGGGAATAAGTTTGGCCAATGGGACTAAGATGAGTTCAGGTTGTCAGTCCGCCTTTAATCTCCAAGAAACAAACTAGGTACCCATTCTGTAGAAGGCTGGGTGGGCCTTAGGACCCTTCTGGATGAGAATTCAGTGTGGAATTCAGCGGGAAAATTCAGCATGTGAAAAATCCCCCTACCTCCGAAGAAAATCGAACCCTTTTCCACCAGTCCGCAGTCAAGCGCCTCACTGCTAGGGAACCCTCAATTAAGCATCAGTCCGAACCCATCATCTTTTCAAACAATGCTTTCAGAGGAAAAAATGACCGCTAAAAAAGAAAATTTGTACAGCTACGACCATCTTTTATTTTTTACATGCGGTTACAAATGCAAACATCCGTAATGTATTTGGTTTATCCATCGGAAATAAATTTATTGCTAATTTTTTTTTTTTTTAGTATAACAGTTTTGAGAAAAATTAACGATCAAATCCAACTTTGGTCAAGTTGTTTAACTTACTACTGAGGAATTTTTGTTGAAATTTATGTGTAGAAGAGTTCAGAAGTCTTTTTGCTAAAACTTCAACATTACATTGAAAAATAAAAGTAACCATATTGTAAGCGAGTAGGGTTTTTTTTAAAATGGTTAAATAATCTTACTGAAATTCGTAAATTATTATTATATGAATTCATTTAATAATATTTCGGCTTAAATATAGCTTTCACCTTCCTTTCAAACATGTAGCCTATGCATCTTGTTATTTCCAGGTGCATAGGCTATGTTTGAAAGGACGATAAACAGTGCACGTAAAACAGTGACATTTATAATATAGCTTTCAGTTTCTCTATAATTTCATAATTCTACATTGTGACGATTGGACCAAAATAAGCCTGATGAAGCGGTTAAAAGACAATAAACCGCGAAATATTGTGAAGATAAAAAGAAGATATGTTTTGTATCATTAATAATAATTAATTGCATATTGAATTTGAATATTAGAAAATAACATCTTTTGACTAATGTAGAACTTAAAATAAACTCCATAAAATAGGTATTTTATGAAAGTTATTCTTTTATTTTTCCGATGAGTGACGATATCCGGAACATTAATTTGTCACAGAATTCCTTTAACTTTCAAAAGCGATAATGGGATACGTTCGATACAGGTTTGATTTTAATTTCTTTTTTTTTTTTATCTCTTATATAATGATTTTTTGAACTACTTTAGCTGGAATCCTCGGAGGGAATTACTAGCTTTTTTTCCTTTTTTATTTCTGCCACTCTTCAACCCTGTGAGAGACCCTTTTGTCAATGTTAAATTCCTTGTCTTTGTTTTGTAAAGCGTTGGTGAAATGGAGCAGGAATCCTGGGATTGCACTTCCAACCCAAATAGAGCCAATGTTGACCAAGAAGCTGAAGGACAGCCAAGTGCAATCTGCACGGAGAGAGATTCGAATCCCCCGATGAAACGCTTTCTGATTATCCAGGCGACGAGTTCTCGACAACAGCTCCAGTAAGGAATGGGGATGGGGGGAGGAAGGGATGGGCAACCCTTCCTCAAGGACACACCTTTTTTTGTAATTGACTAACAGAAAAGGAGGAGTGACGAGGCAATCGGAAATGTGTTGATACCCAACGCCGGCGCCTCTGATTCACCTGGGGATCGTACAACCGTCGACCTTCGTGCGCCAGAAGAGAGAGAGAGAGATTCTTTTTCTTTTCTCCTTTCTTTCCTTTTTCTTATCTTCACCTCCAA
>JAFIDM010012231.1:88900685-88931926 GCA_023159025.1 Thereuonema tuberculata
GGGGGAGGTGGAGCTCATTAAATAGTCACGAGTCAAACAATGAAAAGGTTAAGTTAGAAGATAGAATAGAAATACGTTACTGTTGCAATATTGCTGTACAGCTGCATTTGGAAGGTTGGCGATTAAAATCTCAACTGCGGATGTCTTTAAAAAAAAGAAAACCTTGAGTGAATACTATCTTGGTGACTTCTCGACGGATCGTCATTGAAATTCTAGATGTGAATGATTGTCAGACGGCAATGAATCGCCAAGGGAAAAGAGGTTTACGACTTCAATCTAGAGGTGCTGTCATTGAAGCCTCAAATATATTTTTTTTCTCTCTGAAAATAAAAATAAACTGCAGTCCTTGTTGCTTTAATATGCTATCTTTTTCTTTTCTTTCTTTCTTTCGTTTTTTTTTTTTACAAATAATGATTTCAAAAGTGGTTCGTTAGGCAAAGACGTTTTTATTTATTCATCTATTTATTTATTTATTTATTTATTTATTTACATAATTCCTAGCTTTACAAAAAATCAAAAAGACATAATTGATGAGCAATTTCGGATACCGTGTCGTTTAAATTTAATGTCAGTGTATTTTGGCCTTTTTTTTTTTTTTTTTTTGGCCCTTAGCCACTTACTTACGTTTGTCAAAGTCAGTAGGGATCTTATTTATACGAATCTACTCCTTTTACTAAAGCTTCAAATTTGTAGATCAAATAGTTTTGATTTAACTTAATCACAGACGGCACGACATCTAAAGTTGCATTGAAAACAATTTCATTCTGATGTTTTTTTCTCTGCGAAGCATATTCTAGATCAAACCTGTAATTCCCTATATTTGCTATTAACAATGCTGCTATATAGTATAGACTCAAATATTGCAATCATATAATATGAAGGCACTTATATTAAAAAATTATAACAATCGTAATCGAAATTCGAAAGTCCACTCTTTCACAAAAAAAATTCCGTTATATTGACTGATTGTTGTTTTTTTTAAACCGGAAACTTTATGCAATAAATTTTATTACCTAAATGTCTGATGTATTGATGTAAAGTCGATTTACAACAATTCATAACAAGAATTTCGATTTCCTTCTTTTCTTCTTTGTCTTAGCTTTGTAAAGAAGAAATAAGAAAATGATGCGAGAGGACGTGTCCTGAAATCGACTTGTCGGCAATTATTTCGAACTCGTTTGGTAAAGTGTGGGTGCTTCTTTCCCTCCCATCTTTCTTAACTGAGCAAATAGATGGAAAAAGAATTAAGACAGAATTACTTTCTGTAGGTTATAGAATTCTTTGCCAGGAACCTCAGAACAGAATAAAAAATAATCTTAATTCTATAAATACCGTATTTTAAGCTTCTACTGCAATCTTGCAGAATAAAACAAAAATTCCTACAATGTCTGATCTTATTTGAAAAGATTTCTTCAGAGAGAGGGTCTGGCAATTTGACAAAGGACAACACATCCTAACGCAAAAAAAAAAAAAGATTAAAATAATCAAAAAGGAATAAAGACTCCCGCGTGTTTACAAGAAATTCTGCTCTTTCCATCATTACCCTAAGAGATGAGTCTGAGGTCATCTGGCATTCCAGGAATATCTTTGTGTGGTTTTCTCATCGAATGTCTCTCTTGGGATAAGATCATCACGGATTCTGCCCCCACGATTTCCCCACCCTAATATTGGAAAGACCGCTGACGTGTAGGTGGGTGGGTGCTTTGGAGAGTGGGGTCGCTTTCATGCTCGGCTGGCTGCGAGGAAGCCGAGATCATTGGGAGAGGGGTCGCAAAGACCAAGGGCTCTAATGGTTCAAAGTGAAGAAAAGAAGGAAGATCTATAGAGGCCAAAGTGAAAAGATGGAAAAAAAAAATAAAAGAGGAGGGGATTTATTGCTTTCGTCAGAAGATTCTTATCTCCCTTTCCAATTATCTGTGGGTAATCTTCTCTCTATTTATGGATGAAGTCAGGACGTATGTTGTTAAGTACAAGGACCATTTCAGTTGTAAATAAATGTAATTGGGCATTATCTCACTAAGTTGCAGGGAATAATACAAGCTTTATATTAATAAGGCAGTTAAATATAAGAAATTAGATTATTAATCATCACTAAGATTTTTAATTTAACTATCAACAAAATTGTTATTTATTTATTTTTTTAATAATGTTATCATGAAAAACAAAACTTTGGATTTTTTTTTCCTCTTAAATTCTGCAATTTATTAAATCAAAAGAAAAAGCCGCCAAAAATCTTTTTTGTATTTTTAGCGAAGAATTCAAAGTTTCAGGAAGCTGGTCTTTTTGTTAAGCATTTATTCCTGCAAAGCTGAAAAAAAGAATGAATTAAAACAAGAACTGTATCCAAGAAAACCGAGATTATCATCAGCAAATGATGCAAAATCGACTGAGAATATGAAAAAAAAGTTAGTTAATAACAGACAAGTCAGTCGTGCCCAAGGCACATTCAATAAACCTCTGAACTTTTAGAGTGGTCTTAGCTCAAATTTCGAATTTTTGATTTGAAGGCAGTTTCGAGAAGCATAAGAACAAAACAAACAAAAAAAGGGAAGGAAACTAAACTAAAATATACAGAAATGTAATTTAAGTCTCTCTTCTATTAAAGTGGGTCGATGATCAAAAAGCATATTTAATGGCAGAAAAGATAGTAGATAATAGAATAGATGTCTTTAAAGGTTATTTAGTTAAAATATATTTCTACAAACGATAATTTACACAGCGGACAGGTGACAGTTATAACTGTCAACGTTAGATTATTTAATGATAAGATTTTTTTTTTGAAATGCAGGAGTAGTATCTATTAGCAGAAGGAAAATCGAAGTACAAATCAATGTTACTGAGAATCGAATAATTAAAAAGCTTCTCAGTTACGTCAGATACGTCCTCAATATTGATCATCTTTCGATCAATTAGAAAGCATCTGAATATTCAAATAACGGTTAAACAAGTTGATTACTTCGAATAACTAACTCTTTTATTTAAGTTTCGTTATTTTCATTAACAGACGTCTAGAAATAGTTAAAGACATGTCTATTACAAAGAACTGCGAAGTATAGAGTTTAACGACAGTAGCTTCACAAACCTTATTTTTACTTAATGAATTTTTTAAATAGGTCAATAAATTTTTCATAACAAAAATAAATAAGTAATTTTTTTTTTAACTGAGTCACTTCCCAGTACGATTGTTTCATATACAGTATACCGTATCAAAAGGCTTAAAATTAAGTTCTGTATGTTACCAAAGTGTAGCCCCAAGAGATTCGTTAAAGTCAATCGGAAGTTTAGTTCAAATACATGTCATATGACATATGTCCTGATAAGCCTTGTGAAGTTTACAGTAGATGCAGTCTTACAGTCTAAGAGTAGATATCCTCCATTGACTGCTGGGATAGTTGAATTTTGATGAATTCCGAATATTTTTTTCCCCCAATATCTTTAGACAAATCTTAATTTCTGTTTAGAAATTCCATTCGCAATTATGCTGATTAGATACATAACTTTAAATAACGAATTTATTCAGTATCAAAGAAACTGTTTATTTTGTGGTATTCGCTAGAGAAGCATCAGTTTTCACTGCAATAACTGCATGTTATGTACGTAAGCCTACCTCAAGTGAATAATCCCTAAGGGAAAGCGAAGAAACTCTCTTCTTTATTTCTCGTTTAAGTAAAATCTAATAACTTATTCAGGTGAGTTATTAGTTACTTATTGTTGTTATTGGTTATAACGTATTATTGCTGTTTTTTCATTTTTTTATATGATTTTATAATACAGTCCAAATTGGAGCATCATAAATAACTTAGAAGAGAAGATTGCTGTTTATTACCATTCAAACACAGCAGGCAAACCACCTCCTTTCATCGATAATAAACAGAACTTACAAGTGATAAATGATAATTCAAAATATGATCAATGTAATACTTTGGACAATGTTAGTCACATTTCACAAAATGAGGTATGATTATGAAATTTATCCAATATATCGAATGGTTAGAGAGAATCCAGCAATTTGTAGTAGAATGTTGTTACTAAATATTATCATAAAAATCATATTATCTCTTTAAAACAATAAGTAAACATTAAAAATATGATATAAGGAAGAATAAATTCAACTTTAAGAGGAATACAACAGAACTGAGTCAAGGCCTAACTACTAATACAAAGCAATGAACATAAGTGATGCGTAAACTCGAAGAACAATTAAATCTATACAGCAGTATAAAAAGTAATGGTTCATTACTAAAAACTATTAAACCGATTACTGTTTCAATAATTCATTAGACTAATTATTATTATTATTATTATTATAAATATTTCAATTCTTGGGTTTCCCCAGCAAAGGAGGGTCCAGGACCAAAGCACATATTGCCAAGTGTAAAGACGTGTGCAAGAATGATTAGGGATATGTGGTTGTGTCCATAAATTTCATAACTAGGCGTGATGTGTTGAGTACCACAGCCTTCTAGAGTTGTGCATAAGTGTTTTTGTGAAGTCCTAGTGAGCTGAGACTGTGGTGCAATGTGTGAGGCATCAGACCAGTAATATTATTATTATTATTATTATTATTATTATTATTAAACGTTATGGGAACAAGAAAGAAAACAGATTTTGGTCCAAATAATAGTAAAAGTTTGTTTATTTATTGATTTGTTTACTTATTTGCTTAACTTGTTAACTCTTCTATTTTTGAAGAAACTATTACCAAAATAGTTAATTTCAGAATATAGGAACTACATATAATGCCTATTACATAAATAACATTTCTTATGAAGTAAATATACGAAAGGGTATTTACACCTAAACAGATATAGTTTAATTGAAATTGCACGATATCTTAAAAATAAGTTTTTATATCAAGTCCCTTTTAATTATTAAACTTAATTAAAAATTTGGCAATTACTATAAGAATTAATCGATATTAGTATCTTCCAAATATTATTGTCGTTATTATTATAATTATTTTATACATACAAATGTAGTTTATTTACCGGCCTACAGATATTAAATTAAAGAAAACGAACAACAAACTAGAGAAGGGATTATAAATACAACCGTCTTATTTTAATACAAGTTAAAGATGAAGACTCAAAATATAATAAAAGTTTTTTCATGAAAATAGATGCATGATTTCATTAATTGTCCTAAAGATGAAAATGACGTGAATTAAAAGCAAAACATAATGAACTGAACTTTAAGATAATCAGGAAATAACAAACATCGTAAACTTCTTAAATTTCCTAAAAAATATTCGTTATTTACAAAAAATTGCTGAATAAAATTAGCCCACAGGACCTGTCAATGCAGAAATGTAGGAGGTTGGCGACAGCCGTGATATCAGGGGATAAGCAAGACAGCAAGAACGGATGCAGCTAATGCCATTACAAGGGTTAATCCATTACGAGAAAACCTGTTAGCACATCCCAGGGAGTGTCAATCTGGTGGCAAACTTAAGCCTATTCTTACCACTTGGAACTAATCAATTATAAGATACTTTTGTAATCGCAGGAAATCCATTTGTTTTGCATTTCATTACATCAGGCTTAATTAAAAGCAATGATTGTCTAAATACAGTGTCGTGTAAATAATCTAAGTGTCAAGCATGATTCATTCTAATAATGTCTGTACTTAACGGAAGTAGTATATAAAAATGAAATGATAACAAATGTTTTTAAGTTGCTTAAGAGTTCTCTTTAAATAATGTAAAACAAAAAAAAAACTGAGTTTTTGTAAAGAAATTATTCAACTATTTAGCGTAAAAAAAAAAAGCAAAAAGAAGTGTCTTGCAATGATCTCTTTAATGCTAATGTAAATTGGCGAATAGGCATCTGGGAGAAGTACTTCTTCAACACCGTGATATATTAGTCATGTCGAAATGCGAGGATATCAGTGGCCATGTAATGTTCTCACTGAAAGCCACAGAGGTCCCATTGAAAGAAGGAAAAAAAATATAGCTGGGCTTTCTAGGGGTATAAATACAGCCCAATTCTTTATTTCATGGCGTCAGTATTAGAGGAGGAACGCAGTATTTAAAAAAAAAAAAAAAAAAAAAACAAGAAACAAAATGAATGTGCTCAACTCCCTCTTAAAGACCAGAGTTTTTTTCAGCAAGCATTAAATGGGGTGTATGATTTCAGACTTATTATGAAATTATCTCTCTAGTATTTGCAATTATATCTTATTTCAAAACACACCAGCGCTCTGTTGTTTGTGTCTAATTAACTTTTTACCCTTATTTTTCTTAATGATTAACCTCTATTCTTCTAAAAGAAAAAAAATTTTCAACTTTTAAAAATATGCAAATAATTTTGTTTGTATTAAAACGATGTTCAAAGTATTCAAATGATGTTAACTAAAGAATAATAAAAGAAAACTAATAAGAAAAGTGTCAAGTACCTAATAAAAAAAAATACTAAGTTGTTTTAAGAGATAACACTTTCCATGTGAGGGCAGGAAATATAATTTAAGTATGCTTGTATTTCGTATTCAAATAAGATTTGTAAACATTATTCTGTATATCTGATTTTCACTCGGTATTTACAACCACAATATATTACAATTTTAAAACAGTAATTTGAAGAGAAGTTATCAGCCTCAAAAAATCAAACTTTTTTAAGTGCATGTTTTAAAATCTTTTATAACATTTGGGGAAAAGAATCCAATGTATTGTTTTGTTGGTTCTTTTAATATACTATCTCATCAAACTTTGAATTTTCATTATCTTTGTTTTTGATTATGTTGATAAAAAAAAAAAGTAAACTGAAAAACTGCCTTTTAGCGGAAAACAAGCGAAGCCTCTTTATCTAAACTTTGTTTACATTAAAACATTACTGAAAGAGATGCGATAAGACACAGCAATTCTACCTATTCTTAATTGCTATTTTAAGGTAAATATTTTTTTATCAAAGAGCAGCGAATGAGAATTAAATATTACTAGAATTTTGTCCTGATTCAAAATAAACATCAAACGCAAAACATCCATAGCTTAAACGGGATTCAAATCAGCAATCATCACAACGATAGTTTACAGGCACTTCATCACAGTCCACTTCTCAGAAACACAGTTTTATTAATCCCAGTGTTGAATTTGACTGCTCCCAAAAAGCTAGCCAAGTAAAAGCGATGTTACAGAGTAGATCTGCTGACAGTTCTTCGCTTCGAGCAGAGATACTTAAAGAAGAAAATAAGAGGAAGAAAAATGAATAAAAATCAAGTGGAGGGACGTAAATTTTAAGTATCATGGCTGGAATGACAATGACCTCCGACGGTCTGGATGGGAGTTCGGGGACCCATGCTCCAGAGAATGGAGACAATCGACATGTCGCAATCTCAAGTCCCCACATTCAATTTATTACCGTGGTTAAGCTGCAAGCTGCCACTGGTTCGAGCCAAACTTATTTCCATACCCAATATCCGTAGAGATGCATTTGTATCTGAAAGCACTCTCAAAACTGTTCTTATTTCGAAGTCTCTCATGGAAAATATAGGGTTGATGGGAGCTGACGGAGATATATGGATCCGACGGTGAGGGAATGGCACCATTCGGGTTGGAACGAAATCGCCCACAAGGAGTTACAGGGTCATCACCTTTCAGTCAAATTTATTTTTCCATGAAGAATGTCTTCGATTTCACGACGAAACTACGCCAGTGTTAAAAAGATCTACTATGTGAGCTCATCTGAAATACTGACAAGCGCAAAGGAAAAGTGCTTTGGGAATTAGAAGTGAAGACACTGAGTCGAAAGAGTTAAATATTAAGTAAGCAGAAACATAAATAAAATAAAGACATTAACGGATAGAAGAAAAAGGCGAACAACAGATCTCCTTTTAAGAGTACATTTCTGAAATCTTATCAAACTCTCTGCAGTGTGGTCTTCCTTCGTCAACGACTTTTTCGAAGACAATAGTTCATTGGTAGAAGTAGATACTTCTGGCATGGAAGACTAAAAACTGTTCAGTTGCAGATATTGAACATATCATACAATATATTCCTTTATTATAAATTATTAAGTTACTTTATGTTAGTGCTGATGGTACATAAGAATTTAACCGAAATCAAAGTCTAACACTTACGTCAAAGAGATCACTTACGTCACTTTCGAGAGATCTTTCGTTTTAGTGAGACTGATGATTGCTTAAACCTTCTCAAACTGGACAATTGAACACCGTGCCAGTGTAGTGACACATACTGAATTCTGAATAGTATTTTTCCAATCCTTCCTTCCCAATAACTACCAGCCAATCTCAGAAATACTTGTAGTTAAAAAGTAATGAGCTGATTAACTTCTAAAATTCCATTTTACAGCAAAAAATATAAGGAAAAAAAAAAAGAAACACTGCTTAGATTTATTCTTTTTAGTAACCCTTATTTTGTCTCCTAAAGTACTATTAAGAAATTGTTACTTATTAATTAATTTTAAAAACTGTCAGTTTGGCCTGAACGTAATCTTTTCAAAATTGTGCTCCTATTTTTTTTTTCCATTGTCTTTTGTCTACTGTCTCCTAAAACTCCTAAACAGTTTCGCTAGAGCTGTAATCTCCTGTCAATTTTCTTTCCAAGGATTGTTTGGAAATGTATTCATTTGAAATACAGAAATTTCAAGAGATGTATCGGAAGATTTGAAAATCATAATAATAAACTCCGAAATATATACAAGAAAAATAATACACAACAAAAAAAAATTCCTGCGTTCCTCTATCAGGGAAAAATCGATTCACTAACTAAAGAATAAAAGAGATTCCAAGGAAAAGCTCTTAGCTACATAACTAATCTGCTTATTTTTTAAAAATCAGAGTTGGAATCGTGATAAATACTTACTAAATTATCAGAATGCGTAATCTAACTAATCCGCTTGAATATTTTTGCTTTCAGTCTATTCATTCGTCTGTTTATCTTTTTGAGCGTGCACCACATTAAAACGGATGGAAGGATCTCCATAAAATTTGGCACGTAATTTATTTACAGTCCATAAACATAGGCCCTTTAGTTATGGTCTCCACCCGTCCCATCCTCAAAGTGACTCACCAAAATTCTTCGCTTAAACGGCTGAAATGATTTCTTTAAAATTTAATAAGATCCTTAATAAGGTGCAACTGAAACAGCACAATTACTTTGGTCTCCACCTAGTCTTCGAAACGATTAGTCCCTACTACAAGATGGAAAGCACGATAATTTTACTCCGTTTCCAAAATTTTATTAGTGGTCCATTCAAAAGAAGGCAGTTGTGTGAATGTGTTTTGTTGAGCGATGAAAGTGGAAGTGATTGTGAAAGGAATCGATAGGTATTACTTCCTTGTCAATATGTTATTCACACGTCAAGTATTGAGTTCATAATATATTAGTTCGTAAATCGTCAGAGTGTGGAAAGGTCAAAGCAGAAGTGATTGAATGAATAATCGACAGAACAGCTTCGAAAATTAAATCAAAGTTATGCGTGTCAAAAACTGAAGTTAAAGTTAAAGAGCGAATCTATTCATCGAATAGTCGGCAGAAGAAAAAAATGGAGTTTGCCCTGCCGTGGTAAAGTAGGCGTTGTAAATTTCCGTGGAATAAATTACAATGACATTTTTTTTTATCAGAGAATTCTAATTTTCAAAGCGCCCAATCCTAAAAAAAAAAGCTTCATAAATTCAAAAACACCGCTAATGCAAAGTTTGCTGGCTTGTACAAAACCTGTCCGCTATGATTTCAAACTGTATCCACAAAATGTGTAAAGGGTTCTTATAATCTAATATTTTATTTAGTTAATAACTAATTAGAGAATAAATTTTAAATCAACATCACCTTGTTAAATTAACACTTATAAAGGATTCTGGTTTATTTTTTCGGGATATTATAAAACGAGAAGATCTTAAAACTGGAAATTTTACGTGGCTGTAAAGTCTCCAAAACAATTATATTATGACCACTGTATACTAGGTATATGCAAACGAGTAACCCATCACGTAGTGGGGATTGAACACACAGCGCTGGAGGGTCAATGAATTGGACTGAGGTTGGAGATCAAAATAGCATTAGTGCTCATATTTTAACTTGACCATAAATACATATCAAACCAAATTTTAAACAAATTAGTCCCACCGTTTTAGCGAGGGATTTCGAAGGTTATTTCTGAGGGGATGAGAAGTTAAGACCAAAATAAACGTGCCTGTATTTTAAGTCGGACATAAATACGGTGCGCATCAAATTTTATGGAATCCGTTCAGTCTCTTTAGCTTCCTATAACAAACATAGAACCGGAAAAAAAAAAGGAATAACGGACAAAGAAGAAAAAGAAACGGAATAGCAAGATTTAGTTCTCATACTCCATTAATTACGCATAATCGCCTTCCTGACTGCCACTTCTCAGTTTGGAGTTCTAACATTAATAAAATTTTGCTATAGTCTTAGAAAAGACAAAAACAAAAGAAAAATACAATTAAAGAAAAAAAGTATATTTTCTTATTTTTTACAGTTATATCAAAAGTGGATATCCTGTAGCAAATGCTTTTAATTTTAAAGCTTTTTAATTGATTAATTTTTGTCTGATTCCTCCACTAACACTCTACGAAAGGAAACAGCACAGACATACAACACAGACAACTTTGAGCACAGCACTTGCATTCATAGTAAAGGAAAATATTTAAGGTGTATCAGCAAAATAGATGATGCCAAAGTTAGCTACTCAATTTTCAGCTATCTTGAAATTCCTTAAATCACAAACTAATTGTAAATCGCAAGCAAAAGAAAAATAGTTTTTTAATTGCGATTGTTTCAATAATAGCCTATACATATATTTTATAAATAATAAGTACAGTAGAGTTCCGATTATCCGAGTTAATGTGGACCAACACTAACTCGGATAACCGAAAAACTCGGTTAAACCGAAAATTGTAAATAAAATAAATCGTTTAGGGTTTAAATATATATTTTAAGAAATACAAACGTTTTACAGATACACCATATGCAATTCACATTCTTACGATAATTAAAGAGTTCTTTTACTTAAAAAAGTCCTTAATTGTTTTTTGTTTTACGTTACTTTAGCGTTTTTCTGCAGCAATGTTTCGGCATATTTTTAAGGATAACCCAGGATTGTTGGTGTCGAAACCATTCTCCGATTCCAGGTAGGGGGTCATATGACTACACGAACGAAGATTAATTTGCGAAAAAAAAAAATCATAGAAATATTTGGTTAAAGCGGAAACTCGGATAATCGGGGTTTTACTGTAAATGCCAAATTTAAAACTGAAAAGATACCGCAAAAAAAAAAAAAAAAATGTTTTAATCAATTTTTATTTTTCAAACTAAGAGAAAGATATGCAATAATTCCCAGTCTTTCTTACTTTATTGGCGAATGTAATTTTCCGAAACTGCACTACATTTTTAGAAAAAGGTGTTAGATGCTAAAATCGCGGTTTTCTTTTTTTTTTTTCTTTAATCCATACAAAAAAAAAAAAAGCATTAAATGATAAGTAAAATAAATGGGATTTTTATAAGCAACTGAGCAATAACTTTGTAATTTTTCCTCTTTTTTTTTTAAAAAAAAAATACCTTTTATTCAAGCAACCAAAGAACTCTGTGGGAATCGCAAATACTGTACTTAACTTCTGAAAAGTAGGCTCTCAGTGAAGAGCACGGCCTTCCGGATGCCTGAACCTAATTCGACTTTATATTCCGAACAGGAGTGACATTTACGGTTCTACTTATGAGCAACTCCGACCCTTTATTTGGCCCATTAATGGAAAGAGTTCGGAGGTGAAGGCTATGAATGACAATATTGTTCATTAATGGTGTAACAATTTGCCGAGAACACTTTGTTTCTACCATTGAGAATCAGATCCATTTCATGAATAACAAAGACCGTAACGGAAAGAAAGAAGCCATTTACCAGCGGAGGATCGTCTAATTTAATTGTCATTAGAACTTTTAATCAGTTAATTTGAACTGTAAAATTTACAAAAATTCCTGAGTCTCTTGTATTCAGATTTTCGAAGAAACAACTATCAAAAGCCGCTGTTTGCAACATTTGGAGTTGGGAAATGTCATTACAAGAATATTTAATTTCTCCGCCGATATTCAGGAGTTTTATAATATACATTACCTAAACAAATTCTTCATGACTTGTTTTGGTTACTTTTATTTAGCAGAAACATATCAGAAACAGCGCAAAAAACAAAAAAAAAACAAAGCAATTAATGTAAATTCCAAGAATCACAAATAAAAGATTCCAACATATTTAAATTTGGACAAAAACCAGTCATTAAATTTCTTTCCAAATATCCTAATTTTTTTATGATTCAAAAATAAATCGTGATGAGAAATCAAAAATAATATAAATATAATAATAAACTCTAGTTTACAAATTGGTTACCAAATACTAACAAAGATTTCTTATTCCTTCTTGGGAATGTAAAGTCATTCATTTCTGATGAAAGGTAACACAAAAGTTTCAGGAAATTAAAACATCTACTTATTCCAATTGATTTTGGTATCAAGCAGACCTCCAGATAAAGAGGCTAGGACCGAAAACCGTCCAAATACGTCACCAAAAGCAGGAATCTAATACCTGATAAATTAACTCAAAGACAGCAGCTATTTTTCATCGCAAAAATGTATTCAATATAATCTCTCTATTGATTATGGTCTATTTTGGATCACTATATGAAGAGTTTTGGGTCAATGCCAACCCAAACATGAAATCTCTTAAGGCAATGTTATCCATGTATATAGATTCTTTGATCCTGATTAATGAATAAATGGCTATCAATAAAAGCTGAATACATATTCTATTATCCGAATACTTACTTCTCTACCTCCCACGATGACACTTGTAATATTCTAGCTACATGCTTCCCTTCTTAGGATGCTTTTATATTCTGAGATACTAAATAATTAGACTGCAAGAAGTATCTCAGAAGTGATACAAAAGGGGTCTTAGATAGCAAAATAGTGGTAAAAATAAAAAAAACTTCCTACAAGAGTTAATGGAAAGAAGAAAATCAAGAAGAATTAAAGGACGGATCAAAGAGTTAAATGGAAATCAAGAGACTTGGGGCATAAAATTAAAATTTACTTCGAAGACTAAATAAGAATGAACTGATAAGATTGGATTAAATACTTTATGGGTAAGTTTCAGAGGCTAGCACAGAAAGTTTAATCTTGTGAAAATGAATAAGCTAAGGGTGACCTTATTATGGTAATAATACTAAGATAATAATAGACATAATTATTTCAGCTTCTGAAATTTTAGCAACAGTAAAACTTCCTGTAGTTAAATTTTCTGTCAAGTTAAATGCTTTTCACGAAAATGTTCAACAAAATCTCGAAAGTCAATGTAATTATTTACTGGCCAAAATTTTTCCCTAAACTTAAAATCAACAGCCTAATAACTTATTAAGAAAGCATTTTTAATTATTAATAATAAAAAAACTGAATCTCAAATATAGTAAAGGCATCCATTTTTCCTTTCCATTAGTTTATTGAATTCTTTACAACTCCTAGTATCGAGAACGTTCTATTATTGGGGACACGATTCGCAATCTATTCTAATTATCTCGAAGCGCAGAAATCGGATGAAAAATGTATGCTAATTCAATTGTACGGTAATTTCAACCGATTTGGCTGTGAGAAGGCAGATGACTATTCTTAATACGTGACTTGTAGCTGCAAGGAATCATTTCCGGAATCACATTCATTACACAACCAATTGTGCACCCATGGCCGACGGTATGCAGCAGCCAAAGAAAATGGCTGGTGGCAATGATAGTTCATTTCACCACTACTGGGCCATTTTGCTTTTTGTTTCTTAAAAATCGAGAGAGAGAAATTCATTATTCCAAATGAATGCATCAAAAACCATGTTTTTACCAATGCACATAAAAAAAAAAACCAACACAATCAGAGAAACTAATTATCGAAACGTGTCATGATTTCAAATTAAAATGTATTCTGGAAACATTTTTTTTCCTGATTTTATGAGAATACAAGAAATTCCTGGAAGAACTTGAAGCCCACTTTTCTTAAAGCCTTGAATTTTATTCTTTAATATGAAAATAGTGGAAAGCCTCCTTTACTTTTTTTTTTAATTATAATATCTAAACAGAAGAGATTTATTAATTAATCTGCAAATACTTAAGTTAAACCAAATTAATTTTAGTCATTTTAAAGCTCCCTTAGACCATTAAGGGGATTAACAAGTGAATTAATACCCTTTTGTGTAAGACAAGGAATGGTTTCGCTTTTTCGCGCCAGCTTCTCGACAGAAACCTAGACAAGAAGAAAAAATGATAATATACAAAAGTTTGATCTATTCTTGTTCTTAAACGTTCGTATCACGTTTCAAGAATATTCATCGAGTGTGTCAAATCTTGTTAGGAGAACACAGACAAACTAATTGACGCATCTGATGAGCCTCACTTACGTAGGAAAGCTGGCTAAAAAACAAAACAAACACAAAAACCTTTTTTTTTTTAAATACAAATCAAGGAATTTAATTTTGGGTAGCAAAACAATAAAAAAAGTTAAGCCATTCTTTGAAGAAGACTGTAGTGTTATTATGTTTGAGAATTTCATTCAATGTGAAAAAAAAAAAAGAAAGATCTTCGAATCTTGAAGCAAGCAATTTTTGCCACATAAACCAAACACAAAACCAAAAAATTATAATTGCCGTGCCTCCTATCGAAAACTTGAATAACAATTTTAAGCTGTTTCTGTTTTCATTCTCAGATTCTTCCTTTTGGGTCAAAAAATTCTAAAATGAGCAAACATTGGATATCGCCTCATTAAGTTTTCAACTTAATAATAATGATGATACTGATGCAAATATTAGAAGCTATAGGAACAATGTAAGAATTTTCTTTTCTGGTTCTAGCTCCCTAAATGAAGGTCCACATTGAACCAAAATAAGTAAGTATTTTTGTACCGTAAACCGGGGTGACTTTGTGACAGAATTTGAGGTTTCCAAGCTGTAACATTAAAATTTTTCGTTACCACCACTTTATAGCCGGTGATTTGGGTTACCCCATTCTCCCTCTACAAAACTGTATATATATAAATCTCGTTGCCTTAATCGTTTTTTAATAATTAATGTAAAAAGTTGTCACAAACTCACCCCCTAGCTGGGGGTGACTTTGTGACAAGCTCTTTTTGAGTTAGAAATGCATGGGAGAAAGAAATATCACAAACTCAAACCACATACTTTGTATTTAAAACCATTTTTACTGTTTTCAATGAAAGGGTTAAAAGATTTAAACAGAGTAAATTATACATTTAGGTTGGGTAAAGAAATCTGGATATAACATGAAACATGAACACTTTTTCCTACTTCTTAAGCAAATCAGTCTGAATTTTTACATCTTAAAATAGTGCAATTGAACAACTTTAAAAGGTCCTCTATTATTAATTTTTTGGGGAGGATCAATACGAAACAAAACTTCTTTTTGATACAAAATTGAGCCGGGTTTCAGTTCTTTGTATTTTCACACTGAACTTCGTTCTTGAGAAGAACTAACTTATGTAGTTATTCTGTAGATTCCTTCCAATTGTTTCCACTCTTTTCCATTGCGCTGACAATTACACCGTCCAGTCTATCTCTTCTATATCACCTTTCCTCAGAAAAGCTCTCCTTCAAAGTTGGCAACTATGTGATCTCCTTGATCCTATTCTGTTTCCGTGGGCGGAGTGGGTGAAGCTCGGATAGGAATCTCATCATCTGAAAACTCTTCGTACAAGTCTAAACTTGAGTCCTCGGCATTTTAAAATATCGTTATGTACACTGCAAGACAAAATATCTAGGTTAAAACACAGTAAAACAATCGCGGGGTGAATCTGACGGTGTCACAAAGTCACCCCGTCAATCTTTGATTTTTTACATAATGGTTAATAACTCATACAAAACTCGTACAATTAACATCATTTTACAATATATTGTACATAATATATTAATGTTCAATAATAAATAGCTATTAAACGATATCCTCATCTGTATTTCGCTGTGCAAATCAAAGTTTACGGTAAACACAACAATGCTTCAAAAGGGGTCCTTTGCAACAATGCTTCTGGCTCACCAGATCGAGGCGCAAAGAGTTTGACAGTCGACTGTTAGGCGCCAGCACACATGACACCAACTCATGGCAGTGTCCATTGCCTTGTTCTCCCTAGGTTCCGGGCGCGAGATTATAAATAAGAAAAATTGACCACGCGTCACAAAGTCACCCCACTAGTCACAAAGTCACCCCGGTTTACGGTATCTAAAAATATCTAAAAATATCATTAAAATTTCCTAACATAAATAGGACAGATGCACCTACTCAACGTAAAATTTCGTACTTAATTTTTTTTTCTAATTCTTTTTGTTCTGAGCTGCCTACAGATTTTAGAAATGGTTGATTAAACATTTGGTAGCTTATCGTAGCACATTGAGAACCAACGAGAACCATCAAGTATAGTGAGAACCATTTTTAAATTTTAATCCGCTTAACGATGGAGGAAACACATGATAAGCGCTTATTAGAAATTGATTAATGTGTGTTTTCAAATACTTTTCTTTTTTTTTCGATAATATTAGCCTTCAACTTCAAGCATTAAGTCTTTATCCGGATAAGTAAATAGCATAGGTGGTAAGTCTCTCTTCAACCAAACAGGACGAAGTTAAGGCCGAAAGGCCAGTTCGATGCTCATCTGTCTTAACGACACCTCCAGAAACCTCGTACCTATTTGACGGAGGGCTGGGTGAATCTGGGGAAGCACTAACCAGAGAAAATCTTCGATTAATCCCCGCGGGATTATTACACACCGCTCCAAGCGCTTAGTATAGCTCGACATTTTAAAAATCAATGTATTCCAATCTATGTACATTTACGGATTTCTTAAAAGAAAATTAATTATTCTAATTTTAAAATGAAATAACCTAAAGAAAAGAGATTGAAGGCATTTTTTTTTCTCTTCAGTCTTAAAGTAAATAATCAAAAAATGAAGATCTGAAACAAAACAGTCCAATCATAAATAATTTTATACATTTTTACACGTTTAAACTTAATTATCATGTTCCTAAAAAATTGACTCCACAGTAATTATTGATATATAAAGAAAATGTTTGAACAATTTAAGAATGTGGTAATAAATTTTACGATAAAAAATGCTAAATTTAACATTAAAATAGTTACTTATTTTTACTTGTTACTAAAAATAGTTTGCTTTTTAGCAAGTGACTATTTAGATCAATTTGTTGTTGTTTCTCGGTGCACATTAAGTGCAAACTTTAATGTCCACCGTATTCGTGCACACAATGGATCTCTAGGGTTACCATCCTGGCGAACTACTAAAGTAGCCATTGAATCTCCTGGGAACAGATACTGAGGTGGTTTCAGATACAGAAACAGATACTGAAGTCATTAAGAAATAATTTCAGACTTGAAGATAAAGATGAAGAAGCAGACAACACAGGAAAGGGATTCCACAGCGGGATTCCAACCTAGGTTCCGACACATCCGCCTCATTGCAAGCCGTCGCTTACACCAGTAGGCTAGGATGGAATGGCACTTAGATCAATAGCATATGTTTATTAACTACTTAGAATAATTAAATCTACTTTTACCTATCAAACTGAATCAAAATTAGGATAAGCCAGAAAAAAAAATCGGAAACTGGAAGAAAATTATCAATTTACCGGTTTAATGAGATACTTCTTACGAATGACCTAATCAATATTGATGGAGGTATCAAAGTCACTCATTATTAGCTTAGTAAAAACAATAGTGAAATGGAAATATTGAAATTAAGGCAAGAAAGTGACTTAAGGGGTTCCAGCAATTAGATTTCAACTAATACGATCCTTTTGCACTTAAAAAAAAAAAAAAGAACTAGAAAGCTGACACTTCTAATACTTTTTATTACAATCTTAAAACCGATATATCTAACGTCTAATTTAGATATTTTTTTTTTCATTTCTTTGTTTTGCATATTCATCCAATTTTGTAAATTTAAATAGACTTAATACACGACTAAACAACTTTATAAATGTCTCATTTATAAAACGAATTTATTACTTATATACAAAGACAATCTAGAAGAAATAAATTTCACTATAATGCTTCTACTGAAGTTTAATAAAGCCATGTAATATAACATTTCATGTAATAAAAATTACTTTTAGTAACAGATAACTACAGTGAAACTTTGTCCTACAGTTCCAGTTTTTCTAAGTCATAAAGCATTTCTGGAGATGAAATTCCTGATCAATATTTCTCGCTTTGCCACTATTACGGAGTCGTGTTTTTCTCCTTTCAAAGGCCCGTCGGGAGCGAAAAGCGAAACGAAAAAATAAAAACCCATTCCGTCCATATCATTGACTCTGAAAGACGCTCCGCTGAGCTCTCACCCTCGCCGCAGACAAACAGGGGTGGTTTTGACTGGACGGATCATGAATGGAATTCAGCGCAGCATGTCTGTGACCAAACACCCGAAATGTAGGAGAGGTCCGACCATGTCAAGAGCGACTCACGGGCCGGGCAGACTCAGCAATCGGCGCTGGAGAATTCAAACGCCACTCATCCATTACCGCAAGAGCAGGGGAGAAAAGGGAAGACGAAAATGTTCCAGTCCGACTGCTAAACGGGCCACCCCGGCAGGGTACAGGGCCGTAAGAATTCACGCTGACAGCTTCAGACCCGTTTGTACTTTAAAGTGTTCGTGAATAATGCACCGAATGGGGAAATTTGCGCCTCAATTCGGCTGTGGTAAAAAAACTAAGTGTCCCCATTAAAGCAGTCCGGGGTCTGGCCTTCTGCCAACTCCAATGTCCTCTGATCACAGCACTATCTCTCAGACGAAAAAGAAAAGAAATAGAGGAAGTAGACGGTGGTCACCGCCAGATGGGGATCTTTTGGTTCTGTTCCCTTTTCAATGGATGAACTCTCGATTTATTCTTCAAAGAGAAGAAATGAGATTTCTTTTCCAATGTGATATTCTCAGGCTGTTTCAGGAAAAATAAAAAGTAAGCAACAAGTTACCATCAAGAAAATATAGTTTAAATTGCTTTCTTATGCTTTGTTTCCTCTTCTTCAATATAAAAAAAAAATGAGGAAATATGTAAATAAATACAAATATACACAAAGAGGGAGAGTGTGTGTGTGTGTTACACAATTTATAACGTTAAGACCATTACGTAAAAAAATACGAGTATTATAAATATAATATTATTAATATTATAATAACACCATTTGATATATAAAACAGTTGCAAGAAGAAAAAAAATTCAAATCTTTGAATTTGAACTTACGATAACAGCTTATGATAACATTTTACAAAACTTGATAATTCTAAACTTTCGCTAGAAAAATAAAATTAAAGTGATTCCGAAGGTACAATACAGAAATGATCAGGGTTTATAACAATTGCTTCTATTAATTTTGGAATTTTGATGTTATTAAAATTAATAAAAAAAATAATAAATCAGAAATAGCTCACGAACAACCGTTAAAAAATAAATGCCTAAGTCTTTAAAATAAATTACTTAATTAAGAAATATACCGGTAGTTAAAATATACAGTATATTACTAACCTAATGATATGTCCTACCCTTCCCCAATCATACATACTCACACAATTAAATATATGTAGCTAACGTTTTGAATTCTTAATTATGCCATAAACATCGACCAACGCTACTAACCAAAAATAAAAAAAAACAGTTAAAAATTTTCAAAAAGACAATGCCCTCAGAAACTGAGTAACTGACTAATTAAAAATGAGCATTAAATATCAAACAGAAGCAGGAGCATAGTTACCAGTCTGGCCCATTCAAATGGAAGCTAATAAGAGCTACAAAACCCTTCACCTGGCAGAGATCTATATATAAAAGGAATTGTGATTCACGCACGAGCCAATAACGGTTACATAAATGGAAACTTTCTTTTTATGTTGGGTGATCGACTTCGCAAACTTCCTAAAAATATCCCCAAACTAGAATGTCACCGGAATAAGGAAAGGCCTCGGCGTCAAAGCACTTTTGACGGCACGTTTAAGAGTCTACAAGCGATGTTTATGGAACCTCCTCCAGTCACTGCTTTGGATGCTGCTCTGCAACGATTCGAGGAATCTTCACGGTCTCACCTTCCCAATCCAACAGTGTACTTAGCATACGTATTCCTCACAATACCAAGTGGGCTTATCTTCTAGAACCTTCTTCAGAGAAACGAATAGCTTACTTCAGCAAAGCAACTATCAGGCGACGTGATGGGTCTTGGAATACAAAACTATTGTCCTACCGCTTACTTCAGGGAAACAATTAATCTTATTTCAGTCTTTATCACTTTCGTATCTACGACAAATTGCAGAAGAATTACGTTTTTAATCGTTTTATAAAATGAGTGAATGCTAAAGAAATATTTTCAATGCGATTCCGTAAGACATAAGACAAGGTTAGATAACTGATACGATTTATTAATATATTACATACTAGATATGAGCTTTAGAATGCATCAATAAAAAGTCAAAACCAAATATAGTAAACACTATTAATTTTATTAAATTTTAGAGGTTAGTTTCGAATTACATTTTTTCAGGATCAAGAAAAATATTTTTCTTATCTATGCAAACTTTGGAGTTTTGTAAGATAAAGAACAACCATTTTATGTTATATGTTATTAAATAAAAATAATTTTAACTTTATAATTTATGTTTCGTGACCAGCATTGATACCATTAACTTGTTAGGACCTGAAATTATCTAATGATACAAAAAAACTTAAGGACGAAGTAGAAAAAGTAACCTAACGCCGTATATAGCAGCAGTACCCAAACACAAAATAGCAGCACATGCGTAATAATGGAGTAGATGTGAGGTTTGCGTGACGTGAGAACATTATGCGTACAACTATCTGTCTCGTCCGTAAGTGTTGCACATCAGTGTATTTTAATGAAACTTTTATTGGGATTATATTGATTAAAAGGGAAATATTAGACACGAATATTTTAAGAGAATATTCGTGTCTGAAAAAAATCGTCGTTGGGAATAAGGCGCTGAATGATGGCAAATGTTTCATGTTTGACAGTTGTAAACAGTTTGTAGACAAAAGAAATACAAATCATCAGGGAACATAAAGAGGAGAAACAGTCATGTTAAAACAAGGACTGTTCAAAACTAATAAGACAGGTCTCTCAGACCTCAAATGAAACGTTTATTCGTTAATTTCCACATGTTGTTTTTCAAAGTACTCTCCGTTGCACTGTACGCATTTGTCCTAATGTTCACTCCATTTTCTGTACATCCTCAGCAACCCTTCTTTCGAGAGAGACTTCAGTATCGCCTCCGAAGCTGTGATGCATTCGGTACTGCTGGAAAATCAGAAAACAGCCAGAAATGACAGGATCTGGACTATATGGTGGGTGGGGAAATACCTGGATGTTGTATTTCTGAATGAAGCCAGCAACACTGAGATATGTGAAGTCTCGCGTTATCATTATGAAGGAAAAAAAATCCACCTTTCAGATTGCGGACGCTTTCGGTTCTTGTTCTCACTAAGTTTTTCCAAAATATTGGCGTAATATGGATCATTAATAGTCATTCCAGACTCCACTCCATGTTCGTACACTATTCCTTCATGATCAAAGAAGATTATGACCATAACTTTTCCCACAGACTTAGCTTTCTTGGGTGGTGATGAGGACCTTTTCTCTGAATGCCTTCTCTCCCTTCGGAAAATTCCTTATGCCATCGGAATACACTTGGTCGTAACATTACTGCTTCACCGAATGCTTGCTGCATAGTGGAACGTTTCTGTTCCAAATTTTGCAAACGAACACAAAATTTACCGGCGTAACGTTGCTCCAAAGTTGCCTCCATTTCTGCAACCCCTAGGCGACAACCAACACTATCAAGTTTGAATGCATGTAGTTTTACAGCAATCGAAGAGCGACGCACGCGCCCAGCCATGATTAATAATGGTTGCATTTTCTGCATGCGATACGCGTTTCACTTCAGAGTTGTTATTAAAAAGAAAAAAAAAAGTCTTAGTAGACTACTTTTTGAATAGCCCTCGCATTTGCATACATCGAGACTACATTCCGTTAAACTTTGTTATAGAACTACAGAAGTTTAAGGTTTTCCACAATGGCAAGCTCCAAACATTGCAGTATTCTCAGAACACTTAAACGAAGCTACTGCTGCAGGGTAAGGAAAGTACTTTCAATGTGCTCAAAAGAGGGTGTCTTGTTTGTCCTAAGGGTTCTTATCGAAAATTTATTAATTACTTAACTTTAAATTTTAAAACTTACATATTAGCATAATAGCGTCGATAAATAAATAAAATGATTTTTTTAATCAGTACTAGAATGTAGTGCATTAAACTTTACAAAGTAGCAAAAAGAACTATTGTTCTGCAGACATTTTGTTACTGTGTAATTTTTGTCTTGTAATCTAAAACGATTACAAAATTGCTACTCCAGATGGTTCTCGATATACGTAAATCTGCATTTTTACATAAAATTTGCAAAATGCGCCTGCGGAAAACATTCGAACGACTGCGAAGCTAATTAATTAATCTTTATCTGTCATTTAATATGTCTGTTCTTCAATACAGCATTGTAAGCAATCCAATATACGTAAAAACTGACTTAGGTAAAGGGGTAATACAAATCGGTAACCATCTGTACTATGAGACTATTATTCCTATTACTATGACTATTTTAAGTAAATAGAGCATATCATTTACAGCTAAAAAAAAAAAAAACCTTTAAATTTCTGCAGAAACCTCGTATTGGTTAAATTTACATAATCTTTGATTTTTTTTTCCCCTTTAAATATGATGCACAGTGAACAGCACAATTCTCTCTACAATTCTTACTGCGTAGAGCCTTTCGAAAGTAAAATCTTAAAACATTTAAATTACTTTCAAATTAATTTGGACGGATATTGATTCGGAGGAAGTAGGTCAGAAGGAATTGGTTTCTTTATTATTTAAACGATTTTCTCCGAGTGCATATATTTATCAACATTTCTAAGCTACAACTAGGGAATTCGGGTAATGTCGAAGGTTGAACGTTATGTAATTTGGAGGATTAACATTTCTGAAAAGATATGCTGCCTTTTTTCAAAAGCTTCACAAACAAGTCTCCAATGAAATGAAATGGGTGAAATGCTGGTCATATGAACATTAAAATTTATATAAAAATTTGTAAATGCGATAACCATCGTGGTGAAAACCAAATCATACTACTATTTTTCAACAGAAAAAAATCAATGATTTTTTTATCAGCTTTGCATATTCAGTTACTATTCTTAAACCTACCATCAAAAGTCCCGCTCAATACATTAATGCTCCTTTCTCGCTGAGCCAAGAATGAAAAAAAAAAATCTTGAAAGTCCTCAATACATCCTCAATAAAAAAAATGTAATATAAAACTTTTTTTTTAATCTAATCGCAAACAGGAATGTTTATGTTAAATTTACAGTGGTTGTAAGTATAAAAAATAAAGGGCTGCAGAGCCAGAACTGGCTCTCGCCTATCCACCCCCACCCCCTTCATTTTTGTTAAAAAGAAAAGATTAGATGATGGGAATCGTTTCGCTATTAACTTTTGCCTTTTATTTGAAATTTTATTTTATGAACAGAGTTTGTTTTAACTAGAAAAATAAGTTAAATAAGAAGTTTAACGTGCTGTGAAAATACTTAAGAAACCAAAAACAAGAACAAATTCAGCATCTAGAAGGACGAAACGGCCGTTCCAATTCCTTCCTATAACTGAATCGAAAAGGCAGTTTTATTCAGATGCTGAATTTGTTTTTGTTTTCTTAAGTATTTTCACAGCACGTTAAACTTCTTATTTAACTTATTTTTCTAGTTAAATCACTTTTTTAAACCTTCACTTCTTTCTATTTAATGCCTTTTCCTACGAGCCGTAGGAAAAGGTTCTTAGTTGTGTAAAAATAACACAACATTTAATTTTGTGCCTTTTTTGGTTTCGAGGGTCACTGCCAGGTGTGACGGTGACCTTCAGATTTGATCTTGCCTTTCCTGTTCTTTTATCGGGGAAGGCGGATTGGGCTGATAAGTCCCTAGAAGGACGAAACGGCAGTTCCCAATTCCTTCCCATAACTGAATCAGAGAGGCAATTTTATTCAGGTGCTGCATTTGTTCTTGTTTTTGCTTTCTTAAGAGTTTGTTTTAACTTTGCCTCTTCCGAGATCCTTCCCTCTTTCCTTGCGAGAGTCTCGTTGGCCTAAAAACCGAGTTTGCTCAAATCTAGCTCCATAATAAATTTTGACTAATAAATTATTAAGAAACTTATTTCTTGCGACATGTGAGCAATGCTATATATTTTATATTACAAAAATTTGCTTAATACAAAAAAAAAATATTTTACTGTCGCAATACAATACTGAGAAGCCGTTTCTACAGATTAATCGAGAACAGAGAACCAAGCAAAAACCATAAATCGTTTGTTGAAACCTAATAAGTGAAAAAACTATTAATTTTCTTTTTTTAATCTAAAAAAGCCAACATTTTTACAAGCAATAGAACTTTTGCCAAATATAGAACTGGAAACGTACGTTACGACATCAAAAACACCTTATTTTACTATAGTGATTATGCAATATTCTAAACAGCTTGAAACCACGAAATTCATTCTGATTAAATGAATTGAACAATTTTTTTTAAAACGCCTTACTTTAAAATTAATTTTATCTGCGGTTCTTCGATGATTAATAGCAAAGCAAGAATGTAGATCTAATTCAATCTATAGTTTTATTTTACCTCTAATTAAGATGTACACGAATTACCCTTATCACCTCCACTTATCAAACTAAATTTATCACCTCCACTTTTTGTAAATTTCTAAAAAATTTTAGTAATGTATGTACCAAAGTATCATTTCTGATCGAAGAGAACAAGCCACGAGGGAATATTACAACTGGTAAAATTTAAAAAATTAACCACTAATCACGTGATCTGGAACTAAAATTAACAAATTTACAAAAAAAGTTAGCAAAATTTACAAATTTAATGAAGTTGAATTAGTTTGGCTTACATATCAAAAACGCTGTAAAGTAGAAATAAATAATTACGGAACATCTTAAATTCGCAAAAAAGCCTTACGACATAACTTTAGAAAATCTATCCCATACATTCTTAAACTATAATCCTTCTCAGTTTCTTTGGATCACTATCAGGTGGCTATCAATTAAGTTTGGTTGGTTGGGGTTTAATGGCGTAAAAGCAGCTGTGGCTAAGCTGCGCCAATCAATTAAGTTACCTTGGACTTTATTTCTATTAGGTCGCCGCAACAATTAGAAGAGATAATTAAAATTCATTGTAATGTAATCTAATAGAAAGAAAGCAAGTATGAATGTTAATGTTGCCGTGTAACAATGGTCTAAAAAACCGGTCCACAATTTGCAAATTGTTTGAGGAAATACTGGCAGCCATAACATTGCTCGAAATCCAACTTTGCTATCAATACAAAAAATCTGTGCTCTTCTTAAAGAAAACTTTATAAAAATCAAGAAAGTAATCGACGATGTACAACGTCCGCAGAATAAAGGGGATAGGGAGAAATAAATCAAAAATTTAAATTTCAGAAATAATGTTTGCTTTAAGAGTTAAAAATAAAGATTTCTGATTTCAATAACAACGTATTAACACTAACTAAAATTAAAGTACCAAAAACAATTATCTGTTAAAAAAAAATATTTAGGAATGTTGAAATTTAATAACTTCTGTGATTAAGGCATTTAGAAAAGTCTGATGATTCCTTCCTTTAATTACAATTTCTCTTCTATCCACAAAGAAATTTACATTTATAGGCAGATCACTTTTTGTTTTTGGCTTTGCCATGGCGTTACAGAATCATCAGATAAGTAATAATATCTTACATACTATGTGTTTGTCGCTTATAAATTCATTATATTTTAAGTTTTTCAGATAAAACAAATCTACAAGATCTTTTTATAAATGTCCAAATACCCACTAAGAGGTGATCAAATCTAGTGCGACGTTTCGTATCTTTTATTAAAAAAAAAAAAGAAAGGAAAAACAAAATCCAGTTAAAAACCTCTTTAAGTAATAATTCATTCAACGATGACTGCATTAATAAATAATAGTTTCGTAAAGTGATTTTTTTTTTCTTCCCCATTCAACTTTTTTAACACAAAGGGATACGGCAGAAGTAAATAAATCACAATCTTTTAATTGCACGAACCTCAAAATTTCACAGCCATTAAAGCAATGTATGAAAGCCGGCCGCTAATAAAAATTGCGATTTCAAGATGAATGAGAAACTATGAGAACAGATCTCAGGGAACCAACAACTAACATTCGTCGAATTCCTTTGCCGAAGAAACGTAAAATGCGATAGAAATACCAAGAAGCTTTTTCCTTTTCGAGCAAAACTACAGCTTTAAAAGTAATTTTCTTCAGTCAAACGAAATTTCAATAGGTCTGGAATTTTTTTCTTTTCTTTCTTTTTTTTTTTTCTTTTTTTGTTGTTGCTATTATTGTTATTTTTAAGCAGGAATTTGTTTGAGTAATTGAAGTAAAGTAAGAGTTCAATTACTGAATTAGCTTTACACGGCAACAAATGAAAGTGGAAAAAAAAATTCTAATTTAAAAAGATCTAATGTTGCCTTTATGTTATGCATTATTCATTAAGGTCACTTCAACAATACATTCGACTTTTAATGTAAAAAAGATTTATTTTATAATAAGTTATTTATAATGCCTTAGCAAAAAAATTATATTTCAATCATTGACAATTAGCTAAATGCAAGCAAATCCACAAACATGAACAACAAATTCTTAAAAATTTGAAGATAGTTATCTTAAAGTGGTGCAGGATTTTTTTTTCTTCTTTCTTTTCAAAGCTGTAAATACATTACATTGAAAATATTCACAAGTATTTCCTTGTATTTTAAATTGCAATATCTGTTGAATAAATCAGTATCTTCAAACTTTCTATTTTCTGCAAAATACACTGCTCACAAAATTTAGAGGATATTACAAAATGAATGTAATACACCCCAAAAAACAGAGGCATTTGAGTTATTTATTAAAGAACCTATCAGAGAAACAAATGATACGAAAATGGAAGTTGTCTGAATATGCAAATGAGGTACAGAATTCATTTATCGGGATTGAGCAGGATATGACGCATGGACGGGGGTTAACATTAGCATGTCAAACGTGAACAATGGGTCGCTCATTGACTGTTCAGTAGGGTGTATGGTCATCTGAGACTGATACAACAGACTGACAGCGATGAGGCGTGGAGAGGATCAAATTGTCCAGCAGTTTCTGTGGGATTGCAGGTGAGGAAGTATTGTGGGAGGTGCTGATTGATGACTGGCAACACGTCTTCCTAGTGCATCCCAAGCGTGCTCGATGGGATTCAGGTCTGGAGTTCGTGAAGGCCAGTCCATTCGCACGATTTCAGTCTCTTGTAGCAAGTTATTGATGAGATGTGCACGGTGGGGGCTTGCTTTATCGTCTAAACAGAAAGTTGGCCCCAACTACTCCAGCGTATGATACCACTATAGGCTGTAGAATTAATCCTTGAATTAATCTGGCTGTAGAATTCATCCCGATATCTTACAACATTCACTGTTCCATTTCTAACAACATGGAGGTCGGTACGATCACCAATGCTCACACCTGCCCACACAATGACTCCACCTCCACCAAAGGAATGTCTTTCTTGCACGAAATGTGGATTCTCACGTGTCCCACGTTCACGCCAGATCAGGGCACGACGATTGTCAGGCTGCAGGCTGAATCTTGACTCGTCACTGAAGAGAACCGTTGACCACTCTTCACGGGTCCACCTTCTGCGGGTTCTGCGATGTTCGCATTTAACAGAATGCATACCATTGGTCGCCGGGCATACAGTCTACCGTGATGGAATCGATTTCGCGCAGTCTGAGTACCCACCTGTCGTCTAGTAGCAGAGAGAAACTGTCCCCGCAGCTCAGTCGCATTGCTTCGTCGGTTCCTTCGTGCTATTAGCGTCAAGTAGTGATCATCTCTTGCAGTGGTGGCCCTGCCCTGGTTTCCTTCGTACTGTGCAAGTTTCTCTAAAGCGATTCCAGAGTCTGCTAATCACGCTTTGGGAGTTTCCAACCGCTGCTGCCACTGTCATCTGTGTTTGACCAGCTTCAAGACGTCCTATGACTTTATGATTCAGATTCGGGTAAATCACATTGCAGGGGCATTTTCAGATGACACTCAACGATTCTGCCACTTGTTATTGACCCAGGTAAGTGGAGATAACCCAACAGCGCCAGCCTCTTTATACAGGGTTGCGGGCAAAGATGCAAATTAACATTTTGCATTACATTTGAATATTCAGACAACTTCCATTTTCGTGTCATCTGCTTCTCTAATGATGTTCTTTAATAAATAAACTCAAATGCCTCTATTTTTTGGGTACATTATATTCATTTCGCAATATCCCCTAAATTTTGTGAGCACTGTAATTTAAATCGTCAACTTTAAGTTGTTTAAATTTATTCACTTTAATCTTATTAAAGCAGGTGCACTGAGATTGCTAACGGACTGATGCATTGTGAGTTTTAAAAATCCATTGTTCCGTTTCTTTGCTTTTCAGTAACAGTTTTGGCCATCTTCATGCGCAAATTACTAGAAAGGGATCCACACGAAACATTTTTAAGTAGCAAGGGTTAGATTGTCTCTTGGCTGCTTGCTAATATTTCAAGAAGATCCACGATGAAATCACATACGGGCATAAACATACAACCTGCTGATCTTATGAGCCTTTATAAGAAAACATCCTATATGAAAACAGCTCAAAAAAAGGGATAATTTTTGTTAGTTAAATTTCCTTTTTCTTTGTTTTTTGTAGTTCGCCAACGTACAAACATCATTTAACGATATTTTAAAGCAACTTTACAGTATATTATTATTGAACTGCAACTGCTAAGTTTAAAAGTTCATCAACAATCGAATCAAATTCATTCCACAAAATAACGAACTTCCAATCCACATTTCGAAATCGGAATAACAGAAAAATGTGTAATGTAGGAATAGTACCGAAAAGTATACAGTGGAAGCAGTCGAAATGTTGTGTGTAAATTATTAAATAGTTTTAAAACTGTATTTTTTTTAAGAATTTTATTTGAAGACTTATTATTTTATGCACAAATATCTTTCCATCAAGAAAATTTTCATCGTAAATTAACACGGATGCTTGCCATAAAAATAGAGCAAAAAAAAAAAATCGAATCGCAAATTTGAAATTTCTTTACATATCAAAATAACAAAGGAGATCTGACCCCCAAATCAAAAGAAATCAATTCTTGTTCACAAGAAAAAGAGAAAAGCTATATATTCTATTTCCATATCCGATACTGAAAAGCGCCTTTAAAGCTGCCGAAGGAAAACGGAGATCAATACCAGCCATTTTTGGTTTTAGGTTCTCATTTTCTTGCAGGTGTCTCCCCTTAACCCTAGCAGCAAAACAAAGATTCTCATCTTCGCATTGACTTCGACTATAGTGCTAACGGACGCAATCCGTGTAATCAGAGGGGACCAAACACCCTGTGCCCTCTTCTAGTAGCTGCTGGCGCCTTGCGAAGGCGCCCTTGCCTTCATTACCATACTGAGTGTTTCCTGATTGTTTTGCTCTGCCATTAGCTGGGTGGGATGTCGATCTCCTCGAATCGGAAGGTCGACGGTGAGGCCGAGAGGCACGTGCACCTTCTCCCATCGCAGTCACCAGGCGACCAGACAACATGACTTATTGGACTCCTAGGGCGGATGAAAAAAAGAAGAGAAGAGAAGAAAAAAAAAAACAATAGTAACCACAGAAGGCTTGCTTTTTATATATTTTTTTTTCCCTGAGAAATGGAACTCGTCGAAAGTATTAAGGACAAGCAATTCTTTCTCAAGTCCCCAGTTCTAATGTATTGCGGCGAAAAGTTGGAAAGCCCTCCACAGCTCGCTCGCAATTCCGCTGTGTATTTATAAAACTGACAATGACAGCTACGCATATAAAACCCTCAAAGAGAAAGAGCAACACCACAAAGAACATTAGTAAAAGAAATGATCTGATGTTTAAAAACACAATCCCCTGAAAGCCGTAGATAAAAGTTTATTTTTCTTCCAGGGGTTTCCGAATAAAGAAAATTAACTTCTTGAAGTGGAACTTACTTTAAAGACATTACTAAACAGATAGTAAAAATCTTAAGAAGTTAAAAGTAATTGTTAATATTTCCAATTTAAAAATCACATTTGGAATAGAAAATATTAAAACAAGTTAATATCCAATTCAACTGATCATTCCCATACAAAAAACAAAAATGTTAGGAATGCAATAATGATTGAAGGGAAATTATTATAGATTGTATTAGAACAGGGTTGTTATGAATTTATTTGGAATGTCATTATTATATCACTTAAAAAATCATAAAACAGAAAATTCCCGTTAATCAGTTTAGGGTTTCTATTTCCAGTAAGACATGGATATTTTTTTTTTTCGCCCTTGTCCGTTGTCTCTTAAAAAAAGAATATAACACTAGTTTTGATTCTTTGAAATCTTATTCGTCTAAGCCTTAATTGGAGTGAATCCTAGCTAGAAATTTACATCTACACTGACTAAACATTGCATAAAAAGATTTCTCACTAAAATCACACACATCTACACTGACTAAACATTGCATAAAAAGATTTCTCACTAAAATCACACACATCTACACTGACTAAACATTGCATAAAAAGATTTCTCACTAAAATCACACCATCCTCAGCTTTCAAATAATGAACTGAGTGCGACTATACAGTAAAAATCTAATATTTCATGCTTTCAAATAGTGAACTGAGTGCGACTATACAGTGAACATCTAATATTTCATGCTTTCAAATAGTGAACTGAGGGCGACTATACAGTAAACATCAAATATTTCATGCTTTCAAATAATGAACTGAGTGCGACTATACAGTGAACATCTAATATTTCATGCTTTCAAATAATGAACTGAGTGCGACTATACAGTGAACATCTAATATTTCATGCTTTCAAATAGTGAACTGAGTGCGACTATACAGTCAACATCTAATATTTCATGCTTTCAAATAGTGAACTGAGTGCGACTATACAGTCAACATCTAATATTTCATGCTTTCAAATAATGAACTGAGTGCGACTATACTGTGAACATCTAATATTTCATACTTTCAAATAATGAACTGAGTGCGACTATACAGTGAAAATCTAATATCTCATGCTTTCAAATAATGAACTAAGTGCGACTATACA
>JAFIDM010012231.1:88932026-88948159 GCA_023159025.1 Thereuonema tuberculata
TGAACATCTAATATCTCATGCTTTCAAATAATGAACTAAGTGCGACTATACAGTGAACATCTAATATTTCATGCTTTCAAATAGTGAACTGAGTGCGACTATACAGTGAACATCTAATATCTCATGCTTTCAAATAATGAACTAAGTGCGACTATACAGTGAACATCTAATATTTCATGCTTTCAAATAATGAACTGAGTGCGACTATACAGTGAACATCTAATATTTCAATCAGGAAAGCAACCGAATTTTATTTTTACTGATTTTGCAATACACTGATTATACGATTTCCTATATGCTTACATAATTTCAAGAATTTCGAACAAAATGTTTGTTATTAGGTTATTAAAATCTTATTAAAATTAAAACAAAAATAATGTAAAACTAAACAGAGAGAGCTCTTTTCTTAAGAGAATTCCGGAATTTTACTGCGAGGAATTACCTTTTTCTTCAGTAATGACCAATTTAACATTCACATAAAAATTTATTCCTTTGTATAACAGGCGCACTATTTTGTTCTCCTTTTGTTGAAAATTACAAACATCAAATTTGGGGCAAATATTATTTCTTGTTCTGTGGATAAAAGAATAATTTTTGTTTCCAGCTGCATAATTTTTAGAACCAAAGCGGTCTTTAACTATTCAATACGAAAGCGATATCCGCAAGGGAAAACTCGTTCCAGAACGAAAGACTGCAATCGATGGGTTGTCGGAATCACTTTTGCCAGTCGACCAAAACAGAAAAGAACGCTCCTCCGATCATGTTATTTCTGTTCGTCGTTAGGAAGACGAAGAAGAAGAAGAAGAAACAGCGATTCCTAGAAAACTCATAACAATCACCATTGCTCCATCGAATAAATTATGCATGGTGTTTTGATCAAACCAGCGCATACAAGGGACAGAAAAGGAGGAGGAAGAGAGAAGAAGAAAAAGAAGAATAAAAAAAAGAGAGGGGGAAGGGAAGGTATGGCAAACAGCCCAGAAGAAGTGCTGTGAGCTTAAGTGGCCATGCAAACTTTTCCCACGTCGCCGCAAATGGAAGTTCAATGCTATGGTACTGCAAATTGCCAGTCAATACATAATGCAAGAGGTCGGAATCTGCCTCAACTCCGGCGAGAGCGCTAATGGCGTTAGCACTGCTCGTCTAGACACAAATGAAATGGCAGTTACATGCAATATACGCATCCCACAATGGCATCAAATCTTCGCACAATTGGTCTCAACTTTTCGAGCAGCAAGTTGGTCTTAATTGACTACAAATTTCGCCACTCACTTACCTCTGCTGGGAGTCATCAACCGTTACAATCAACTCGAATATCGTAGAGGATGCCAGGAAACTTTAGCTACTTTATGCAAATTTTCCGTAAAGTGCTTTAATCGGGACTCTCTGCAGCGTAATAGTTATTCCAAGATTATTTAGCAAAAAGTATTTACAAGTGTCCAAATAGATGATTCTGGAAAGTACTTTTAATGAGAGAGAAAAACTTAATGAATCATTAAAATTCACGAATTTTCAGTATTTTTACAGCAAAATAAGTTAAAACATAAAAGCTTCTCATTTTTTCGTATATTAAAGTTAACTTAAAGAACAATCATAGTTTTACTCTTTTCCATTCATTGTATTTACTTTATCTCATTTTTCAAATAAAAGTAGTTAAGAAAATTATACAAAAAAAGTAGGACCCTTCGTAAATCGATATTATCTCGTGTTATCGTTTTCTTCAGATTCTAGAATATGTAAATACAGTCGAATCTGTATAATTCGAAAACTCAAAAACCTGTAAAAAGTATTGGAGGGAGGAGAGAGACACCCACAAAGTGACTAATTTGATGAGCCTCACTGTTCTATTACAAAGTAGGTTAAAAAATACCATTTCCTTTGCAAAGAAAAGTAGACCTATATAGAATATGTAGAGAAGTATGTTCTTCATGAAGATTCAGTAGCGTTCTTTGTAAAGGCTTCAAAATAAAAAGAAAAACACGTTGTGGCTCATGACAATCTGACAATGGAGATAATATTGGAAGCAATTATTAAAAAAACAAAGTTTCTGAAAGAACTAAAATCCTACTTTCTTTAAAATATTGTTCCTTACAGTTCCCTTCTATTTTTTTTTCTTGCCTTTTTTTTTTATTTTTCTGAAAAAAAAAAAATTAAAGAAATAAATTCGCAGCACTTACTTAATATTTAAACCAAACTAACTTTAATCATATTTAAGTACGTACAGCTAGTAAGACATTAATAAGCAGCAGCTTAATATTCATTGTGAAGACATCCATAGAAATTCATTGCTTTGGTTCTAATGCTTTACTCTGGAAATTTGTTTTTGTCTTTTCACGCACTAATTTCGCGACACACACAGAAAAATTTGCAACAAAATTAGATGGTCTCTGGTCGTAGGTTCAGAGGCCAAGTTTTAAAAAGATCTATTCACCGGTTTACAAGTTAGTAGGGGGATGGTTGAGGGATGGGTGAAAGAGATTACTGAGTTTGTAAGCCTCATTTTTCTAGAAAATTCGTCTAAGTTGCTGAAGAAGATAAAACATTTTTTACAACATTTCTTCTATTCGAATTGGATAACTAGGAAATTTAAGAAAGGCAGAAACAACAAAATTTAAAGAAACATTATTGGAATTTTATTGGCCAATTACTTAAAGTTTAAAAAAAAATTACCGTGCAATAAAAACAAAAGGTTTAGAAATAATAAAAAAATAATACTCTAAACCTTATGTTGTTATGTATATCAAATCTTTTTTAAACTACTTATCTTTGTAATAAATTCCTTTATAAGATCTGCTTGCGAGAAATTTATTTTGTGAATTTTTATATTTAATCTGTGTGTATGCTTCTTTTTTTTTGCTGACTTTATTCCTTACCTTCGTACTTTTTTTGTTCAGGAAACGAATCTAATCTATCGACAATGTTGTAACTCCAGTTGATCAGCACTCGCATTAAAACAAGTTCACTATAAGCAGTTATGATTTTGGTAGTGGAGTTCCAATGGAACCATTAATATTTTAAACTATACAATATACAATCTTAAAGCAACTTTTGAAATTTCTATTTGTTTCTATTTGTCATACTGAGGTATTTTATTTAAAGAATTTATCTAATAACATTCTAAAACATGGTCTTTCAATTTGAATTCTTAAATTGAAAATGTTTGTCATTAAGTCTTGAAAATCTATAATAAAAACCACCACTGTTAAATATACTCGAGTGGAAGGAATTCGACTCAAACTGAAACGCAATGGTGAACCTTAAATATTCGCAAATTTTCGATCGTTTGAAAGCTACAAGTAATAAAATAACAAAGAATATGAAATTCATGTTCACAAGACACCGAATGTGTGATCATACGACAACAAGTTTTGAGATATGCCGGTAATTGGTGGAAAGGGTATGAATATGAAATTCACGTATGTGGCGGTACGTAAACCATTCGGAAACACGTGAAATTGTTGTATACGCGAGACTTACATATCTTTCATGAATGTGAATTATTCTATTGGAATCCTATCGTCATTATTACTCACAAAGATGGATACGACTACCGAGGAAGCGTCGCAGGCAGTTGTCTTACTATAGCAGGGTCACACTCAACGATATGTCGCAGTCAGCTGTATCACGAGTCCATCGAAGGTTCCAGGAGACAGGTGCCTTTCATCGGAGACCAGATTCTGGTGGACATCGAGCTACAACTGCAAGAGATGACCGATTATTATTAGCACTGCACTACGCAATCGTAATTTGACTGGCATTCAGGTCCAACAAGAGCTGTGGTCAGAAGAAGACTACAGGAAAGAAATTTGACTCACATAGGCTTGCAACAGGACCACAGTTCATCGCTAAACCCGCCTTTAATTTGCTCGCGATCATGTTGATTGGACTGTAGCGCAATGGGGTTTAGTGTTATTCTCTGAACAACAACACTTTCGTCAAACTCGAATGTGCTTACATGGCAATGAAAGACGAAAGCATGTCAATCGAAGGCCTGGTGAACGTTTTGCGCAATGCTTCCAGGAAACGGTCAGTTATGGAGGAGGCTCCTGCATGCTATGGGCAGGCATTTGACTTGCAGCCAAAACTGACGTGGTGTTTATCGACCATGGGTCCACAGGAGGCGCGTTGATGGCTCAGCAGTATACAATCGAATTGCTACAACAATATGTATTGCCGTACTCTGGATTCGTCGGAGAAAACTTCATTTTCATGCATGACAACACAAGGCCACATACGCTGTTGCTGTTCGGGATTATCTGAATGCAGTGGCTTGCGCATAGTCCTGATCTGAACCCGATCGAACATCTCTGGGACCTCCTTAAGAGAAGAGTTCGTGGTAGAAAACCAGCTCCAGAAACATTCGAGGAGTTGAAGAGGGCGGTTAGAAGAGGAATGGAACAATATTGCGCAACACGAGGTCATGAATGTGATCCGATCAATGAGACGCCGAATGGAAGCTGTTATCAGAGCTCGAGGTGGCAACACTATGTAATAGTGTTTAGTGTATACAATAAATGCTAAATTAGCTCAATTTGTGGCCTTGTATTTGTAATGAAATGAACGCTTTTGATACTACACCTTTCCTATATTAACTGTTTTCCTCACATTTTTTACAAAATGCATTCATCTGGAACGTTCTGCGTGTACGTGAACGGGAATGGCATATTCTCTGTTATTTTATTACTTGCTGTTTTCAAACGATCAAAAATTTGCGATAATTTAAGGTTCACCATTGAGTTTCAGTTCGAGTCGATTTTCTTGCACTCCTCCGTAAAGGAATGTCTTCCAAAATGATCAACTAAGACAAATCCACTTTTCCCATCAAAGAAAAAGGATGTTCTTATGGGAATCGATCTTCATTCAAGCTACAACAACCCATACTATTTTTTTCCCTAGTCTACTGTGTTGTACACGATGAGATCCTGTTCTTTTTTATTTTCTTTCCTCTACATGTTAACCAAATTGGGTTTTGTCACATCATCTGACTTAAAGGATTGTGTTAATGAACATGATAGCACTATTCTCCGCACAAATGGTAATAATGTAGCTGAATCGTCAATATTAAGTCGGTTAAATAAAATTGAAATTGAATAGCGTAGCCTATATAGCAGCTTCAACTAAGTATACTTTTGTGTTTTCTTTTATTTGAAATGTAATATATTAAAGTTTTTGGCCAATAAAAGTCTTAAAAATGATTGGTGTAGTGGTGAAAATGAATCAAATTGTTAAGCATGGAATTAATTGATTAATTCATTGCCAATCAATGAAAATTGGCAATAATTTAAAATCTTTGTTTATTTTAGGTTGTCAGTCACAACAGTCAAGCAATAATTGAAGACATTAAAAAAACCTCAGAAAAGCAAAGGGAGAAATGGGAATTAAAAACTGATAAGCTTCTTTTCATGTACAAGAGAACATTAAAAGAGCTTGTTGAAATTGAAAACCAAGAAAGTGGTAAATAAGTAAACTAAAAGATAAGCACTAAATGCCAATCGACAAAATCACTTGAGAGTTCATATAAAATAGACACACAATTTCATGAAATTAAATCTCCATACTCATAAAAGATTTGTTATAATTAAGAATCGTAAACTACATCAAATAAATAAATCAGATAATTTCGTACTATACATCATAGATTGTAATATAATCAAAGTAGATACCGTTTGATATCACATTCTCGAAACTTTTAGATTGCAATTTCTCTTTACTTATATGTTGTTCAGTCTAATAACTCTACACCAAAATTAAAATTCAACCAATTACGCATTCGTCAAACGGAATTTTGGTAGCACCGCTCTTCACTGTTTTAGAAGAAATTTAAGGTTCCAAAATAAGAAAGCATTCATATAAAAATTTTCATACAAAAGACCGCAACCAGATCCGATAAAATTTATAAAGCACAGCTTAAGAGATTATTATTTTTTATTTTTTTTTTGCTTTATATTACTGATTATTTCTTTTTTGTCAGTCAAATTATTCATAACTTATAAAAATTGTTATAGTATTACTGAACTTAATTCTGATGGTGAAGAACTGAAATTAATGTCAATTTCCAAACAAGTTACGTTTATTATTCAATCATTTTTAGTATATGATTCCGAATTTGAGCAATTTTAATTACGAAATTGCCTAATCCATCGAAATGGGTTTATTTACGCAAATTAGCTCAAAAATTTTGATGACTTTAAAATTCCTTATAACTAACATTCATGCAATTTCCCATTGAAACAGTCTCTAATAATTTTAAAGTTAGCTACTTTGATTTTTTTTGGGCGTGGAAGATGAAGTATTAATGAATCGCAGAAACTGTAACATCTCTTTTTATAACGTCACAATAAGATGTCCAAAAGGGATTAGATTAGTAAGGAATCATCATTTTCATTACATATTTGCAAGTGTGGGTGGATATTCAGTCTATCACTTTTTTTTCTTTAAATCCTGAAAACAATATAAAGGAAAAAAATATCCGTTTATTGGGTGATAAATAACTGCCGAAGACAAACATTATTCCTTAAATTTTCGGTTTGCTGAAAACGAGGTAAATCCTCAATATCTCCTGTTAAATCCCACAGCTTCTTTACTCATATGCTTTTAGTGAAGTATTAAGTGCTTAATAATTCACTGTAATTATCTCTTAACTAAAATTTTTAATAGAGAAAAATTCTATTATTGTATGTTAGGCATACCCTAATTTTCTAATACTTAACTGTAAGAAATACGTTCATTGTTACTTGAAAGAATAAATTTCTCTCCACTATGTTACTTATTAATGCTAAGAAAATTATAACTTAATATTAAGGAAGGAAGTCTTTGTTGCTAAAAAAAAATTAGAATTAAGTCTCAAACTGTTTCAGATTATAAAAAAAAAAATTCAACAACGAATTTGGCAGAAGAAAAAGGGAGGGGGGGGAGGCTTCAATTCAGAATTTTAACATAATTATTCAATAACTGAATTTATTGTTTAATTGATTTTTTAAATAATGTTTGAATTCTTAATTTTATATTCTTAATATTTTATATTCTTATAAAAAAAGCTGGATATTTTTATTATTTTACATTGTTTTCTAAGAACCAATTGCGAAAACGAAAGATATTATAAAATTAATGGAATTATTAATTGGATCTCGTTTAGTTTCCTTGGCCCTGTAGTTGCAAGATCAACGTTAAAACAAGGTAGGATACATAATCGAAAAATGCTTTTCAATCTTAACTTAACAGAGTTTCTTCTGTTTGTTTTGTCTGATTTTTTTTTTCCCCCAAAGCTCAACGTCCACAAGAAAGTTTCTGGGGACGCGTTAAAGCTGATATATCTCTGCCTTCATCTTCAGTTCACTTCAGCGAACGTGAATCACTATTCTGTACACTGAATCAAGTATCTTGTGCAGCAATTAGGTTTTTTTTTTTTTTGTTTCTTTCCTTCAGTAATTCCCTTAACTACTTCTTTGGCGCAACGAGGATGCATCAGGAGCCTGGAAAGAAGCTGGACGACCGGCTCCGACTGGCTTGGCTGCCGCACCCGCAACGCAGTCTCCAGGGATGACCGTAATCTCGACAAGACAGGCCCGATCTCCTAGGACGCATCAACAGCAGTCACGAAGCCAAGGCTGCCTTGTCTTTGGACTCGGATGAGAGATGACGATACCAATCATGATTCCACAACAAAATCAATACTTGCCAATAGGCTTCAGTTAAATTAGAACGCACAACAGTGTTTACGGTATCTCCTTCGATTCTTAGCTACCCCCTGTTAAGTCAAATCTAGGTAATCCAAAGCATTAATCATTCGAACGTTAACGTATAGTTGTTTTGTGAGGAAAAGATAACTATATCTGAATTAAACTAAGACTAAATAACAATATTTCCTGAAACAACGTAAAGCCTCTTTAAAATATTTCTTGAAAACTTAGAAAAAAAAAACTTTGAAGTCCTAAAACAATACAACAAAGGAAATTTGTAAATTTTAAGTTTCATTTTTAATACTTTTCCATTCGGATTTTTATTGTTTTCAAGAACAAATTTTTTTCCTAGTTACCCAAACTGGAAAAATTTTTCAAATATGACAGTTCGATCGTCTCTTAGCTCGTTTAAGAAGGTCCAAACTGTGGTTCAATAGTCAATAGTGTCAATCCAGTGGCATACGGAAGAGGCTCTTTCCCGAGGGAAGTAGGTTAAAAGATTAATAAATCAATAAACCTTGAGAGGAAAAAAAAAATATAGGGTATGGATACAACTCACAAGTGCAAACTTTAACCTTATTGTACCAAATCTAGAAATCAAATATACCACGTCATAGACGGCAGAAGAGATGAATATACAGGAAAGAAAAAGTCCTTAAAGATTTAGTAAACTTTATAAATTATTTGTCATATTTCGCTATTAACAATTAAGAAATTTGTCTTCTGGTGATCAGTCGTGATTCGCCTCACAGAAAGATTCAAATTCTCAGGTAAATTACAGGCGTTTCTTTCACTGTCGTCCCAAGATACAAAGAACCAAGTTTCCTTCAGATTTCCAGACTCCCTTCGAGACCAATGTGAACGGTAATGGGAAACAATTCTTTTTTGCTAGAAAGAGTTGAGTCGAAGAAAGAAATACGATGGCCGCAATTCTGTAGACGACATCTAAATTGTTCTTATTACATTAATGCAGATTATGGGAAAAATATTTTGTTTGTTTTTCCAGGTGGGAGCGAAAGATGTTTTAATATGATACAAATTACTAGTTAACGAAAACCAATTATTTATGAGGAAACAAAAAAAAATAAAATAAAAAGAACTCAACTTTAAAAGAAAAAACGAAAGATGATAACCACTGACGTTACACAAAAAATTAGTTCGTCAATGAAATGATGCTCGTTTGCGAAGGAACTACTAAACTTAATTTCATTTCAACTCAAATTCAATTTTCAATCCCAACTCAAATCACCATTTTAGGTTTTCATATAAAAAAAAAAAGATTGTGAGGAAAACTTTCTCTTCTTTATTTAAGTTGTTGGAAAGCTTAGTTACTTTTCTTCGTACTTTATTTTGAGCAATCCTTATAAATATTTTAATAGAAATTTGTAAAAAGAAGGATTACCTTCAAATTTTATAATGGCAACACAACACTGAATTCAAAAGAAAGACGGAAGTTTCTGAAGTTTATTTATTTTTTACATAAAAAGGATGGATAAACAAAAAAATAAATGAATGAATAAATTTAAACAATATTTACGGAACTTTTGTTGTTGTTTTTTTTTTTTCCAAGAAAAATAGTCTTCCTTTTTCTGCTGTGTATTTAGAGTGAACAGCACAAAGGAAAGTGGATTTCTGAACACATTTTCAGCGTCAAAATGATATTAAAAATTTTTGGTTTTGGAATACAACAGTTTAAATGTTGTTTTAAATTAATCATAATTTAAAACAACTTAGCTGTATCTCGCAGTAATTGGAATTATATCTTGCTGAAGCCCTCACAGAATTTAATAGTCGACTAGCAGACGTGAGATCACGTGAGCTTGAATTCGGAGATAATCTTCTCCCCACCCGTGACCGCGTTTCGGAGACCGTCTCGAAGACCATGTTTGATGCGTCAGTTACGTGACGACCGCGTAAACCATCTGGGAGATCCGGGATGTCCGGTTGGCCAACGTAGATAAAAATGAAAATGTCGGCATCCTCAATAACATTTGCCACCTTATTTCTACTTCTGTGTCTTATGGTTTCGGAGGAGATAGGGCCAGAAAAAAAAAAATCAACTTTTCTTTTGTACTTAATTTAGAAATACTGTAAAGACTTCGAATTTCAATTAAAATAATTTCCAAATACTCAAACAAATTTTTAAGTTTAGTACTTGATTAGAAATTCACAATACTGAACGACACATTTTTAATGCTTCAATAGTCTTCCAATAGTTTCCATTTCAATAGTTTCAGTAGATTTATTTTTTGTTTTTTTAATCCTTTCCAATACATAAAAAAACTGCTATATTAAATATTAATAAAAATTAATTTTAATTTATTAAACTTCCTATTAAACTGTTACTTTCAAAAAAAAATTATTAATCAGAATAATTAAAATTCTCAGTAATAATTTCTGACGGTTTCTATTATTTTAAAGATAAGATGAATTGTAAATAAAATATTTAAGAACTAATTTTGGATGTAATAATTAGATCGTGATCTTGAAAAAAAAATTTTTTTGTTTGTAAAACTAAAGACTAACTTGTTTTAAATTAAAAAAAAAATATTTTTTCCGAAAACTTTAAAAAGAGTAATTCAACAAGGGTATGTAAGTAATAATAATAATAATAATAATAATAAAGAATACTGCATTTGACTACGTTAGTATTTAATTGTTTTCTTTATTATTTTTTATTGTAATCAGAAAACTAAAAAATTAAAAAAAATAAACAACAAAAAAGTAAATTTAAAAACTTTAAAAAATGGCTTTAAAAGCACACAGATAAACATTTAAAAATTATAAAATGCGACCAGTTTCAGCCACTAGTTCCAGTGTCTATCATCAGACTAAAGGAGATCGAGTTAAAACTAGTCACATTCCCAAATGTTTATCTGTTTGCTTTTAAAGCCGTTTTTTAAAGTTTTTAAATTCTTAATATTTTACACACACATTAAAAATGATAAAACAAAGTAAATGTTTAATATTTTAATTAATTAATTCACTGCATTAAAAGTTCCCTTCCAAATAAAAAACAGGAAGAAAACTAAAGAAAAACAGCATAGATAAAGGAAAACATCCCAAAACTTTTCTTTTAAAGATGCAGTTTAAGATAAGAAAAAAAATTGCCTTTAAGGTCAGCAGAAGAAGATAAAGAAAAAAGAAAAGAAAGAAATTCAAGAGAAGAAAGTATTACGGCTCATGATACAAGGTCAGGTGGTGTCATCAATTTTTCAAGTAAATTAAAAAAAAAGGTAAGAATGTCTATGTAAGGAGTTGTAACTCTTGATTAGCAGCGATCCCAATTGTTCCCTATGAAATTTTCATTGGGCGGCTTTTATGTGCGCGCTCAAAACTGCTGACCACCTCGGTGCCATTTCCTGGCAGATGCGCACACAATCCGCGTCTACTTAAATTCTGCTCAGGAAGTCAGCTTGAGAGGCAAGTTATCTGTTGACTCTTTCGACTCCAACTTTATGACTTCAGCAGCCATGCATTAGTAAATACCTCTGATGTCATTATCGCAGTTAAGGCAGCCTTGTACCATTAAGTCTTTCGGCGGCAACCTCTTAACTTTGATCAGTGTGTTTAGGAAAAGACCCCTCCGCACAACCCACAGACTTTTCGTGGAAGCTTAAAGATTAAGATGAAGGGAAAAAAGTAAAAATAAAATGCACACACCCACCTATCCTTACAAAAAAAAAAAGTCATGAATCAGGTAATTAACCTCAGTTTGCTTCGATACTGCTACGCGAATCCTTTATAATCAAACGTAATGCCTTATAATAAAACAAAACTACTTAGAAGATACTTTTATGAAGGTCTTCGTTAAGAATTTTTTTTTTTTTTTTATAGAAGGTTATAAAAATTGAGAGCAAAAAAAAAAATCATAACATAATCGATTCACTAAGGAAAAATCAAATTATCACCTTTTAAAAAGTTTCGCATTATTAAACACTCTCACACCATAACTTAAAACTTTCGCTGGCTCTCCATTAGCCTTTGCTCCCTCACGACACGCACGAGACTAACTTTCGAAGAAACGATGAATTTTTTACAATCTGTAATATTGCAATTAATAAGCAACCTTTCTTTTGAAATACACATCACAAAATAAACAAATAATACGAAGTAAAAACGAAAAAAAAAAATGCTTAAAGCTAAGCAAATGAACTACGTAGAAATTACATTTTGGTTTTGGATAATAATTTCACTTGAGTGCGATTAAATTTTATGCAGCCTTTTATGAAGAATTTTAACTTTGAAGATACTTAAAACTGAAAACTCATTTTGGAAAACGTTTACAAACCTTTCTCAAATTCAAACATTAGGCTGATCATTATAAAGCAATGTTTTAACATTAAAGTCGTCTTTATGTACATAACACAGGCACATTGCAGAGAAACATCCTTTATGAAAACAGTTACATACAGAATATCTTATTTATACAAACATATGTGCAGAATACTTACGTAAACATATATCCATATTTTTGTTTTCTTTTTGTAGTTTAAGAATTACCTCATTATATATAAAAAAGAATCATGCCAATCACATCTTACAATATCAAAACAGTTATCTCCCACCTTTTACAAATAGACATTTCGTTTCAAGACAAGCAAAGGAAGAAATCATTATGAATATACTTGAAAGATAATTCTTTATTGTCAATTGTTTTTCTTTTTCTTGCTTCCCAGTTTTAAAGAGTTGACGTATCTTTTTGATGATATCTTCAAAGTAACGATAATGTTATATAAAAAGATTCCCATTAAGACCTACATGTCTCTTGAGTACTTACAAAGAATACCAAAGAACTTTAGTTCTGCTAAAGAATCAGTGTTTGAGTTCAGTTGCTTTAAGTTCCCTCTTGAAAATGCAGCGATGGATGTTCCAATGAGCAGAAGACTTAACAGACATACGAGGCCAATCAAGAGTGTGTAGCTGCAAAACGAACAAGGAATAAGGAACATGGAGAGACGAGATGAAGAACATTAAGCGTGTTGAATTCATTATACCTGAATAAATAAAAATTCACTTTGCAAATAGAAACTAAAGATGAATGATTAGACATCAGCGCACTTCTTAAAAGTGTGTAGCTGACTCTTCAATAGTCTCTGCATTCAAACCCAGCCATGCGTTGATACTTGAGACAAGGTAAATCATTTGTAGTATCGCAAGACTCAGAAGAGTAAGTACTCCAAAATCTCAACTCTTCAGATGATTCAGTCAAAAAGATATTGCTAAGTTCTAATGGTGCGTCAAATTTTTTTTTCAGTGGAAATAGAGAATATTCCAATAGGATTGGTTGTGCGAAGAGTTACGTTCATTATGTAAAGTCATAGCAATGAGACAGGCAGAACAATTTAAGTGTGAATTATTAAATTCTATAGTTAAACTTATTTGATTTAGGATTTCACCATTTTAAATCTTCTTCCTTCAATATTCTGGTGATATTCGAATGTCATAAGTTATAATTATATTAATTGTTAGGATTTCACACAGATTTGGTTAGATATCGGCCCACAGTACTCTTTCAGGCTTTTTATTTGCAAATGAAAACAAAAAAAAGGCCGCACAGATTAAAAAAACAAAAAAGAAACAAAAAACAAATAGTGACAATGAAGTCCAGAATTATAAATTTGAATAATTTGAATTTCTTGAATGTATGGAAGAAAATTTACATCATTAAAAAAAAACTGTTTCTCGTTATGAATCTCTACAATTTTCCTTCTCTTAAGCATTCCTTGATTGTATAAGTCTTCAATATAACAACAGGTAAACATGATTTTGGAAGTTATTTAAATTATTAAAAAAACAAAAAAAAAAAACAACAAATTGGTGAAAGCGGCACCTAAGTATAGTTTTACAGAAATTTGTTTTCATTGAAAAATAAGTAAAAGTTACAACTTAAATACTCACATAATCGTTCGAATATTAGGAAAACTAATGTTAGTCAAGACTACCCAGGGAAAAATGGAATATAAAATGAAAATAAAAGCCATTGCAATGTAGGAAATGTCATTTAAAAGCAGAAAATTATAATTATGATTTTATTTATTATTATAAGCCAAATATATAATATTTTGTTACTTACATATCAATGTACATATTTGTAAAAATGAAATAATCATGTACTTATTTTCTGAATAGGATTAATCAGAAAATAATTATTATAAATATTGTTTACTGCCTAATATTACTTTTTTAGATAATCAGCACTTAACGGTCTTCTTGACAAAATAGTTGACAATGCAACACTGACCTAAGTCTTACACTCTGTATAATTGTATTCAAAATTAATGATGTAATTACATTTTATATAAAAGATATAGTAATTTTGTCATGGATAATGCACTGTAACTTTTGCGTTTAGAAATAAATAAATACAATAAAAATATTCGACAATAAATTATAAACAACTTACAGAATTTAAGTTTGTCGAAAACAAAAAATCTGACATCAATATTGGTGCAAAAGTTACAAATCTATTATAATTATTCCATTCATTTTACTGTAAAGTTTCAAAAAACAGATGACTAAAGAAACTAAGATTAAAAAGTATTCTGCTAAGCCACTGCCTAAAATTGCGAAGATTGGAAGAGAAAACTTTAAATTATTAAAATAAAGAGGAAATAAGCAGAGATTGGACAATAAACTTCTTTGACCTCTCCTAGGATTTACAAATTTAGATAAAAAAAAAAAAGAAACACTGAAAAAAGAGAATGTTTGAATATAACAAACGTTGTACAAAAAAATAGAAAAATTCGCTAAATCAAATTGAAAAACAAAACGACAATAGAATCCCTAAACAAGCAGTGCAAGACGACAAACCCACAGCAATAAAGTGGTCTTGAACGTCTAAAGATGAGTTGAAAGAACAGCTTCATCTTCAGAACATGAAGAGAGATTTTGAAATCTTAAGACTAAAATATCAGACGAATTCATACTTTAAAATACACTGAAGCTCGGTTATAACGCAGTTGTTTATATCGCGAATTCGGATATAACGCGATTTGATTTTGGACCCCTTCTATTTTGGAAAAGGTTATAATTGTAAAATTACAAAATTTACCGTTTTTTCGCCTAAAATCAAGTCAAAGATGTAAATTAATATGCTTGTTTCCTTATTATTTATAGTAATTGAGACTCTAAACTCACCCTAACGTCACGAAAATACGTCAAATACAATATATTTTTTAAAAAATACCAGAATCGCGGACTTTTTCGTTTGACCAAAATGAATATAGAGATCTATTTTTCTGCCAATGACAACCAGTATAGAGGCCCATGTAATCTAATAGGCATATGAATACCTAGTTTCGATCCACGTGACTCGTTGTTTGTACAAGATGCCAAGATGGCGGCGCCAAATCGATTTTGCCTAATATAACCCATCAAAGTGTTGAAAAGGTAATGATTTTATGTATTTATAAATATAAAATTCTCTCACATAGCTCTGAATGATGTAGGTAATTGCGAAATGACCATTTTAAATAGATTTGGAATCGTGTGGGCGATAATAGGGTGCAATATACGACATTTGACGTAGGGAAGTAATAAAAGTTCGGTTATATCGCGATCTTCGAAATCTTGGTTTTACAACGTTACTACCAGAATGTAGCTATTGTTAAAAGGTTCAAAGCATATGTTAAGAAATAAAAAGTATATAAAGCAATGCAATTATACGAGCCTGCACACTTGTTAAAGCCATGCCAAAATACAGTATTGGGCAAAACAAACAGTGGTTAAACATTCCAAATCCCTACGTAACAATAAGGCGTGTCCGAACGTCACAGTCTATTTGAATATCAACTGTATAGTAACTGGCATTAGGTTTTGAATCAGTCGAGGCAATAATGGTCTTCGGAGCACAGAAGAAAAGGTAAGTTTTAGTCGAATAGTGCAAACGTTCGTACGGTCTACGACAAAAAGACGGGCCAGCCCTGCATATGTGACGGAGCGATTCAGCTTACGTTACCAAAACACGGCCAGGCGACAGTACGATTCTTGGCATCATCTAAAAATGGACAGGTAGTATGCTGACATAGCGTGAAAGGTGCACGGAACGGCCACGAACCGCAACACCCGAACGAGAATTATGGCAGTCTCTTAGAAAAGGTGCTTACCTGTCATACAGCTGTGGCGTGGAGCTTGCTTCTTCATGAAAACTTTCCTCGATGTGTCATCTCAAGATAGAAAATTTGCAGGAACAGTAAGAACTGTGTCTCTGTCGTAACGGCGAACATTCACAACATATTGTACACGCCTTGGATGGATAATGCTAAGTTAGGGTACTACGTAACTGACATATAATTATATTTACTGTTACCACTACTGAGTCTTTTCACTACTGTTTGTTTTGCCCAATACTGTATCTAGTTGCAAGTAAATTTTCATAAATACGCTATATTTTTAATATTTTTGTACGTTTCATATACCTTAATCTCTCATAACATCTTAATTTACAGATAT
>JAFIDM010012231.1:88963159-88976232 GCA_023159025.1 Thereuonema tuberculata
TGACAACCCTTCTAGCCCGACTGCTGGACAAGATAATGCAAACAATTTGAAAATAATTTGTATTGTGAAATCATTATTTTTGGAATAATATCGCCCCCGGCGATACAAATTGGAAACAAATTTCGATTATTTATTCTAAATAAACTTAGTATTTTTTTCTTTTAATTGCTATTTTTCGTATCACTTTTGTTTAAAAAACAAAACAAAAAAACAAATTAAATGTGTTTCCATCACTTAGGAATTTATGGTAAGTATGTGAGGTAAGTCTTTAGAACCTCTTTTTTTCCTTCGATCACTTATAGAAAAGCTTCTCTGTTTGAATTTTGAATGCTGTAAAATAAATTTAAAAATTACCCTTAATACAGATACTGAAAGACCAACATATGAATTTTGTTTTATCTTTTGGGATTTTGAATAATCTGTATTTGCATATTTTTTTTTTTTAAATATTGAAAGGAAAAATTGATAAACTATCTATTTATGAATGAGTTTTAAGAAATTAATTAAAAAAAAAAAAGTAAAAAGAAATGTTGAAAACAAAAAATAATGCCATTCAGCTCTAACGATTAGTTAAGAGGTAGATGCGATTACAATTTGGAATCTTAACTCATATTCAGTTCAAAATTGCTTAGTAAGACTTTCTTGACTGAAGCAGAATTATCAACTAAAGTTTTTATGTTACTCTGACTTCGACCTCGGATTAAAACAATCTCCACTGATATAACAGAATTCAAATGATCCAATGATGTAATAAGAGATTCCTCATCGAGATTTGCAGAGATTAACAAGAAATACGATTTCAAAACAACCAATAACAGTGTTGGTTCATTAAAAAACCTTCTTGAAAACTAACAAGGAAATTGGTGAAAACAAACAAATTACTTTAAATCCATGTGATACCACGGCAGCGTCCCAATGTTTCTTATTACACTGTTTTCAATCAGGAACACAAAAATTTCATTTTCTCTTCGAATGTTTTCAATTGAAGATTTCGAAATAACAAAGAAAACACAATTGAAACTGCAATAAAAAAAAAAAAAAAAAAAAAAACGCAAGATAAGAGAAGAAAAAGAGAAAGAAGAATGAGAAAACACTGCTAATGAGTTATTTGTCACTTCGCCAAATATCACTCGTAATCCAGCGAGTTCGGGAATATTTTCACCTTGAAAGCATATTTGCAATGGAAATCAAATACCTGTACAAGAAAAAGGTAAAAAGAAAAAGAAAAAAGAGAAAAAAAAATATATTTTAAAAAAATAATCAACTCTTCCATTTATAAAAAAAAAAAGAAAGTAGCTCAATAAACAATTTTACTTTGAAGGACCTTTGAAGTGAAGTGATATAAGCTATTTTTTTTGAAAAAAAAATGAAAACAGATGATTTAAAAACAGATAAAGAGAATTCTACTGCTTTCTAAGATTTGTTTTTACTTAAAATTATAACTCAGAACTCAGAAATCCCTACATTGAACTAACATGAAAGATAATAGAAAGAATTCTTTTCTTAGAATTTCCTTTTCTTCGAACGTAAAAGCAAATTCTCAGCAGCACTGTTTCGAGAGTATTTTCTCACACAAACTAGCAAAATGGTTTATAAAGCAAATTCGACTTATCAAAAATAAGTGTCAACAGAAAGGAAATATAATACTTTAAAAAAATACTTCAAAAAGCATATGTTTATAAAATATAAAAATAATTACCCTTCTCTTTTAGACCTAAGTTCGTAATATGAAGATTGCTAATTCTTTAGGACGATGGTTTCTCGTGAGAATTGTTTTTCATTTACCCTATATTAATTTAATATTCTATAAACATCATTCATATATAATATTTCATGTTTAATTCAAATTTTCTGGTGGATTTACAGATACTGTCTATATTATACAGGTGTCCCAGGAGGAACAGAATATAAACATATGCTATTATACAGGTGCCTCAGTATTCTGGGAGGTCATAGTATCTGTTATTCAAAGAAGAAAAAAAAGTTCCGAACGGTTTCCGGTTGAGTATTGTGATTGTTCGCGCCCGCATAATGGAACGTCAAGATGCACTCAGACGAGCAACATGTCATGTTCAGTTGCAAAGTGCGTTGTTATTGACGGTGGAATTTCTGAAAATTTACTATAAACTGTAACAAATTTGTCACTACAACAGTAAATATTAAGATCAGTACGTAATATCTCTTTCGTACAATTGTACATTTAAATACCTCTATCTCTGAAACCTTTCGCAATTCGATACACTTTATTTCTTAGAATGACCGTTACTACGACATCCCAAGAATTGATCTTTCATCTTAACTATAAAAAAAAAAAAAATAATAAAGTTTAAGTTTTCCTACAATACAGCAAATCATTAGGTATATGCTACTGAAAATTTGTATACTATCATCTGTAACGTTCTGCGAAATATGGCACTGAGACAATTAAGAATGGAAGCTCTTCAAAAACTTATGAACCTTTCATTCGTAATCAATCGAAATCTGCTAAACATGCGGCACCACTACAATTCCGGAATACATGTTTGAAAGCTTGTTGGATGTGCTTCTGATTGCTAAAACTAACGTGGTCTGGGTCAGTGAAGAAACGTCATGGAGCAAGTGGAAAACATCGTTTAATAAGGCAATGCAATGTAGCCAAGAAATTTACCGGAGTATTCAATACACCCCTCAAAGTAATCTCCAAGACTGTCCACCGTACGTTGCCAGCGTTTGGGAACTGCTGTCCAACGCCATCATTCTTTACCGTAACGCCACATGTTACACACCAGCTCCTTCCCAGGCATTGTTAAGTCGATGGGGGTGGGAAGTCTTGGAACACCATTCGTATTCGCCAGACCGTAATCCACGAGACTTTGATTTGATTCCAAAACTCAAGCTGCAGGTGCTGTGGGAAACGCTTGCGAACAAAGATGAAATTCTGACAGCGTTTCGGCGAAAGGTCACATGCAGCCAATGGTATTCTCCATGTTAGCGTTCATATTTACATATTTACATGACTAAAGTAATTACACAAGAGGTTCTTTATCTTTTTATTTTCGTGATACCATATAAATATTTGCAATCAAAGGCGGCAGTATCTCTTGGGTGCACCTGAAATGTGCTGCCAAACTTAAAGGTTGTATGCAATCATGCAAAACAACGAATAAATATCATATGAACATGGGTCTGGAAATGCGTTATTTCCTAAGATATGAGCGATGAAACGATACAGAGGTGTTGGTCTTTATGTCGTATCGTAGAGTCATTACATTGCTCCTCAGTAATGGCCATGTAACATGTAATGTTCAATACCCCCCACCCCCACCATCGCATTAGTGTACACCACACCAATTCCTGACGCCCATGATCGCAACACAATTCGACGTACACCTGGCATCCATGACCGTGTTCGGCAGTCGATGGAACGACATTGTGTAGCGTGCATTGCGGCCGGTGCAGGACATTTTGAGTACTTTCTGTGAAACTGAGTGACTGTTCGGCCAACACCTCTGTATTGTTGCATCTTGTATCTTGGAAATAAAAAATTTCCAGACCCATATTTACATGACATTTATTCGTTGTTTTGCATGATTGAATACAACCTTTAAGTTTGGCAGCACATTTCAGGTATACACTGTATATATAAAATTATTACAAAAAATATCCAAAAAAAATATAGACTCGTAGTTAAAAGGAAAAGATATATTTTCTCCTTTTAAATCACTTTTTTAACTGAGCATTAAGTTAAAACCTAATCACAGATTAAATATAATTTACTGTCTTACAAAAATAAAGTGTAAGACCTCCGAGAGATTAAGTGCGAGAAGAAAGATAAAGTGGGAAACTTTTAAAGCTTAAAGTGCAAAAAGAAAAAGAAAGTGTCATCCGAGAACTTATGGGCCATTTCAAATGAAAAATTTCGAAATGGAGTAAATTTAGCAAAAGCAGAATGACACAAAGTGTAAACGGAAGTTCAAATGAAAAGAAGCTCAAAAAAGCATAAAAGTTTTATTGATATATACAAATTTGTCCTTATTTTCTTCTTAGTTTCCTAGAAAAACGAGGCTCATTAAATTAGTCTTTGTGCGTACGCATAATTATTTATTTTTTTTATTTTTTTTTTCAATAATTATAAACATGAAGCAAGTTCTAACTCGATCTGCTTCTTATGTCTAAGTTGATAAAAAGATTAGGTGAAAGTAAACAATTTACCATTCACATTTAGAGGTGTGTGTGTATCTAATAAAGTTTGAAATGTTGGATGGATCTTCTTGAAACTTGACATGAATAATTACGGAGAAGATACGATTTAACTTTTGTAATGGAAAATTTTTCTGTGAGTGTTTTGACGAGATACTAGCACCTGAAGAGGCAAAACTTCCCTTACTAATACATTAAAACCGAAACGATGGATTATCGCTATCTTATCCAATAAATATTAATCCTTTAAGCTAATTCCATATGCTTTGATGTGATTAAAATTAACTGAAATTTGACAAGTTAATAACGGGGATAATAAAAGTTTATAGTCAGTAACTTATTTAAAAATAAACAAATAATTTTGTATTATTTTCACAATTCAAAAAAAAAAAGTAACATTTTAAGCAAGCTTCAAGTTTCTTTCCGAACTTCTTAAATATTTTCGCAGTATGAAGACTTTTTTTTTTTTTTTTTGAAGAAAATGCGGCCACGCACTTATATTTCTGCAAACTGAACTTGAATGGCTTTTTTAAACTTGATCGAAAATTTATATAAATGTCAACACGAATAGAAAGGTAAACCAGAATTGGAAAAAATTGCCTTCAGTTATATATAAACAGCATATGTTTATCGGTAACAAAACACAATCGTGTCACATTAAAAAAACTATTAGCCACTTCTTACAATATATAATTTCTTTCAGAGAAAACACATTGCAGAGCAAGAAGCGAAGGAAGTTTGGTTTTTTCCTTGTTTTTTGTCAAAAATCAATAGAGTAGAGCTTTTAAAAAGTTTTCATCAAGTTCTCATGACAATATGATTTAGATGCAAAAATTGTTTTAGAATAGCTTAGACCAGACGGGGACAACGTCCATTGTGGAAAAAGCTGAAGGAAGAAAACATTTCAAGAAAACCATTTTTATAAATAGAGAAAATCAACTGCATAATATTGACTATATTTATTATATTGATAATTTGAATCTATTGAAATAAATTACACTTTTAAATTTATAATTATAATTTACAAAATGTAAATTTAAAATATAATTTTAAGTTTCATATTGGTAAAAATTGTATGCTTTCATTTAATCTGTTTATCAACATTTACATAGAAACAGATAGATTAATGTATAATTATTCATGTTTACAATTATTTAAAAACTTGAATTAAACTTTTCTCCCGCAATCACATAAAATGTTGTGTCGAAAAGCTATTTACACCGAGAATTGAACAGCGGCAAAAGTAAGTTAAAACCTGGATGATTAAAAATCTAAATGCAATCTTACAGTTTGCAATAACGCTAATGTCACATTGGGAAAAGATGTCAACTAGAAGGACGGGCATTATAATAAATAAATCTTACAATAATATTTTTTCAACTCACACAAAATCAACATTAAAGAAAAAAAAAAACTCCTTTTTTTTTTTTTTTCCAAAGCCTCTCTAAATTGTTAGAGTTTATGCTTTTACTGTTTAGGCAATTTTACTGTAACAAAAAAGTAACCATTAAAAACTAGCTTTCTATGTTTAGTAATAAGTTGGTTGCTTGGTTCAGTTGAATGACACGTAACGAGAGGTATCAGAGCTAATCTTAAAGATGATAGTTGTTAAAATAGGAATTATTTTAAATTATGTGGTATAAGTGTATTACTTGAATAAGACTGAAAAAAAAGTGTGTCTATTAAACTGATGTCGATCGTAATCGTATTACAATTATTATCTTAAATTCAGGGATAATAATTTAAGATAAATTATTATCTTAAATTCATTGAAATACTGAAAGGTCTCTGACAATGTATAATATAAGCAAGTTTTTTTTAAAAAAACTTTAAAAGAAATTTAACGACATTTTTGTTTATTTTAAAATCTTGCCATTTCTTGTTTCAGCAAATAACAGCTAATTCATTCATAATTTTGGATTTTTATTATCCCTTTATCTATTGCCTATTGATCCATTGAGAATAGTCTCTATCCATGTCTTCTCACAAAATATTGAAACATCTAAATGAATTATAATACGGGGAAATGCATGAGACTTTTATTACATTTTAATATAGTATTAATAACTTGAAATCAGTCAATAAACAAACAATAAATTCATTATGTAGCATTTTCCTAGTGACAAGACATTAAAAATACTACATTTCTTGAGACCTGCTGAAGAGGCTAATGGCCAAATCTCGTAATTTCCGTGATTCCCGCGCAAACGTGATCGTCAAAATAAATGTGTTAGACTATAAGTAAATGCAATATTTCATTATATCTCATTTTACAATTTCTTTCTTTATTCTTGCTTAAGCTTATTATCCAGTAAAATTGCAGGTGAGCAGATCGCAAAACTAAATTGAACACAGCTTTAAATAACTGACTTTAATAGTTATCTAGGGATTCTTCTTCTTCAAAAGAAACTTCTAAAGAAACTGAAGTACCATCTTCGTGAGCAATTACTAACTCATTTTAAACACATCAACTTGTAAAGAACTTTTCTTTTCAATATAATTATCACTTTAAATACGATAAAACAAGGAGGCGGGGATAGAGATTGCCAAAAAACTTGGGCGAATACCCGCCCCGCTTTCCAAGTAATCTAGCGGCTATAAATTCAACTTAAGGTATAATGGCTTACCTTTGGGAGACGTCGGGCCGTAGATCTTTCTCTACCAGAACTTGATCAGCGTGCCTCTGTTTCGGCAAGATGCCATCGCCGCCCTCGCCAACGGGGAAGGTAAGAGGTGGAGGAAGAGGAGAGGCCTCGTCCAAGGGATTAGTGGACTCATCGTTCGAAAAAGTCACGGGCTTTGCAATGTCCACAGTGGGGGCGCTTAGGGACGCTCCTGACCGCCGGTTGTCGCCTGTGCTCGCCCCTGGCGGGGGAGGCCTGGTTGGAGATACACCTTCCCCACCGATTTTACTGCTGGGACGGCTCTTCACCGGCTGCCCAACTGCAAAAGAGAAAGGAGACAAGTTACTGTACTTTATTCACCCTGGGAGATTTTCAAGGCAATTCTGGCTCAACGGGAATCCTAATAAATTTCAAATTTCGCTGTTTTTATGTAGCTGTCTTTACGACATGTCGAAGGACCCTCGATCCGTAGAACATGAGGTTTTCATTATCAGACAAAAGTAACTGAATATAAATACTGTCAAAAAAAAAGAAAAAAAAAATTGAAAACTGACAAAAAGTGTTTACGAAGCGAATATTCAACTCTTGATAGGTTCACATATTTCTTTTCCCAGTTATTGATCAAAATATTAATGTATTTATGAAAATTTCCTGCGATTTAAAGATTAACTGGTAATATTAACAAAAAAAGTAAAACGTTATTTTTTTTATTTCGTAATCGAAAGTATCTTAAATGACTGGAAAGTTTTCAATAATTTTTTTCTCCCCGGTTAAATAAAGCTTTGTCAAATTTATTCCAGTGTCCGAATGTTCAGTGCCCTTAACTAGAAATCAGTAAACGTTTTTAATAATTTTCTTTTAACTACATACTTTTTTTTTTCAATGTTAAGAAATAAAAATAGAAACCACTACTTATCTAGTTTAGATACTACACTGAAATGCCAAAAAAAGTGGGAAGGGCGATAACAGGTCCATTTCATGTCACCACACAGTTGAGGTCAATGGAATCGTCAGTAAACGACGTATATATAACGGTAGATATTTCCCCAATCTCAAGCAGTAGCATCCGCAGCTCCGATGGCAGCTTATCAGGACTTTAAGCAACTTCGAAAGAGGTAGGGGCCCGGGAGATAGGTCACTCAATCTCGGAAATTACGATGAGGTTCGAATTCACACGTTACATAATTTCAAGACAACGCAAAGTCAGCGAAAACACACAGCGTGCGAGACCAGTGTGGCCGAAAAAAGTCTTTGACGAACGTAGACAGCAGCGTCTGGCACGCATCGTAACATCCCACGTGCAGCATTCCCACAAATAACAGCGCAACTCAATGTTGGGCCAGTTCTAGAATCAAGTGTTTGAACATGCAACGTTCCCTGTGTTCTGTGGGATTCCAGAGGACGGTACATCCGGGTTCCATTGCTGACCACATAACACAAGCCTCGCCTGAATCGAGAACACCGCCACTGGACTCTAGATGGATGGAAACGTGTAGCCTGGTCCGACGAATCGCGGTTCCAACTAATTCGGGTAGATGGGCGGCACCAGGTCATTCATCTGCAGACCTCTGTGACAGCTAGCCTTTAAATCACCATCCTTGTGGATTATTTGCACCCGTGCATGTCCTGCATTTACCATGACAGCTATGGCCTTTTTCAAAAGGACATTACACCATCGCGCAAGACCACAGTCACCCGATTATGGTTGAGTTTGCAGTCATGCCTTGGCCCCTGTGTTCGCCGATTTAAACGCCATTGAACACGTGGGATGAATTTAAAACGCGATGTCACTGGCAGGAATCTACCATTAGCGAACATTACGGAATTGTGCAGGATGCTTGGTGTGCACTGTCTGGAGTCCATGCCATGTCGTGTTGCTGCCGTCATCCAAGAGCGAGGAGGGCTTACGTTGTATTACAGCTATCCTAGTTTGCTTTTTTTTTTTGTCATTTCAGTGTAAAATACATCGGAATCAAAGTGGGGCCTGAAAAGCTAAAATAAACAATAGTAAACATTTTTTACTATTGTTCATTTTTTACCTTTACAAGTTTTTATTTCTTACTTAAAATAGAAATACAGGCGGTCACCGGGTTACGAACGAGATATGTTCCTGAGAATGTCTTTAGGTCGGATTTGTATAACTCGGATCCCTAATTTACAGCGCATATACAATGATAGTAATAATAAAGTGTATTTCTGTTGTAATAATAATAATATCCCGCAACTCTAATAATAAGTTACATGTGCGGAAAAAACTAGTTTCCGAATTATCAATTTAATTATTTAATTATAAATTATCCGTATGGGAAGCCTGCTCGTAAGTAAAAAACGCCGTAAGTCGGATCGTCCGTAAACCGCCTGTATATAGTATGAAGTGAGAATCATATTTTACAATTTTTATTATGTCTCAATTTACTTTTCATTGAAAGAATCAACGCCAATAGCAGTAAATCTGAGAAAGGCGTATGTTGTGTACAACGATATAAAATATTTCTCTCTGTCAGAAAACAATGATTTTACAACCAACCAAATTCTTGAGGAAGTTTTTCAATTTCGAACAATGGAATCCAAACGTATAGATTAATGCAATATTTTTCTAATCATAACGATCAAGTCGCAGCTCAATCCATATATAAGTTTTTATTGCTAATCTATCACTTAATATTCGATGCCCGGTACCCAAATCGACTGTGGCTTGGAGGAGCAGGGTTCACTCCCCGGCGGAGGTGGGCGATTTTCCCCTTTAAATTCTTCTCCAAACAAGTCCTACGGTCCTGTCAACCCCTTGATGAATGGGTATCGTGTTTCTTTTCCGGGGTTAAAAGGTGGGCGACTCCAAGCACCACATAGATCTTTAACTCTAACAAAGTGATAACCTTCTAATTCGTTTTAATAAATGCTATTCAGTTCTCGAAAATGATGGACTTTCCAGAGAGATTTCGTTAAACACACACAAAAAAAAAACTAATTTCGAACAGTTGGATTCTATTTAGAAAACTGAGCTCTTGTACAATCTTAGTCTCATCTTATATCGTAGAATATATCCATTGCTACAAATCTGCATGAAGCAATTATTTACAATAGCCACAAATTTCCAAAATTTGACATTCGTATTTCCTAACCTTAATATTTCCGATAAGCCTGTTCTTACGACGCTATACCTTTCCTCTCCAAATCTTATCAAAATACTGTATTTTAGAAGTACTTTTACTATCTATCTATCTAATAGCCTTTGAACAGCCCACTACTGGACGAAGGCCTCCTCCAGACAGCTCACTGGGGGGGGGGGGGGGGAGTCGTAATCTCCCACGCTGACAGCGGGTTGGGAGATGCATTTTAACCCTAACTGCCAGGGGAAACGGACAGAAGGAGAAACAGAAGAAGAAAGAAACATCCATGCTCACAACCGGGATTTGAACCCGGGCACCGGCATACTGGCCTCACGGCAGACCGCCGCCTGAGACCGCTCGACACACCGGCGCGGCGTACTTTTACTACTTTTAAGAAATCCCAAAGAAAGAGCTACTTCCTAACATGTTACTGAAGTTTTGCAGGGAAACAAACTTTAAAAAAAGTCATATCTTTTCAGCACGAATCAAGGCCTACTCGTAATTTTCATTAACCTAAAACGTGAGAATCGTTGGTATTAGTTCACAAGGTTGGCAACTATTTGATAAAATATTCCCCCCTCCTTCCTTTTTTTTTTTTTAAGCCTATTTTTTCCTTAACAGTTATTCTATGTTTGTTGAAATTGGAAGCTTATTGAACAAGTAGATGGATCTACTCGAAATTTTGCGAGAAGCAATTATTTTTATATTTGAACATTTTTGTGCGAGAGTCTTTACCGAGATATTAAAGAGAGTGAAGATAACAAAATATTTCCACAGAAAAGAAAAACACCGTAGTTTATTCTATGTAATTTTAGCACTGGTTAGAGAAGGTTGATGGATATTCTACGTAGTAAAGTGACTATTACCAGGAGGATGGAATAGAGGCCTCATTGCTTTTTAAAGATACGGATTAAAAACAAATTAAAAATAATTTGAGGCTCGTCAGATAGCTCCGCCTGTGTGTGTGTCTCTTCCACCCTCCCCTTCAAATGACTACTGAACCGCTTGATGCATCTTTTTGAAACTTAGTACGAATATTTAAGGACTAGATCTACTTTTTGTATTTGAAATATTTTTCAAATGGATCCTTGTCAAGGTATTAGAGAGAGAAAGCGACAAAAATACCCATTGAAACGCAATGGCATCTAAACAGCGACGGATTTCTATCCTATTTCTAGAAAGATTTCATTATCTTAAAACGGGAATTAATCCTTTTAGCTAACCACTGAACGTGGTTTGATACGATTGCAACTAATCCTAAATTAGGCAACTTAACTAAATAATGTGAATTTAATTAATTGTATCAAAAAAGAAAAATGTGTACTATTGTAATCAGCAGATATTACTATTAAAATAGGCTTTTGGTTTTTATGGATTTTTCACAACTTTCAAAAAAAAAAATAATAATTTTAAGAAAGCCTAAAGAAAGTAGGCTTTAAGTTCTTTCGATATTCATGTTTATTCTTAAATTATTTTCAATAAATATATAACTTTCTTTACTGCGAAGATAAAGAAAATTTGACATTTACCTTTGACACTAATTTAATGGAAATTAGTGAAAAAAAAAAAAAGAAGTGAATACTCCAATAGATCGTTACTGAAAGGATTTTATTTAACGAAAAGTTACTGTGTTTCTGCTCCATCTAAAGACAACAACATTCTGCGAGTTTCAATTTTAAACAGTTTACTGCAGTTGTGTATTTCGAATCGAATGCTAAATAACTTTTTATTGCTGCACATTTCCACTTCTCTGATAAAATTTACTTTACCTTTGCAATGTGAAACTATATTATCAGCTTTCCAAGCGATAAATTCAAGTGTAAATCAACAAAAACGCTTCTGAGAAATTACGAAACAAAAAAAAAAAATAGGTAAAATTTAGTCAAATAAAATGCAGGATTCTCTGAGGTTCTCCTGTGCAATGTATTTCTCAAGAGAAGAAGAAGAAGAAGAAAAAATTGAACCCGGAAGAATCGTCATGTTTCATATTCCGAAGCAGAAACCATCAAGAAAGTAAAGCAAATTTATTTGCTTCAGTTTTCGAAGTCCCTTTCCCCAAAGAATATTTAATAAGACAATTCCGCAAAAGAACCATCCCATTCCTGCCGCCCTCCCTCCCTAAAAAAAGTGACTCAAACTAATGGATGAAGTACATTTGGCCAAAGGAAAACAATTGCCATAAATCTTGCTCAGCCCGAATGAGACCCGTGTCTCTTAGTTAGAAAGAATAGTCGTCGAATGAAAATGATCTCTATCGACACAGAATGAAATAAAAAAGAAAAAGAGGAGGAGGGTAAGAGAATGATAAAGAAAATGGAAGACGGGGGGGAATACCAGATATTACTTGTGTGTGGGAAGAGATGGGGCGGAAAAAGTATGGAATAGATGGGGCGGAAAAAAAATAAAATCCATTTGCATTTACGGAATACAAATACCGAAACGGCTCTTGATCTCGTGGGATGCCTTTCAATGTTCTATTTGGGCTGTAATTCTGATGGTGAGTTTGACAAGAGCCTATCGCTAGGTCCTTGCACGAAAAGGGCATTAAAAGGAGAAGGCGAGAAGCGAGCAAATGAGAAATAAAACAGGATGGGAATTAAGGAAACCCGAGTGCAAAACAATGTATGTAATGAAGAACTGGGTGGAAGTAAAGACGGAGGAGGGGGCAAAGCACACAACTTGAGGGATTGCCGTAAGGAAAGCACAGCGTTGTTGTTTCCTAGTTCATTGGAACAATGAAGATTTATTTGTTATTGGTGGATGGGTAAAGAAACTTCCCAAATCGCTGGGGAAAATCGACATTACTGATTTAAAGAAGAAAACACAGGGAAAGAATGAAACCTAGAATACTGTAATATGCCTTTAACGTTTGTTTTTACTGTGATAAGTTTATCCCGATATTATTATGAATAAAAAAAAAATAATAATAGGTGCTGTATATTAAATGTTTAAGTGCTATTGATACAAAATTAGAAATTTCCTAAACAATCACACTGAAATACTTCACTAAATATATTTTAGTTTTACTAGAAAAGCTATGACTCCATTGCACCATAACCCCACCATTTCATCGCCAAGCTCAACATCCAAACCGAACCAATACACGGTTGCTCTAGTAATCGCTTATAATATTTATTCTATGAAATATCATTATAAATTT
>JAFIDM010012231.1:88976632-89009785 GCA_023159025.1 Thereuonema tuberculata
TGTAGACGTCGGAATATTGGCGAAGTGAACGGGAAAGTTAGTCAGGGAATGACCGAAGAAAGATGGGTAGGAAAGAGTTTATGAAAAGAAAAAAAGAAATTGAAAGTCTCTGTAAAAAAAAAAATATATGCGTCTTATAGAACTCGAGAACTAAAAAAAAAAATCACAGGGAATTGAAATTAGAGAGAAACCAACAGAAAGAAACTTTCTAAATCTAATTTGAAAGCGCACTGGAAAAAAAAGAAAAGCTAAAAATCACGATAGCTGTAATAGAAGCTAAGGAGAATGAGAATATGACTGCTGATTACTGGAATAAAAGCTGTTGTATTACTAATTTAAATTGACTTTTAATTCAGATCTTATCAATCTGAAATAAGGAAAGAAAGACAGTAAATATATATTTCTTCTGTTCTTCTCTTTAAAAGATTTATTCCAATAACGTAACATTCTTTTTTAACCTTAGAGATGAACTAAGGTAATACGTTCGAGGAAGGGCAGCTGAAAATGTAGAATAGTCTTAAATCTACTTCAAATAGTTATAGAATTCCAGTGGACCGATTTCCAATGAAACTTGATCTAAAGAAAAATTCTTGCTTTACATCGATTAAAGTTGGCCTTCATTTCACTGAATGAAAAATTAAATGGTTTTGTTAAAGCAGATGTTTCTCGCTTTAGGATGTTCCAATGAACCCTACGTAAATAGAAAATATCGAATATTAATATATGCAAATACTACAAAAAAAGTAAATAAAAAGTGAAAGTAAATAAGTAATTATTGAATAATAAAATAAACAAATAATTACTATAACAAACTACTGTAGAAATCAGTATATGAAAAATAAATAAATGAATACAGGTTTAATGTATGTGCAGAACTGTATATACAAAAAAAAACAAAAAAGGCTTTTATTTACTTCATTACACTAGGGTGATCTAGACATAGTAGAAGTACTGAACAGTAGTGATGATGTGTTGTACTCATCATTAATGTAAAGTATCGTACGGCATTTCGCTGGCATTTCCCGGGATTACAAAATTCAAAGTTTGAGGACTACTGAATGTGCATCACTATCGTTACGATTGTAAAATCGAAATGTCGTAAAACGAAGTATTTGACATTGTGGTATAATTTCTAATCTAACTATTTAAAAAGACAAGACCTGAGTCACTCACTCCGACTCTGACTGACTGATCAACGCCCAGCCCAAACCGTTGGACCTAGAAAGCTGAAATTTTGCACAGAGGTTCCCTTTATGTTGTAGACAAGGAATAAGGCCGGATTTTGCGAAATTCCCATGGTTTCGGGAATAACGAGGGTTTATTGTCGTTTTGAAGTTTTCTTATTTCCATAATTAGTTCCGTAACTAATTAGTAGAGACTTCAAATTTGGCATGTAAGTAGGTAATTATAATCACTAAAACCCTTTAGAATTTTTCGAAATTCCCACGGGTTCAGGAATAACGAGTGTTTATTTTCGCTTGAAAGTTTTCTTATTTCCGTAATTAGTTCCGTGAGTATAATTAGTAGAGACTTCAAATTTGGCATGTAAGTAGGTAATTATAATCACTAAAACCCAATTTCAGGATGTTTCGAAATTCCCCCGGGATAGAATAAAAAGCGTTGCTTTAAGTAACAAAGCTGAAAATTTGCTTCCGTTACTATTGTTAGGTTTTAGGATTTGTTATCTTGACAATGAGAACTAAACATATATTGCCATGCAACATTTGGAGCTAAAATATTGTTCTGCATAATAGCGCTACATATGTACCCGGTGGCGACAATGGGAACTATACAAATACTGTTGTGCAACAATTGCAACTAAAATATTGTTGTGCATAATAGCGACGGGATTTTCGGGTTAATACAGATTCGTAATGATCAGATGATTTTTTACGAACTAGGAAAGGTTTGAAGTGATAGGGTCATGACGTTACAAAATTCATATAATCTGGAACAATGGGTGTACATTGGGAGGACGGTGAGTGGATGGGCAAATATGGTTCAAAAATACTTCTACGAGGTTTTCGGGATAGATAGAGATTTGTAATGAGATCAGACCTTTTGAGTTGTTGTTTTTTGTACCAACCGGGAAAAGTTCCAAATGATCTCGCAATTGCAATTTCTTTATCATCCACATTAGGACATTTGTTTTTTTTTTTGTAACCTGAACGAAGAACGGGTCGTTTTGCTAGTCAATAAATAATTGTTAATTGATCATGGGATACGATATTTTGTGATATTCACCGAAATTAAAACGAAGATGATAAATTGTCCCAAATGTATTCAAATGCTGTTGGTTCCGATTCAGCCTAACAGATTATCTTCCTGTAAGTTTCAAAAAAGATAAAAAGATTAGCTTAATTCTAAAGAATAAAATTAGACTTTTATATTTCTTTATGCATCTCTTTTTTTTTGGCATAATTAATAAAATCTCAATAGAAAAGCGTCCGGAAGATTCAAAGTTTAATTTCAAAGTAGTGACTTTCCTATTAGAAAGGCTTAGATAATTCATCGATAATTCTCTTGGTTCAGGTCTGAAAAATGTTTATAAATAATCGAATCTTAAACAAAACGCTGATTTGGGCCAATAGCATTGTAAATAGCTTTACAAGCAATTTAAGATATTTAAAAAATAATTTTAAGTAAATTACAGCTTATTAAGAGAACTTTATTCGATAAATATAGAATCGCTTTAAGTGCCGAAATTTAAAAATTAAAAATATTTGATGAAGCCAATTTTGAACTGACTAAATAAGCTAACACGAGATTCTGTTCAGGATAAACTTGAAACAAAAACAATTTTTGTGACGATCACGAAGAGCTTTGTATCACAATAACAGTTTTCTTGAGTAAGGTTCGTAAGTTGCTCAGTTTTTCCGACGTGCAGAAACTTACAAAATATATAGTAGTTATGTAGATCCTTGGGGTCACGGGAGGTAAGACTTCCAGCGTTTCGTGACCAACGGGACTAAGTTGAGGCCGGGTGGTCAGGCCGACGCCCGCCCGCATTTACCACCCAGGTGGGAAAGGAACCCGGTACTCATTCTACAGAGAGCTGGGACTTCGCCTGGAGGAGAATTTAGCGTGAAAAATCCCCGATCTCCGTCGGGGATTGAATCCGGCTCCTCCAGGCCACAGTCAAGCGCTTTACCACTTGGCTACCGGACCCACGACTTATAAAACACATCGCTTTCAATATAAAAAAAAAAACAACAACAACAATGACACTATTCGTTTTTAACTTACGTTATAGTAACCAAAGTATTCCTTTAATTAAATCCTGAGGTAAAATTTACAGAATTTATTAATAATTCCGGAAATGGGAGAATCGTCTTCAGATGTTAAATCAAAGGACTAAATTTTGCTGCAGCGAAATGAACATCCTGCAATTTTCTTCCATCTGGCAAGGGAGCCAAACTGGGGATCAACCCAACTTCACTTTATCACTGGGGTGTTCAGAGTCATAAAGAAAAGTAAATAAGGAACGTGATTTTTATTTATTGGTGTACTGTATTTAAATATCTTAATATGTTATGATATGAAATATGAACTAGACTTTTATCAAAGCACTTATGACATTCAAAACAATAAAGCAATATCATATCTTTTCAGTCATCTTTGTATAATAATATGAAAAAGTAGAAGTTCTTTGCCCATGAAGATTTTTTTAGACAGAAATCTGAGAAAAAAAATTCCGAATATTCTTTTTTTCAGATTCGGATAACTACTGGATAGTTGTTTATTCAGTCCTGGCAATAATTACTAAAAGAACGTTTTTTTATAATGTGATAATACGATATTTTTAATCAAATACATTGAATCATTTCTCGAGGCTTCTAGACCTCTGAAACCCGTTATCCTTCTCATTTCTATGCATCGTTATTCAATTTGATCGAATTTGATCATTTATTTTTTAACAAAGTTCATTGTATGCCAACTAAATACCTCAAGGTTTCTACTCAAATCAAACTTTCATTTAAAAAAAAAAAAAATGTTGCAAATGGTTGGCGTTTTGTCACAAGACATAGAATATGTTTATGGAAAGTCTTTAGGTATTAATCATTACTAAATATTATATAACTTATTTGGTTCTTACAGTTTGCCGACTTCCTTATTCCGAAGCACTAGATCTATTTAACATTTCTCAACTGACATAAAATATATATGATAAATCATTTTTTTTCTTTGTTTAATTCTAATAATATCTGGAAAATAAGCAAAACGATTCCAGACCATTTTAATCAAATGTTAACCATTTCCTTAATATTGAACATTAATATTTTACTTTTTTGTTCTCTCTTCTTGCTAAAGAAAAAAAATTATATTAACATGCACCCTGTCATAAAGATGATGAGAACTATCATACAAATAGAGGGAAGGGCAAATAAATAAGTAAAAAAATAAAGTTGAAAAATTTTGATAAAATTATTTGTTCAAAAAAAAATTCTTATTCTTAACCATTTAGTAACCCAATATTATGAGCTGTGAAAAATTCCATGATCTGTAACTGTATAAGATTCCTGGAAAGTAATATGTATTCCTAAAACGAAACAAAGATATTTTAATTTTGATTTGTTTTTACTCCATTATTTTTTTTTCCCTGGCTATAAGAGTGGATTTTGTCAGAACTATTGACAAATTAACATTCACACTGTAACTATCCTTGTAATTCTCTCTGATTACTTAGTGTTACCTATTAACAGCTAGTTATTCTGTTGCACTGGTTTTTATCTAATCTATTATTATTAACTACAAGAGCCGAAAATTAGTTACATTTATTTAAACCACATGGATTTCAAATCATCATGATAATCTTCTTACTTATCTCGGATCCATCTTTGATCACTGGCCGAGGGGAGTTACCTTCCATGGTGAGGGAGAATTGTTGCTGATTTTAAATATTATATCCCGGAGGCACTGTTAGATGCCAGTCAGACTTTGTCTCTTTAGTGAAGAGAAACAAACACGGAAGAGGACAAACATCCAAGCCGGGATTCGAACCCAAGTTCAGGCACATGAGCCTCGTGGCTGAAACGGCATTTCAAATCACTGCGTGCTTCAATAGGCTTGTAACACTTATTCTATAGAATGATAACTAATCTCCATATTGCATTATTTAGTTGTGATTTTTTTCATTTTCTACACTTCACTGGAACATCATACTATTAATAGGCAAAAATTGTACGGATATTTGTAAATTTGTTAGCAGAGTCGGAGAAATAACCAACACAGTGCAGCGTTGGAACACGTCAGTCGTGTCGTCACGCCCATTTGTAAACATGGCGCTCTACTATTCGCCCCACTTCAACACGACGGAGCGCGATTACACAATTATTATCAGCGTATTGAGATTTTCTTCCACACATACATTAAGTTTACTCTGAAATGCATGAAGTTCATGCGTCAAAATTTATCAGAGAGCTCGTAAAACCTCGGTTTTTACATAATTCCACAGCTTCGGCTGTTTGCTCACTGCTCAACAGTAGGGGAACACGTGCTCTCATTGTTGCCCAGGAAGGATGATTGGTATTGGCTGTTTGACATTCGTTATTGTTATTGTTGAAACTGGTAAATCAATTTTTTTTTTTTTTTAACAAAATTTGGCTTAATCATTCAAATTATATGTGGGCTGTTACGGAAGTCATGGCTTTTAAAAAATGAGCTTAGAACATCTTTTTCAATCTTGTGTTTTTCAAAAATGTGTAATTTGTTTTACTTCCGTGAATATTTCACGGGCTGCCTCTAGTTATTCATTAAGAAATAAACTCTTCTGTCATATTTTAATAGAAACGATTAACTTATTTTTATTGTATAACTTAAGACCGACCATTAGCAATTCGACAACTATAAAGAACTCGACAGTGGCAACGGTAATTTATAATGTCTAGAATTAGCTACTCTGATTGATAGGCCAGCATTAAAACTTTGCTACATTTTTTGCTACATTTTTTATAATAATTCTACACTCTCTACCAATTTTTAAGACGAGAAAGAAAAGTTACATAATGTAAAACATTGCGAGTTACACTGAATAGAAAGTTGGAACAGCAACAGAAATGAGAATGCAGTAAAATTAACGAATGGCTTGACAAGAGGATTAGGAGGGTATGAATTAAAAGAGAAGCTGCAATAATCAATACTGAAAAGCACAAGTGTCATTAATCAAAATCCAATCATCTGATCTTTGAGGAGATAATGAATTGCAATTCCAGAGGCAACTAATTTATTTACCTGGGAATGATGGAGCGAATCGAGAAATCTTCGCAATTTATAGCTCATCAAGCAAACCGAAATTAAAGCATAAAAAATGATAAATTAGAAATATAATGTGAGCAGAGTAAAACTGATTTATAAAGGGGCATTCGCCGAGATCGATTTCATAAAACGTTAGCGAAACCAACCATAAGAACTGAATTTTATTTGGGGCCACCTATCTTAACCAAAATGAATGTTAACGTTAACGATGATTTTAAAAAGTTCTTTCTGATACCAAATTTAACTTTTTTTCCTTCAATTATTTCTACTTTTACAATAACAACAAAAAATTAAAAAAAAAAAAATAATAATTCAAACATACTAGTCTTTCGAAATTCCATCAGCTCGAGGGGAATAAAGAATCAATTTATTTTTCAAAGAATTCTCTTGGTCCTCAGTGAAGAAATTTTCGACCTCAGTGGCCACGTTGGGATTTTAGTTCACATTAAAACGACTGCAAATCGTTACTTAGTTCAATGAATCAGATAATGGAAATACATAAATAGTCATTGAAAAATATCAATTACTTTTTCAAAGGGATTGGTTACGTTCTATTAAAAAGTATAACATTTTGTTTAGATTATTTTAATGTCGCCAAACAGCTCAAATGATAAGTTGTTAATAAACGAAGCTGCTTTAATCACCGGCGGCGATTGGGATTTTTCTCTTGTTTTTTTCCTTCTCCCCAAATGGATCACAGCATTCCCCTAATCCTCTTCAAATCGAGTTTCGTTGTTGTTGTTGTTTTGTTCTGTTTTTCCCTCCAAATATTAGATGAGCTTCGGACTTCCATTTCGTCCCTTGGAAACCTGTACCCGCTATGTGTTTACGGATACAGGCCTAATGCTCGTGATAAGAAGGGTAAAAGTGTTAATTTAAAGAGCTTTTAAATCTTCTTTTAAATATGTAGTTTGAACAGCTGTGGAAGTTTCACTACATTGTTCCTATATTTTGCACGGAAATTTACATTTCAAAAAATTACGGCAGGCTCACCATTACTTTTTCTACTTATTTTTAGATTACCTTACTTTTAAATAATAAATACAAATACCAGTTGAGCATTCCTAATCGGGAATTCCGGAATCTCAAGCTTTCAAGATGATACCCCGTCTATGTTTTGAATGCATATATGCGCATCCATTCTACCTGTACTAAGGGATACATTGGACAGCTAAGAAACATTAGAAAGATAAACTGATGCTAATTTATTAGGGATCAAAAAGCCCCGGAAATTCTCTGGTTTTCTATCAACGGAGAATCCGGGGTATTACATTTTGTCATTAACCAAGCCTAAATAAATAAGTTAGCCAAAACAAGAAATTTCTAATCTATTTTTGTTTCATTTACATTCATGTTTAGTTTGTTTGTTTTTTTAAATAAAAAATAACTTTTATGAATATTTTACTGCTGCACCACCTTGCCATATTCCAAAAATCATGAAAAATCCCAAATCCGAAATAGTTTTGGTCCCAAGCATTCCGGATTACCGATGCTCAACTGTATTTCACAAACACCTTTTTTTTTCTGTATAGTTTATTATCTATTATTCTATATTGTGACAAAAGTAAAGTTGGATTAAAATGCATAGGTCAAATAATAATCAATTTTTTTATACAGCATCTTCACTTGAATTACTTTCTATTATTGAAAGTATTTAATGCATTATTGCTTAAAAGATAGAGCTCTACTGTCTCGTCATTTTCGTGCCATTAGAGAAGCAGGGTCATTACAAAGTCAAATCCTTTAAACATACAATATACATAAGCTTTAATTTATTATGATAAAAGTTCTGTGACAGCAGAAAAATGTTTAAATCAACCGATGTAGTCCTAGCGAGAAAATTTTACATTTTATTGTACATTTATCACAGTAATTGATTAATGCCTAAAGCGAAATCGAAGAATCGCACTGATTTTGAAATACTCGCTTTCAAACTGTCTGGGATAAACACTTTAGTAACCAATTATTAAATGCTACGTCAGGGATTTTATAAAGATACCTTTTTTTAATATCTGTAAAATAGGTTTGGATAAAAAAAGTATAAGCGTTTACTTAATTTTAAATACACTATGTAACCAAAAATATCGGGACACCTACACGAAACGTAGTCAGACACATCCCCAACAGTGGGCATTAGTATGAGAACAAAATAGTTTTAATTGTACAGTAAAACCCCGATTATCCGAGTTTCCGCTTTAACCGAGCTATCAAATATTTCTATGATTTTTTTTTTCGCAAATTAATCTTCGTTCGTCTAGTAATATGACCCCCTACCTGGAATCGGGGAATGGTTTCGACACCAACAATCCTGGGTTATCCTTAAAAAAATGCCGAAACATTGCTGCAGAAAAACGCCAAAGTAACATAAAACAAAAAACAATTAAGGACTTTTTTAAGAAAAAGAACTCTTTCAATATGAATGGTATGTGGTGCATCTGTATAACTTTCGTATTTGTTAAAATATACATTTAAACCTATACGATTTATTTTATTTACAATTTTCAGTTATCCGAGTTAGTCTTAGTCCACATTAACTCGGATAATCGGGACTCTACTGTATTTCCTTTCCACATTTAACTCTGTTGCACGTTCTGAACACTGATTTAGACCATTGACAATTTCATTGTTGTCAATATTTGCAATTGTTCCGATGAGTATCTTGATATGTGCATCTAAAAGATGTTTCTTTTCAAAAGACCTTTCCAACGATATCCCACATGACCTATGTTCTAATTTGAAATTTCAAAGCTGACCCCGATTACAACGATTTCCGGTTCTTACCGGACATCCACAATGCCACCATTCAATTCTTTGGATATTACTTCGTAACGAAAATTTTCACGCGAACAACCTAAACCGTGTGGTTTTTTGAGAAAAACAGGGGATACGGGTGCTCTTTAACACCCTGTACTGACGGTATATACAGTACAGGGCAAAATAAACAGTATCGAAACATTCCACATCCCAACCGATGTTGGGCGTGTCGGAACATCATGGTCTATTTGAATATAAACTGTATACTAACTTGTATTCGTAGCTTGATAACGGCAGCACAGAAGAAACGGTATTTTTTTGTCAAATATTATAACCGTTCATACGGACTAGGAAGAAAAGACGGGCCCAGCCCTGCATATGTGAAGAGTCGGTTCAGCTTACGTTTCGGAAGCACGTCCCAAGTGATAGTGTGATTCTTGGTCTCATCCTAAAATTCCGACGGACAGATAATATGCCGACACTGAGTAAAGGGCGCACGCGACGGCCACGAACGGTATCAATAAACGAGAATCATGGCGGTTTCTTGATAGGTGCTTATCTGTCATGCAGCTGTGGCGTGCAGGCAAACAAGCATTTTTATGGAAACTTTACTCCTTTAAAACGAACGCCTTGAGTCTGAATAGTGTTCGGTGGTTAGTGTAGATCACCAACAGCTTCAACATCCACCAAAGATATGAGTCAAGTGGCGTAAATCGGGGAATGGGAAGGATATGGAAATTCAGTGAAGCTTCATAAGTCACGGCCATGAATGTTTTCACGAAGAAACTGCGTGCACACCACAGCTGTATGATAGGTAAGCATTTTTCGTCCTAATCCGTATTCTGAACGAATGTAATATTCGACTAAAAAAACTTTTCTCCTGTGCTCAGAATAATTATTGCCTCGACTTATAAAATCTAATACTATACAGTTTCTATTCAAAGAGGCTGTGACGTTCGGACACGCCCTATTATCGCGTGGGGATGTGAAAGATTTCAGTACCGTTTATTTTGCCCAATACACAGTATGTGATCAAAAATATAAGGAACTAATAATAATAAAAGAAAACTAGAAATTAAACTTCTTTGTGACCCAAATTTCATACAGCTGCATATTCAAAATGACAGTGGATACTATAAACCTTGATTAAACTTTTAGCTTTTCCAAAAAAACTATCGTAACAACAGTGCTTTTCTATCTTAATGAACAATGGATTTTGTTCCTAAGATCTTCACATCTGAGCTTAAGTTTTATTGTAATCAACAGAGTAAACCTTGTATAATATTTCTGCTGTTAAAATTAAGCTTTCTAAGGTAAATAAGATTTGCATAATCATGAATATCGTAATTTCATCGTTAATGTTGTTGCTGCTGCTTTCTTTTTCTTTTTTCTTTTATTAAACTTTTTTTTTTTAATCATTATTTGAAATTTTAATACACAAGCATAACCGAGATTATATTATTCCCGATACAAGTCATTATCGGGAAAAATCAAGAAGAAAGGAGATTAAGAAGAAGAAAAAGAAGAGATGATTCCAGAAAAGCCTTCCAAAAGATTCCTAGTCTTCGGATAGATCAGAGTTTTATGGTATTTTGTAATAACATGACGACCACAAACCGATCTACAGAATATAACCGATCGTACCTCTCTTGTTAAACACAGAATTCTTATGGTATCTAAAATCAACAATAGAACACTATCTAAAAATAGAAAGGTAGTAAGGGACTAAGAGATCCAAGAGACTTAGAAACCTTATGCAAGAAGCCTATCAAAAGCTTTAACATAAATAAATCTGAAATTCAGATTGCTACCAAACATACGACAATTCTTAATTCAGACATTTCAAATATGCCCACTATCATTATCACAACTCACACACGAATGCCAAAGGAACCCATTGAATATGCTAAGAAAGTCGCTTTAAACTGACTAAACATGATATTTTGTTTAGAAAGACTAAGGTTTTCTCTAGACAATCCAATTTTAACTAAAATAACAACAAAAAATAATTTAATAATCCAAATCAAGGGCAGTGTTGTCAAGAACAACGGAAACTGTTACACTGTAACCTGTCAGGTTATCAATAATTATAGAATGTTGCAATGAACACATTGACACAAACAACAACATTTCGATATAAGTCTTTGTAAAGTTCAATTCCAAAATGACTAGTGTATTGGAATGGAAAAAAAATATATTTCCTCCAAAACTACATATTACTCCATCGCAATTATGCATAATTAAAGCTCAGACATCAATTAAACTGGATAATTTAGAATACACCGTTTGAAAGCTTAAGAAACTTGAACTATGCAGAACCATGCATACCTGTTTTACAGGATGTCATCTAAGCATAGCCAACAAGAAAACAGAGAGGAGGAATAATACTAAAGAAGATATGAGAAAATAAAGTCATGAAAATAAGGCAGTTTGGAAATAGAATTAATTATTAATAGATAAGAAAAGAGCGTATATCTCTTGGCTGGTGCGTGAAGAAGTTTCAAAATAAATGAATTTGGAAGCACTCAATTCACGAGCTACTTTACACTACGAAAACTAAGAAGATTGCCCAATATCTGAAGTAAGAAGTAGAGCACTATACAGAATATGCAACTAGTCCTCCAGGAATAAAGGAGGCTCATTGCAGAGGCAAAACATGCGAGTTTCCCAGCTACGAGCATAGTAGCCGGAATCAATGTCGGGCCGCGTTCCGCCGAGCTTTCTTCTTCGGGAAGAAGTGATTCCATAAATCTGTTTTGAGTGAGTACCGCTATTGTAGCACCTGGTTTCTCAGCGTGACGCCAACACTCAAGTTCGCAGGGACGTTGCTCCCGGGGAATGAAAAACCAGTATAAAAAGGAAAAGAAAAATAAAGCGGAAGTAGGCGAAAGAAAAAGAAAGAAAGAGAGACGATATATGAGCAATATGACAAAGAAAATCCTCTTCGCTTTCCAAGGAGATGCTTTTTAAGGGGAACTGGGAAATGCTAAATGCTCCTAATCGAGACTCTAGTGTAAAATAATATCAAAGCACGAAAACAAGTCGTTTATTCTCCAAAGAGAAAAAGGAAGGAGAAATGACTGAGGCCATGCAAGTAGCTACAAGGTAGGTTCACAATTACAGATGGTTGGAAATGAGGACGAGGAGTTGGTAAACAAGTATTATCAACTACAAACACCAAATGAAAGCAGTGATAAAGCTTCCAAATCTAAATAAGAATAGAATATGCTTGAATTTTTTTCTTATACTAACTACACATGAGCGCAAAAAAATGCCAGTTGCATTTTTTTACTTTTTTTTTTATTTTCCTCGCGATTCGCATTTTTTTTTTTTTTTTAAATCAAAACAAAGTCAATTTAAAGATCGTTTCATCACCTATCCAATGTTACCACTTAAAATGTATTTTCCCTTCAAAACCAAGACAATAACAACAATAGAACAATACCCCAAATTGATAAAATCGATGAAAAATCGAATGAGGGCCGTAATTAAGGCTAGAGGAGGGAATACCCGTTATTAATAAAGATTGTTTTATAAATGTTTGTATTGAATTTTCATTTAATCACCATTTCCCAGGCTGTACGAAAACGAGGTTTTCTGGTAGGATAGGAGATTTCTCCAAAAAGCACTCTGCTGACACGCAAGACACACTTAAGTGGTATCATTGGATAGGTGATGAAACGATCTTTAAATTGACATTATTTTGATTAAAAAAACTTGCGAATCCCGACGAAAAAAAAAAACAAAAAGTAAAAAAATGCAACTGTGCGATGTTTCTGCTTTTAAGTATATATATGTATATGGCGCTAAGACTATAAGAAACTAGGAAATAACTTAAGAGATCAATTGGCTTGCTACATATATATTAAGCACTGCTTCAACCAGACACCTATTCGTCATCAGAGTGAAATACAGGAATTTCTCAGTTATTTTTATTGCATTTTTTTTTTTTTTTTTTTTGAGCTTAAGCTTTGAAAATAAGAATCAAACTATTTCATCAGTAATAATCACTTAAAGCACATGTATGACTTAAAGCACATTACCATAGCTTAAAATTCTGCTCCTACTATTGCTGTTTTTCGTTGATTATTTTCTAAGAAACTATAAAAATATTAAAGCCAGAAGTTCCAATGAAAAAAGTTTACTTTCCATTAAAATATTCTTTCTTTAAAGTCGGGAAAGGGCAAAAACGAAAGCCTTCATTTATATTCACGTTGACAGGTCCTACCGATTAGTATCAGGGTTCTTTCTCGGGAATTAAAAGCGGGAGGGCGTCTGGCTGACCATCCGACATCAACTTAGTCCCATTGGTCAGCAAATGCCTTACCACCCGCGACTAAAGGAAATTTTAAATTACGATTGAAAACGTATTAAACCGTAAGCATTGGATCACTAAAAAGAATTAATCCCCATTGTTTAAGATGATGAAATAACAGACCCCTTGGATAGAAATCCATTGTTTTAGATTCCAATGCTTTTGGTAAAGAAACTTTTGTCACCTTTTCGTGCCTATTTCTTGACAAAGGAACCATTTTGAAAAAAAACATTCAAATATAAAATTTAAGATCGTCCTTAGTCATCAATATGAATACCAAGTTTCAAGAAGTTCCATCTAGTGATTCAAAAGTTGGAAGAGTCATTCATGTACACACATACGCTGACTGATTTGATGAACCTCACTTTGCTATTAAAAAGTAGGCTTTAAAAATAGTCTCATTTAACAACCTCTTCTTCCTTAGTAATAGCAATTTCGGATAGTAAACGGCTTATTAAACACACACAAATAAAACAATTACAGATTCTTGACAAAGATTTTAATTATTTGAAATGCTCACCGACAGCCTCACTCCAAGCCGCCATGTACCAATACTTGGGCATAGTTACTTGAAGGATGATATCGTTAATTCTTTGTAAAGGTTTCTGTTGAAATCAATACACCGGGCTTACAACTGTAGATAAACTAGAGATCTGATTTTCATATACATCAACTATCAAAAAAGATTTTTCTTCGTGTTTTTTTTTTGTCTCTTTGTGTGTGTTTGTTTCTATTAAATTCCCATAGCTCCCTTCTTTAACGATTACTGATATGACTTTGACTTGTTAGGACCTAGAGAATGACGTGTTGAAGTTATAATATTTCGTTCTGAAGCTTTCTATCGCAAAGAAAGTAAGTTTCACCAATATTAAGTTACAGTGAATAGCGAAAGTTAAATTTAGCATTTTCAGCTCGTTAATAGAGTAAATACTATTCTATATACTATACTATACTTTAGCAATATAGTATTTATAACAACAATATAACAATGAACTTTAGGCAAAACCCATTCTTAAGCAAATGCAATAAAAGTTCTATATAGAGTTGATTTTGCCGCCCAATTATGAAAAGTTTTAAAATGAAATACTCTTTCGTGAAAATATCCTGATGATTAACCTCTTTTAAAATAAAGCAAAATGATTTGAAAAAAATTTGTTTTTCCTACAAAATTCTTATTTAAGAAGATTGGACAGAAGTACCTACAGCAATGTTTACTTAATTACACTTTATATTTTCTGCTTTTCTGTGAGCAAAGATGCTATATTTCTTTCTTTTTTTTCCTAACTAAGATTCTTCCGTTAATTGTTATCAAAAAAAACAAGACCATGAGGGCTGTGGTTGCTGTTTTGGGAGAAGATGGTTCACTGACCCAACTGTCGTTGTAAACCCAAGTATCACTAAATTACCGTGTCTGCTGGAGTAGTCTCTTTGCCTTGGCAGCTAACGTCTTTCCGACACCATCTCATTAACGTCACGAAGCAAATTGGTTCCAAGTGATGAGTGAGTCGCGCTACGGTGTTAAAACAATCGTTTACGGCAACATAACGGCCTTCATGCAAATGGGAACGGGAGAGGTTGCGGCTATCGGGCGTCAGATATATGCAGGGATGAGGGGGAGAAAGTGGTTTCTGTGGAACACGACCCATATAATGAAGTGCGGATTATCAAGTCACCTAATAATTTACGATACACAAATCATGTGAAAGACGGTGAATACCGGACAAAGGACGCAAATTAACTCAAGATGACAACGATAATGTGAGGGTTTATTTAGAAACTTAAATTTCTGGGTGATATAATAACTGGTGCACGTTTTGATTGCTGTAAGTATCTTGTGGATACTATGTAATATTCTGCAGTTCTATATAATGAGAAGAATCTTGTTTTATATTCTAAAAATAATTTCGATTTTTAAAATATCTATTACAGTATATGTAACTATCATTTTCCATTTTATTAAATAAGTACACTAAGTGATCAAAAATATCCGGACTGGGGGATATTTTTCCGGATTTCCGGTGTGGGGATCTTTTTTAGGGACTCGACCCTCTTGTACCACTGCAGGTAATGTAAATGCGGAAGGGTACAGGACATTTTGTTCAGTTACATACTGCTTACGGTACAGGACCACTTCGGTGATGATCACTACAATACGACAACGCTATCTGTCACAGAAGCGATGGTCAGTAATCTATAATGACCATGGTTTGTGATTTATAAGGTTCCGGAAATGGACTGGTCAGCCGTGAGACCTGAACCCCACCGAACACCTACGGGAGGAATTAGAACGTGCAGACCCCAAAGTCCTACATTACGACTACATCTCTGGCTACAGTTTTTCAGGAAGGGCTGCCATTCGTCCAGAGATGCTCAGGCACCTGCTGGAAAGACTACCGGCAGAGTCACAGCTGTGATAAAGGCGAAAGACGGACCCACCCCACAATACAATGTCCACTACTCAGGAGTGTCACGGGGAAAAGTCTGACCAAGGTTTCGGATATGCGTCCGGATATTTTTGATCACGTAGTGTATTTGCTTTTGTTAAGATTTGCTTTTTTTTTACAATGTTATTTCATATTATTCCTGATCTTCTATTCATCGTCTGTTTTCTTTTAATTTTCGAAGTTCTATTTGCCTTTAAGATTTTCTCGTGTAATAAATTAAACTTTTCAAACATAATAAACTTTCGTTCTGATCTTCTCCTGTTCGACCATTCAGAGACTTGGGATATGGAGCCTCAGCTTCATTGGGATGAGATCAAGTAATCAAACATTAAACAGTTTGGCTTATCAATCTGCTGATTGAGCAGCTCTACTCAGAAACAGTATTAATTATTCAGAAATTAACAAAATAGGCCATTCTTATCTTAACAACATCAGAATCACATATGCTATCATATATATCAGATATCGTATATACAACTCTACTTTCTGAGTTGTTTACATGTAATCGTATATATATATTTTTTGATAAAAAAAAAAGTAGGACTACTAGGCAAACAAATTAATTTTAGAGCATTATTAGCTTTCTAATAACGTAGTTCATGACAGGCACAGCCTATATTAAAGTCAAATACTTAAGCTTTATTTATCACTGTGATTATATAATAATGCAATGCACAGAAAGCTAACAATCAACCTATCCATTCTGTTAAGTTATTACCCTCTCTTGCTTCTAACGCCTTCTTTCATACCATCTAGACCAGCTCGCAAGTTCACTAGTTAACTCAACTATAGTCCAAACTTCGCCAAGCAATCAAAATCCTTTTGATTTGATTTGTATTTTATTGAAAATTTTAAGCTCACCTGAGCAATTAAAATGTATTTTTATTTCAACATCAACTTGTAATAAACATCTGATCATCAAACATGCAACAATTATCTACTATTCGCTGATTTATGGAGAATTAGCTAAAAAGAGTTACAGGCTTATTTTCAAGTGGGTGTGACATGCAGAAAACAAAACAAGAAGAAAAACACATTCCCAAACAACCGTCGCGCCATGTGGCAGAGATCTAGAGCAAAGATGGAAAGATTTAAAAAGGAAGGATCTGATGCAAGGTAAATTATAGATAAGCACGACACCCTACAGGCCAACAGCCTAAGTTTTAACGCCTGGGTTTTGTAGGACGCCTCGGGCCGTAATTCCACCTGCAACGACTCTGTGGCCGGCATTCGATACAGAAATAAAGAACCCGTAAGACGACGCTCAAGTGGATATCTGAAACTTAATGGCAGAACTGCACAGGTTCAAGGACCGTCTTTAGTTGTTACAAAATATAATAAAAGAAACAAAGAAAAGAAAAAAAAAGAGCAAAAGCGAGATAATACCAGACAGAGGGAGAGCAAAGTCCAGCCCTTGAATGCCAACATCCACAAAAGCTTTCCTAAATCTTAATCTAGTTTCTGATCTTCTTCAAGTTTTCAAAAAAAAACATGTAACAGTAATATCCAGTATGGATTATCCAATGTCGAAATTGAAATTGTTAGCAATTAGAATAATGAAAAGTTAGAATAACGAAAACATTAACATAACCTACCTATCATAATGCAAATAATCACATCAGACTGTATTTTTTTCTTTAAGTTATTTTTTAATGAATAGGTGCCTTATGTGTATAATTAATTAATTACAAAGTGAAGATTCAATATTTCCGAAAACTTATTACTTAATGAATTTGGAAAAAAAAAGTAATAAAGCAACCACCACCACTAACTTCACTGTTCGATATTTCCCAATATTTGTTGAAAAAAGTAGAATTAATCGATATCTTGAAATCAATAGAAATCAATATCATGTTAATCAATGATCATAAGACCAAAACTCCATAAGTTATATCTGCTACTTCAATACCCGCAATGCTATTCCATTCAAAAGAAATTTACCTGAGAAGAATGTAACATAGGAAATAAATTCACTAATGTATACTGAGAAGAATACCAAAAGAATTAGCAAGATTAGATCTACTGTGAACATTATTAAGTCCATCAAAAAAAAATCCGACTTACTAAAAGCCTAGCTCCACAATAGAAAAAGACACCGGAAACAATCAGTAAATGACTGAATTGTAAAATAAGACACGATTGGCGAATTGAAATAAATTTCCCGTTGGATTAATGGAATCATGGAACTGTCATGTACAATATGTACACAGATTGTAGTTTGGAAATAGCTGCTATTGATAACATCTATAAGCGTAAAGTTCAAATGAGCCAAATAATAGCTTCTAAAAAAGTAGTATTTGTTTATAAGAAACAATTGCGACGGCTATAACCTGAAACGGCTCTTTTTGCAACAACAATTGCAAAATGAATCTTCAATAATAACAACCTTTGTTCTTCATTTCGGAAACAGGAGATTACGAATGTCTGCTTATCAACAGAAAGGACGGTTCTTTGCTGTTCATAAGCAGACATTCGTAAAGTACTAGGTTCTTCACGGTTAGATAAGTTATAAAGATGCAGTTATGTTTTTCCCCACCCCCAAAAATATCCACCATATGATTTTTTTGAAGATTTAACTTAATATTTCTAACAACTCTTAATTCTCACAGTAGAGAAGGATTAGAATAAAACAGTTTTAGTGGGCCTCCTAAGCGCAAGGGATAAAGATGCTTGTCTACCTCCCGGAGAAGCTGGATTTCATCCAAGGCGGTGGTTGAAAATTTTTCCCAGCTTCTTCCTCCTCCAAATGACCTTACTATTTACTCAAATACTCCATCCTATTATCCTCCACCTAAAAATGATTTATCTTAGAAAGCTCAAATTTAGAGGTAGATTCTTAATGATTGTCGTACTTTTTGGACCGGTAAATAAAAAAATTTAGCCCGAAACCACCATTATACGCTGCTCTTACAACACAATTAAATAATTTAGAAACTTCTTACCTTCAAAGCTGAAATTTAAATGGTAGATAAGTATAACATAATTTGATCTCACTTACTGATTTCGATACAAAACTGACGCATTTGAAGGATTTTAGGACCGAAACCTCCCATTACCGATGTTCGTTATCACAAGACAAACAAATGAAGGTGAAAGTTTAATTAGGTTTTTAGATTACAGTAGAACCCCTCTCGTCCGCCCTCGGCTGGTCCGCCACTCCGGTTGATCCGACCGTGCTCGAGCCGGCCGAACTTGTCCCCAATTCGTCGGTGACTTACCACCCGTCGCGCCATTGTGTTGTTTACTTGCATATACAGTGACGGTAGATGGTGAAAACGCTCTTAAGAATCGCAAAACATTGAAAAAGCCTAAACTTGAACTGCTTGACAACGCAGTAATCCGTATATTTTACTGTAAATCCGTATTTTTCTGTATTTTCTGATAATCCGACCTTTTTTGCGTTCCGACCATATCCCCAGTCCCAAAGGTGACGGATTAGAGGGGTTCTACTGTATCTACTAATTGCTCTTAACTTATTCTGCAGAAGACTTAAAGAAAATTACTCTTAATATCCTTACTATACAAGTATTCCAGAGTTGGCATCTGGAACATTTTTTTTTAAAATGAATTTTAATTTCTTTACATTTCTGAGAGAAAAAATCATTCGATAAAAATAACTAGTGCTCCATTATCAGACAAAAGGTTGAAAAGCATTGAATCACACGACCAGGTATTTGTGTTCGTGTGGTGGCAAATTCATAAGATTTTTTGTAACATTACTATATTTTTTTAAGATGACTTTTTATGAATAAAACTTATGGTTATTAGATAAGCTTGATGTGAATTCCGGAACAACACCGCCACGTTTCTTTTGTCACGTAGTCTTTACTTATATTTGTAAAGATATATTTCAGTTTGGGCAAATTACTGCATTTCTTCCAACAGTTACACGATTACAACACGACATGTGGAGTAGATATTTGATGAAGACACTTGATGAAGACAGATGGTCAAAGATCAAAAATATAAGATAAGCAACCTGTCCACAGATCTGGAAGCAGACCAAGGCGAATACTGATGCCAGTACAGCCGGATTACTCCTTAAAGAAGGAGCAACAGTCATTCACAAAAAGAGAACGCTTGGCAGTCACAGTGTCAGCTATTCAGTTAACTTGTCAACTTGTCCAAAGTTAACATGATGCAGACAGTACATTTCTGTGACGATGTAATACGTATTTTCAACCACGGAAGTTTGGCAAACTCTCTTTTCCTGTAACTGTTACACATCATTCCTACGTAGTGCAAAGCATCGCTGAAAATAATGTAAATCTCAAACAAATATTCTTCATTGCCATCACTTCAACTAATATTGTTCTTCCAATCTCAGTTTTCACAACTGAATGCAGTCTTACTAAGAGTGACGTAATGGATCAGACAGAAAGTTGAATTTTTCAATCATGATTTCTAAAGTTTAAGGATAATTCGCATAAAATGTACTAAAACAAAATTAAAGCAATAACATGAACTATTAAAACTACATTATTACCTTCCTGCTCAAAATATTCTCATATCAAACTCCAAACCTCCTTTAAAAACAAGTGTTATTCGTGTTAAAACCTTTGTATGCTTTCCACAATAAGTAAAAATACTCTAAGGATAATTAAATAATAAATTTATTTTTCTAAATCCCTTTTCGTTATTCGCATCAGCTGTTGCAACCAGTTCATTATGCAAAGATAATGAGGCATGTTTTAGACCAAGAGTTTTTTAACTAATGAGGCTTATATAAATGCACACACACACACACACATATATATATATATAGATAGATAGATAGATAGATAGATAGATAGATAGATAGATAGATAGATAGATAGATAAATTCCAAACCTAAAGTTCAGAAACAAGGCAGCAAATATTCATTCAAGCTAAAAAAAACGAACAAATAGATTATTTCACTATGTTAATAATTATTAAGTAAATAATTTTTGTATGAACAAATTGGTTTATAATTAAACATACCAAATTTATACTAATGTGTAATCAGCTATTCTCTTTAATAAAAAAACCGCATATCTCAAGTAGTTATTAAATTATTTTAAGATGACAAGTTATCTAATCGTGCCTTTAAAAATTTAAAATTTATTTAATTTTCAACACATCAATTTGACATGACATCTAAAAAGCGTTTATTTTGATGTCCCAACGATCCTTTCTCAATAGATAAATAAAATAATTAATTACCAAATATTAATTAAATTCAAGGTTTTAATTAATATTTGATTTAATTCAACATACAAATATCTCAATAGGAGAACTGCAGTCGATTTACTTCGAAATTTTACATAGCACTTATTATTTATTTAGTTAACTGAAATTTCCAACATTACGTAAAATTATTGTATTCTGGCTTTGACTGTCGAGAAACTCTATTGCTTTTAGAAGTAGAATCTCATAACCTTCACTAATCCACTGTAGTAACCTGGAATCCATAGAATTAATCTTGGCAGACGAACAACGATTTCTTAAACCCTAATTCGTTTAAGAATGAAGCTAATTAACAAAGCAGTTTTAACGTGTGTAACCTGAAAAAATTTAGTGATTTACGGAAGTAGCAATGATTCATAAGGAAATTTAAAAAGCGCAAGCAAACATATTTGTAATTCTTGTATTTATTTACATTTATCGAATTCCTAGTTATTTTCAAACTTAAAAAAAAAAAATCTTAAAAGATTAGGCAGTACGTTAGGATGGAAACATATTAAACCAAAGAAATAAAACTAAAAGTTTCCCAAATGAAGATATATTAACACTGAATTAAGATTTCAATTTATCTGAAATTGCTGATAAACTTTTCATCTGGAAGTGGTAGGAATGGAATTGTACGTCCAACGTAGCCAGTGAAGCTCAGTTTTCAATTTGCAAATAATCTTACAATTTCTTGCATGAGATACTGTGCCTCCGGCGAGGCTAATCTTGCACAGGGGCTTAAAAGAGATGGAGAGTGCATTCAGCCAGACAAACCATCTCCAACGAGCTTTAGGTTTCTCAAAAGTCCGCAGATACGCGACATAGATACGAGAAAGAGATTCGCTACTAAATTACCGCTGTTTTTCTTTTTCTTTTTTTTTTAAACTTGTAATACAACCTAGGAACCGGATAACAAAATAAAAAGGAAAGTATTCCAATAATCAGGAAGACGGAGAAGTATGGATATTGACTTTCTCTTTTCATTCTTGGAAAATGTAATTGGGAAATGAAATTCCGGAAAGCTTCAGAAAATTGACTAAAACTGCTGCGGTTGCATTTCTAATAGAAGTATACATATTAAAAAGACACAGTTATAAGAAAACTACCTGTAGCTAGCTACTAATTCGAATTTGAGCTTTCTTAATTATAATTTACTTTAGGATAATAATGACAAATGAAAGTCGTATGGATAAAATTTAAATCATTTTTTTTTTAATTCCCAAACGATTGATAAACATATCCTGTTAATCTTTCCTAATAATATTTCTGTAGATGGCAGATGAACTATCTATTAACGTGGAAAATTTCAAAAATGTATCAGATGGGAAACGACCCTCGCCTCATTTTAGAAAGAAACAAGGTCCAAGCTCGTAATTTAATGAGAAATTTACAGGAAATTTATAAAGATATTGTTAACAGTAGATAAACTATGCAAAAACACTTAACACAGGCTTACAAATCGTAACTGCCAGTCTAAGCTAATTGATTTATTAAATGAACAGCAATAACTCTGGGATAGCTTCTTTCTCTGTTAAGATTTGAATGCTTTTCTCTTCCTTACCAAATAGAAAATTTAACAGAAAAAAAACGTGATAACTTAAAAATGTAACTCTTAGTTTCAAGTTAATACAATCTACAGAAATAAGGACTATTCCGTGATGTCCTTTTTGCCAAAATATCTAAAGCTTTCGTCGCAAATACTTGTCCAGAGACGTAAGGAATGCCAAGATATTCTTACATAATTTGGATAAAGCAGTCCCTATACTTCAACGCTCTGTCAGATAAAAGTCTTGGTACTTATACAAAGAGCAGCAAAACATCATCTACTTCGAACAGGTCAATTGTTATGTACTCATGTGGCAACTTTCATTACAATGAAGACAGCTATCCTACCAGTTTTAACAAATTAAAAAGATCAGAAATTTCGAGAAGAAAAAATTGTATTGTATATCATTTGTATAATTATTATATTTTCCCATTACTAACTTATGGAGTAAGTCAAAAACAATTATACGTTAGTTTGGTGCAAAAGGTTTGTTGTTCAATGCAGCAATTACGATGCTCAAAAATCTACTAAATATATTGCTGCAGAACGAAGAATCTATTCGAGAATCATATGCTCAAACAATTTGGCAAATGAACTGAGTGGGAATAAACAATGTTGAGTAGTAAATGCAATTGTGCTGCATTTATGGCGTGATGACAACAACCATTCCTAAACTAAATTCTAACCGGTGTTGACTAATGGACCTTGTATAATAACGTAGTACAGTGGTTTCACAAGTATGAAGCCCCGAAGCTTGCTCCAAACCCAAGCCTTCATTTAAAGAAGCTTTTAGTGGACAAAGGAATGATTCGTCCACGTGAATTTTCATTATGATGGCGAATCAATAATTACTGTTCAGTTTTGAATGTAATTAATTATTTAATTGAAACTGACAAATATAAAGTAATCTTTTATTAAAACAGAATCTTCTGCATGACAAAACTCATACAGCTTATAGTGGATATGGCTCAACAAAAGCTTTTGAAAGATTAAATTTTATATATTTCCTCATACAGTATATTTTCTAGACTTCTGGCTTAGGATTCCACCTTCTACATTATTTTCTGCGACAGAAAAACTCCTCCATCAGAGTCCATCCAAAATCCAAAACTTCGCATATTCAAGGAGTGCAGAGTTTTTGAAATGTGTTTGAAAAAATTGTATGTTGAAAAAAAAAAGAGTATTAAAACCAATGCTAAAATAAAATAAATATCAAAAATTAATAAAAAAATATCAAAATAAAAATTATCCTGTAATTTGAAGAATTTATCAATTTTATTTGCCAAATACGAGAAACCTTTTGCATCAACCTCATACATTATCAATCAAAATAATAAATATTGCGTTATGTTTCATTACCATTTAATGTTTAGCATTGCTCTTACCAGTATCATTAATAATATACGATAAGAAAGTTTTCAAAGAAAGACTTCATGGTCGAAAATAAGCCATTAAAATCTGTTAACCAATGTTTCATGGAATATTGGTGTCCACCAAAGCAAAAGATAATTCTCCTCCAATGTATTTCTTTTCTTGAGGGAAAAAACAATACAATTTTCTATTACATTCTGTAAGGATCACTGGATACAAACAGAAAGACCTGTATTGCTTTTTTTGCAGTTACTTTATTGAATAAATTTCACTAGGGATGTAAACTTAATTCCAATCATTGTTATTTTTTTAAATTTATACCTGAAAAACTTATATAGTAAGTTCAGAATGGAACAACTATATATATAAAATTCTTATTAATAGGAATGTGGGCACTGTGCTCACATTGTTCAAACGTTTCATCATCAAATGTAGTTTTAACATTTCACAAAAAAAAAAAAAGACGGGTTTATGGATAATAAATACATCGGCTGGAAGCTCTAACATTTTTGGAATTGATATTATAATTGATGTAAAATTTCTGTTATTTATAATTCGAGCAATTTTAATTTGTCTGATTTTTCTTTTTCTTTTGTTAAATTGATTCTGTTAGGTTGCTACATAGAAACGAGAAAGTGGAACTTTCCTCCCAGCATCAGATTGAAGCAGTCAAACACCGCCAGACCAGTCTCGGAAGATGGTCAATACGCTGTCCACAGTGACCTGCATTGCTTGGATTTGGAAATGTTACACGAGAAGCTGAAGAAGGAGCATCGGAACAGGGTCGAGCGCTCTTTTGCTCTGAGGTAAATACGGAGGAGGAGACTGAGGAGACATCAAAAAGCTTCAAAATGAGGTTCTCTAGCGTCCTCTATACTCTCCAGAACATAAACCAATGATAACAAATATTTTTTTTTTTAAACTTTTGGAGCACTGCTATATTTGAATTTACAATGTGAACATAACGAAGCAAGCCGCCGTTCAATTTGTAAGGTCCTTCTCCTTTGATTTATTCGAAACAGGCATACCTGATCTTTGAAAACCAATCTATAGATAGTTCCTATTTTAATAGATTGCGTTGACGTTGTTGTCTCATCTGTTGAAGTTTATCCCCATTCTGTCATTTCGTAAGATATGCCATAATCATTACCATCAATTCTTCAATTTAGACAGTTTTAACGATTTTTTTTTTCTTTTTTAAATAAGCAGAAAATTTGGATGCTGCGTATCTGAATTGTAAATTACCAGTAATATGTCAGGCACAAAAATAAGGATTCGTGTATTTCATTTTGTAAAAATAAAAATATTCTTCGGAGTTTGTAAAACCGATAGTAAAATCTCCAATAAAATTTGCTATCGAAAACAGCCTTAAAATGAAGATAAACTGAGCGACAATAAAATGGAAGTAAAGAATGATGATCAGCAATACGGTTGACTTGGATATTATTGTATCATTAAGTTTAATGATACGAAGTCTTACACCATTTTAGGGGTTTACTTGGTTTTCAAAATGCCAAACCACTAACCGATTCCTATTATATTAGAAAACTTCATTCCTCTTGATTATTTTGTTTTGTTTTGTATACAAATGGAAATGAATTTAACTTGAAAGCTTGCGGAGTCTATCTTTAGAGCTTTAGTATCTGCGCTTTTGTTTTTACATTCTTCTTTCATTTTCTAAACTAATAAACAAATACAAAAACCCGATTACTGTAGTTTGACAAGGGGAACTGGCTATTAATTTGTCAATTTAAAATAATATAAAAGTACCAAATAATTTAGGAAAAAAGTGAAGTTGTTGTGTTTTTATTTTTGGACAGCCAGGACTATAGTTTATGTACGATGAATCAACTGTGATATCAAAGCAACAACAAGGGAATTCTTTCAGAATTAACATCGATAGGTAAGCAAGCATATTTATTTTCCCACTATTGCCTCTCTTGATAAACTACGGCTATACTATTCTTTAATCATATACTTTATAATGTATTTACAAGAGCTGATTACGTATTTCTGTATCTCCAAGATATTTCGGATTAATATTAACAAGATATTTATCTTTGAAACCCTAAAATTTTCATCTCTCTTCCTCCCATTCAAGGTGATTCGTTAAATAAAATAAAAGGGTGGGGGAAGAGTACACTGAGACGCTCCGGTGTTTGTATTAAATTTTGAAGATGAAAGTTGGTTTGTTTATTTTTGTTGACTTTCCCCGAGACAGAAAACAGCCTCACGTTCATTACAAATAACCAATTTCATTCACTCACATACGGTTCACTTTCTTACTTCCTTTATGGTGGCAATTTCCTCTCTGTTTCGAGGAAATCAGCGTCATACTTAGGACTCGAAACTCATGTCCCTCCCCCCCGCCCTCTCCTTTATTTCGTTTCGAACTCGCCTCTTGCCCACCCCTGCCCCACTCTCAAATGAACCTGCCAATCCCGAGTTTCATTTTATCCAATATTTGGCCCATAAAGACCCAGGCAGATACAAAACAAGTTAAAAAGGAAAAAGATAGTCCCCTTGCATCCAATGAAAAAGTGAGCAAATGTTGTGGGCAATTTGCCATTCGACGGGAGGAAATTCTCTTTCTAAGAGTGGTGCAGGACTCAATTTTGTTGTTGTATGTCTCCGATGGGGAGGGTTTGGCCGCGTCTACACCCCCCAACCCCTCATCCCTAGCCCTCCACCTCGATTCCCGAACTGCCGGTTTCCCTTCCAACCGACAGCACAACCAGGTCATTCGTGTTGGACAATGAAATCGGGAGACGGTGAAAGCACAAACAGGCAATTTTTATCCTTCTAAACAACGTCGCCGAAGGCTACAAAGAATCTGCCTCCACAACACGCTTTAATCCCATCTCCAAACGCTTACGTTCTTTTCTTTTTTATTCGGTTTACGGTTTCGATTTTGAATTTTCGGCAGGTTCTTGTTATTGAAAGATACAAAATGAGATGTAAACTCATAAGGCGGAAAAATGCCTTCCCTATGCGAAGTAAAGCAGCAATTTGTGATTCTTTTTGGGCCAGATTCAGCCCAGATTCTTCTTTAAGGAAAAACTGCCACTTTCAAACATCCGCTTTCAATCTTTCAAAAAGTTATTACCCAGCATGAACTTCGAATGCACCTCATCTTATTAGTTTACGACCGACATGAACTAAAAGCTGCATGTTTTACAAACTAGCTTCTATAAAAATAGCTTAACAGATTGAAAAGCAATAGGTTTTCCGCCCTGTTTTTTAATAGTGGATCGGGCTCGATAATTAAAAAGCAGAGTAAGATAGCGTGTTCGAGATCTCCTAGAGGCATGTACCGAAGTTACTGAAACGGATACAGAAGAAAAAAAACCAAAATTTAAAAAAATGGCGAGCAAAAATAGTGCAGGCCGCATTCGCTCAGTAATGAGAATATGAAGAAATAACTAAGAAAACTGAAACTTCCTTAATCAGAAATGTTTAATTAATCACAGAAGAAAACAGATAGCCTGATTAATGATTTTTGTTTTTAAATCCTTATATTTTTTTTTAGTTTCATACTAGCAGACATGTCAAGTAAAACTTTTAGTGGTCACGTGATCTTAAATTCAGAGGTCATTTTCTCAGTCACGTGTAACTTTGATCGCAACCGGACTACTTGTAAAAAATTCCTCTCAAGGAGAGGAACCACTTGTCTTTCATTTTGGTCATCTAAAATGAACGTTTAGAAGTTGACCTTACGTGACTTCCGGTCGACCCACGTCGATGAAAAATAAAATTTAGTCAACCTCAATATTATATCAAACATTTGACACTTTATTTGTATTTCTGTGTCTTATGGTTTCGGAGAGCAGCGGGAAGGGAAAAAAAAAAAAAAAACTTTTTTTTTATATGTGGGCCATCATGGAAGTCAACACAACTATTTTTTATCTGCCAAACATACGGTACCACTGCAATTCCGCATTACATGTTTGAAAGCTTGAAATATAACTGTTTAAAAAGAGAACTGTGTGATTGGCACCACTAACGTGGTCTGAGTCAGTGAAGGAACGTCATAGGAGCAAGTGGAAAGTAAGTACAGTATTTGGAAATCGTTTAATTAGGCAATGCAGTGTAGCCAAGGAAGAAAAAGGAACCCAGGAATGCTCAATACAATCCATCACAACAAAAATAATTTGAAGAAGTTTGTTGGGATGGATTTTAATAAAGTATAACGTTATGGGAAGCATGTAATTGATTGTAAGATGTATTAATTCAGATGTATTTACAAAAGATATTATTATAACGAAATAATTTGGAAATAATTTGTTGCGTGATGTCAAAAGTGTGTATAAAGTAAGTGTGACAGGGAACGACTAAGGAAAGAATACAGCAAGGGGAAAGTGATGACTAGTGTCAGGATTTTAAGACTAGTATAAAAGGAGATTATGCAAGAAAAATATGAATATCTTGAAGACGTGAGGTTAATGTGTATGAACAGGAAAACTTAAGAGAAAAATGAACTATTTAAGAGAAAATTTGAACTATAGTTTGAGTAAATTTTTTTTTTCCCTCATATTTTCTAATATTGCCAAATCTTCTACGAAAATAAGGAGCATGATCTTGTTTGTATTTAATTATCACAGTAACTCAAGACAGAATTCGTTATTCGGTCACGATCAGAAGCCCATTGTTAATCGTGAACTACGAAGGTGATTTTTAAATGGTTTGCTAATGGGCCAAATTTATATGATACAACAGAACTCTCTATTAAAAAAAAAAAAGCAAGAACACACTTTTAATATCCAAGATAAACCATTTCCAAGTGCCTAAGATGGTTATTTTTCGAGCATCGACACGGCAATTGGAAGCAGACGACCACGTCTCTCTCTAAAGGGAAAGAGAGGAAAAATAAGTTCTCGTTTCTTGGAAAGTAATAAGGCTCCGTGAGAGTTTAATGTTTGCACTGATTCCCTTCTCCATTTTCCCTCTCTCTCTCTCTAAATAAGAAAGCACTTTTCGATTATTCTCGAAGTCTTCTTTCGCCTTCCGCACCTATATGAGATGTACGGTCGCAACTTGAGCCTGGGCTTTCGGTGAGCTCCACCAACTGAAGCCCGAGGGCGACTGGCTTTTTCTTTCGTTTCTCTCTTGTCTTTTCAAATGGCCAACGGAATGAGAATGTATGACGCACAAACACAACGATACAAGTTAACGTGTTCTGACTCTTTTTTTTTTTTTTTTTCACAAGTAATGAAATGGTCACACGAAGATTGGACAGCGAATCCCAGCAAAATCGAAAAGAATTCTGTGTCATGCAAGCGAAGAAGGAATTCGACAAAGGTTTCTTTTCTTTTTTTTTTCCTCCTTCTTCAGCATATCGAGAATTCCAATTTGAAGAGGACACTTGAAACACTCGTAATGATGGCATTTGCCAAAGATGTCAAAAATAAATGTCGAACACAGCAAAAGTGGGCAGAAGCAAAAATAATAATATTAACAAGAAAACATCAGCAAGTGGAAATTGCAAAATTAAAACTAATCTCTAAAACAAATAGGTTTGTTTGAAACCAGACCTGAATATTTACGGACAAGAAACGATTTATCTTTTTTATTTGAAAATTTCTCCTTGTAGAGAAATCTATGCTTATAGGGTGACAAGATTTTCACAGAAAAGCAATTGAATAAATAACAGGTAACTTTCTTATCCAGTCCAATCATGTAGAGTAACCCGTTTTGTATTTCATTTTAAATTTCCGCATGCTTTCATTTGATTAAAATTACAGCTACTTCACATATTTAATCAATAATCAGTACGTAGAAAATTTAGCAACAATTTGTTCGTCTTCATAATTACAAAGACTAAAGACATTCGTTTATATTTTTTTTGGCGAAAAACAGAAACTAAAAAAAAGAAAACAAATAGTAAGACAACAACATACGGAAATTATGCTTTGTGAGTTCTTTAGGATACCGATTTGTTGTTTAATATAGTAAAAAGAAACAAGCACTAAGTAAATCCGTTACAGAAAATCAAATCGAAGAAACGAAATTACCAACTGAAAACAGCAGCAATTCTAATCATCTCCATTTTTTTCAAAATGCCGTTATTTCATACAATGCTCTTTATTTTCTTCCAAAAGCCCAACTAATGTTTCTTTAATAAAAACAATGTATACCAGGAGGAAAGGCCAATATTCTGTGGAAGTCACAGCATCGGTCATTTTGAGAAAAAAAAAAAAGAACATTTGTCCTACACCGAACGGTTTCAGGGCTATTTGAATGTATCTTGAATTTGGCGCGCAATATTGTCCTTTCTCTCCCGTCTTAATGCGCCATTATCTGAAGCACGTGAATCGGTGTGGGGCAAAGTGCAGTGATATTGACGTTGGAATTTTTAAAAAATATTGTAAACTGTAACAATTGTGTCAGTTGAACAATAAATATTGCAAACAGCAGTAAGGTATATGGCCCAAATATCGCCCAGGTTCCTAATACCCCCCAGTGCGATGTAGGACGGGATAGTGATGCTATCACGCGGGAACCGATGGAAACAATTTGCCATTCCTTCCATTATTACGCTGTGCTCATTTGGTGGTGTTAGTTCAACCCGTTTATTTTTTATGAATTCTTGAAGTTTTTTCGTTCTGGTAAGTTATGAATGAACCTACTGTTTCTTTAAGTACTGCAGCTTATGAATTATTGATGCCATCATAACCATCTAATATCGTGAAATAGTGAAAGAAATAACCTATCTGTTGATAATTTCTGTAACTTGTTAGAGGTAGCCGGTTTGTCTGTAGCGTCCGCCATATTGACAAGCTAGAGAGTGCCCAATATCGCCCACCTCGTTGTTCCATATATCGCCCACTGTGCGATATTTGGAACTTATATTTATACATTTTATTTTGGTTTATTACAGATGTCTCAACGTAAGACATGGGACGAGTCAAGATGAAGGAAGCTATTACAGCTGTAAAAAATAAAGAAATGGGCCTTCTGAAAGCTTCCAAAACATTTAATGTCCCACTCTTGAGAGTGGGTCATCATTCAAAATTGCTCTAATGAATTCTCTCAGCAAAAGGATATTAAGTCCTAAGGGGCTGAACTTAGAAGATCCAAAGAAAAAGAAGATCGCAACACCTAAAAAGAATTGCGAAAAAATAAAAAAAAAAAAAAAAAATGCAAAGAAATGCAAAAAAACAAAGTATTTAATGGTGTGGGTGATATTCGGAATACTTTCACAAAATTCAAAATATGACTCTTGACTGAACAAAAATTGAGGAAAAATAAAAAATAATAGTTATATCTATAATTGGTTCAGGAACATATAAGTGAAGGTTAATATGATATATTGTAATTGTTTGAAACCACTGAGAAGATAAATGACAAGAATATGGGCAGTTTTTCTTAGATGGGCGATATTTGGGCCATATACCTTACATCTCTTTCTTATCAATAATTTTGAAAGTACACATTCAAATAAACTCTAGCTTGGAAGCCGTTCGGAATAGGAAAAAAATACGTTCTTTCTTTTTTCTTAGAATGACCGATATTATGATCTCCCAGAAAATTAAGCTTTTCTCCTGAGACATCATGTATATTCTAATTATATATGATTTACCTTCATAGGGGAGAAGAAAAAACAAAAACAAATTAGCGTTCAGTTTATGTAGACTTCAAAATTTTAAGTTGAAGCCCTATCTACTTTCTCTGTTAATTTATCGTGGATTACTATTGCAATATAAAGATAATAATCAGTTCACTTCAATGAATCATTTTTCTATTTTTTTAATCCGAAAATGGCATCTTTCTTACAACATTAAAGCCATAAATAAATCAAAAACCTTTTAAAGCAGTTGATCTTTTTATCGCTGTTCACTTTGGTTTGATTAATGGTTTTCAATCTTTATTAACTATCAACACAGCTTAATTAATTGGTTCTCAAAAGTCATGAATGACTTGCAGGAATTAAATTCAATCGTGAAGTCTTCAATCTCCATTCGCTCCAAGTTTTCATAAATATTTGAAAAAATGATTCTTGGAACTTAGGTTATAAGTTCGAATTTCAAAGAGACAATTAAATAAAACAGCTACAATATGAAAACAAATTTCAGGAGACAGTTTACTACAACCATTGTAACAAACCCTTGTTCTCCACATGGCGGTCTTGCAAAACTGAAGAAAAAACAACTTTCCACGATTTCACCAGCTAAAAAACAAGTTAAGAAACAATTTATTCTTTCGTTCTCGAAATCTCTGAAAAATGAAATTTTGTATTAGCAGATATTGCTTAATTAGTAATCAAGAATCAAATATTGAAAATAAAGACTGACAGACAGACAGATCAGAAGATGATGATACTGAAATTACAGACTATCAACGGAATAATAATTATAATTCTTCACTCATTGCTTTTGAACTGCTAACCCTAACTATCACCATCTTCACAGAAACTGCTATCAAAAGTACGAACAAAATACTTTAATTGTTATTATTATTATCATCAAATGGTATTTTCAATTATATTATAATTATTAAAAAATCTCTAGTAAATCTCTAGTAATCTCTAATAAAAAAAAATACATCAACGAGCGAAGAGAAACAAACTACAAATTAGCAAACTGAATTAAAATATTCGGCAGTTTTAATAAATTTCTTAAAAAAAAAAACAAGAGCCAAAAAATTCACATTCTATGAAAGATGTCCCATAACATACTGCTTTGCATGATTCATATCATGTTTATTTTTCGCATTATGCTTATTTAAATAAACAGCTTTTATTAAATGAAAATAAAAGGAAGTATTTAAAATCTAATCTGTTGAACTGATCAGTCTTGAATTACAAGTGATTTTCCTGCACAATCACGCCTCTACAACTTTCAGAAACTTCATAAATTCTTCTTCCTCTTCTCTTAATTGTTTGTTTAGTTGCTTAGGTTTTAGAATGTGACTGAATAGATGTCATTCGTAAACTTACTCGTCTGTCTTCTCAGTGTGCATCTCAAATAACCAGAAAGTTTAAATCAAAGCAAAAAAAGGGGGGAAATAAAAGAACGAAATAAGAAGTTTGTTCAAAACAAAGAAAGAATTTGTTTAATGGGATATAGAAAATTTATCTCGAAGGAGAATTGGCTTCAGATTAGGCTTATCAGCTGCAGAATTACACAAATTGGATGTTGTTTTCCAGTAATAAAACGCTAGCGGGGATTAATAATTCGCCCCTTTTTATTCTTGATTTTGTTTTGATGTTTTTTGTAATTCAGGGGTCATTGATTTGCATGTTTGTCCGTTTTGTATATTGTCCTCATTTCACTGAGCTA
>JAFIDM010012231.1:89010185-89027514 GCA_023159025.1 Thereuonema tuberculata
ATTAAAAGCCACCTAACAATGATCTACGGAAAATCAGAAAATGACTACTGTAGTCCTTTTTCAAAGAAGAAAAAAAAGGGAACATTTTTTGAAAATATGAGCGAATAATCTTTCTTTTAAAGAGCTGCGCGTTTATTTAAACAATTTAATTAATCTAATACTGTATTAATAATCTATTGTGGATTCTCGTGTAATATAACCTTTCCTATGTAGCTAATTCCCTTCTTGAAAAACTCACCGTGGATTACAATAATGCTTAAGATGATAAATGAGGCTCAGTTCGCTCAAGAATTCAAGATCAGACTGAATGTATTTCGTTTGTCAATTCAAGTAGATTCAATTAAGATCTGGAGACCAATTCTAAGTCAACCTTCCAAAGAGATATTTTTGCGAGGAAGCATCCGTACGTTCAGCATTTCATCTCAAAACATCAAATTTCAGCTTAAGATCGCTCTGTCACAAGACTCTTAGAAAGTGAATTCAATTTTTGACCTCCGCTATCGGACGAAATTTACGTTCTGATGGAGCTGTTTTACCCGGATCTTATCTTAATGGGTCTCTACCCGGTGAAAGCCATACACCAAGGAGCCAACACCAGGTAGCGGCAAATGGAGTGAAAACCTTTCGACGTTACTATGTCGAGTTAACCTTGACATTTTTATCCTGCCTATACGATCGTAAGCTTGCTTTTATAGCTGTAATACCCTCGACAATCACCGAATTCCTTGGTGAATCACTATGCACTTCCGCATTTCTATATGATCAAAGCATTCTTAAAAAGTTTTCAGCACCTGTTTTCTTCCAGAAATTCAATAGAAGAAAAATCGGATCGTGCAAACTTTGGTTCGAAAGCTTAAATTATCTCAATAATATTTCAATTATTTACCCTAATAATTACAACAATAAATTTCTTCATCGTTTTTCAACATCATTTTTCTTAAAGCTATTTGCATTTTTTTTTTTTCATTGTTTTTCTTTAAAATCGTGAAAACAATTTAAAGGAAAAAAATTATTGGCATAAAAAAGCAAATGCAGATTTTACTGTACAGGTGTGAATCGACTACAACCATCACATCTAAGACGCTTTGTCCTTATTGTCCGTTTTTGTTTACGAGAGCTTTCAGCGCTTTTGCGCATGCGTCAGGTCTCCTTCGATTTCATCAAAATAGGGGTTAGGAGAAATAAAGAGGGGATGTTTACTTTTTATCAGTGTTAGTTTACTAGTAGCTGCGTTCTATTTGCGCTTTTCGGGAAAGAATTATGGAAAGAATAAATACTATTGCAAAAATGCTCCTCCGTTTTTTATCTTAAAAGCGAAAATGTCCAAAAGAATTTCTTAGGAAAGTGCCCATCACAGCGCATCACCCCTCTGCGGAGTAGAATCGTCCGCCAATGGTGATTTGGCTTTCGAAAACGAACAGTACAACCTAGGTCCCCGTAAATAAATAAATAAATAAAAAAAGCGTGTGGTTAATTTAAATTGAGTTTTGCAAAATAAACATAAAAAAATGTGTAAAAACAGTAGATACGACATTAAGAAAATTAGATTTGTGAATTTTGACTGTAATGTACACTTCAGTACTGTATTTTCAAATGTTGCAAAGAGTACTGCAAGTAGCTATAGAAACTGCTTCCACAACGAAGGAGCCACAGAACTAGTCGTAGTAAGTTCAGATACAGTACTATAGTATATGTGCTCTCTCTCTCTATCTCATTATACTATTAATGCTACTGTATTTCAGTTATATGAATTAATGTTGCATGTACAGTATATGAATGTTCAAAAATGTACACAACTGATCAACTATTTAAGATTAAAAGAAAAGAAAAAAGAATTCGATATTAAATCATTGTTTAATTTCAATATTTCTGTTTCGTAAGTTCTAAAAAGAAAAATTTCACTAACATCTTAACTGTCTTGTAATTCAAAATAATTAAGTAAATAAAGCTTTTTTTTTTTTCCACGAAACCATGAAAACTTTGAAAATGACCACTGAAAGTTAAGAGATTTATAATTTTAAACCAGTGTTTATTTCAAAAATAAACTGAGGGAATTTTAAACGAACTTTAACTGCCAGATTGGCTGTTTCTTACTTGATATGTGCTCTTTCTTACTTATTAATTAACTAATCTTAATTATAAAATTAAACCTTCGTTTTTTGTTTGTTTGTTTGTTTTTAAGTTTACCTTCTCACAATCTCGTAAAAATCAGTATACTGTACGTTTTCGAAAGCTAGAACCGCCCTTCGCGGACGATTCTACTCCGCAGAGGAGTGATATGCTGAGATGGGCACTTTCCTAAGACCTGTTGACTGGATCTGGAACTTTCAGCCCCCCCCCCCACAAAAAAAACAATAATTTTCCATAATTCTTTCCCGAAAAGCGTAAATAGAAGGCAGCTACCAGTAAACTAACACTGATAAAAATTAAACATCCCCTCTTTATTTCTCCTCACTCCTATTTTGATGAAATCGAAGGAGACCTGACACATGCGCAAAAGCGCTGAAGGTTCTCGTAAACAAAACGAACAGTATGTGTATCCTCTAACATTTTTCACCAATGAATGGATAATTTTTGAAATGGCCATGCATGTTTCTTACGAACAAAGAAAATGATCCATATTTTCCATTTGAAAATTTTTCTAGTCGATTCCCGAAGAGAATTTTACACGTGAAAATAAAAATTCTCGTTATAAGAATTTCGCATTAGAAGTGATGCAATTAACACTCAGTCATTTGAAAGCAAGAAGTTACATCGATATTTAACAAAGCATTAGAATCCATTTTGAATCTGAATGTGTTTTAATCTGATTAAAATTAATGTTATCGAAAGATGTTTTAACTAAATATTTGTTGATTCAATTCCAGCGAAAGATTCTTCTTTAATTCAGTGGGTTTCCTTTTGGGTTGAACCGAAATTTCGGTCGGTTGTCTCGTCTTCGACAGTAGATTATTTGCGGAGCTTTAAAGAAAAATCGCCCTCGCCCACTTTCAATTTCGCAAAAAAAAAAAAAAAAAAAAAAAAAAAAACACTTTTGACGTGTTCTAACAATTACAACATTCTCTCCATATGAGTTTTTTGTCTTTTCGGAAATAATAAAGCATTACCTCGAAAATGCAACTTTAGTATCTTCCGTTTTACAGTAATTTTCTAGGAACAACATTTAGTTTAGCTTCACTTTCAATTAGTTTAATAAAGAAATTATCGGTAAAATTTCAGTTTCGGGTATGGATTGGCCTATATTTGCTAAAAGGTACGTCACTGCACAATGAGAAATAGCCGTTAGGCAGTGAATGGCAAGATCGCTTCTGATTGGCTAGTACCCGTATCTTTACTTGAGCCAAATTATCAATAAGCAATACAGTAATACATCTACAGACAAAATTTGCAGGTTTCAACTAGTTATGAGTCACAGACGATACGATTGTACGAATGAGAATAAAATTCGAACGAACTTTCGATTCAAACCAATAATTAACAAAAACGAAATATAACTTTTTCTTCCTTGGTATTGTTTTAACGATTTAGAAAAACAATGAAAAAGAAAAAAACAAAAAAAACAAACGCATCAGTTTATGGAAAGTATGCTTTAAATTCTTTCAGGAACTTGCCTTGTTTTTATAAATCCAGCTTTTTTTTTTTTTTTCTTTTTTACTTAATTTTCGACTGAATGCGTAAAATTTAAAGACAACAGCCTAATGCTACTATTTTTCTTTTCCGCGTGGCAACTCAGCCAAGATATTCTCTTCCTCAACCTTATATCAGTTTCCCGTGTAATGGAATCATGGAATAAGGCAGGAATCTTATCATTAATTCAGTCTTCTGAATCCATCATCTTTTGTTTCGATGAGGTATGACAAGTCATCAATCTTGTTGCGAGAGCAATTTTGTCATCCTATAAAGAGGTAACTTAATTAGACGACTAAGATGGAATAGGGGGAGAGGGGGCCTCTACCCATACTCTTTCCATCGGTATCATTAAAAATGAAACACAATTATTTTTATATGGCACGCAATTTCCGTTTGACTCAATTGGCGGAATTCTCCAAAGGATAGAAGGGCAACACTATGCAAACGGGGAAATGGCGGATTACCAAAAAAAAAAAAAAAAAGAGCTGATGCCTGTTTCTATAAAACCACAGAAACACCTTTTGAAACTTTCAAAGAAGTAATGAAATAATTCTGCAAAAATTTCAATCCTTGAAAATGGTTTGAATTTTGATTTTTCAGTTGAGGATAGATTCGTAAAGTGTGATAAAATCGATAATGCTAAAATGCCAATAAAAAATTGCAATAGTATCTAGTTATTCATAAGATAACGGGAAATGGAGAATATTCAAAATTTTAAATAATGTAATTATAATATTATTCAACACATACCGCTGTAATTATGCTGTATTATTATTAAAGCAAACGAGATGATTTATGTAGAAGATCTTAGATACTTCCAGATATAGAGAGAAACAAAGAACTGTAATAGTCTAGACCAGTGGTTCCATCTTTTTTTTTTTTTTTGGATAGAGGTACACCCTCTCCACTCCGACGCTACATTTAATGTGAACCACCAACCATCCAAATACATACACAAACACAAATAATAATAATAATAATCTGTCAAATCACTATCCAATCAAAAAAAGAAAAAAAAAAACAAAAAGAAAACTGCACTCATGACAATATCAAAAGTTAAAAAAATTGGATATCCTCACAACCATAATTTCCACAAGCCACCAAATAGGAAATGCTATTCTAGAGGCCACTTCAAGGAATCAACAACTTATTCATGGAATTGGGTTTGAAGTTCAAAGTTCAATTCATATTTATACGATAGTGTAGAATGGAGAAATGAGGTAGAATTAATATCAGTTATATCCAACAACTGGTGGATTCCATTTCTGGCAAGATTGTTGCTGTAAATCATGCAAATTGAGTTGTAAGAGGTCATCAGGTGAGAAACTGCAAGGAAGAATAATTTTTAGGCAGATGAAATGATACTATATTATTAAAGTGACATTAACAAAAATATCTATGCTTTAAAAAGACCCCCTGAAAGAAGCATCGATATGGTTTCATTACTTCATAAAATTAAAAACCACGCATTTTTTAAATAAAAGCATTTTTTTTGTTTGTTTGTTACACAGCAGAAAATGGAAGGAAATACAAAGAAAAGATAGCTTAGGAAAAAATATTAGAACATCCAGGATTTTTCTAATCAATTTTAAGAGACCTTTCAACATATGAGTAAAAAAAAATTTACTACCTTCCATCGTAAGGTTGATTATAATGTAATATTCATTTTTAACTTGAGCTTTTAAGTTTATCATTCAAAAAAATGAATTTTGAGAATTTAATCTGAAAATCTTCACTAATTTATTCTAAATAACATTAGATTTCATTTTAAATCAGAGATACTCATTACAATTTGAAAAAAAAGCAATAAAAATTCCTAGTCATTTGTGGGTAGAAATTATTAGTTGCTTCTATTCTTGCCATTATAACCTTTTACCCCCCCCCCCCCAAAAAAAAAAAATGAAATACAAATTTATGTCACATAAATGTCTTAAGAATACAGTAATGACATGAACTAAACTAGCCACTAGAAGTTATGCAAAATGGTAAAACAACTTACTAAGCTAGGAAAATAAGTGTATACTTAAATTTTAGAGAGTAGTCTACTAAATATGCTTCTATTGCCACAAAAGATATCTAAGGGAATCGTACAAAGATGAGATGACTTTCAGAAGGAAATTTAATTGGAAATATCTGAAATATATATGTTTGACCAAAAAAAATCAGGAACTTCCTGAAAAAATTTGAAGTCTTATTTTCCTTAAAACAATGCATTTTTTCTTTTTTTCTTCTTTGTATTATAAAGTCATGAAAATAATACATCCGAAAGCTTTTGTTTATTTTTAAATTAAATCTAATCAATATAAACAGTATAAAATTCCCATTTTCTATTAAAAATAAAATTAATTCTGCCTTTCACTTTAATGATATAAATCCAATCTATTTTCATCACATCATCACTGGATGAAAAAGCATCATTACATGTAAATTACTGGATGACAAAATGGATTATTATGCATTGCAGGGCCCATCTGGAGATGAATCCCACCTGGACAAATTTCCAACCTCCAGCAGAGGTCAAAGCAGGCTCCTTCACCCTACAGTCAAGTGTGTTGCACTTGACTACAGGGTCCACATAACAAGGGCCGGATCTAAAAATTGTTGGCCCCCCCAGCAAAAATCCTTCAAGGGCCTTACCGTTCTATTTCAAGCCGAACCCAGGCCATGGTGCAGGCCCCCTTTTTCAGCGGGCCCCGTCCCGCAATGAGGGGACTGGTGGTACCTAGATCCAGCCCTGCACACAACAATTTGAGTATTACATCACTTTCTACAATTTTTTCTTAATAAACTTCAGTGAAAAGCAAGATGAAATTAGTGATAATTATAAGCTCCAAAAAAAAACTTACAAACAAAATAAATTTAGATGACTTACAAAGATTTAAGAAATTCAAAATACCATAGCAATCAATATCAAGTACTGAATTATCAATTAACAAACAAATGATGAACAGTGTGATTGTTCAGATCAAGACAAATTCAATCTAGATTAGAAAACACTACTATCCATAAAAACTATATCCAGAAAAGATAAAAAGTATGAGCTGTAACTTCTTATAACAGCTGTTGTATGATTAAGACAATAAAGGCCAACATTTCTATCTAAAAAAAAAACAAAAAAACAGAAGACAAAGTCACAAATGATGAATTAATACTAAAATGCATCACTGCAGTTCTCCAAGAATTCTTTTTAAGATATTCACTTACAGAAATCATTTCAATTTATAAAAATCCGGCTAATTTTCAAGAATGAAGCTTCCTATCACAGTAAATAAAGAGATGGCAAAGATCTCAAAAAAAAAAAATGATTCTACTGCTTAAGTAGTCCTGGAAGATTTATATGACTCGTCAAATTCCTAAATCTTTTTTTAGAAAAACGGTACAGTATTTTGAAAAAAAAAAAAAAAAAAATTGAACTTTGCTCTAGCTGCTGTAAACAGACAGTTATGACAAGAAAAAGAATCTTTCAATTATGAAAGTACTGTAGTTTCAAAAGCAGATCATCAATTTCCAAATGGTTTTAATCAAAGAATGAGTAAGAATAGTCTATTCTGAAAGGAGGAGTCTCTTCAATAACAATTTTTAATGATATCCTTAAATGTAAAAGATGTCAATTGGATTCCGAATGCAGTATTGATAATGTTGAGATGCACCATTAGGAAATCTTTAGGGAACAGCAAGTCAAAATTTTATTATTAAACAATGTAAAGAAGCTATAATAATAATAATATTTTTTTTATTATTATTATTATTTCTAAATACAAAAGTCCCACTAGAAATGACAAATTCCTATCAACAGGTTCTGAAAATAGGTGTACTATAATTATGTAATTTATTTTGAATATAAATATTTTTTATACAATGTTAAAAAGCAGTAAACGACTTACATCAATATATGTTTTTCAACTGATTTTTGTCAAAGACTGCTAAATGCTAATTTCCCAAAATTTTATATTTGGTGGTAACATAATTTAAGAGTAAAACTTATTTTTTGATTTAATTCTGTGTATGTATGTATGTATGTATAATAAAGTTACCCATATTTAGCTTATTTTTATTGAATAAAGTAAGAACTAATAACAATAAATAAAAATACTTTGAAAGTATACAAAATTAAATAAAACAATTAAGGTATAACCTACAGAATTTACAACAACATTGATAATAATAATTGAACAACAAAGTTCATCCTAATTACATATTATCAGCCCCTTTTTTAATAGTTTCTTCACATTGGATATGCTTCCATTTTATATATATATACATTTCTTTTTCATCTATATTGTTGAATATATTTTTAATTATATAGTTAAAATTCCTCTTCCCATAAGCATTATATATAAATGGATAGGGAAGATGGATATTTTTCTTGTTTCTCAGATTATATGAGGATTTTTGTTTTTCTTGTTTCTTGATTTTATAATAGATTTTAATTATTATGTTGTATATGAATTTTTGTTTGGGATTTAGTATACTTTATGGAAGCTTCTTCTTTAATATTATATTTGTATCGTTTACATTTTCCTTGAAGAAAATTAACTTTAAAATTTTATTTTGCAGATTAATTATTGGTTTTGAACAAATGTCTTTAGTGTTGGCCCAAATTTTAGCTGCATAGTTTTATGTTCGAATCAAATAAAGCATTATATAATAACATTTTAATCCATGCTGGAATGTATCTTTTATGTGATAGAATATGTATGACAATTTGTTTAGGTTTCTGTGTCAAAATTTTAATGTGATTATTCCACAAAAACTTTTCATTTATGATTAAGGTCAGATATTTAATTGTTTTGTGTACTTTAAGTCTGAACAGCTTTTACATTCATCTGTTATGAAGACAATTATGATAGTGAAAAAAGATTTTTGGCTTATCTGTTATTAGTCTTTTTTTTTTTGGACTTGTTATATCACATTATTAATAGGCAAAAATTGTACGGATATTTGTAAATTTGTAAGCAGAGTCAGAGAAATAACCAATCACAGTGCAGCAGTGGAACATGTCAGTCTTGACGTCACGCCCATTTGTATTTATGGCACTCTACTATTTGCCCCACTTCAGCACGACGGAGCGCGATTACACAATTATCAGCGTATTGAGATTTTCTTCCACGCATAAATGAAGTTTACATTGAAATGCATGAAGTTCATGTGTCAAAATTTATCAGAGAGTTTGTAAAATCTCGGTTTTTACATAATTTTGGCTGTATTTCAGCTGTTATCCCATTGAACTCTGGGGATAGCTGCTTCCTCACTACTCAACAGTAGAGGAACACATGCTATTATTGTTGCCCAGGGAGGATTATTGGTATTGGCTGTTGGACATTCGTTACTGTTTTTTATTTTGTTTTTTTGTTTTTTCAAAAATTTCATAGTATTTCAAAAATGTGGAATTTGTTTTACTTCCGTGAATATTTCACGGGTCTTCCTAGTAAACTTTAATTTTATTTTTTATTTGAATTTTATTTTATTTGAAATCTATTGTCATGCATCCAGTTTTGTATTCTAGTTAAGTCTTTTTGTAATTTGTCTCTTGTTTCTGTCGTGCTGTTCCCATTCGAATAGACCATTGTATCATTTGCATAAATATGTATGTAACATGATTTTGTTATCTGAGATAGATCATTGATAAAAAGTAAGAAAAACAAAGGGCCATGTTGAACCTTGAAGGACTCCATTTTGGATAGTTTTCATGTCACTGTCAATATTGCCAATGGAAACAAAGATTTTTCTATTCTTGAAATAGTCTTTAATAATTTCATATAATGAACCTCTTATTTCCAATACTGTATACTTTTTTTTAATAGTTTATTTCAATGCTATCGAATGCTTTGCTTAAGTCAATAGACATAAGAAGAATTAATTTATTTTTATTTAGGTTGTTATTTATGTTATTTGAGAAGTTTTCAAATAAGTTGTTTGTACCTTTGTTTTCTGACATGCATATTGTTCTGACATTATGATAATAATAATAATAATAATAACAATAATAATTATTATTATTATTGATTCTGTCCCTCATTCCTGGCTCCTACACACTCTTCATATCTACAAAATACACCCCAAGATCACGGCATTCCTAGCTGTCACGATGAAGAGTTGGAACACAACATTACACCTATGCACCTCTAACACCTCCATCACTACAGATCCCATTCCCATAAGGAGAGGTATTTTCCAGGGAGACTCCTTGAGTCCTCTTTGGTTCTGCCTCGCCTTGAATCCACTGAGCCATATACTAGATAACACAAAACACGGTTAAAGGCTTACCACAGGCACTGTGACACCATATAAAATCACACACTTACTCTACATGGATGACATTAAACTCTACGCCACAAACAATGCACAACTTACTAATTTACTACAAGCCACCACACAGTTCACCAAAGACATTGGGATGGAATTTGGAATTGACAAATGCCGCAAGTTACACATAATACGTGGGAAGACTTCGAATTTGGAGGGTTTTGAACTGGACCATGGTTTGGCCATCCAATCCATGGAACAGGGAGAGACCTACAAGTATCTGGGCTTCCAGCAAGCGCGCGTCATTGACAACGCAAACATCAAAATTGCACTGAAGAACACATACCTTGCTCGAGTTCACAAAATCCTCAAAACACAACTCAACGCCAGAAATAAAATTAAAGCTATCAACACTTTTGCCGTTCCCACACTAACATATTCGTTCGGCATAATTCCATAGACAAACACCGAACTCGAAGCACTACAACGCGCAACACGCACTACATTCACGAAACACAACATGCACCACCCCAAGTCCGCTACGGAAAGGATGACTCTTCCCCGCAAGGAGGGAGGCCGAGGACTCATCAACCTCATCACCCTACACGAAAAACAAGTACATACACTTAGGGAACATTTCCACCAAAGAGCAGAAGACTCCTCACTTCACTCAGCCATTGTCAAGGCTGACACACACCTCACACCCCTGAACCTCGAAAACTCTTCTCCAACACTCACCACCCCTGACACCCACACTCAGCAGCTGCGTGAATCATGGGCTCGTAAGGAACTCCATGGCAGACATCATCACGAACTCAGCCAGCCTCATGTCGACATGGAAGCGTCGAACAGATGGCTGACGAGTGGTGAGCTGTTTGGGGAGACCGAAGGGTTCATGATCGCAACACAGGACCAAGTCATCTCCACACGCAACTACAAGAAACACATTCTACACGATGCAAACACACATGACAACAAATGCAGGAAATGCCACACTACGCATGAGACGATCGACCACGTAATATCAGGCTGTCCCCTTCTCTCTCAAACAGACTACCTCCACCAACACAATCAGGTAGCGTCGATCATTCATCAACAACTAGCACACAAACATTCACTTATTAAGAGCACGGTCCCGTACTACAAGTACATACCACAAAGCGTATTAGAATCACCCTCATATAAACTATACTGGGACCGTCCCATTCACACAGACAAAACCATACATCACAACAGACCAGACATCACACTTGTTGATAAGGTCAACAAACAGACCTATCTAATTGATATTGCAGTGCCTATCAGCAAGAACATGCAGAAAACTCACGCAGACAAGATCAGTAAATACACTGATCTAGCACACGAGCTCCAGAAGCAGTGGAGGCAGGATCGAGTACGTGTTGTACCCATCGTTCTGTCTGCCACTGGTCTGCTGCCTCACACATTGCACCACAGTCTCAGCACACTAGGACTTCACAAAAACACTTATGCACAACTGCAGAAGGCTGTGGTACTCAACACTACACGCATAGTTAGGAAATTTATGGACACAAGCACACATCCCTAATCATTCTCGCACACATCTTTACACTTGGCAGTATGTGCTTTGGTCCTTCACCCGCCATATTGTTTTTTGCTGGGGAAACCCAAGGTTTGAAACATACAAACATGATAATAATAATAATAATTCCCGTAGAGAAACATTTTGAAACACAGTCAAAAATTCGCTGACTGGAGCCTTTAGTAGATACAAGTTTCAGCCAGAAACCTAAGTATCCACCAGGTATAATTCCCATAGAGAATCCCTTGAGTAGAACAGGTGAAGGGTGAGAACAGGATTTTTTTATGCTTCAGATGCAATAATCAATTATATTGATAAAACAAAATTTCGGATGATTAATTTGTGGACAATCAGAATCTAATCAGTTGCCTATAGCACTAACTTCAGCACTTTGTCAATTTTAATGGGTTACTAACAATTACCTCTCTTCAAGCCTTGCAACTAAATGAAATATCTTTTTACTAAAATGATCATTTTTCTACCATCATCCTGCAGTAGTCGAACAAATGTCTGTGTGATCCTCATCTATAAGTGAACTAAAATTTCCAATTTTTAATTTATCTGCACTATTAGTGTAAAGCATATTATGGTAAAGTGTTAAGCATATTATGGTAAATTAGATAATCACTGATTTCTCTGTCCAGTCTTAATATATTTTCTATTTATAAATGATACCTTTTAGTTATAAAAAAACATACAAGATGATATTACCACTTTTCAATAAGTTTTTACTACTGTTCATATGTACAAATGTTAATAAGTTAATAAGATTTATATGTACTACTGTACAAATGTTAATAAATATCCAATATCACTGTAATTGCTAAATTTTTGCTAGTTAAACTAACAAGCTTCTACTAGCAATCATATTACTTAAACAATAGATATCTTTGTTAGATGTTTCAGCATTTTGTTTTAGTATTTTAGTAAAGTAAAATCTGTATCACCATTTGAAAATTTTGATTAATTAAATTGCAAATGATCATAATAATTGCAATAAGTAGGTAATATTTGAAATAGTTTTTTATAATGAAAATTTCCATTCTCTCAGTAAAGTGATAAAACAGCTGTTTCAGGCTTATATGTTGGAAACAAGTCTAAGTGATTCATAGGAAGTGTTTCTGCACTGAAACATATGTTTATAGATTGATCTATCAGAATAATGAGAATTCTGTCTTTCTTAGAAGCAATGATATAAAGAAATGGCAAAGGAAAAATTTGTGAATAAGAATAATTATCAGAATGGTGTTTGAGTATATCTAGAAATTCACTGCTCATCTAAATATATTTATGGAGATTCCAAAGACTTGGATATGAAAATCAATGAAAATATTAGAAGCCTTTGAAGCAAATAGAATGATATCTAGATATTTATTAATAAGTTAAATCTGAGAAGTTAATTCTTTGACAACAATGATCATATCATAAGTATTGTTGAGATGATTTGATATCTTTGAACAACACAGCATATCCTTTCATAGGCACATATTATTGTCTACATTTAAAATAATCTTGTGAAGTTCCATCTGACTATCAGGATAAAGCCATGATTTGTTGACTATATTCCATTTGATTGAAAAGATAAATAACCAAATAACAATTGTTCAATTTTCAAAAATCAACAATCAGTTATTTAAATAAGCTCTGAATATCCATCTGGTACAAGAGTCACTACTGTATTGTAATTTTGACAATGATGCTAAGTTAAATTGAAATATTGATTTGTCAAAGTTAGTGAAGTTCCAATTACTATTACATGTTAAATTTCACAAATGCATACAGATTCCCAAAGCCAAATGCGGAGGACATGGAAGTAAAAGCAATCAGTATTTAGCTAGTCCATCAGTTGGCATTAACCCTTCAGGCCTGCAGGGTTATGCCTCTCCCTCAATACTATTTTTTTCATGAGAGAAAAAGCAACTAAAGAAAAACTTTTACTGGCTAAACTATAGTGAGGAAATTTAAATTCAACCTCTAAAATGTAAACTTATTTCTTTCTTTCTCAGCCCGTGGAAAATTACAGAATTAAGTAGAAAATTAACAGTGGGAGGCCGCCAATTATCTGCCCCAACAGAGAACATACCCATGTATATCAATCCAGCTGTGAGACATACACTTGGGAACGTATACGTCTTACTGGCTTATCTGAAATAATAACCATACTTACAGCAGTTGTAAAAGTCTTATTGAGGGTATACCATTGATGTATCTGTAGAAACTTAACAGTAGAAATTTGGCTCAAAAACAATCCATCATTGGAAGAAAGGCAACAGTTAATATTGGTTTTTTTTAATTTATTGTTGCCATTTTGAGGATGATAGAATATATAAATATATGTATTGTAATATTGTTTGACAAACAATTTTAAGTTGGAGGCTTTCCAATACAAAGAAAAATCAATTTGCTATAATTTTAGCTTTCTTAATTGGCATGAGAAAGAACTTTTCTTTCCTCACAATCATAAGAAAAGTAAGTTTTAGAAATTGAATAAATCTCTATTATCTAAGTTTTACTTAAAAAGTATTTGCATATCTTACTTCTATAAATTTTTTAATCTATTTTTTTTCTAGTCTGTGGAGTAAAAATGAAGCAACATATTGAAAACAATGTGAAATAGATCAAAATAAGGTGAGCATATTGTAAATAAAGAAGGACTTTTAGATTTCCCCTGTCAAAAAAGATAATAAAAAATGTTTCACAGCATGAAGAAGTATAAAAAGGAACTTATTGAAGAAGTTTTAGGTAACATGAGGAAGATATGTAACTGATGAAAGATAACTGATTAATATTATAAAAGTTAGGAATTTAACTGTTCTAGTATATTATTTTACAATATATAATAATTTTAAACTGCATATTAATAAAATGATGTTTATTGTTAAGTTTTCATTTTTATAACAAGCTTCTATTAATCTTAGCTGCTACACTTACATTTTTTTAATGTAAACAGAATTTAATTACAAGTGTATTTTATTGGATTAGTTAATAAGTTCATAGCCTCCTTGTCACAAACAAATGTCTGTGGTAAAAAGAGGTTCTTGGAGCTATTTTTTTCTTGGAATTTTGAAGATTTTTCTTTTCCCTTTTCTGCACTCAATGAAATGTTTTAATACTCAAGTTTTTTAGTTTTCATTGACCCAAAGATGGAAAATCAAGCCTTTTTTTTTTTCCTGGTTCCAGCAGTTCAAAATGCATGATATTCTGCCAATTTTATCAAATAAATAGCATATTTTTGTAGGGAAGTGAAGATCTTATTTTGCTTCAGAACTTGCTGGACATTTTATTTTTTTGCACGTACTTTAAATGTACAAATCCACTTTTCATCTCCTCTAGGAGATGAAAGTTGAGATATTTGAATATTGTCAGGAGGGAGAAAATCTGAATTTGACCATTTGTTCCTCTCTCCTTGCAATAAATCATCTTGAGGCTTTTTTTCATCATCACAGCAGATAAAAGTTAGGTGGCGAACCAGTGATGAAGCCTATCAAAATAACTACAGGAGCAAAACAGAAAACCAACTCCAACCAAATCATGTTGTCTATTTCGTGAGATTGGAAGGAAATGATGCATTTTGAACTGTTAGAATGTAGAAGAAACTTTTCCAAAAATTAAATGTTTGGTCATCTGTCGTGTGATAGATGAAAACAAAAAACCATAAAGTGTCATAAAACTAAGAAATGATTGTGAAAAAGAACACATAAGAATATCTTAAATAACATATTTTTGATGTGAAAATGTATATAAGTATATGCAAAGTCAACTGTAGTGAAAAGTACAAAATATTCCTACAGATAGGAAAGCATGTACTTACAACAGTGATTATTGCAGGTATTCACTAAAATGAGATAAATTAGTCTGGTAAAGAGTGAAATAACCAACATATTCATTGAATTATTTAATCGTGTTTGATGAATTGTTCTGATTCCTAAATTTTAAGTTGAAATCTCTTCTGATGGCTTTGAAAAATATATATTCCTCACAAAGACTAGGTTTCATATGTTTATAACATATCTTATAGTGTCACAAACTAAATAACATTTATAACTGATAAATGATAGCACAGTAGTGTCTAACTTCTGTACATCTAATTGCATACCTAATTTCAATAATACTGTTTCAGACCTCTACTGCCAGTCCTTAAATTATCCCCATCTCATCCCACATTAAATATGGAAAATGTTAATGCAACTTACCTGCAGTGTCATTTACTTTTTCTTTCTCACTCTTTGATGAGCCTTCCTCATTACTAGCCACTAAGAGACCAAACTTTGAAGCTAGTTCTGAGATCTTTGCCGAGGTTTCTTCGTGATCTAATTCTTGCTCTTCATCAAAGTCATCTAGATTGCCAACATCCTCATGAGTGCTTTGCATGCTCATTAAGCTAGCAATACTTTGCATATCTTCATCACTAATAATAATGATAATAATAAAAAGAATCATACTTTGTATATCACTATTGAAAACAATTACAAATATCCATTTTTAAATAAAAGAAATGCAATAAAAATTGGTAAATTCAATTCAGAAATTTTCAAAAATAAGTAAGTAAATAAACCTTTAAAGAAAACTCAGAAAAGATGAATTTTAAAAAAATGTGTCTGATTATCTTATCAGATAATTAAAATAACAATATTACTATAATAGCATACAATGCGAATTTATATTCTCTTATTAAATGTGCAAAATACTGTAAATCTTCATTTGAGGTTTAATACTTTTTTTTTTTGTAATTAAGTTCTTATTCATTTAATAATTTACAATTTAGTAAATTGTTTAAATTGAAAAACAGAACAGTTCTTCAAATTAATGAAGGTACATGTGCCAAATAAGGCCTGGTTCCCAAATAAGGCCCATCCTTCATTTTATTAATAGAACGCTGACATTTTCACAAGATTAGTTATGTTTCAGACAGGTCCTGGCTTCTAGTGGCTACACCGAAAATTAGGTCTGTTGAAGTGGACTACTCCATCATGTTTGTTTCAGTTGAACAGTAAAAGTCACCCGAAGCTTTTGTTGTACTATTTCAAGTTAATTTGATAAATCATCCGCATTTTTTTGTCAACTTAACATACATGAAAATATTTTGTCATTTTAAAGTATTGTATATGCTCCAATAAACGCCGAGGCTCTTATTGTCGCCGGTCTCTAATAAGCTCCGGGCTGCAGAGGGGACACGGCCAAACAGTAGCCGGTCTCTAACAGTAGCCAGGTCTTTGATATTTGCCTACCGGTACTAGTGTAAGCGTCCGTATCTTTATAGTCGTGCGTAATACCTTACGGTACATTACCTTACAAAATGCCACCTAAACGGCAATTTGACATTGCCTTTAAGATTTGCGCGGTGGAATAGAAAGAAACTTCCGGTAAGGCGGCCGCCCGTCATTGCGGATTCGGATGACGAATAGCAGCGAAAGGTACAGAAAGACATTACCTTTTATCTTTAACAGTCTTATGTAGCATGTGAATTCAAATAAAGTAGCTGTTTCTAATATTAGCCGGTATTTATTTGTAAAAATATTGGTTTCTGAAGGTTTTTGTTAATACAGCCAGTCTCTATTAAGCATCGGGAGCTGAGGCTAGTTTTGCAAATAAACGCCGAGGGCCTCTATTGGAGCATATACGGTATGTAATGAGTAGAATAAGATACTGTATTTGATATTTTCAAGTTAATGTGCATTTAAATACTTTTTAGTAAAACAATGAATAAATGTGTGTGGGTTAACAGGGAGCTCCAAATAAGGCCCTCCACTGATGAACCAAACAAGGCCCATGGGTCTTATTTGGAGCATTAATTATCGTATGTTTTTCTTATTATGAGCATCATAAGCACATTCTGTAACTGTAAATATATATATATATATATATATATATATATATATATATATATATATA
>JAFIDM010012231.1:89027524-89059296 GCA_023159025.1 Thereuonema tuberculata
ATATATATATATATATATATATATATATATATATATATATATATATAAATAATCATCAAAGCTAGTTTTAAACTCACCATTTTATACATTAATTATTAATTAATTATTAATTTGTAGCTTAAATATTTTATAAAAGCCTAAATTTTCAAAATGTAGTCCTGACAAACATTTTGGTTAATGTTATTTGAAATATTACTAAATATTTTATGAGGAAATCTTTTGAAATAAGCCTTAGATGGGAAAACTTTAAAGGATGAGGGAAAGAGAGGAGAAAGAGAAAAACGGAAGACAACATAGGCGTGGGGGTGGTGATGTTGGATTTTCCGCTACTGGGATCCATGAGAATGCCTTTGCTCCTTCTGAACTGACCAGAAGAGAAATGGCTAAACAAAAACCCTTTACAATCCCAGTCGGCATCTCAATTGCCCCAATAGCAGCCAATTCAAATTAAGGCATTAACAGAAGAATTTTAAAACAAAAGGACAGGTTACTCAAGCTCCCCAACAATTGAGAACTTCTCTCTTCATGAGGAATCTACTGACTTTTCTCCTGAACAGTGATGATGAAGAGTTATTAAAAACTTCATTTAAAGATATTCTTCACACTCCTAAAATACAGAAACAAAATACCAACAAGCGAAGAAAAGTCCTTAATTACCAAGTAGTTAAGGTAACTAGTATATTTCAAGACAAACAGAAGTCTAAATCAGTTAAAGCTGCAAAAGGACATATAGAGAAGAGTAAAAACAACAGGAAAGGTTTGGGCATACAGAAAGCTAAGAAAATGAAAGATCATCTTGAAGCTGGAATGAGTAGCAAACAAACAGACAAGAAACCTGGTTCTGTAAGTTATGCCGAATTGCTGACAAGAGACCGAGCGTAATGTTTCAAATATGTTGATGAAGAGTGCGTTGGACTTATGGCTAAGGACCAAACATCCATTTTTCTTTGCCCAGAATGTGATTTTTAGGCTATTTAGTTTTAAATTATATAATTATTGTATTTTATTTGATTTAAATAAAATTACTGTAATTAAATTGGTTTCTACTTTTTTTTCCCTTAATTTCTATTTATTTACACATGGGCCTTATTTGGAACAAAGAGCTCAAATAAGGCCCATTAGTTACATTTTCAAAAACTCTATTATTACAGAAAGAATTTTAAATGCCACTAATTCTAAATTCACTTTTTCATAACAGCACTCCTTAAACTTCAATGAAATCAAAGATAACACTGACCAAAACGATTTGTGTCCCAAGGAAATTAATTGCTGTCTGTATTGTATATTTTGAAAATGAATTAAAATATATAATTAGAGTTCCTCAATCTCTCACAGTATTTTTGTGATTTTTTTTTTTTTTTTTGATATTTGGAAGTTAGGTGCTTTTTTTCATATGATATCAGATATGTTTTTCTACAATACCAGATAGGATTGAGCTATTTAATGCTTTGTTTTTTTGTTTATATATATATACAGTAAACTCCCGATTATCCACGGAATCGGGTGGTGCGGCAACCACGGATAATCCGAAATAGGACGAAAAAGGATGAAATTCAACACAAAATGCTTTTAACATGTTTTATTTACATTAAAATGACAATACATGCAGTTACAGTAAATACATTATAAACAATTATTTTATTTTATTTTACTTTATTTTCTTATTTTCTTTTCCGCCCACAAGGTCGTTCTTTAAATTGTTTGTCTATAATTGTCTTCATTTACTTTGTTAGCCTCTTTTATTGTTTACCTTATTTTAACTTTAATTTTTTTTTTTTAATTCCGTAATTTATTGTACAGTAAAAAAAATGGAAACAGAAGACAACCGCGGATAATCGGGAGTTTACTGTGTGTGTGCGTGTCTGTATATATGTTTTTGCTTAAATGAGATAAGAGATACAAAAGCAATGGTCAAAAAGTGAATCATACGTTCCTGGACAGAACAATGTGGTAAAATATTCCAGTAGTCAATCCTAATAAAGTTCACTTACTTCCCTTAAAATTAAACTAGGATTCATATAAAAAACAATGTCAAGGCAACAGATCAAAGTAGTTCTGGATTTTGTATTTGAAGCATAAATTTTTCAAAATTAATGATGTGAAAAATCAAGGAGGAATATTTATTGGCCTCAAATAAGGAACCTGATAAAAATTTAGTAGAACATTTATGTGAAATGGAAAAAGCAGCAATCATTCAAAACTTTGTTTCTCAAAATTTCTTGCAAAATCGAAAGGAAGAAAACTATGGTGATGTAATTAGTGAACTTCGTGAAATCATACAAAGCTGTGGGTATAATGTCTTTAAAAATTGACTTCCTGGACTCATACTTATAAGGCTGTTCCAGATGAAATGGCCAGTTTTGTACTGGCTGAAAGAATGTCAATTCACAGCAAAGTAAAATGTTTAATCAATGAAATCTCAACTACTTGCAATACATTTGTCCCAATGACTACAGGGCATTGTAATGCCATTCTCTTAAAAGGTTGATGGTCTGGTCTCCAAAATGTCCTTAACTTCAGCTTGAAGACTGTCTAAAGTCATGAAACATTTATTCTTCAATGCTATGCCCGAATGTTTAAACAAATGGTAATCAGTAGGCGATAAGTCCACGGAATAAGGTGAATGAGGCAGAGTTCCCCACTTTAACTCAGTTTTTTGAGGGCGGCTGTAGGAATTTGTAATGTATGACCCCTCTGAGACTACTAAACAGTAATCATTGTCGTCTTGGGTCAAAGGTCAGGTTTTGGTGTATGTTTGGCCTTTAGATCAACATTAAGCCATTGGGAAGAGTTTTTGATTATCATAAAATATCCATTTTCATCACAAGTGATGATATGATCCAAAAATTGATAGGTTTTATTCTTAACATCTTTGAGTGCATCTGCCAATCCAAGGGGCACACACCTGTCCATTTTTTTAATCTTGCCAATCTCCCTTAAATGTTCTGAAATGGTTGCAATGCCTTCCCAAGATCTGAGGCAAGCTCCCTTACAGTTACAGCCATGTTACTCTCCACAATTAACTTCAGTTCGATATTATTAAGACATTTCTCAGATCTTTTACTAGGTTCATTTTGAAGGTCCATATTTCCGGAATGAAATTTTTCAAACCAGCAGTGGATGGTTCATTCAGAAGCTGCATCCTTTACAAAGGATTAATTTGATGTTTTGAGTAGCTTCTGCAACAGAATGATTCAGCTTGAACTCATAACGTAAAATTATCTGTATTTATTTTTGGTGTCCATGATTAAATACTACAATAATTTATTCCTCAGTCATTCATGCTTCAAGCATGAAATTATGCTATCAGAACAACCAAGAAACAGCTTTCATATGACTTATTACAAGTTCAGCATTTCCATTCTGTCAGGTGGAAGTAGGAGTCACGCTTGTTAACTGCAAAAACGGCCATTTCCTAAGGAACAACCTAATAGGTTTCTCCTCAATAATTCTCAAGAACATCAGTGACAAGCATGCTTTCACAGCAGATTTTAGCATTGGAAAATAGATTGAAAGAAAACCCCCAATAGGCTGACTAAATATTGCTGTCAATTAAGAAAGACATTCCACAGGAGAAATATGACAAATTCATCCACTGATACTGAATAGGTAAGGCATACTATAGATGTACTCAAATTTCCCAAATCGCAACAGTGTATAATTTAACAATCTTGCCTGATGGGGTGGAAAAAAAAATAAATTTGAATTCAGTAACAAAAATACTAACAGTTTCACCAATTTTACTTCTTTGACAAAAAAGAAAGTATTATTTTGTTTCAGTGTAATCTAAAACCACAAGCAATAAAGCAGGTCTTCTAAATGCCTGAAATTTTGGAACATAATAATTGTCAGAGTATTTATAACTTATTTTGTATGATAACGAAATCTTGGTGTCGTTCTTATTGTGTAAACAACAGCAGAATTCACCGAACTTTACTAAATGACACACAGTAAGACGGTTATGGTTATAATTATACACTGAAAAAAGAAAAGTACAGGTAAAAAAGCTTCATGCATTTGCAATTTTTTTATTTTGCAATAAAAAACATGACCTTCTCCATACATAGATAAGTAGGTAGTGTATCCCACAGGAACCCATTATTCCAGTCATTACTGAAAATGGGTGGAACCTTCTCTACTCCTTATCAATTCTTGATCAAATCTCAATTTTTTTATTGACCTAATGATGTGCCATGAAAAGCTTGAGAAAGGCATTTTTTTTTTTTAAACTCAAACTATTTTGAGATTTTTCCACAACCTGCCTCAACCTTTGGCTGGACCTAATGGTGGACCCGTCAGACTTTGAAGCATTTTACAACATTTTAAAAAAGGACCTTGAAATGGTCAAGGACCTTTTTCCTGCCCTCTCCCAGTCTAGAGTGCCCATCTTCAATCTGCTCCTTCAACAGACTCAAACAAAAATATGGCCAATGAAACTCGGGCAAAGAAACATCCATCATCACATGGCAAAATTCTCTGTATTGGTTCATGTGATACAAAAACTAAATTGTTCGAAATAGTAACATTTATAGATTAGTAAAAATAATTCCTTAAATGAAAAATTTAAAAGCAACTTATTCCCAATTTTAAGGACTTAAGATAGCCATTATGCATTTGACCCTAGTAGGCAAAAGGTGTGGGAATGCATAGAGAACATATACACAAATATTTATATTTATGTATAAAGACTACAAAATTTTAGAAATACAGTAGAACCTCATTATAACGGACCTTAGTATAATGGACGTCGCTTATAACGGACAGTTTTAAAAAAAATTGGCAGCCTATAATTAAGGTGAGCGAAGTGAAAGACCATTTAAATTTTGTTATGCAATATGTTGAACAATCGGCAAATGAAAATATGTTTGCATATTATGAACACTTTTGGCACCTCCATCAGTTATTAACTGAAGAAATAAGCAGCTAACAAACCCAGCAGAAAATAAATTATTTTTTCAAAACAATGAATGTAAGCAATCAACATGAACCAGGACCTTCTTATTATAAAAATTAATGCACATCTTTTTCAATTCAACCTACTATATTGAAGGCTGTTTTTTATTTTATATAATTATAATAAACACTTTTTATAGCTAAATATTGTACTTTCATTGATGTACACCCTGCTGCATTACACCCCTATAAGAATTATTTGTTGTAAACTTTCGGACTTTCATTAAAACGGACAACCTTCAGCCCCTATTAGTCCATTATAATGAGGTTCTACTGTATATGTAAATGTGATGCAGTAAGTGAGTTGACAAAAAAATATTCTAATGGAACTTATTTTTACTAATTTACCTGAATTTCCATGTGATACTTAAAATGGAGTTAATACTTAAGAATGTTCCAATTAATAACTTCTCTTTTACTATAGCTGTATAATAAGGAAACAATACTTACGTCGCTTTGCCTTCTCTAAGAAAGACACATGATAGTGTCAGTTGCAAATGTGCTGCTTCTACTTTCTTGGAGAGAGGTTTCAAAACAATTTTCACATCATTCTGTGCAGGCACTAGGGAGGTATATTGCTTCATATTAATACTTGCTGATGCTATTTGTCTTCTTTTTCCAGTTGCAGATATCTATTAATTAAAATTTAGAAAACAAGGCTGGTTAAAAAATAAATTTTCTATTAAATGTTACATAACATAATTCAACACATATAGACGAAGGCAATTCAAATGAAAACAATAAAAATGTCATTAAAAATCAGGGAATATACGCAGAGCAATGTAACACCACACGCATACAGACTATACCTCTGCTATTGTGGGGGTTGGTTTTGATACCACAGACTGTTGCTGGATGGAGTTAGTGGCACTTTTAAAGTGGCAACCCTCTTAGAGCAGTGCACCAAATAGGAACAGCGTGCTTTGGTGCAATTTTTGGTATCTGAAGATACCAAACCCATCGAAATTCATCGATGGATGTTGGTAAAGTATGACGCCGTCTGGTATGTCACAGGTGCATGTATACAAATGGTGCAGGAAACTTGAGGCTGACCATTCAGATCTGGATGATGAGTCGAGGCCAAGACAATCACACATAGTCATCACTGCTGAGTCGATCGCCACCATCGCCGCGATAATTCAAGAGGACTGGCAAGTCGCCATTAAAGATATTGCATCCTCGCTTCTGTTGAGCACTGGATCTATCCACCACATCGTACATGATGAACTTCGCTATAGGAAAGTGGCTGCGAGAATGGTCCCTCGCCAACTCACACCAGACATTTAAAAAAAGTGCGACAAGTGGATGCTTGTATGGAGCTGATGCGGTAGTATGAGGCTGAGGGTGAAGGATTTTTAAAGCGAATAGTCTTGGATACACCATCACCAACCGGAGACAAAGAGGCAAGCACAGAATGGCACCATTCATCTTCTCCCAAGCAGAAGAAATTCCACTCACAGCAGTCAGGTTATGCTTATCATTTTCTGGGACCACTGTGGACCAATTGTGGAACATTACATGGATAAAGGGACGAACGTGATCGGGAACACGTATGGAACACTCCTGACTGATGTGCTGAAACCTGCAATCTTCAGAAAACGCCATGAATCCTTTCAACCAGTTTTCTTCTTCAGAACGATAATGCTAGACCACACATGGCCCATCAAGCGGTATCAACCATCAAATCCCTTCACATACAGTGTCTTCTCCATCCCCCTTATTCCCCTGGCTTCACACCCTCTGATTACCATATTTCTGGAGCTATGAAGGAGGAATTCGGTGAACACAAATTAGCAAGTGACGAGGAGGTCAAAGAGGTGGTGCATTACTAGCTAAGTGCTCAAAAGATTTTTTTGAGGGGCAGGGATATAAGCCTTGCCAAAAAGGTGGGCCAAGTGCATTGAGAGGAATGGTGACTACATTGAGAAGTAGTGCAGTGTTCATTTTGGTACCTCTAATAAACAAGCTGTAATAAAATATTTATCATTTTCATTTGAATCATCCGCGTACATTTTTCTTGATGTAATACAAAAGGCCATCATATTTCTGAATGTATTTATACTGGGTTTTTAGTTATTCAAACTAAATAAAGAGCAGAGTGAATTTTCAGTTAAAATATGAAATTCAGAAATAAAGCATTATTAAAAAGTAACTATTAAATAGCAACTGTTAAGCTGTTTTTAACTGTCCTACGTATTTCATGTATCAATAAATCAATAGATATAGACAGACAGATAGATGCAGAGACACAGATAGATATATAGATAGATTCTCAAATGAATTCTGCTTCAAATGGCAAATACTAATATGAAACAATTTACAATAGATAATGGTTCCAACGCTGTACTTAGGTTTTATTTACATCTGTGTTGTTCTCTATAGTAGATAAGCATGGAGAAAATTAGCAACTCTACTGTTAAATAGACACTGATTTTAATAGACAAAGTACATGTAACTGGCAAACTATTCAGTTTTTGACTGAACTCAAGGAAAAGTATTACATAATCAGTGGACGTTAATTTTATTAAAAAAAATTCAGTAATTTTGAATAAAAACATTCAAAAACTGATTTTAGCCTTATCATTTCTTTACAGCAAGACAAGTTTGTAGTAGGCAAACTAAGGTCGTACAAGATCCAACTGAATTGGCATCTAAACTTTTATTCCAGTTTTGCAGTATTTTTAGAATTCGCAGCTGAAAGTTTTGTGATGAAAAGATCTGAAAGTATAATTTTGGTAAAGATATGAAAAGCAGTGTTTGCAAGTAGTAGTAATTAACACTACCACTGGCCATTTCTTGCAAGAGGAACAAAAGATCAGATTTATTAATAATAAGTTAAAGTTGAAGGATACCACTATAGGTTTATACAGGCCCTTGGGGTCACAGGAGGTAAGGCTCCTGGTATTTTATAACCAATAGGAATAAGCTAAGATCCAATGATCAGTCCAACAACTGCCCACCTTTAACCCCAGGAAAGAAACCCTGTACCCACTTTAGAGAGGACTGGATGAACCCTAGTACCTATCTGGAGGAGATTTAAGAGTGCACAAATCCCAGACCTCCTGGTGTTAAGAACCAAACCCAGCTCCTCGAGGCCATAGTCAAATGCGTTTACCGCTTGGCTATTGGGCCCACAAGTATGCAGGGTATACAGTAAAAAAATATATAAGTATACAGTAAAAAATTATTATTACAAGTAACACCACAAAAATTATCATTATAGCAAATAATTGTTGTATCTGGAAATGTAAATATTTAATTAAAATCAACTGTATTATGCTTGTATTGATATGCTACAGAATTCAACATTTTGGGAATTTTAGAACATTCTTTAATTGCTCCTGCTTGCCACTTTTCAAGTAATGCCACTTAATTTTACTTCAAACTCCTGGATACATGAAGACCAAGGAAGACAAGCAATATACAATCAAAGAAATTAATTAATAACAAGGAGGGAAAAATTGAAGAACTGATGATATAATTGAAAGGTGTATAAGTTTTATTTGAGTTCTGTATTGTTGTGATTGTTGTTTGTAACTATGTCCAGGATGATGTGTATGATAAGTAACATCTCTAATCGTTTCAACTGTTAAGAAGCTTGAAAACAAAGAAGAATCGCTTTCCAAATATTCGTTATAATAAATATGTTTTTAAATATATTTTGATGAAGAAGTGATATATTCTACAATATACAGTCAGACTGAAATTATGATATATTTCATATTTATTGACCTGGGTTGGAAAATAAAACAAATTAAAATTAAAATTAAATTTAAATTAAATTTTAAAAATCAAATAAAAATAAAAATAGTAACGATTCATTCAAGGATTTAGCAACCAAAAAATTAATTGACGCAACAAGACTGAAAGCCAGGTTATTGAAGTGTAATTCCAGGGATAACAGAAGAACATAAAGTATAAAGCAATTTAACAACCCCATAAACAAGGCTGTAAAAAAAGCGTACAAATTAAGTGTTTAGTTTGTTTCAGGATATTTTTTCAGCAACCCAAATGTCACTGCAAAAGTGGATCACTGCAATATACGGAACATTACAAATGTTAAGAGAAACTGAAGTCAAGACAGGAAAAGAAACTAAGTACTGAATGTTTGAGTGGATTTCTGTAAAGAGATATAAAATGTTGGCTTTCATAATCCAAGCTCTGTATATTTCACTCAGGTATGAAGCAAAAATAGAAATATTTGTTAATGATAAAAAAAAAAAATGACACAACACTGAAACTCTTTGCTATTTAAAAACTATTATAATTGCAAAACCAATTACATGAAGCTTTGTAAATTCTAAAAATTTGAAAGTTCAGATAATAATGAAAATGTTATTTAGTGAAAGACCAAATTCACAATTATAAAATCATTATTTAATAATCTGGAACTGTAAATTAAATATAACGATATTTACTGATCTAAATAATTAAGAAAATAAAACCTTAAAGAAGAACTGAATTTATAATTTTTTACAGTGATTACAAAGAATACTTAAGTTGCAACTATGAAATTGAAAAATTATCATTAAATAAAATTATATTATTAATATAAAATGTACAGTAAAACAAAGAATAAAGACCTTGGCTCTATAATTGATTAATGAAATTTTACTAAAGCTCCTTTTTTATAAATGGGTGGAGCAAGATACTCGTAACTCTGACTTGTCTCATTAATTATTTATGCCCATCTTTTGTACTATTGATTCAATAAAATGACAGGAGAAACCAAAAATACAAATAATTCTCAGAAAAAAATTAATTAATTGAAGATCCTAACATTTTTTTTTTTTTTGATCGAATGCTGAAGAAATGTCAGCTGGTCACAGACCAAGAAGCAAAACTGATGCAATGTTTGTTTCTTTGAATATTTGACATTAGATATGATTGTTTGTGGGTCCCTACTGCATGTCCAACTGATCTTATTCAGGTGATGTAAAAATACTGCTGCATGGCCAATCATGCTTTTATCAGAAATAGCTGGCATAGAAAAAAAACTAATTAGTTTTTTTTATCAAATTCTCTTTTGATAACAAAAATAAATAAGAAATTGCTATTATGTTTTCTTACATACAATATAAGTAGCTTGTGTTGAATATATAATAAAAGTAAATTCATCAGAAATTAAATATATCAATCAATGGTAAATAGGGACTTTGGACACTTCTTTTAAGAGAATATTTCTTAAAATGTATAATGTTTTCACAACTATTATCTAGAAGGTTTACTCTTTGATTATTTAAATTTGACATTACTTCTTTTAGTTTTCTCTCCTTAACAAATATAAGAATGTATTAAATATGTAATGATTACAGTATGTGATCCAAAGTAAAATGACAGATTTATAATAAATGATAGGATTTAAATTGATACTATTGAACAATTAATGAATTAGTGATTTTGAATGGGAAAAATATTTCATGTTTACTGTCCAAGTGAATAATTGAACATGTTAATGATCTTGCCAATATTGCCTTGTAATTTATCACAGTCCCTTAGCAATTTCTCTATGAAACTAAGTCAACTATAATGAGAGTGTACTCCATTCACTACCTTTACTAAGATGATTTGCTTGTTACTTTAATTATTAATTAATAACATCATTTCTTAAAAGTTGTTATAAATAAGCCTAAACAGAAATCAGTGAAGGAAAGGAAATCAAAACATAATAAAAAGACCTAAGTTTGATAATTGGAAGATAAAGTTAAGATATCTTAAGGTTTAAGAAAATGTGATGCAATCTTAAAAAGGCATACATTTTTTTATGAGCAAGGACCTTACAAGTTATGGTATTCAATATTTAAAATAAATTCAACTTTAATGTGTGAAATGAATATTTATCAAAAACGAATAATACATAAAAAATATTGCACACATTTAAAAAATAACAAAAAACATTACCAAAAGCCAGGATGTTTTGATCTGTGAAAAACTGCCAAACAAAATTTTTTTGCATCTGGCTTATGGTAATGTTTTTTGTTATTTTTTTAAATGTGTTCAATATTTTTTATTTGTTATCCAATTTTTGATAATATTTAATATACATTTTTCAAATTCATCAGTTTTATAAAATATTATGCTGCTTGAGAAATTTTTAATGAAACTTTCTTTCATTACTAGACTATTGATGAATCAGGAAACAAATCATACTCTTTTCCCAATCCATGGATAAATTGTTGATGGAACAGAGCAGAATGTTAGACAACTAACTATGGTATACTATTGACTGAACTAGTCCAAGGTATCAATGGTTCACAACAACAACATAGAAGGAAGATCCAAAACATACAGAAAAACAGACACAAAACCCCTTCAGAAGCACCAATAAAAAGCATCGTGAATATATCCAAAGGCCATTTTTGACAAATTAGAAAAGTCACTTCAAGCACATAAAAGAAAACAATCAAAATTTTGCATTTCACAATTGGAAGTTTCAGTTGTAAGATCTGAAATGTGCAATGTGACATCCAAATCTATTCAATTGAATGCAGACCAGATTAGCACTTCTTTAAGTAAATTGAAATCATACTTGACAAAAGATTTCAATATACTGAAATTATATCTCAATTATAATAAATAAATAAATAAATAAATAAATAAATAAATAAATAAATAAATGAATAAATAAATAAATAAAGGAGGTGTAAGCAATTGATAATCATTCATTCTTATAAAACATTCAAATTCATATGTAACTGGGAGAAAAGGAAAACCACCTAAAAAGTAAAAACAGAAAAACAAAACAAAAATCAATGCATGAACCCAAGCTTCGTTCAGTGAGGAAATCCCAATCTAGAGATGCCTTTCACCAGAAGAAAATAACCAGCAATTATGACTGAAAAAAAGTAGTAGAGATGGCTCCTCTCTCATCGACTGTTAAGAAAGTATTATATTATACTTGAAATGATTTAGAACATGCAAACAAACTAATCTAACATGTTACATATCTAAATGATACATAGCAGTGAGCATGTTTGAGACAGATGTGTCTTATCCTAAACATTTATGGAACTACTTCTAAATTTCTGTAAGATTAGAGATTTTTTTTTTTTTTTTTTTTTGTCATTCCAAATATCGGAAAAAAAGCTGCAGGAAGAAATGCTTCATCAAGAAAGGCTGACTTCATTTTTTGCTTTGGTAAATTTATTTCCCACACATTTGTGTGTCTTAGTTTTTCGAACTCTGTTGATGACAGTAATTTCTTGGCATATTAATCATTTTAAGAATAAAAGAAATGTAATTCATGCCAGTATGATGAAGTGAACATTTGTTGAACAGATCTACTTCATTATGGAGGCTAGAAATAAATCTTCTGAACTATAAGGATGAATCTGAAAGGGCTAAACATGTAAAGAATAATCATCCTCTGTTAGGTGCCATTGCAGGGGTTCCCAATCTGTTTTCTTTGATGAACATTTTATTTGTTTAATGATAAGCACAGATATGAAGTATGTGAAAATGGCCACCATCATAAGTAAACATCTATAAAAATAATCAAACCATACTGAATGAATCTTTTCAGTAAGTCTTTTGAAGCATTTGGAATTTGTGATGTTCTGATATAATTCAGTCAATGAAAAAGATTTGATACAATCCATACGAGGGTGGGCTGAAAAGTTTCCGACCTCAATATGAAGATGGCAGCACTCGTCAACAAAAGTGGGGAAGTGTTTTTGTGTATATATTGAAAGGTACTCACCAAAATCACAGCCATTTTGTATGCGCAGTTGTTGTTTGACAATCGTTTGTGTGAGTCAATGTGAGTGTTTTTGTGAAAATGGAAAAAATCGAGTAACGAGCTGTCATTAAATATTTATTTTTGAAAGGAATACGCCTATGCAAATCAAAGACGAGTTAGAGGCATGCACGGGGACTCTGCACTATCAATTACCACCGTGAAATTTTGGGCAGCTGAATTTAAACATGGCCTTACCAGCTTGGGTGACAAAGAAAGTTCGGAACATCCAAAAACTACAACCACTGATGATAACATCGCTCAAGTTCACCAAATGGTGCTAGACAACTGTCGAATTAAGGTTAGAGAGATAAGAGAAGCTATCTCCAAAGAACAACGTGTTTGGCACATATTGCATCAAGATTTAGGCATGCTAAAGCTGTCTGGGCATTGGGTGCCGCGCTTGCTCACTTTGGACCAGAAAAGAATTCGCATGAACTTTTCCAACACTCTGTTGGCGCAGTTTAGGCACATTAAAGCAGAGTTTTGGCACCGGATAATTACTGTAGATGAAACTCCAGAACACCATTACACTCCAGAATCAAAAATACAGTCAAAACAATGGACTGCCAAGGGGAAATTGGCTCCAAAAAAGGCAAAGGCTGTTCCTTCGGCTGGGAACGTGATGGCGACTGTTTTCTGGGACAGTCATCGAGTTGTCTTAATTGATTATCTTCAAAAAGGGACAACCATTACAGGAGCATACTACGAATCATTACTTGACAAGCTGAAGGCAGAAATTTCGGAAAAACGGCCACATTTGCAGAAAAAAAAAATCTTGTTCCACCGTCTCACAATGAGCCGTCTCACACCTCAGCAATTGCCATGGCGAAAATCCACGAATTACGGTTTGAACTGCTTGACCACCCTCCTTATTCACCAGATCTAGCCCCAAGCGACTTTTTTTTTGTTCCCTAAGCTAAAAATTGCACTCGGAGGACAGATTTTCGTCGAATGAGGAGGCCATCACCTTCATAAACAACTATTTTGCAGAGAAAGACGCAGAGTACTATTTGGACGGGTTGAAGAGATGGGAGCATCGCTGGGAGAAGTGTATAGACTTACAAGGAGACTATGTCGAGAAATAAAACTAATTTGCAGAAAAAATGTCTTGTATCTTTGTTAGGTCAGAAACTTTTCAGCCCACCCTCGTACAAGATAAAAAACTTTTGTTGATTTTTCAAGAAGAAATCAAGAGGAGTAATGAGATGTGAGTGCTGAGATCAATCAAGAGGACCTAGTCTTCCAGTGTGCGCATAGAAACTTGAAATTAAGATAACACACACAATCTTTGAAAAATATGATACTGGCCTATCTTGTTATAAAAATAAGATATAATGGAATGTCTTATTAATTCAAAAGAGTCAAGAGGATGTGCAAACTTGCTTCATCTACAAGTGTTAATCACAGAAAAAGAAACCTTTCATTTATTTCTCTGTAATCTTCCATATCATAATCATGTTTTACAAAAATGGCTTCTACCTATTCAGGATTTGTGAAAAAAGCAATGTTATTTTGTTGACCCAAACAGTTATATGAAATATCGGTTCAGATGGGTTTTGATTTAAGAGTTTCAAAAATCCTTTAATCATCTATGTATCACCATACAATTTTTGCAGAAAAACAATTTCTCCATAGCTAAGACTGATGCACTTTGAAAATAAATAATAGAGGTTCAATTAATGCCAGAAGCTTGCTGTTTTATCCTTTGGAAACTTGTACCTGACAGGCATGAAGGACAAAACTACAGGTTGCAAGATATCCTGACATATCACTATGCATTTACAGTTTCTTGAATCACTATGAGAGAAGATCTACTGTCATAAATAGCTCCCCACATCCTTATTTTAGATGTTTTGGCTGTGGGCCTCTCAAAATATTTGAGTCCAGTCCTCTTCCATTGGCATATGTGATGATCATCTGCTGCAAAGGAGAAGTAGGACTCTTCGCTAAACACAAAACACCATGTGAGAGCAGATCACATCTCTCAGACACAGCATCACTCTAGTTGGAGCCTCTGGTGCTGGGCTCTTAAAGGCAGGCCTCATAAAGAGGTGATGAGAATGAAGCCTAACATCTGTAATTCATCTATAGCAGGTAGATACCAGTTGCTATATACAAGCTGTCCCATCTCTCTGCATGGTGGAGAGTGAATCTATCAGAGCAGTTAGTATGTGCCTTCCAACAAACTGATTAGTATCTAGTGTGGTAGTATTGGGCTGCAAGACGGGCCCTTCTATTAAGCTATAGGGGGGGGGGTGATAATGATGATATATCTTGACAACTAAACTTTAATCATTTGCATATCTGATGGGAAGGTAGTTGCATACAAAGTTTCATTCAAACTGGACGCTTCCTTCATGCTGCTCATTTTAGTCACAAGAATTTATTTTGACAATAAATTTTGACAGAAAGTTGTACTGTATTGTACTGTATTTTAAAAATTGCATTGTATTTTGGCATATATACAAATTTTGTGTATTTATAGCAAAGAAATGAAAAGGAAATCTCACTCATATTTTTTTGACAGAAATGTAAATATATATAGCCGGACAGTGATGTGAAATTTTAAAAACACCAAAATTACTATTCTAAATTACAAAAGATTGATTGAAATATTTGCTTTGCCAAACTTGAAGGGCCAGCTTTGAGTTTTGCCTGTTCTATATATATCTTTTTTTCTTTTTTTTTTCAAAAATTAAATTAAAACTTTATTAAACCCTAAAAATTTTGTTACAATTTCAGTCTATTTATATAAATAAATTACCATAAATAGTTTACTTACATCTTCAATTACAAATGTCCAATCTTTATCTTCAAATTCAGACCTACGAGCATCTTTAAACAAAGTTACAGTAATCTCAATATTCTCAGGAACCGGCCATACTACTAATCCTCTGTACGGGTTATGCATTGTTGGTTCCCATGCTCGGGGCTGAAAATGAACAAGATTCACATAATATTAGTGTCACAAATAAATCAATCTAAATGATATTTTTAATTGGTAATTAAAAATACTCAACTATTTCATCTCAAAAACAAAATGTTTAATAAGCTGTCAACAATTAGAAAAGCAAAATTAAAAAAAAAAAAAAAAAAATTAAAACTAAAAACATAATAAAAATAATAAAAAAAAAGAAAACTAGAAATAAAAATTAAAAAAAAAAGCAGCTTAAGATTCATACATTGAAACAGTACAATGCTATTAAAACTTTCAAGCTTGATATGTAATATTGCAAATATTAGCACTGCTGTTAAGTTTTCTTAAGATGTTGAAGTTCTAACACTTCAGAATATGCCACATGTATCTTTCCCATTTTTGTGATGTAAAAAGTATTGTATTCAAAAATATTGATTTTGTAAAGTTATTAATTTAATATTCAACATCAACCATCAAAATTAATTAAAAACTCCATTTTTTTTTCTCCTTTTGTTGGTTTAAGTTAAGAAACTCAGCTTTTTAATTGATAAATGAATCAATGTTGGGCCATAATTCACTAATTTTAGTAAAAATAGAAATTAGACAAGATTTTAACACATTTATAAACTGCAGAACTGAAGATTCTCTGAATGGAAACTGGAAATGATATTCCCTATAAAAGATAATTTTAAAAAAATACCGAAGTAAATCGAGTCAATGAACTGTACAAAAAAAAACTTAACATCTCTTACTGAACTATTTTTTAGAACTTATTCAAACAATGCATGCTTTCAAGGTATCAGGTCTACTAGTGATCTTAAGTAGTTTCTAAGTTAAAGACATGTCCTAAAATTTCTTAAAATGTTCCATAAATAGGATGAAACAGAAGGCAGGAATAATAAGGTAAAAATCTTAATGTTTATTAATTTTCCACTTTAAGAAATGGAGGAGTGCTACTAGAAGCTATAATACCTTCTCCAAAGACTGGATAGTGAAATGATAAAGAAGTGAAGTGATATATGAATAATTTTCCTATTTTTAAAAAAGAACAAAGGATACAAAATTTGCACATCATATTACCTGTGAGCAATAGCGTCTGCTTCTTCTAGTCCAAACTACACAAAGCTTGTTGGGCAACCTGGAATCGAGCAATCTCTCATTAGTCAAAGAATCATATTGATAGAATGGGTTGTTAAGTCTCATAATTTCATTAAAAACCTCCCCAATTCAAAATGTATAACCAAAAGAAAAAGGAAATCTATTATTACTTTTTTTTTTTCTAAACTAAATCAAAATACAAGATATATCATGGGATATGCAGTGCTACTTAGCACCAGGGTGGGGTTTTTTTTTGTTTGTTTTTCTTTTTTAATTCTGACCATAGTGACGGAGTCACTGGTGTTTTTCTTTCTGAGTTATTGTTTTATTCGATATGCTACATATCGTAATATAATTTGGTTGCAGTCCTAAGACTGATAGGGTCATAAATGAAATTATCCTTAATTTTTGAGTATGAGTATATTATGTATTTACTATATATCTTATCATACAGATTTATTATACTTTATAAGCTTCGATGAATAGCTCTAAGAAACTTGAAATACTTCTTCATCCAAAATTTTAAGATTAATTTTATTTCAGAAAAATATAAAACAAGTTAAATGAATAAATTGAAGGAAATTTCTGTAAATTTTGAATTTGTAGATTTAGAATTAATTGAAATTAAATCTTTGAATGGAGAGACAAATGATAATTAAAGATTTTTGATTTTTTGAAAGACAATTTTCAAATGTTTGTTATTCAGATGACAAAGTTAAAAGTCTTAAAATAGCAGCTGCCTTGGATATGAAAAAGTACAAGTAAAATTTTAATTTACGTCAAGAAGGAAGTCAGTAAGAGAATTTGTAAAAAGGATAGTGAAAAATTAAGTGATATGCAATCTTCTTTTATTCAATATAACTATTACAAATTTTAATACCACCACTTCCTAATATTGTCATAAATTCACTAATTATTCTCTTCCTAATTGCTTATTGATAAGAATCAGGAAACAAAATAAGATTAAAAATTCAAAACTAAGAAGGATATTGAAAAGGGAAGAAAATCTATAAAAATGCACAAATTAATTAGAATTGTTTGCTTTTCATGCATTGAGCCATCATCGATAGCAATCTGGGACAGCTGTTTCATCCTTATTAGGACTCATCAGCCAGATTTAGCTTTGATGATTGAGCTCCGAATGTGTGAATACCTATGATCCCGTCTCCCACTCTCGGAAGTGGGACCCGGTTGAAAGCAAACAACAAAAGAAAAAATGTTGTAACCAGTACAGGAAAATTACCTCGGCCAGCTTTGCGATGAGCTCGAAAGGCATTTAATAAAGGCATAAGACCTAATGAAAAGTCAAAAATTTAATAATAAAGAATGTTTAACGTGCGTTAAACCTTCTTTATTATTAAGAAGGATACTGGCGCAAAATATAGAATATTATAGTTTAGAAATCATCATTCTTATTTTTTGATTGTTTTAGTTTTGTTCTGTGGATTCTCTTATCTATTTAACAGACATTGTTAAAGAGATTTAAGTATAGAATCAAGTTAAGCTGGATCGATTTTCATGTTATATGCATATGAATATATATGTTGAATGTTAAAATTATATTTGTTTTGTTTTTATTTAGGACCTACCATACTATTTACAGCTTTTGAGAATGGTGACTTGTAATGTGTGATGAATAGTATCAGTAACTGTAAATCTTCAGAGTATTGTAGGATAATTTAGAAGAGACCTCTCGTGGTAAGGTAATTAATGGTTAAATAGCAAATTTCTTTTCTTTCAGATTCTTGGAATTTTGTTAATAAATTCTTGTTTTTAGTTACAATCCAATATTATCAAGGAATTTTGCTGCTGTTGTAAGTGAAGAGAAGGGCAGAGAGAAAAAAATGATGTGGATGAATTTTAGCTTTTTCAGTGTTTCCTTTTCATGGATAGCTTTTTCTTCAATAAAACCAAATCGTAAAATTAACTTTATAGGTGCAAAATTTTTTTACTTGATTTTGGTTAACTTTACACATCATCTGAGTTATTTAATCATAACCAGAAACTGTATAACTACTTCACTTTTTTTATGATAGTGTGGGCAAACATCTTGCCAACATGATCTATCCATTATAAATCTTAATATATAAAAATGAATGTTTCTTTGTTTGTTTGTATCATATGCGTTCCTATACCATTCATCAGATTGCGATGAAACTTTGGTGAGTTGTTGTGCACACGCCCATGAAGGTTTCTGAATTAGTAAAACCATTTTGCAGTACCTGGTGCGCGAGTTGTTTCAACAAATGAGTGTATTTCCGGTTTCAACATTTCCAGTTTCTGGTGCGACTCGCATTTGCAATGACCATCAACAAAGCACAAGGACAATCACTACAAGTGTGTGGACTAAATTTGGGAAATCCATACTTCCCACATGGACAACTGTATGTGGCCTGCTCATGCGACGGAAAAACCTTCCGATTTATTCGTGTATGCACCAGACAGAAAAACAAAAAATATTGTGTATCCAAAAGCACCTCAATAAACAGAATTAAAACACAAACACTTTTTTTCTTTGAGTGGCATTGCAACGCATGCCGAGTACAGCTAGTAGTTTATAAATTCCATACATCTTCTCAAGGGATGGTTATCCAAGGCCTCATCAAATGCTTTCTCAAAGACCATGAGCACAGGAATGGGAAATGAGAGATTTGAGAGGTAGAGGCAGGCTGGTGAAGGAATATGAGTGCTGTGGATAGTTAGCTCAATCATCTGTAACACAAGCTATGAATAAAAAAGGAATATGAGACAGGCTTGAAGAAGGATTAAATATGAATAATATATTACAGGAGATGGTTTAATAGGGAATGGGTAAAAAACAAAAACAACAGAGTAATAAATCAGTTGAGAGAACAGGTATAAAGATCTCAGTGACTTAAATATGTGAGTTCACACACTTCTCCCAATCCATAGTTGGAAAAGATCTTTGCATCCACATACAGTTCCAGTGAAATCCCTAACAGAGATGTGTAGTGGCTCGGGCATCAAGGCTTGAAAATGAGCCTGTCCCAGCAGAGTTTCTTCTCTTGAATTCATTAATGCCCTAAACAGGGGAAAGAAGTTTCCAACTTGTAATTAGGAGCAGAGGATAACAGCCATGGTCATTGTTCCTCTAAGCAACTCACCAGGGATGTGGCAAAAGGTCAATTACAAACAGGCCATAGAGGCAGCTTTGAATAATATCACATTCTTGAAAGCTATGAAGTGCCACCAAACTATAACCTAGCACTTAAACATATCTCCAACATATGCTCGGCAAGCAAGAGACAAGGAAGTGAAATTTTGATGAAGGCTAGCAACACTTAGCATGAAGCTGACTTATCCACTGCTAGATGGGCACATCTCTCTTGCAGATCCTCATGCATTGAGGATCCACTACTTCATTGGCCAAGGAGTGGATGCAAATTTGTTCGTTCCCATCATTGCTTCTGGCATAGTGTCTCTCCTGGATTGCAGCACACTTCACAACTTTTGAGAGAAGCATTTTCTTTTGTTTTTCCCCAATGATAGGATGACCCAGGATGGACATTACAAGTGGAGAAACTACCAGAGTATTAAAGGGGTAAATAAATGGCTTCATGGTTTAAAGCTCTTCTTTACCACTCTTTAAATCATATCATGGCTAACAGGATTGTTCCCAAATGAAAGATTGGCATGAGAAGACAGTTTTTTCTTGTCTTGAGAACCCTTCTTAAAAGCCCAGAATTTATAGGATAAGGTGGAAAGAGAGCAAGGAAACATTGCAGGCAGAACAAGGCAATAACAAAAATAGTATTAATTCTAAGAGTATGTGGGGCAAAGAAAGATACGAGGAGGGAAGATACAAGGAAAGTAAGTACTGTTTAGCTATTAAAAAATGGGCGAATGTATTTTCAAACAATTTTATTTTTATTTAATTTGTCAAACCTTAAACTACTTGTCTTCATAGTTTCCACCATTGTTGAGGCATTTATCCTAATGGGACACCAATTTTGGATCCCCTCCTTGTAGAATTGGGCAACCCTGTGGAGACACATGCTTGCACTGCATCTTTGACATTTTCATCATTGGAGAATGGCTGGCCACTAAGGAACTTCTTCAAATGGTGAAACAATTTCAAGAACTGTTCTCTATGAAATTGTGATATCGTCTGAAGTTTCGGAAACCGTGCTCACACTGGGTACCAAAGATGCTCACTGAGCACAAAAAAAAAAAAAGTGGGCTGCCATTACCTTGACCTTTCTCAATACAGTGAGCAAGGTGATGGATTTTTAAGCCACACTGTGATGAGACATGGGTATTCCCCTGTGAGACTGGAATCAAAACAGCAGTCCATGGATTGGAGGATGCACAGCATCACTAGTTTTGGGCTTCCTTTTTTGGAAGCCTTCATCATATTGAAGGGTTCAAGTGACTTTCCCGACTTATAAAGCCAAGACAGAGCACTAACTACCAACCAGTGACAGGCAAGGTCCACTATAATGGGTGAAAGAGGATCATATCATTTATTATTGAAAAATCTGAGGGGTGTTCTTAGGTTGGGCATACTCGAAAGCAAAGTTTTAATCTAAGTGTATTTCATACTCGTCTTTTGTCTTATTGCTTTCCCATTATGATAAGTGCCTCAACAATGTTGGAAACTATGAAGAAAAGTAGTTTAAGGTTGGGTGAATCTGATAAAAATAAAACTTTTTTTTAATAGCCGAATGATACTTACTTTTGGAATGGGCCTTGTACATTTCCAATAAAACAAACAGCAGGACCTAGAACTATGTTCATGACAATCTAAATCATATATCTTAATATTATTAATACTTTAACATAATATGTAAAATGAAGTTCAACATATTGTATGATAGTTTGATAATTCGATGGCAAGTCGAAGTGATTGTATTAATATCAGAAAGTTTTAAAAAGAGAATTTTTAGTGTTCTTACCATTTTTTTGTGCATTCTACCATTAGTTCATGATAAGATGCCACAAACTGAAACTTGGCTGCCCGTTTATTCACCCTCTGAAGTCTCTTCCATACAGAACTCATGATGCTAGGACAACAAATAAGGTGTCTTCCGTTCCTACTAGTGGCTAATGTCCTCAAAAAGGCTGCTGGAGGTGGGGGTCGATTGGGAGGAGAAGCTTGAAAATTTCTGAAACAGCAAAAAAAAAATTATTAAATTAAAATTATTACTACGTAAGTGTCTGTTACATTTTCTTCAATTAAGACTATTTTAAAGAATATTTTTTCTTTAACTATTACAAAGCTAATCAATTATTTCTGATAAAGATCTTGTTCTCTCTTTTCCATTCAAATTTCAATCAAAAATAATATCTTTCTTTATAAATATTTTTTATCTTATTTAGTTTTCAAAATTATGATAGTTTTATCTTTTCTGATAGCTTTGTATATAGTATCTACTATGATACTATATATCTAATACTGCTTATTTCAATCACTGTTTATATTACTCTTTAATAAATCTCCAAGAAAGTTTAAAAAAATAGGAAATTGAATCAAAACAGAAGTTTTTAATTTTTTAAACTTTTTTTAATTCATTATTATAATTAAGTTGGCCCGGTAGCCGAGTGGGTAAGGGCGCTTGGCTGCGGGTTGGAGGTGGCGGGTTCGATTCCCGGCCTCGGCGGAGGATGGGAATTTTTCCACGCTTCTTTCTCCTCCAAACGGGCCCTAGGGTCTACCCAGCCCTCTATAGAATGGGTACCGGGTTTCTTTCCCGGGAGTTAAAGGCGGGCGAGCGACGGGCCGACCCCCCGTCCTCAACTTTGTCCCGTAGGTTCTGAACACTGGAGCCTACCCTCCAGCTGCATTGCGCGGTCCTCTGGGCCTGATCGCAACTTTAACTTTTATTATAATTAAACAAACACTATGGTAGAAAACTAACTTTTATTCACTAATTACAACAACCCTAACTAAGATAAAACTGAATCAACTCCCCCTAACATCAAGTGTTAATGCAGGTAATACCCCCTCCCAAAAATAAAAAAGGGAAGGCAATCAAAACTTTAAAATTTCTATTCTTTATAATGAATAGGCCAATTTGTAAGTTCTTAACAGAGAGCAATATATACCTTAAGCATTAAAAGCCTATAGTAATCACTATACTACAGAAGAAGGTAAAACAATATAACCTTCATGAAATCTCAAGGATAGAGCAGGCTATTATCTTGGAAATAATTCTATGGAAATAATTCATTCTTGATATAGTAGAACAAGTAGATCAAAGGAAGTCATTCAACAGCAAAGTGGCAATGAGGAAAAACAGGCTTAAGGCACTAGAAATCAAAATATTGTTTAAATGCCCAAGATATTGTTGTTGTTTTAGTTTTTTAAATAAAATAAGAAAAAAGTCCAGAGAATGAGCTCTTAGAATGGCTAGTCTTTGAATTAAATCCATAATATGTTGACATGACTTTCAATTACATTCTTGTCTTCTTGGATGAGAGTGAGACTGAAGAAACCAACACTATTTGAAATTTAAAATTTAAAATCCCACACAACAAAGAGTTTAATTGGGATTTTAATTGTATTTATGGAAATAAAACAGGGAAATCAGCAAATAATTCCTACTAAAATAAATATATCTTGCTCCCATTGAGAGAAAATAATGAACGTATGCTATTACCTAGTTGTTACCATGTATTGTTCAATCAAAAGCAGTATTTATTAAACTAATTCAACTTAAATTAAATATCCTATTATCAGTATTTTGCTTAAGGAAAGCAGATACAAATCCTAAGGCTCATAAGATGGAGCTTCAAAATTAAATTTGTGAAGTTTGTTAGTTAGCATTCCAACAGCAATTACTTTGCAGTGATACCAAAGTAGACTATTATTTTTACTACTGTAAGTGTATGGTGATCCTGGGGTAAAGCCAAGGTAGCATTGATCACCTAACCTTATCTCAGTCCAGGCTCAAAGAAACTAAGTCTTACCTCCTTACAGCCATTGTGGGATAAATTATATATCGTATACCGTACATAATATTATATGATACACCATACCATATCAAAACAAATATATTATGAGCTCAAACACTGAATCTTAATAATTCAATTATCAATACAGAAAATTATCTACCGTAGTGCTTTTTTTTCTCCTCTCATTGTTGGCTAATTAGAGTGGATGATTATTTTTGATCCTTCAGCTAAAAATGTACATTTCTGGATGACCAAAGAATTAAAAGATTATAGTCATAAAACAGTCATTTCCTTTGAAAGGACTAAATGCTTGTTTCAATTATGAGTAAAATGATGAATCCAGCTGAAATTGTTAAAGGAGCTAAGAAGATTCCAAGATGACAATCCTAGGAATGAAGCTGACTCAACCAAAATCAGATGGAAAACTATATCTTTAGAATGCATACTTTTATATGTTTTTTTTGTTTTTGCTTTTTGTTCTGAAATATCAACTGAAACTTATTTATTTATTATAAGAATACTGACAAAGTAAATATGCATTCAAATAATATTCTTCTAGTTCTTGAATAATTTCAAGCTCCTAAATCTGAGGCTACCTTAGCTACAGAGAAAACTATAAAGTAAACTGAAGCTTTGGCTTATGAAATTTCTTGCACAGAATGATAAGACTTAGGGATAAATGTGGAAGACCAATACAGAAGTTAATATGAAAGTAATCATTTTATATAGAAGGATTTTTGATCCCATAGAAATAATAATTAATGCTTAATATCAAAGTCAAAAAGATGAAATAACTGATACTACTATGTAACCATGATGGCAAGACATTATTAAGAAAAGGAGAAAGAAACAAATCTGAGTAATTCAGATCTCACTCATACATCTAAAGTAAAATTCCAGGATGACAACTGCAGGGATGATGCTGACTGAACCAAAATGATTATGCAAAACTATATCCTCAGAAGAATTGCACACTTTTGTAAGTATACTTTTGCTTTATATTTTTTTGTCTGAAATATCCAATTAACATACAGCAGTCATCTGCCTGCTGTAGATATGCTGAAATACAATTGATTGGGGAATGATCAAGAAACATCCGGAAGATCAACGGAAAGGCATTCTCTAAAAGAGTAAAAAATAAATGTACTAGAACTTCTCTGATTGAAATTTCACAAAAGAGATTCAGGGCTACCTCATACTGGACATGTCACTGCTATCAGATGGCAAGATGTCTGTTGTAGCAAGACATCAATGATGACTTGCAAAATGGAATTACTTAAAGCTATTCTTACAATAAAAAAGAATACGTAGTTCTACAGAGATCTAAGGAGTGACACAAATCCAAAGAGAAATCCAATTCTTAAAGGAGACTTTTGAGATAATATCCTTAAAATTCTTTTTTTTAAGTAAACTTAAATTTTATAACAAATTATTTTACAAAAAATAATGGTAAATTTTATAGTAAGGATTTTGTTATACTTTCAGTATAACCTAAACATTAGCTAATCTATTTTGTTTGCATCTACTTTGATTTGTTTATAATGAATTGATTAGGATACTTAACATAAGAATCTTTTGATCTAAAACAAATTTAAACAAATGAAATGAATGTTTGTATTCAACGAATATTGTAATTTACAAATTTTGGAGGCTTTTTCTCTACATTGTTTTCAAGGCTTTTAAAAAACAGAAAAATAAAAGCCATTTTAAGGAAAAGTTGGCTTTAAGTTCTCTTTGGAATTTTTCTTTCTGTCTTTTTTTTTTAATTGCTATTTTCATTTTTTTAACTGAAACTGGAATTCTAATTATCTAGACTTCTTTATTTCTTGCAAGAAAAAATCAAGAAATGCAGTGTATAGCCTGTGAACAAAACTGTAGAGAACACTCTTCAACTATAGAGAACACTCTTTGTTGTGATCTCCACTTTGTCACCTTTGTCTTCATGATCTTCATGCTAGGAAAAGCAGTTACTTCGATATGATTGATAAGTTCTGCAAACAATTCGTATCCATTATCAATTAATTTTCTGACTTCAATTTAATTTATGGCTCATCAGTACCATAAAGACATGATCTAGTGTCTTTTCTGCAGCTTACTTAAGAACAGTGTTCAAATCAGACTTCATTCCTATAATTTTGATCATAAACAGTCATCAGAGTTGGACTATTGGACTGCTGAGGAAGAAATATTATCAATGTTAATTTTGTTCCTCACTGAATATTTGGCTTATTGTTAACCTATTATAATATTTATTATAATTTATGACTGAATTGCATTTCAATTCTCAAATGCAAAGGATGCAATAAGTTACTGGCAAACTACAGACACTCATCTAACAATTTACAAGTTCATGAAAATATAGTTCATAAATGAATCGTTGCAAACCAAAATACCTGCTTTTCAAAACCCAATCGTAACTTACTTATCAGAACTTACATGCTTATCTAATACAGATTGGAATCAATACTGTTCATCAACCCAATTAAAAAAAAGGAACCAGAAATGCCAAGGCATATGTTTTGGGTAAGTAATCCCTTTTGATAATTAATGATGTCTAAACAAATTTAGATAGCAGATATTTGAAGAAAATTAATTTCAGTATTTTATTGAACTAAAGAACAAACAAAAGTGATCATTCTGCACAGTGTTAAATATTACGACCTATATTTATTCAAAATGCTAATTTCCTGAAAATAGAATTTTATATAATTTAATATTAAGACCTTAAAATTAAATTATTACACAAGTAAAACGCTTCAAAAAGCTTTTTGACAGAAACTTCTTGATAATGCCAGTTGCAACTAAAGCAGCAACAGTAAATTTTAGGCATTTCAAAGATGTACAGGTGTACAAAGGTGATGAATATCTCTTTTTAAAAAATTAGGACTATTTTTTTCTTTTTTAATTGTTTTTTAGCAATGTATTTAAAAAAAAAAATATTAATTTATCAAGAGGAATTTTAGAGCAATTTATAAATAGCAAAATGTATACTTTCAAATAGAAAGTTAATAACATTTTATTCCAAAAAATAATAAGATGTTTTAGCATTATTAAGTGAGTTTTGTTTTGGACAATTAAATCTCTTATGTCTTTAAAGCACAATTTGTTTGTCAGCTATTCAACTAGCATGAAATCTGAAATGTTTGCCCATCTCTGTTTGGATTAATGTCCTCATTCTGAGATAGGTTTTGGACAACGTCAGATCAAGGGTTTCCTATTACACTATCATGTAAAAACTATGTTTCAGTCACTGGATTTGAAATTTGGTATTCTGTTCACAATTGGATAAAGAAATACATGACCACATTTGCCTAGAAACAACAGCAAACAACTTTACACCTATAAAGAGACAATGTTAATTTCATACCCTGTATTCATAAACAAAGAATTATGAATTTAAAGGAGCTAACACTATATGTTCTCTCTCTCCCTCATTTATAATAGTCATATATAAACTAGCTTCAATCTTACAGACTGTTTCCACTAAATGTTGTCCTTCTCTCACTTCCTCCTCTTTTTTTTTTTTATTTACATGATAATGGTTGCAAAGCAAACAAAACTGTTGGTTTTAACCTTTTTTTTTTTAAATTTTATTTTACTCGTTCATGTCATTATGTAATTTTATAATTATCATTTTACAGCTATCTCTAACTTAGTAAGATTTCAATCCATTCAATGATTTTCTTTTCATGGGTCATTCCACTGAAAATACTTGAAGAACTGATAAACTGACAATTATTTGGATGTGGAAAAGAGTGTGGCTAATGACAGCATACTTCCAAGGAAAAAATTTCATATTTTCAAGAAAGAAAGAAAGAAAGAAAACAAATTATATAGAAGTTAAAATAAATTTTGATGATGTTTTTTACCATTTCTATTATAAGGCAAACCAACTATCATGACTAAAGCAAATAAAACAAATTTATTGACCAAGATCCACTAATAAGGAGGATTTCACAACAAAATTAGAAGGATATCATTTTTTATTTTTATTTTTTTTAAGTTTCACGTTTTTTGTCATCTTTGACACTTTTCCTAAGTCACAAAGTGTTAGAAGATATCTAATTTTAAAAAGACATTTGTAATGTTATAAGGCTATTTTTCCTTCTAACTTACTATTAACCATTTTTAGCAATCAAAATCGGTAGCTAATGCATTTGTCCATGTCTGTCTACCCCTAACAACTCCGGAACTGAAGTACGAATCGACAAACGGACTTCACCATCGTGTTCAGAGGCCCAAATACTATAGGAATCGGGTATCTTCAGAGGCCAATGCCCCCCTATGTTCGAGATATCTGGAATTGTTTTCATTGGATTCCTGCTATTAAATTAAATGATAGAAATGCAACCATCTCATTTCAGTTCTCAGCTATAACTTGATCGGTAAAATTAAAATATGATGTCGATTCAAATCCGTTTATCTACTGGTTTTTTTCTCTTAATCTTAATTTCTGAACGTCCGCATGATTTTTTTTTTCTTATTTTCCTAACTTTTTTTTTTTTTTTTTATTTTTCCTTTACTTTAATTTTTTTTTTTTTTTTTTTTTACTATTATTATTTTAATTTTTTTTATTATTTTGGGTCGCTCTTAAATTTATGCTTTAGCACAAAATTATATTCACTTGTTATTTTCATTTTTTTTAAAATTATTGCTGCATTTGTTTAGGAGAAAAATAACAAACTTTGCAATTATTGACAACTTTGGTTATTAATTTTATATGTGGGATTGGGATAAACATTCATAAAGTTTGCTACAGAAATGATTTTTTTTTTTTTTAAATTTACAATAACTACTTCTTCAGTGACTGCATTTACACTAAAGACTCCCATAATTTGGATCCTTACAGAAAGAGCGAAACACTGACCCCCCCAAAAAGTTGATCTTGATTTTTACACTAATCATGTTGAATTTGCTCAGATACTTAGTAAGCAAGCCAACAAAACAAAAGAAATCAAACACAGCAGATACATAGATGGATTTATTTGTTGATCTAAGAATTACCTTTTTCATGAATATTTTAAAATATCACTGTTATCAGATTATTTAAAAATGATATTACAAATCACCCATTAGATCGATTACAAAATCTATGTCTGAAATTGAAATCAATTGCTTTGTATATTCATTTATGTAAATTCCGTGAAAATATCAAATAAAATAATTATCAAAAAAAGGTGAAATGAAATTCGGTTGATTTAAGTAATAAATTTTTGCATAGGAGTTTTTCTCTATTTTCTATATCAGTTAAAAAAAAAAAATCCACGGAGAGAAAAAAGTTTCGCAATATTTCTAGATGCTACACGAAAAAGCCTTATCGTGATTTCTGTTTGATTATTTATTCAAAAGGGGGAAAAAAATGGGATGGGGGGATAGGTGGGGTGATGGAATAGATGAACTTCCGTTTCATAAATTACATTAAGTTAGCTTCAATGTCCTTCTCCAAGTCGCTTTCAGCTAACAATAACCATGGCTCTCAGCCAGAAGATGGCGTGAGATGAGGTCGGACGCATGTTGCCATAATTAGTTTTAAAGTGTGGCGTAAAAAATCACAAGCTGCTATTCACATAAAGTTATAGTAATAACAATAAATAATACTAGTAATAATCTCATCATCTACTGTAATCTCAATTTTAGTTAAAAGATAAAGTTTGCATTAAACTCCCTCTTACAAAAAAAAAAAAAAAGACTATCTCACGTAAAAAAAATACGACTAAAATAATTACTACCATCAATGGTCAAATCTCCAAACTGCAAAATCCTAAATTTTGAATAATTACAATTAAAATTCATCCTTCACATTGTTAAATCGTTCCAGTTCGAATTTCTGAAGTACATGCAAAATAAATCAACAAACGAAAATAATCAGAACAAAGAAAAAGGAAGGCAATGAGTATATATAAATATAGGCCTATATTTAATTTCTTTTCATTAAAAAAAAAAATCTCTTTTAAAGTTAGGAGATGAGATGTCACATTTGCGATTGCTTTTCTTTCTTTATTCAATTTGATATTAACAAAAAAACAAAAACAAAAAAAGTGAAAAGGAAAATAAAAATCAAAATAAATAATAATTACAACAATGAAACACAATCAGTAATATACAACTAATTAAAATCGATTTTTATTCCTTCTAGTGCAAGTGAGGATCGTCTCTGTTTGTGAAAAGCCAAAGTAGCACCTTCAAAAGGGAAATTGTGTCAAAAGTTTCAACCTGATGAGGTATGGTAAAGTTAAAAATACGAAAGATTAATCACGAAAGCTTATTTTAGTTCTGATCTACAAAATTAAAAGTTCGTTTACGAAAACATCTTCAAATGATATCTCAATTCCTGAACTTTATACAGTTTTAACTCCTAACTAAAATAGTTGTAATAATATCGTTAAATTCAGAAAAATCACTTATAATCCAAGGAGCACGAAATTATCTTACTCCTGACTGACCAAAATTATTATCCTCTTTCTTATAATTATTACTGTTAATATTACACAAGTCAGATAAAAAAAAATGAAGATGATATTTCATTTCTCTTAAAATGAAAAACAGACTCTGATAAACGGAGTCTTTATCCAGCGGAAACCTGTCTAATGCAGAAAATATTTTTAGATCCAGGATTTTGATTTCGTTATCTTATCTCCTAAGGCGAAAATCTGTCAAACGCGGAATTCGTTTTTCTGCGAAGTTTTCTTTTCATTTCTCTAGGAAGTTTTCACTGTAAAACATTAACAGGACATATACAGTAAAAATACCAGATAAGGAGCTGTTGATGCAATACCTTTCTCTCTCCATTTCGGGCGATCTTCAAAGTTTTGACAAAGAGGCCCAAAACTTCGGATGTGATGACATTAAACTGGAAATGGAACAGGAAGTATCATGATGAGATTAAAAAGCATTAAAGGCGCACCCAAAGTAGTTCCGATAGGATACGGTGAAGCGGACAGATGAATCTGGGAGTTGCATCTGTTGGCGACTCCTCAGGAATGAAGTGGCTTTGGCATCTGCTCATCGGGATCTTGGATACCCAACAACGAGCCTATTTTGCAGGACTCGATAAAAACCCTGCGCGCCAAATTTAATTCATTACAACAAGGTTCAACGTTCCTTTATGAAAATCGTCTCATAACTCCCTTCTTAATTACAAAAGACGACTGTTATCAGTAATTTCCTTTCTGACGGAAGAAATGGAAATTCCCACGAAAAATCCTTTATATCTTGAAAAAAAAGGAGAAAAAAATTTATATAAAATTCATTCAGATTTTATATATAAAGCGTGACCAGAACTGTCAACAGTATCTTAAGAGACATATTCAGCATTCAATGGATGTAAAATTGCACGAAATGTACTGGATTTTAGAAAATTGGAACGGTATCAAAAAAAAATTCGAAAGAACAGAAAGCCTACTTTCTTTAAAAGGTTTATTATTATCATTATTTTTTATTTTAATAGAAATGAAAAGCCTACTCGTATTTTTAAATTCTAATAGCCGCTAAATACAAATAAGTACCAATTTTTCATTTTCTGAAAAAAAAAAAAAAAAAAAATTAAATCCCATTACTTAAGTTGTTGAAATCCACTGTTTCTATTTCAATGCTTTTCTATAGGAATTTCTGTAGCTTTCATGAGCTAATTTCCCGACAAGGACCCTCTTGGTAGAGATTTTAAATATAAAAATTAGATCACCTCTAGTCCTAACAGATGCATACTAAGTTTCAAGAAGATCAATCCAACGGTTCAAAAGTTTGTGGCTGGGGATGGACCCTTGGACACATACACAGACTGGGTGATCTGATCAATCTCACTTTCCTAAGAAATCGGGCTATAAATGACGAAGGAAGGTTAATAATTGAAACAATCGGGGTCCTATATAAATAAGAATCCATTTATTCAAACATCAAAATAAATAAAAACGATCAACAAGCATTGTCCTAATAAGGAATTAGTGTTACAAATTTATTATATTATTATTATTTAAGTTCTTTTCTGTCACTAGGATCATAAGTATTATGACAACCCAAGCTTTTAATTAGAAATATCTGTATCTTAGTTGTTCTCATTAGATGATAATTTGCACTTGTTTTCGAAATTTAATTTATACGTTTAATCGTCATTCGTCTTTCATTGCATTAACACACTTTTCCTTCTGTTTGGAA
>JAFIDM010012231.1:89063303-89076928 GCA_023159025.1 Thereuonema tuberculata
GACTGGGACATAATACAGTCGAAACATTGTGTAGTAAATATAATAAACAATACTAGATGATCGAAGGAAGTTTATATCTTATACTTTTTATGATGATCTTGCTGATGATGGGGAACATATGACTTCCTCGAAATCGTCCTAGGATGTATTGTATATAATTTTTTTTTAATTTTTTTTAATTTTTAACTAATTTTTTGTAAAAAAAAATGTTTTAATTGTAAATATTAATTGTAAATAATTTGTATGTCTCAATTATATATATTTACTAAATTATAATCCACCCACGTTGAAAATTGTACATAATATGGTTTTTCAGTTGGGAATTCTCATTTGCAATTATCAATCGATGGGGGACAGCAGTGTTCATTCATCTTAAGATCATTGTGTTTTTTTTCGATTGGACCTTTTTTTTATCCAAAATTGCGTTCATTTTTTTTTTTTTTTTTTAATAGTGATTTTCAGTCGTGAAGAATTTTCAGCTTTTGCCAGAGCGGGTCTAGTTGAATGTTGGCTAGACAAATCGAATTCACAGATACAGGCTCTGTCTCGGATTGCCACCAGACACTATCTATCTTAATTCAGTCGCTTGTGATTAGTTTGCTGCCAACTCTGATAAAAACAATTGCTCCGGATTCTTGCTTCAGGAGCAACAGTGAGTGGCTTTAGGGAGAGAGAGGTAGCATCGGAAAAACACCCGCACAAAATTGCACTACTAACTCTCCTTTCTTGAGAAGAAAATTGGGTTGGGAAAAATTTATTTTTCGACTTAACTTTTTTGTTATTGTTCTTTTGCGGTTTTTTTTTTTTTTTTCATTGAAAACAAAATAATTGGTGTTTTATTTATTTATTTATTTTCGTAGTAGTCGTATGCTAATGATTTTACTGCTATTATTATACTGATACTATTATACTATAATGTTATTGATTAGTTTAATAATACTTACTATACACTTACGTTGTTATTACAGAAAAATATAAATAAACGAATGTCTATAATGCGAATTAATTAGTAACCAAAAATTCTAAGAAACAATTAAAATAGTGTAGTAGTATTAATAATAATTAAATAATCAAAGAAGGGAATTACATTACAAATTACAGTTTATTTTCAAGACGAGTTCAAATACACAGTATTCTGTTTTCTTAATGATTTCTGGAATATAATCTCAAGTTTATAGTGCAATTTATCATATGGTTGCTACTTTTGTATGAATAGCTTTTTCTTATTTTCTTATTCATAGTTAATTCCATTGAAGAATATTTTATCTTAGACAGTAACAAGTCTGCAATACTTTTAATAATAAAATTAAAACAAAATCATTAACCTTTACTGCAATTTTTTTTTTTTTTTTTTTTTTTTACTTATTTCTTATTTGTTTCATTTTATTAGAAATTACATGTTATTTCGAAATAATTTATTCATGAAAGTAACTTTCATCAATTATATTTAATGATAAAACCTTCAAAAATATATGAGAATAAGGGAGGTTTGTTTCTATAATTTTCTAAGGACGAATTTCAAACATAAATAATTATAAATAGTTGCGTAAAATGTACAAATATTGACATATTAAAGTTAGGACGTAGAAATTGATTGCCATCTCTTTATTTTCTAATTTCCTGTGTCATTTAATGCTGATAGTTTCTTGGCTAGATAACAGCATTTGGCCTATGTTTAAAGATTCTAACGTTTTCTTTTTCGTTGCCTGGTTTTATTTCAAAGAACAAAAAAAAAAAAAAGATGAAATGACCCTGAATGGCAACGACCATGTGGAACTGAATACTCTGTCGAAACATCATTGGATCCTTTCTTGCCCTTTTTTTTTTATGACTTAGCATGCGAAACGAATTTCTCTTTATGAACATGTAAGTGATTATGAAAGAATTGATCGGTGCCTGAAGGCGTGGCTGTCGTGGGTTTCTTACTCAAGTTGGTGGAGGGGTCTGGGTAGGCTTGACTGTACACAAGTGCACAGCGGAGATCATTTCGTAGCTGATGGCTCTGCTTTCGAATATAGGAAGGACATCAACACTGCCATTGAGCTCGGCGAAATGGAAGATCACGCGGCACGCGCTGGGCCATCATCATATGCCGACTTCCCCCGAACCACCGGATTCGGCGCAGGAAGTATTTCAGTTCATCAAAAGCAGTTCGGGAAGTTGAATGCATTCGGAAAGCTTCCAATATTGATTGCAAAATGGTTGCAGATATAGAAAATCGTAAGAAAAAGAAAACAGAACCTCTTTCTCGTTTTGCCTGTGAGATTCTCGATTACAAGCCAACCACAGACTTACACAGACTTGATTGTTCCTTCATCCTCTGTTTTGTTGTAATAAAAGCATGCGAGGACAGTTGGAGTAAGACGCTGGCATAGTAATGACAATAATCGTGCATTTGTGCATTTTTTGAATTGTGATTAAAAAAGCTTGAGGGTAGCTCGTGTTTCGGATTTGATTAAAACTAAGTATAGGTTTTATTAGATACGAAAGCTATATAATGATTGGTTGGTACCATAACTGAATCGCAAATGTGAAAAAGGTACTAAGTCAACTTTTTGTACATTTTGAGTTAGGACTGAAAATGGGTTCAATTGTGTTCACCCCAGGCAACATTTAAATGGGAACTAAATCAGGCTTTTCCAGTAGTCTCAGGAGGTCAAAAACTTGAATACTGCTTTACATTTTTTCATTATTTTTGCACTAGTGTTACATTGCCATATGATACTATATATAAATAACTTATATGATTAAGTTTGTACTAAAAAAAAATGAAATAAAACATTTTATTTTAACTGCAAAATGCGACAATATAATTGCAAAATATGGAAGAAAAGGTACCTAAGTCACCCATAATCTGGAAAAAGGTACTAAGTCGAAATTTTTAATTATGTCTTTGTACATTTGCATACTGACCTAAAAATAAACAGATGACAGGCATGGCTCGGCTTCACAGTCGTTTCATACCTCACCAATGGATTTTTAATTGCTGGCTCTAGTTTTGAATGTAGAAGGTTTTTTTGTGTTTTCTCAGTTTGGTATTTCTATGACTTAGTACCTTTTTCATATTTGCGATTCAACTATATTAGATAGTTAGAATCGACGGCGTAGATTTTCGTCGCGATTAGGTTGGTTTACGCTCTCAATGACGATGTTGAGAAATCCTCTTCCTTAAAAAAATCCTCTTCATTATCTACTTCTTCGGAAGGATTTGGCTGCAAGTGATATCGAATGGTTATCGGAATCCACCAGTGTTTCGAAATTAAATGGATTGAAATCATTTTAAATAGAATTTGCGGCTTTACGTATTTTTCTGACGTTTAAATAAATAAGCAAACGGATAATAAGTATTGGATGCTTTTTCCTTACATTATACTAAGAATTATTCCAACATTCAATATTCGAAATTTTAAAGTTTTATTAGGATGATTTAATGCTAGTTAAAAATAATGGATAGTTAGAATGTTTGAGAATGTTTTTATGTGATATATCTTTAATGTCACAGATGTCTGATTGCTACTTGTGTTTTGACTTCACTTGTGAATGATCCTATGCTCGATGGATGGTGTTGGTATTTTTTGGTGGCTTTGTGGATTCTGTAATAATCGTTATTTGTGGGAGGGTGGTTGAATTGGTATTGATTGATTGATGGGAATTAATAAAAAACAAAATAGTGTTTCATTGTGCATTAACGTGACAAAGTGTGATGAAAGACGGGGATGGGGTCAGATATATGACGTCACAGATATTTCACTTAAGCATTTTTTTTTAAATCAAAAATTCCTACTAAGAAATTTATTAATTTAACTTTAAATTTAAACTTTAAACTTCAAACGAAAATATGCTTGAATAAGAGAAATATGCATCAAAACGCAAAGTTAAAAGATAAGATTTCTCTATCAATTCTTCGACTGATTAAACGACTTAGTCGTTGAACTGATTAATAGGTGGTCTGAACAGAATCTTATAAATACTTAGTTAAAAATAGTTTAGTTTTTAATATAAATTAAGGGGTGGACTCGTGATATTGGGACGTAATATTAGGGAGGGCGTTTCGTAAGATTGTGACAATGGGTGAGGAGGGGGTCGAAAATAACCAACATTAGTAGGACGTAATTTACGGACAGTCCTTAATAGTTATTTGTTTTTTGTTTTTGTTTTTTGGGTTTTACTGTAATTTAACTTAATTTTGACTTAAATATGATTAAAAGATCTTATTTAATCTGAATTGTCACTTAGTTTTGATTAGGAGAACTAATCCAATCGTAGAATTTCTACGTGTTCTACTATTTCGTAGTAATCCACTTTTACTGCTCATTTCTTATCTTAGTTATTTGTGGAATGAACAAGGGAAATTGCCTTCTTTTCCCCCTAAAATTTGTCTTGTGAAATCTTCCTACATAAAAAATACAATTCTAAGAAATAGTTGGTGCTATGTTTTGATAGGATATTCTGAGAGATAGGGACATCAGAGTTGCTAACACGCTTGAATATCTCAAACTCATCAGGGCGTTTGTTCCTTTGCATTTTCTTTTATTTAACTAAAGGATTTCCATTTGTTGCAGAATCTCATTTCAAATTCTAACTTAGTTTTTCAGATCCAAGTAGTAATGTATGCGAACAGTTTTGAATATAACGTAATCTTTCAGCTTGAGGCAATCGTGGAATTTTTCCTTAAAAACATTTCTTCACTTGATTCCTTGTTTTTTTTTAATCTCCAAAGTTTGATATTCTGTTTGTTTGTGATAGCAAATGGAATCCGCTTTAGAAACAAAGAGGATACGTGCTGATCCTTTTTTTTTTTCCCTATTAATTTTTCCGTTTTCCCTACAAAAACGAAATGAAATGCTTCCAGAAGAATAAGCTGAATGATTAAGTGCATTTCTCCGGGGAGTCCTAACGACTGTTATGTTTGCTTGGCTTCATTTCAAAAATAAATGGTATTATCTGGAAAATTATAAAAAAAAAAAAATAGTAATTTTCTGTTAGTGAATGGAAAGCAACAAGAGGGGAACGGAAGTATTAATGATGATTTAACTTCTACAAATGAATTTCGAAGGATGAGCGCTGATGGAAAGAAGTCTTTGCCTACAATGCTGATAGACAGAAAACGATGGGAGTTTAACTTGAGAACAAGTTGTTTTCTTAGGTCATTTTGACGTGAACTTGATTCATTGGTGTGTTTTAAAGCATTAAAGCATCATAGTAACTAGTTTAAAACTTTAGATTTTAATCTAAATGACTTCTTATTTTAAAGCGCCATCAGAGAAAAATAGTTCTTATTTTTTTATTTCTTAACTAGCAGTACCCGGCATGCGTTGCAATGCCACTCAAAGAAAGAAAGTGTTTGTGTTTTAATTCTGTTTATTGAAGGGCTTTTGGATATACTTTATTTTTTGTTTTTCTCTATGGTGCATAACGAATAAATCAGAAGGTTTTCCGACGCGTGAGCAGGCCACATACAGCTGTCCATGTGTGAAGCATGGATTTTCCAAATTTAGTCCACACACTTGTAGCGATTGCCCCTGTGCTTTGTTGATGGTCATTGCAAATGCGAGTCGCACCGGAAACTGCAAACGTTGAAACCGGAAATACACTCATTTGTTGAAACGACTCGCGCACCAGATATTGTAAAATGGTTCTACTAATTCAGGAACCTTCGCGGGCGTGCGCACAACAACTCACCAAAGTTTTATCGCAATCTGATGAATGATATATGAACGCATACGGGACAAACAAACAAAGAAACATTCATTTTTATATATTACGAAGATTTGGATTTTGCTTTTTCTTTCTTCTCATAAATTGTTTCGTTCCGACTGACACAAATGATTATCGGATAGCACAGGTCAAGGGGCGTCAAGAAAGAAGTACCTGTAATTTATGTCGCACCCATGGAAGGGGTTGGCGAAAGAAGCTAATGGATGAATTCGTACCTTAATAAGAAATCTAACGTATATCACCGAAACATTGCCGTCCTAACTACTTTATAGCAATAAAAGAATAATATAAGATATTTTATTTACTGTTATCGATCGGGTTGAAAATGCTTGGAAAATACAAGGAAAGAACTTGAAGCCTACTTTCCTTACAACTTTGCTGTCCCCCCCCCCCTTCTTTTTTTTACAAAATCATACAAAAGAAAGGCTTCCGTTTACTTTAAAGAATTTTAATATCTCACTAATAATAATTTCCATTTATGAAAAAAATAATTAAATCTATATTTATTTACTTGTATAAATCTAATTAATTTTAATTATATCAAGCATACGCCAATTAGTGAATTATTAAAGTGCAACCAACAGATGATGGCAATTGAATCCATGCCCAATGGTCATGACGTAAGCAGCAGTAGTCTCTCTTACAGCGTTCAAAGAAATAGTATATTGAAACAGCATTCTTTAAAATGAGAAAAGTTAAGTGTAAATTTCATTTGAGATAAATTATTAATTAAATTCTTACAGAATAAATGGTTCGGTTGTTGTATAGTTAGTTTTTTTTTTTTTTTTAAATTTCTCGAGCACTGCTCTGAAATATTTGCTTGCTGACATTTTGAGGGAAACTGCAATTAAATCAGCACCTGTGCTTTGAGACGCGGCTGTTTCTGATTGGCTTAAAAATAGGTACGTCATGGCCATTGGGAGTGGATTCAATTGCCATCGTATGTTGGTTGCACTAGCGGATTGATATGTACTGTACGTCATCTCTATTAATCGAGTTCCGATTCGAATGCTTTGCTAAAAAAAATTTTGTTATCTTCACGCTTTATTTCCTCGACAAGGACCAACATGAAAATATATTTCAAACACAAAAGTTACAACTTTCCTTTCGGTAAATATGCAGACCCAAGTTTCAAAAATGTCCATCCAGCAATTCTGATCTTGTTGGGTTTTAACACAGATAGCTTCATTCCCCGAAATTAGGCTAAACATTGCAATTACATATTTCGATTTTGGATTGAACAAATGAGATTTTACGAACCTTAAATATTTCTGTAATTATTTCAAATTTTCAAAAGTTCATTGATATTGAAAGTTAATAATGAATTTTCCTTCTCAATTATTATTATTGGAAAAAGACCAGCAGAACTAAGGGAATCATCAAAAAAATATCAAATTCAGTAAAAAAAAAAAAAATTGCTTAAAATTACAGATTGTACTTTGTTTATTCATTTTCAAATATTATAAATTACTTGTTAGTAGGTTAATTTCCTTGTTTGTTTGTTTAAGAAACAACGTGTTTTTTAACAAGGAAGATATCAATAGGACGGTTATGTTTAGGTGATATATGTTAGTTATCACCTAAAATAAGATTTCTTAATTGATAAGATTTTCTTAATAAATGAGATTTCTTAATAAATTTCTTAAGGTACGAATTCACCCATTAGCTACTTTCGCCAACCCCTTCCCTGACTGCGACATAAGTTACTTCTTTCTGCTTATTTTCCACAGTATTACTTTTTTCCTTTTTTTCCCCCACCACATTTTTGAAAAAGAGTTCTAGAAGCAACTGTGCTCCAGAAGCTTTTCTGCGAAAATTTGAGTTCATTAGACTAATTGATATTCAGTGTAAGGTATTATTTACCTTTTATCGACATGAATATTCAGCTGAAAAAGTCTACTTCATTATTAACATGAACGAATGATATTCTGATTAAGTCAATTAATTAATCGAATCACATCCGGGTTTTATGGAGACCGTTTTCGTAAAATAAATAATAGCAACCATAAAGTTTTCGATGAAGAAGAGCTTAGATTATACGATTGACTTAAGATGTGCGATATTAAGCTATTGATAGTCTATGACTTAGGAAAAAAATAGATGAAAGTCAACGAAAGAAAGAATAATCTATTAAATAAGGTTTCATTGTGTGGTATGAAAACCTGAAATTGGTTCACAAAGATCAATGACGGGTATTCTGGCCAAATATTGAATTAAAACTAAACATCAGAGAAATTTAGCATACAAGCAGTAGTAACATACTTGAGGAAATCCATTTAAATCAGTCTTGAAGGTCTCAGAAGTCGACTGATTATTGTCCGGAAACCATGTCTTTTTGTATCTTTTCAATGTATTGCCATCTAAGAGTGATTTCATGGATGATGTCTCCATGTTAATATGTTTTGCGCTTTTATGAAAACTTTTTGTTAGTTTGTTGCGTGCTTCATAACATGAAGAAAATGTAATGAAATGTAATTCAGATGGAATAACTTTTTATAACAATACTGACTTTAACTTGGATTCATTTGTTTACATTTTAAAATTAAGTTAATTCTATTTACTCTTTAACAGACCAATGGGTGGGCGTCAGTTTTGACTGCTTAGGCAAACAAAAGAGGGGAAAAAATAAAGGTAAATAGTAAGATGGAATTCGGAAAGTTCGTTGAGTAACTACAAGAACAGTTTGTTGTTGTTAATTCGCAAACGTATCATTGGAAGGATCCCAATCATGATTAAGTCATTTAGGGGGAAGAAATATGTATCTTCTAAAATACAATCAATAGGGGGAAATTCAAATTGTTTACAAGGAAGAAGAGCATTTAAAAAAGCATGAATATTTTGTATTCTGCAATAAAATTTCCATTGCAGTCGGAAAAGGTCAGGGTCATTAAAACTAATTGGAGAAACATGAAACTCAGTAAAATGCTGGGAAGAAAAATAAGGCTTTAATAAACGGAAGTCAGGGAAATTCATTAAGTTGTCTAATTGAGAAATGCTGAAGAAATGCGTAGAATCAAAGAATATTTAAACAAAGTCGACTTTATAGTACCTATAAGTCTGTAATAGATGAATTCTGTAACCAAAGTCTTAACAGAGGACAGCCCGTTTTACTTGGATAATCCTAACTGTGATTCTTTTAGCAGTATGTTGAAATAAAACAATAATTCGAAGTTTGTTTTTCTATATTTTTTTTAAAATTAAAGCCAAATGGAGCAAAGGACTACAGCCTACCAATAGCCAAAAGAAAACTTTTAACCTGCGAGAATGGATTATAGTAATAATAAAGCTAATTTTTTTTGATTACGTAAAAAAATTTGCATAAGTGATTATAGAAAAATTGGATTCTTACGAACCCGAAAACTCGAGTTTTAGGCAATTGTTCGAAGTCTTAACTTCAAAATCCTATTGTAGGCAAGGTCTACTCAAGGGTTAAAATGAAGATTACGTTGCAGTAATGTTATTGTAAATGATTTCAAAAACATCAGAAATTTTGAAATTCAGATATTCATTTTACAAATACAGAACTTTTTCGAGAAACGCTGTATTGGAAACTATTCAGTTTCCAGATCATTATGTTGCTAGATTTGTTAACTGTTAATTTGTATGTTTAATTTCAGAAATTTTATAATTAAAAATCATAAAGACACACCCGTTATGAGAAAAAAGGACCCAGATGTAATTAATGCGATACAATTTTACAGAAAAAAACAAACAAAAAAAAACACCTCCCCTAACTTTCAATTAAGGGCTTTCTGATCCATTTCTCAGCCTGAACTGACAGCATAAAAAATATCTTTTATACTACTGTCACGAATAAGAAGGAAAGAAAACTATTAAGATTAAAAGAAATCTAAGCTATGTGTATTTATTTTGGGCTCTTGTTGTGAGCCTTCAGATTTTTCCATAGTTTACAACAACTATCCAAGCTGAGTAAGTCGAGATACATAGAAAAGGATGTTTTAAATTTTTTAAAAGTTTTTTTTCTTTTCTTTTTGAATTACAAACACTTTCGATATGTTTCGTACAAACATTGTTGTCCATTTTTTAATATTTATATTTAAGCAGTAGCATCGATAAAGAAGACTGTCATCATCAGAAATACTATATAAAGCACTACAAGAATAATAAATTAAACAAAGTTTATTATTATATTAAAAACTATTTTTGTTTTCAGATAGATTCCCGAATGAAGAACCTAGGGAGAGCAGGAAATTGGAAAACTATTTTAATTAACTACTTTTTTTTTTGTGGACTTAGATTTTTTTTTTTGCCATTTTATTTAAAATTTTCGTTTTTATACTTTCAGGCAATTACTGAACAGCAGTTGCTGTATTTTAGCATTAAAAACATTGTCTTCTAATCTACAGGAATTGCTTTCTTCTAAATTGAATAATAATAAAAAAAGCTATTTATTGATAGTTCTTTTGTAATTGCTATCGTGGATAAAATATAAAGTCTCTAGAAATGAAAATTTATTTATAATTAATGTTATTTATAGATAGTGGTAATCCATTATCTGAAACTGATTTAACTGAAAAATAAATTAAGTATTGAATTCAGAGCTTTGATTTTGTTTCTTAATTACTTTCTTAGGAAAGAGTGACTTAGTAAGCCGTTCGGGCACAATCGAGTGGTTAAGGCGACGGCCTGCCATTCGACTGATATTCCGTAGAATCTCGTCGTGGGCCTGGATGCTTCCTTTATTCTTCTGGAGTCTTCCTTAGTCTTCCTTTCAGCGATTTGTTCTTAGTTCCATATCTTATTCCTGGCACAGCTTAGTTTCTATTTATTTGACTTTACTTTCTGTTTATTGCCTATTAAGAAAAAAAATCGCACACTGAAAGAAAGAAACCAACTAACAGACTTTATCGCATCACTATGTTTGTGTCTCCCGTTAATAATTTCTGTGGTTTGATCTTCTTAAAACTTTACAGGTACATTTAAGAGACTATCTAACTTTTGAAGTTGAAATATTTTCTGTGTGGTTTCTTACTCAGAAGTAAGCCCGTGAAAGTGATAGAAATTTCCATAAAAAAAAGCCCTTGAACCAAACAGTGATGTATAATCTTAATCCTAATCCAGTTATTCTCTGATCTTTTGATATGATTCGTTCGAATTTAGTTGCTGTCAGATGTATGGTGTTCAGGGATCTTTTTCGACACAGAGTGTTGTTGTTGGCTATTCTGCTTTGTAGTAGGATGGCTTGCCTGTAAAGATCATGACACGGAATACTAGCTACACGGATTGCAAATGAATCATTAGGAAAACCCCAATCTAACCATGACTAATGGTTTTTCTTGAGCGACTTCTTTCTTTCCATTAGGCGTATTGCTACCCAGTGAGGCGTTGGAATTTGATGCAAATTGATGTCTAGGTATATCATCAACTCGGTACGACTCCGCTGTGATGCCTGGATGGGTCCATTTAATTGGAAAATTTAATTACTCAGAAACAGTGAGGGTTTCGGGTGAGGAGGGAATCAGCTTCCAATGACATTTATTTGTGTACGGGGCGATAGCATTCAATTTCTTGGTTTCAATTTGGACTGGTAACCGCAGACGTTTCGGAGGATATCATTAAGGAATAATTGGCAGAATGATTGAGTAACGAAGAAAATGGAAGACAAATCCTCCCGGAATTCTCGTCTCCGGCAGATTTTTGTAGCACCGCAATAACTTGAGTGAAATGAAATAACTTTTTCTCCGAAATTAATCAAGTTGTAATGTGAGGTCTTAATCTAACTTCTTTTGTACGACGCTTCTACATTCAATTAAACGACTAAGAAGCCGATGCCGAAAATAAAAGGGAAAAAACTGATTACAATAAAAAAAAAAAAAAAAGTAATAATCCGGCTCTCTGTCTTTTATGTCTGCAAAGTGTGGTGATATAGTGAATTAGAAAATATAACGTATTAATTAGTAAGTTCGATTATTCTTCTTCTACATAAACAGTACATTTGAGTTGCTGTAGAGTCGTGAGATTTAATCAATCATTGAAATATGACTGCACGTGAGATAAATTCTAATCACATCAATAACGTAAAAGTAAGCTTTGGGCCAACCCTGAAAGACCTAAATTTGCATTAATCAGTAAAAAGTTCTATGATCAGAGCATAACTTTTTACTGATTATAGAAACTTTAAAAGTATCAGACCTCTTCAATAAGGAAAATAGAACACTGGGCAAAACGTTGTAACTCATTTTTGGAATAAAATTCATTTAAAGAGAAATTTCGTAATGCTTGGAAGTTACCTGCATTTATAAGATAATTGGTTATCATTGAAAATGGAAATAATTTGTTATTTCTGCTTTCGAATAGCATCTTTATAGTACATAAAATACTAGTTTCATGGATGTACATATTCTTTGCATGTGTTTCTCAATTATTCAAGATAGCTTTTGTCACCTGTAGAAATTGACTGAATCGATTTCTGACTTTCAGAAGTACAGTATCCTAAATGCTGACTTATGTTAGATCTAAAGTTGCAGAAAGCATTTAAACATTATACGGGCTTATATGAAACCGACGTTTGTTTTATTATGAAATCGAGTAGCTACTGTAACAGTAATTTCTAATTTTACAATTTATATAAGTAAAAATAATACAACTGGGTTTTCTCACTCTCCTTTTTTATTTTTTCCCTTGTATATCGATTAGAAATGAAAAGTTTGAACGAATAATCCGAGTTTGATGGGAAATGCTTTACTAGGCTTTACTGTAGCGGCGCAACTTGGCTGAGTCTGACCTTTCGTATTTTAATTATCCTAATTCAGAGACTGACGCCATCATATAAACTTCTGCAGCTCGTTTCGGGGCTCTAAAAGAAATGAAGTGGCGAGTTCTTAACCTCCCCCGCATCTCGTTTCTCCTTTTCGTCATTCTCCTATTCTTATTTAATTATCGCGCAGGAAAAAGAAAAATTAACAAGAGTCTGGATGGAGGAACGGTCCTTTGGCTTCCGGCGCCTGCTCTGCATTCACAGGAACCCAATGGAAATGGTTCCTTTGTTTAAGCCCCAACCGCATCCTAATTGTAGAAGAATCGCCTCCGGTGGAAGCCATTCGATTTGCAGTCATTGTAAAAGATCAGATTATCGATGAATGATAATGACGAGTATCGGCTCATTTTATTTCGCCCATTTTCAGCACCCATGCACTTTCTTTTCTTTCTTTTTAAAATCGTTCTCAGTTCCTTTGTACGCCTTTCTTTCATTCGGTTTCTTCCGTTTTGTTTCATTTCCTTTTGCTCTTTTGAATCCAATCCTTTTGTGCAGGAAGCGTGTTCTTGATGGCAGAGTGGATTAGAGAAATTATTAATGGATTCTTCTAATGCAAATGTATTAATTAGTGCAAATAAGGTCGGTTCTCTCGGGAGACCTCTTTCGGTGGACCTCCTGCCTCGTATCCTTTTGGAAACAGACCTTCGAATTCTACGTCTCATTCTCTTCGTAATTAGTCTTCCATTTATTAAAAAGTAAAGGAAACACCGAAAAGAAGCACTAACAGAAGTTAACTTGGGCGATTGCTTGTTGTAGAATTAGCATTTCCGGTGTAAACTTTTAACTTTACAAATTCGCGGAAGTTGGACTGAAATCCACGATAATTGTTCCTTTTTGTTGTATGTGTTTGTTTTGTTTTTTTATTCTTATAAGTAATAAGAATACAAAAATATCTTGTAAGTCTTTAGTGGAAAAACATTAATTTTATTTCTTAAATGTCCTAAGAACAATTCGTTTAAGAAATAAAAAATGTAATTCAAAAAATTTGTGTAATTAATTTTAGGAATTTCAAAATCATTTTCTCTGCTATTGATTGTAGAATAAACGCTGAGAATACAAATATTTGAAGTGAACTTTCCAAGGTCAATTTTAGGTAACAGAAAATAGAAGAATGTTGAGGTATGCAGTG